>CM059433.1:114646318-115282171 GCA_030390025.1 Squalus acanthias
GACGGGCCTTGCTGATGTAGCCACTTGCCTCTCTGCAGGAGGGCAGATACCATTGGGAATAAGGGAACCTCAAAACAATCAGATTGCTGTTTATTTATTGCAACAGAAAAGTACAAAGAAGCAAAATGATGTAAGATTATAAGGAAAGGAGTTGGATGTTTGGAGCTGGTGTAACAGTGGTCTCCGCTTTGAGGGAAGTATTAGTAATTAACACGTATTCAGGGCATTTTACAATCTAGGGCGACCGTATTTTCTAAACCGAATCCAGGGACACACAGGGTGCAGCACAGCAAAGTAGCCAGGACGGAAAATGTAGGTTGTGCAGGCAAGGCAAAATCTTTTAGCAGCACATACACACTACAAATGCAAAACGAATGTGCATATAATGACCGCGGATGTGACGTCACCCTATTGAAGCGCATTCAGACACCGTTTATAGATAATACAATAACACTGTTCAGTCCATTGACCTGAAACTGTGAATATGTCTAATGGTATGATTTGCATATATTCCAATGAATATGGCTCTAGTCTATTTGGGGACGAGGTTTGTGAACCGGGAACATTGTTTGCCCGGGGATACAGCACCTCATCCGGGGAATGACCCCGGAAAATGGGGCCGTATGGCCACCCTATTACAACCTCTCCTTAATTTATAGGCATGTCAAATCCGAGCACACTAAACAACATTACAGGCCTAATGTTGAAGATGAACCATCCAGGACAAAGCAGCCCGCTTGATTGGCACCCCATCCACCACCTTAAACATTCACTCCCTCCACCACCGGCGCACCATGGCTGCAGTGTGTACCATCTACAAGATGCACTGCAGCAACTCGCCAAGGCTTCTTCAGCAGCACCTCCCAAACCCGCAACCTCTTCCACCTAGAAGGACAAGGGCAGCAGGCGTATGGAAACACCATCAGCTCCAAGTTCCCCTCCAAGTCACACACCATCCTGACTTAGAAATATATCGCCGTTCTTTCATCGTCGCTGGGTCAAAATCCTGGAACTCCTTCCCAAACAGCACTGTGGGAGTACCTTCACCACACGGACTGCAGCGGTTCAAGAAGGCGGCTCACCACCACCTTCTCAAGGGCAATTAGGGATGGGCAATAAATGCTGGCCTTGCCAGCGACGCCCACATCCCATAAACAAATAAAAAAAAAATAATGAGAGCTCCACTGTGGGATCTGGCATCAGAATGTTCAAAGGGCAGGGTTTTTTTCTCCCCCAGAAACAGGGAGGGGGAAATTCAGTCAAAGTCTGATCGAAGAAATGAAAAGTGATTCTCAATTTTGCAATATTTCCTTCGAGATGTTCATCTCTGGGGTTGGTAGGAAATCAATTGTTTGAAAGCCAACAAGGTAATAATATGTAAATCATGTGGTTAGAAAGCACTGCAAGTCACGCCACATTCATTCACACTGCCAGATAGTCACACGCACGCATAGTGATTGCTTCATCTGATGCGGTTGCTTGCTACCCCGTACACTCCCTTCACAGAGGAGCCTTAAATAGCTTCGGTGTGAAAGTGAAAGTGTTATTATCCCTTGTCCATTTATTCATTTTGTGCTCCAATATGACATAGGATAATTGATGTAGACTGTTTTAAAACTTAAAGTTGAAGCTCCCCCACTGGTAATCCTTCTGCCAGTGTGGCACTGATCCGGACCAGGAATGGCCCAGTCAGCAGTTGTTGATCCCTCTACAATTGGCCACCCTGCCCTGAACGAGGGAGGGGAGGAAGCCACTGGGGCCCCGCTCCTGATTGCAATCCAGTCATCCCTGTTGGAAAGTTCATGTGTACGTTAATGTAGGGATGAGGACAGGTTCAGCAGCTGAAAAATAGAAAAATATGTTAAGGTAATTTTCCAACTGAGCCCTCAGGAGTACTCCTGCTGTTTCAATTGCAATGTGAATTTTAAACATCCAAATCATTTCTTTGTACTTATCTCATTGCAGGTTCTTGCTGCAATTTAAATTGCATTGAGCTAAGCCAAACTGCTAAGCCTACAAACGCTTACCTACGAACATACAAAAATGATGGGCAGGTAAAGACAAGCTGGTCCATCAAGCCTGCCCCACACCTCATGATGCCTGGAGTATCATCACTCGGCGCTTCGTAACATGAACGTATGTATGCACGAGCTCTGCATTACATAATCACAGTATTCCAGTACCCTGTGGAAATCAATTCATCTAAATACGGCAGTACCAACAAACCTCTGCAGGATACATTTTTACATCCTACTGATTCCTTAATAGGTTCCATCAGCAGCACTCTCTTATGTAAAACAGGCAATTCCGTTAGTCCCAATAGGATTGAATATCCACCTTTTCATAGCTCTTGCGAGCTTTTGCGTGATGCCCAATCACAATGAAACGGGGAGCAATGAATTGCGGGTCTTTGGCTTCCAATGTGCCTTGTCTTGGAGTGGAGCTCGGAAGAAAAGGTAAATCAGAGAGAGATTGTGGGTCTCCCACTGTTGCCTGGAACTACAACATAAGTGTAGAAGTGTTTGATTTTATTCTCTGAGCTGGAGGTTTTAAAGAGGAGTTTTGGTAGCTTTAGATTTTTTTTCTGCAAATGTGGTTTGACTTTCGCTTTGTTCTAATTGTCTTTTTAACATTATGGGGGTGAAATTGGACACAGGCGGGATACAAAACAGGAAGTATCACATCTGCCACCTGTTATACGCTCCGCCCGATATTCACTACTGACGACTTCAATAGTTGGGTGTGTCGTAAAGCGGTCAGTTAATGCAAATCCGCCAGTTTTTTGTTCCTGTCCATGTCCAATTTCACCCCCACTATATGTTAACAAGGCCAACTTTAGTCTTTTGTTCTTTACATGCTGGGGACTTTACGTATTTTAGATTGGGAGAAATAACAACAATGCATTAAACTCATGAGAAGCACATAAATAATAAGATTAAAAAAACATATTTTGAGTCCCTGATTTTCAAGTCTGCCTGTTGAGAGGTTCGCGCTTATGGTTTCTAGGTCCACCCTCACAGTCTAAGCCGAATGTTGTTTACATCGTGATTTAAGATTCCTGAAGCGCTCTCTGATGGCTTAGTGGGTGAATGTATGAAACTGAGCTGTACAGATCAGGAGTTTCCCAGATTGAGCCCTGTGCTCAGTTAGCTGCTTTCTGCTGGGAACAATGTTAGTAGGGGTGCCACCATTGACCTAGGCCTACCACAGTTAGAGAAGAGAAAAATCAGCTCAGGCTCCCCCCACCCCCCCACTTGGTTTCCAGCATAGAAAGAAAGCTCCACATTGGGCTTGAGCTGAGCTTTGAGCTTGGAGTAGAGTGAGAGTATGGGCTTCTAAAATAGGAATTTAGTGAGAGTGGGAATTAGGTGCAGAGGGGGATGGAGGTCCTAAGTAGACTAGCTAATACTGTACATAATTAATATAAACTTTAAAGTATAACAAACTAACTAAGCCTAAAAATGGTATTACAGGAAAGGACAGTGATGCGCCCTACCTGAGCGATGTAAGTGTTTTGAGCACCAGGTGTTGATCAGGCAAAGAGGTTTGTGGGAAGTGGCTCGAGTCCAAAATATCAGAATTTGAGACAATCCAATCCAATCCATCAGGGAGGGTGAGCGTTTGCTGCAGTGAGAGTTTGAGAGGGTGATCACACCAATGAAAGATAGGGAAGCAGGCACGGCGAAGGAAAGCTGGGTGACTATCAGAAAGAAAGACAGAAAGCAAGCGCTTTACAGCCAATGAAGTACTTTTGAAGTGGAGTCACTGTTGTAATGTAGGAAACGCGGCAACCAATTTGCGCACAGCAAGGTCCCACAAAGAGCAATGTGATAATGACCAAATAATCTGTTTTTCTTATGTTGGTTGAGGGATAAATATTGGTCAGGACACCGGGGATAACTCCCCTGCTCTTTTTCGAAATAGTGCCAGGGGATCTTTCACATCCACCTAAGAGAGCAGACGGGGCCTCGGTTTAACGTCTCATCTGAAAGATGGCACCTCCGACAGTGCAACACTCCCTCAGCCTAGCTTTATGTGCTCAAGTCTCTGGAGTGGGACTTGAACCCACAACCTTCTGACATCAGAGGCGAGTGTGCTACCCACTGAGCCACAGCTGACACTGACACCGAGGGGGCGGGGAAAGGCAGGAAGGAAGATTAGAACTCGAGCGCACAGAGCAACTTATTCTCTCAAACAGATTTGAAGCTCTAGCTTCCTGAGGGTGGAATGAGGACTGGGCAGGGCCAGCAAATAAATATCATTGACATCAACAATCAAGAGGTGGCTCAAGGTGGGGGCGAGTGGATTAGCACTACAGTTCGAAATGCAGCAGTGATAGGCGACTAAATAGCTGGAGGGGCTGACATGGCCTTTCGGAGTCCTGGGTGCTTTGTTGCCTCCCAGGTCTTGGGTAAGGGACATACCGCATAAACTGGAAACATTGTGCAATGGGAGGCAGAGCAACTAGTTATCGTGGCCCCAAGTGGGAGCCAATGATGTAGGTAAAGAAAGTCCTGAAGTCCTGCAAGATGAATTTAGGACTTCACGGGCCATGCGCTAGATTAGGGAAGGATCGGAAGATTAGGGAAATCAATGCATGGCAAAAGTCGTAGGGGCTGAAATTTGAGTTAGCACAAAAACGGGCGTGGGGATCACGATGAAAGGAGTTCAGGCAGCATTTAAAACTCAGCAGGGGGCCGAAGTTCGCAAATTTCGCGTGAGGCAAGCTTTACTTAAAGCTAGCCTGCACCTCTTAAAGGTGAGCTGCCTTCTGATGATCAAAAATGTGAAAACTGCTTCAGCACACACCAAAATGGCTCAACAGGCCAGGAAAGGGCACCCAGGGTCGTGGAGGCAGCACTCAAGGCCTTTGTGCAGGGGGTGAACATGTGAAGAGAGGTCCTCAGTGGGCCAGGAGACCCTCCAGAAACACTGTAAGAAGGATGTGGGACCAGATCGTCGAGGCGGTCACTGCCAGGATGTGGCTCCAGTGCCCAAAGAAGTTTAATGACCTCAGACGAGTGGTCAAGGTCAGTGAATGCATCTTAAAAAGGCGTCTCCTACCAACTGCACCACTAGCCTCACACACTGCTCAATGTACAAAACCCCATCAGTCACCTACCAACAATCTCTATCAAACATGACTCATACCTCACATTCTTAGCTTCACTTCACCCTCACACACTTACCACTGCTGCAAGCCTCACACCCACATCTCACAGCTTGCACACAGTCAGTTATTCAATGATGACAGCCACATTACACGTTAAATGAGTGGCTCAAAGACTGGTTTGGGAGAAATGGGTTTTGCTTCCTGGGACACTGGCACCAGTACTGGGGCAGGAGGGAGCTGTTCCGTTGGGACGGGCTTCACTTGGCCAGTGCTGGGACTAGAATCCTGGCGGATCATATAACTAGGGCTGTAGAGTGGGCTTTAAACTAACTAGACGGGGGGAGGTTCCTAGAGAGCAAATAATAAAAATGACAACAGAGAAGGTCATAGACTTAGGTAGCAGTGGGGAAATTAAGAACCAGAGTGTGTCAGGAAGGGGCAGAAGGTATGGAGTAAAAGGTAAAGTAATAAAAAGGGCAAAAGCAGGAACTAAGTGTCACAAAACATATTTGAAAGTTCTCTATCTGAATGCACGTAGCATTCGTAACAAAATAGACGAGTTAATGGCACAAATAACTACATATGGGTATGATCTTGTGGCCATTACAGAAACATGGCTGCAGGGTGACAATGCCTGGGAATTAAACATACCAGGTTATTTAACGATCAGGAAGGACAGGCAGGAAGGAAGGGGAGGTGGGGTGGCTATGTTAATAAAGGAAGGAATCACTGTAATACAGAGAAATGATATTGGGTCAAAAGATCAGGATAATGAAACAGTTTGGGTGGAGATAAGGAATAATAAGGGGAAAAAAACACTAGTGGGCGTAGTCTATAGGCCTCCGAACAGTTGCAACTCTGTTGGACGGAGTATCAATCAGGAAATAGTTGAGGCTTGTAATAAGGGAACATCTATAATTATGGGGGATTTTAACTATCATATTAATTGGACAAATCAAATTGGGCAGGGCTGCCTTGAGGATGAGTTCATTGAGTGTATTAGGGATGGGTTTCTTGAGCAGTATGTAACTGAACCAACCAGGGGGCAAGCAACCTTAGATCTGGTCCTGTGTAACGAGACAGGATTAATTAAAAATGTCCTAATAAAGGATCCCCTTGGAATGAGTGACCATAACATGGTTGAATTCCATATTCAATTAGAGGGTGAGAAGGTTGGATCTCAAACAAGCGTGCTAAGCTTGAATAAAGGAGACTATGAAGGTATGCGAGCGGAATTGAGTAGAGTGAATTGGGAAAATAGATTAAAGGGTAAGACGATACATGATCAGTGGTGTACATTTAAGGAGTTATTTTACAACTTCCAAAAAATATATATTCCACTGAGAAGAAAAGGGTGTAAAAGAAAAGACAGTCATCCGTGGCTAAGTAAAGAAATTAAGGATAGTATTCGACTAAAAACAAGGGCCTATAAGGTAGCCAAATCTAGTGGGAGGATAGAGGATTGGGAAAACTTTAACAGACAGCAAAAAATAACAAAAAGATTGATTAAGAAAGGGAAGATAGATTATGAAAGTAAATTAGCAAAAAATATAAGAACAGATAGTAAGAGTTTTTATAGTTATATAAAAAGAAAAAGGGTGGCTAAAGTAAATGTTGGTCCCTTAGAGGATGAGACCGGGAAATTAATGGTGGGAAATATGGAGATGGCAAATACACTGAATGAATATTTTGTATTAGTCTTTACAGTAGAGGACACTAAGAATATCCCAACACTGGACAAACAGGAGGCTATAGGGGGGGAGGAGCTAAACACGATCAAAATCACTAAGGAATTGGTACTCGGTAAAATAATGGGACTCAAGGCGGATAAATCACCTGGACCTGATGGCTTATATCCTAGGGTCTTGAGGGAAGTGGCGGTAGGGATTGTGGATGCATTGGTAATAATTTTCCAAAACTCCCTGGACTCAGCAAAGATCCCGGCAGACTGGAAAACAGCTAATGTAACACCCTTATTTAAAAAGGGCAGTAGACAGAAGGCTGGAAACTATAGACCGGTTAGCCTAACATCTGTGGTAGGTAAAATTTTGGAGTCCATTATTAAGGAGACAGTAACGGGACATTTGGATAATCATAATTTAATAGGACAAAGTCAGCATGGTTTTATGAAGGGGAAGTCATGTTTGACAAATTTGCTGGAGTTCTTTGAGGAAGTAACATACAGGGTGGATAAAGGGGAACCAGTGGATGTGGTGTATTTAGACTTCCAAAAGGCATTTGACAAGGTGCCACACAAAAGATTATTGCTTAAGATAAAAAATCACGGGATGGGGGTAATATTCTGGCATGGATAGAGGATTGGCTATCTAACAGAAGGCAGAGAGTTGGGATAAATGGTTCATTCTCAGACTGGCAATCAGTAACTAGTGGTGTTCCGCAGGGGTCAGTGCTGGGTCCCCAACTCCTTACAATCTATATTAACGATTTGGAGGAGGGGACCGAGTGTAACATATCAAAGTTTGCAGATGATACTAAGATGGGAGGGAAAGTAGTGAGTGAGGAGGACATAAAAAATCTGCAAGGGGACATAGACAGGCTAAGTAAGTCGGCAGAGATTTGGCAGATGGAATACAATACTGGAAAGTGTGAGGTTATGCACTTTGGCAAGAAAAATAGTAGAGCAAGTTATTATCTTAATGGCAAGAAACTGGAAAGTACTGAAGTACAAAGGGATCTGGGGGTCCTGGTGCACGAAACTCAAAAGGTTAGTATGCAGGTGCAGCAAGTGATTAAGAAGGCCAATGGAATGTTGGCTTTCATTGCTAGGGGGATAGAATATAAAAATAGGGAGTTGCTTCAGTTGTACAAGGTATTGGTGAGACCGCACCTGGAATACTGCATACAGTTTTGGTGTCCATACTTAAGAAAAGACATACTTGCTCTCGAGGCAGTACAAAGAAGGTTCACTCGGTTAATCCCAGGGATGAGGGGATGGACATATGAGGAGAGGTTGGGTAGATTGGGACTCTACTCATTGGAGTTCAGAAGAATGAGAGGCGATCTTATTGAAACATATAAGATTGTGAAGGGGTTGGATCGGGTGGATGCGGGGAGGATGTTTCCGATGATGGGTGAAACTAGAACTAGGGGGCATAGTCTTAGAATAAGGGGCTGCTCTTTCAAAACTGAGATGAGAAGGAACTACTTCACTCAGAGGGTGGTAGGTCCATGGAATATGCTGCCCCAAAAAGCTGTAGAAGCTACATCATTAAATAAATTTAAAACAGAAATAGACAGTTTCCTAGAAGTAAAGGGAATTAAGGGTTACGGGGAGCGGGCAGGAATTTGGACATGAGTCTAGGTTCGGATCGGTCATGGCCCTGTGGGTAACGTAGCGGGCCCAGGGACCGTGTAGCCTGATCCTGCTCCTATTTCGTGTGTCCAATTCTGTTAGGTTCAGGAGATGGTTCTGTGATAGTAGATTGGCGGTTAGGATCAGATCAGCCATGATCTTATTGAATGGCGGAGCAGGCTCGAGGGGCCAATTGGCCTACTCCTGCTCCTATTTCTTATGTTCTTATGTTCTTATTATCCAAACACATTACACCACACTCACTGACACACTTCACTTTCTCTTGCAGGAAAAGGTGGTGCATAACTTGCGCCAGCAGACCTTAACCAGCGGGGGACAGGCTCACCTGCATGACCTCACCCCTTGGAGGAGACGGTGCTGGCCACTCTTGGCAGGGGCATGGCATGGCTGAGCGGGGCTGAAAGAATACAACGTGCTGGTATCCTCACACGTTATCCTCCTTCTCACATCCCACTTCTCCCATATCCCACAATCTCTTCTGATTTACAATCTTAACATGGTGTAAGCATGCACCTCTTCCTTCCCCCCCCTCCCTTCAGCACAACCCTACCCTTGTGCCTTTCTCATTTCAGACACCCAGGAAATGCAGCCTGCCCAGCCAGTGATTGAACAAGAAGAAGAAGAAACTCGATTTCACACTCCCAGCCACCAGCTCCTCGAGGTCGTCCTGCAAGGCCATCTGCAGCCACTGGGGTAGCATGGCATAGGAGCACTAGGATAGGCAAAGGCACACGCAAGACAGTCACTAAGGGAGTGCACAAGGGTGATTAGTTAATTTTTTGATGTAATATTGGATGCATATATGGATAAAGTTGGATTGGAAAGTTTGCTTTGTGGTGGCTTTTGTTTCAGCATTGCGGCCAAGAGGACGCTGTGATGGTCAGTAACAGAGGGAAGGTAAGGTGTGGGACTGGGGTTGTGTTCACTGGTACCGCAGGCAGATGATTCGATCCCGGATACCCCGGCCAGAAAGGGGCTGTCTGGGTTGCCTCCTTCCTTCTGCTTCTTCCTCTTCTGCTTCCTCCTTTTCTGCTTCCTCCTCTTCTTCTGCTTCTTTCTCTTCTGCCTCTTCCTCCTCCTCCCTCTGCAAGCAGCTTGTCCCCTTTGCTGCCTCTGCTCCATCTGCATGTCATGCTGCAGCCCAAGAGGGACTGCAGCTAGAGCCCCCAGGACTGGGAGCAAGTGGTGTTCTCAGAGGCCTTCCTTTAAGAGCTAAAGCCTTGTAGCAGCACTCCCTGCACACTTTAACAACTTTTTAAATGTCTTACACCAAACCACTACTCAAATAAACTACACAGGAGCCAGTAGAAAAGCAAAAAGCAAAACTTACCTTAAAGTTGCATCTGTCCCTTTAAGTAGCACTGGTGGGGGGGTCTGTCGTGCAGCTGAACGCACGTTTAGCCGTGCATGCTTTGGAGAGGACGTACATTCGAGCAGCGACGTCCAAAATAGCAGGTTGTGCATCAAATCAGCGTTGCATGCTGATTGATGTCACGGTCTGCCTCATTACCATTTTTCTAGCGAACACAGGCAACGGCCGCGCTGCCGAGTGCCGAAAATGGCAGCTGCCGGAAGTGGGCCCAAGCGAGGCGGCCACCAATTTTTTTTCCGAAACCGGCCTTAACAGCTAAGTTGCCAAATTTCACGGCCATGGTGTCAGGAAGAGGAATTCCACTTTTTTGGGCATTGGCACCAGATCTGGGGCAGGCGGTACCTAGTCCGCAAGAATGGGCTACATCTAAACAGGGAGTGTGCTAAGGTACTAGCAAAATGTTTAAATAGGGAAGTGATGAGGTATTTAAACTAGGAAAGCTGGGTGGGGCGCGGGGTGGGGTCAGGGAAAATAAAACCGACCAGAATCAGCTAAGAGTGACGGGAGAAATGTTTGAGGATAATATTCATGCAGAAAAGAATTTAGCAAGAGGGATATGGAGCAGTATAATACACTCAAATGGACTGGTTTTAAACAGGGTAAAGACTGAAGTAAAGGTAGAGGGTAACAGACAAAAATCTTGGGAAAAGTAGTGTTAAACAATTCATTGACAGGAAGACCTAGGGGGAGAAATTCAGTATCGCCCCATTTGGGGCGCAATTATCGTCCGGGCGCAAAGATTAGCGCCTGGCGCTAATTATCGCCACCGACTGCAAACTTGACTTTTAGCGCCCCTGGAGGTGATTGGAGTGCTAAATCAGGCGCTTCACACCTGTCTTAAGGCGCAAAGGCCGAGGAGCGAGGCGCTACCTCAGAGCGCTGGCGAAGCTCATGTGATGTCAGTCAGCAATGGAACACACACACAATGGCGCGGGCCAGTTCTTAAAGGGGAGGGTTGATCTTGCTTTCCATCCACATCCTGCTCATTGCAGCCTTGAATCTCGGCCTGGAAAGAGCTGTACATCAAATCTGCTGGAAAGAACAATGCAGAGTACCAGGGAAAGAGCTCAGAGTGCAGCCCCCACAGTCTCTTCTAAATCGATACAAGGAAGGGCAAATCAAAATGAACCTGCAAAGTGCTGCTCGGTACCCAAAACTCCCTCACACAGCGTTGAATCTCTCCAGAAGTCTCTCTCTCTCTCTCTCTCTCTCAGAAAGCGTGGTTCAAAAATGTCACCAACAATAAAAGGCAGGAAGCGGTCGCCTTTAAATAGTGCTCCCCCAGTCCCTTCCTGACTGCAAAACGCTCCCCTCAACCTGTCGTTGCTAGCGGCAGGCGGTAAGGCAGGGGGCGCCACTCAATATCCGCTCCGGGGCGATGCCGGCGCAGGAGATCGTGGCGGTAGTGTTTAGCACCGCCGCAAAATGTCTAGTTAATTTCGCGAGCGCCGCAAACATGGCCGCGCCCGGGCGCTAGATGATTTGCGCCCCATTAACGCCCTCTTAAGGCACTAACGGGAGGCGCAACCAACTGAATTTTCCCCCCCTAGACTTAGTAGCAATAACAGAAACCTGGCTTCAAACTGGACAAGAAATGGAGTAAAAATGCAAGCACACAACTTGTAGCTTCTATGTTATTTCTTTATTAATGTCGCTACAAAAGACATACAAGGAGACATTACAGAGTCCTTTACAAAGTTACAAAGACCAGGCTGTCAGCCCTCTACAAGTTTATGATTAGAGCAGCACCAGAAGAAATGCTAGTCCTTAGTCCAGACCTCCACGTTTCTGTCAGGAATAGAGGAGTTGCTGCAGCTGCGTGTTAACGTTCTGTATTAATCCAACGTGTCCATACAGAATAGCAGCGGCAAAGCTTCATGCTCCACTTCTGCCTGCGAATGTCTCTCACAGATGGTGGTGTTTCCTGAAATGTTCAAATGCATGTCTGGCTGAACCAGGATTGCTTTAGCATGCACATGACTTTGGGGAAATTTGGTGCCCAGTGCAATTTCTCCAAACCACCATGGTGAAATCCATTAGGCAGCTGCCTCTGACTGAACTTTGCCATTTGACCATCTAATACGCAAAAAAACTCTCTAAACGTCAACCACAATTTGCTTCAGATTTGTTCATGTCTGTTTATAAAACACAAGGTGTCACAAAGGTTCTGCTTCTGCAATGTTAATCTGTACTACTGCTGCCTTTAACTAGTTTTTAAATGATAGTTTCAACATCTTGCAGCCATTCAGGAGCCTTTAACTCCTCTGCCAAAGCTTTCATTCAGTGGCAGTGAAACTGTCGACATCCACTATTAGCCAAAATTACAATCATGTAACAATTTCCAGCTGTCTTTCTAAATGGAACAGTCATTGTCATTATTGTAGTTAGAGAGGGCGAAAAAAACGAAGAGAAGGCGTGGTGGGAAGTAGGTGACCAGTGCACTAGTATTAGTCATTTTTCTCCATGACTGATCACAATACATCTAAAGCTTCTGCAAATGTAACTTGCAATTTAGGGTCCTGTCTAATAGCAGGTTCAACTTACGTTACTGCTCTGTAAAGTTCACTGATAATTAAAAGGCAGCGTGAAAAGAAAGGGAAGACAGTACATGTGCTTCCCAAATTAGGGCAGCCAGGTGTCCACTCTCTGAGCAGCAGATTTTACTCACTATAAAGTTACTGCATGATATTGTGCTTCTGGTCTGCTGAGCCTGAGAGATGAACAGAGTCTAGCGATTGCCACAGACCTTGTGAAATGAGTTGAGTTTCTTGTATTAGATGCATCTTAACCTTTCTATTGAAAGGGTCTGTTATAAAATGTTATAAGGCCATCCCCACGCCTCCACTACTTGCCTTCAAACAGCCGCCTAACCTCAGAAGTACCATCGTTCGCAGCAAATTACCCAGCTTTCAGGATAACAGCGACCACGACACCACACAACCCTGCCATGGCAAACTCTGCAAGACATGCCAGATCATCAACACAGATACCACCATCACACGTGAGGACACTACCCACCAGGTACATGGTACATACTCATGTGACTCGGCCAACGTTGTCTACCTCATACGTTGCAGGAAAGAATGCACCGCGGCATGGTACATCGGCGAGACCATGCAGACACTGAGACAATGTATGAACGAGCACCGCGCAACAATCGCCAGGCAGGATTGTTACCTCCCAGTCGGGGAACACTTCAGCAGTCAAGGACATTCAGCCTCGGATCTGCGGGTAAGCGTTCTCCAAGGCAACCTTAGAAACACACGACAACGCAAAATCATCGCGCAGAAACTGATAGCCAAGTTCCGCACTCATGAAGACGGTCTCAATCGGGATCTTGGGTTTATGTCACGATACATGACGTGATCCGGACTCGAGTCGCCGTTAGCTTGTTCACAGATGTGATTCCCAGTAAAAAAGTAAAAATTTTCCCAGTAAAAAAGTAAAAATTTTAAAGCTTTTCGTTTTACATACAGACGGCAGCTTTTGACACGTTAGAACCCCTGCGACTACACCTCATTGTCTCAGTTGTATCTTGCTATGTCTTTGATGTGGTACCTTCCTGGCTGACTTAATTAACTTTATCACACCTCGGCAGATAGTCAGGATGATTTAATTTAGTGGTCTGCAATTGTAAGGTACACATGCTTTGTTTTCTATCTATATATGCTTTGGCGATTCTGTATCTAATTTACTTCACCTGAGGAAGGAGCAATCGATAGCTCCGAAAGCTTGTGATTTCAAATAAAACTGTTGGACTATAACCTGGTGTTGTGCGACCTCTCAATAAAATACAAAGCCAGGTAAGGTACACTGGGAGATCATCTGGGTTCCAAGCAAGGGGGTGCATACTTTGAATCTGGTCATCAAACGATTTTAAATATTGTCATTTAAGGTAGAAAAGGAAGAAGTGGATTCCTGCTCACTTGTAAAACACTTACCACATTGAGAGAGTCGATTTAACAACGGGATGGGAAGACAGAAGGGTGAAGAGTTTTTCGGAATTGGTCAATGATAGAGAGAGTTGATGCAGTGGGATATAGGGACTTCTTTCCTTCTAGATTCAGATGCCCCAATGGACTTTATTATGGTTTAGGACCACTCAAAAATACTACAAAGCTTGAAATCTGAGGTCTCCTGTGTCCTTAAGGAGCTGATGTAAAGGAGCCTGAATTTTGGGTTTGCTAGCCTGACAAATGAAATAGTTTTAAGTTACTATTAAGGTAATAAAATAGTTTGGAAGGAACTGGAACCAACAACATTTGAAATAGGTAAGATGGTTAAGAGAGAATATTTATCTTCATGGAATTAACTCTACTAGTCGAGACATAAGAGCCCTACTTTGGTGGTCTGCCTTAATTACTTTGAGTGAAGTGTGATAAGTAACTTGGTAGTTTCTTACAGGAGGAAGTCATTTTAATACCCAGATGGTTTGAACCCCTTGTCTATCCCCCAAAAAGAAAAGGTGAGTGGCATCACTCCATTCATCATAGCCAATTTTATAATCTGAGTAGATACTGAATTCCTTAGTCAGTCTCTGTAAATTGGGTAGTAAGATCAATAGATTGTGATATAATGGATGTTAGTCACATGCGGAGAAACCTTGTGCTCCTGTTGACTCGATCAGTATTTGTGACTGATTTTACTGCCACGGGGGCAGACAGTAGGTACATGTTCCTATCTTCTTCCTCATTGCAGCATTAACAGAGGGGAATTTGAATGTTTATCATGTCAAAAAATTGCAAACATGGTTTTGATCAGGCCAGTGAATGCCTTAAGAAACTTTAATTCAGAGATAGCACTGCTTTATGCAAGGTGAATCATTATAGAATTTCCATATGTTACAAATGATGCTTTTGCATCTAAAAAAACTTACTTTAATCTCTCTGAAGTAATGTGAGGACCATTCCCTTAACCTCATTGTTACAATGTTCGAACTGCAGTGGAGGCTGGAGATTTAGGAGAGGAAGCTCTAAGTTGAAGGGTCTTCACCCTTTTTTTGAATGATTGTTTTTCAAAGAATGCTGTTGTCTTCTCTCACCAACAGTGCCAAGCCAGATCCTGTCTTTACCAGATGCCCACATTTCCACCAGGGGTCACTATACAGCAAACAGCATTGGGAACCTGCTGCTTTCCCATTCTTAAGCAGTGGCACTGAGGCCAACTGTAGCACCCCTACGACCACCTTAGCTGAGATCAACCAATTCTGTACAGACTGAAATTCAAACCTGGCACCCTCCTGCTCAAAGAGTATTAATTGGGACTTAATTATCCAAATGTAATGGTAAAGGCAAACTACACGAAAAGTTTTCTGGGATTGGAGCTTTCCTAGTCTTCATACTTCACCCCAATAACCTCTTCCATTATGATCTTACACCATAACTTAGTTTTGGAACTCAATCATTCAGGGATACATCACTTTTTTTTGAAGCTGGGCCTAAAGAATTGTGCCAGTCATCAAACGTCCAGATAAGTTATTAACCGCCCCAGCAGAGAGGATGTGCTAGGATGCAATAATATACCACTGTGGCTGGATGCGTAAACCCAGGTGGCTTGAACAGTCACAATATTTAATATATCTTATCTGCAGTCTTGGAATTGGGAAATAGTGTTTATTTTAACAGACTGAATTTGGATGAAGAATATTGCAAGGCTGTGTAATGTACTTGAGAAATCCCAGTAGCACCATTTTTTTCCTCTCTCCCTTAGACTGGTCAAAGTCCCTCTCCTACCTGCTCAATATAATAGCACTGTTTCTTCTGATTTCACTCCTGCAGAGAGAGATATTTTGGAAACATGACTGAAAAACTGGGTTATTCCAACTTCCCTTGTGCTCTGAAAAAAGTTCATTGTCTACATTGTTAATAGCCCACTTTCAGACATGAGGCAATGAGAACAGCCCTGCTCCCTCCACTCTAGTGTTCCTCCTATCACTCTCTTAATGTGGCGGCAGCCAGACTGCAGCAGCAGTATTCAACTGAGGAACCTTGGGTGGTGGTGAAGAATAATATGGGAGAACTTCAAACAGAAGGGAGGACTCCAAAGCATAGAGGTAATGAAAACGATGAGTAACTGTTCCACTTCTATCTTCTCAACAGTCACAGCCATCCCTCTTTAAGATGACCTAATTCGAGTTTACAACTGGAAGGTCAGAGAAGTATTTTGATTATATGTAGGTGAAAGGATACGGGAGCTTGGCATCAAATTTTGTCTGATAACAGTTGTGAAGTGCCTTGGGGTGTTTTTCTACGTTAAAGTTGCTGTTTATATTTTTCCTTCTGATTCTTACTCACTTTTGAAGAGAAACAGAAAAATTACAATAATTTTTTTTCAAAAATAAAAACTGAAAACATGGAGCTCTAAGAATTAGAAAATACAGATCCAGTTAATTTGGCCAGATAGAATTGAAAAACGGTTCGGATTACACTACAGGGTCTTAGTATAGCTATGCCAAGAATCTCATTTTAAACTATAGAATGGATCTGTAATCGTGACCAATCATAACTGTAAAAATTAATTCAAGACAAAATACAGAAAATGAGTGTGTAATAAAGAGGGATTTTTGACCCAGCGATGATGAACTGCGATATCTGTCCAAGTATATTTAATTTTATACCATACATTTGATCTGAGAAACTGCGTTACTTCATCAGAACTATTTTCAGTGTTGTGCACAAACCTCCTGCTGATACAGTGGTGCACGTTCCTTGTTTCATAGACCATATGGGCTCTATTCCATCTCTCAAGTGCTGGCCGATTCATCTCTGGTTTGCCTTCACTCTGGAGCGCCATACTATGTGCTTTTTGCTTCTTCAACTTCAGCATATCAGCAATCATTGTCCTCAATCCTCCAACATCAAGTCATTTACCATCTTTTCTCATGTAGAAAACAACATTTGGAACTAATGTCAAGTGAAAAGTTGAACAGACAGCAAACCTGACATCAGGCTGATCCCATGTCTCAAACGACCTCTAGATTAACACATTTCAAACAGCACAAATATTAAATATTGAATACAGTACTGTATTCTAGGAATTCATAGAGTGCTTCAAACAACGTCTCACTGTTGGACTTAAATTTAAGAGATTTAGCTCTTCCATTGCTTCAATTGGCAGATTGTAATTGAGTGCAGAAGGCAAATTCACATAATGTTTGGCGTAGTTATGCAACACTTGTCATCTCCCTGGATTTTGAACTTACAAAATAGAACGCAGTAAAATGAGTACATTATAACACCTGAAGAACTAAAATAGGTTTTGATAGTCATTTTCCCTTCAATTCTGATTTCCGGTCTATGATAAATAGCTAATCTCAGTCAATATGGCATCAGGGCCACAACAATTGGTCAATGTTTGGGGTTATGGGGATAGGATAGGATATGTTAGGGGGAATTAAATACGTGGGGTTACGGGGGTAGGGTGGGATATGTGTACTGTGGGGATTTAAGCAGGGACAGGGTACTGGACTTGGATGATCAGCCATGATCGTATTGAATGGTGGAGCAGGCTCGACGGGCCGAATGGCCTACTCCTGCTCCTAGATTCTATGTTTCTATGTTTACTGTCTAGGCTCACACATGAAGAATGATCACTTGGATGAAGTATTGGTGGGAGGCTGCTGCTTATGGAACCTTCAGAAAAACAAGTGAGCAAATGCACAAAAAAAAATGAAGAGGCTAAGCTGTTCACTGCAGGAGGCAAGTAGGCGAGAAAGCTTTTAAACAAGTATTTTTGGATAATTAGCACACAGATGAGATAATGTGATTTTGAACCATGTCCTTATAGATATGGCTGTCGAGTCCAAAGAAAATTAAAGTCTCCAAAACAATGAGTAACTCATCCCTTGACATCATGGACGATAACAAATATTAGTCACAATTACAAGCCTCAAGAGTAGATAGTTTTGATTCATCCAATCACTAGACATCTTTAAATCAATGGGCCTTTCATTTAACAGAAATAGGTGCCCACTGGTTTTGCATGGTCCTAACATATGAAAGCTGTGAGCTATCCTACCATAGACATCTCCTATACAACTGTCGCTGATGGCTTGGGTATGTTCCCATAATTATTGTCAGTCTGAGGTATGTACGGTGTCTTGCACTTCTTAACTATGGATTAAATCCCTTAGGCAGTTGTGAGATATTTTTCAGGATGACCTTGGTCAGCTCAAAATTGTAGTTGCACCATGTTGGTCAGACTTCTTCTAGAGTTTGTGTGCCGTCTTGGTCACCTAATCATAGGAAGGATATTATTGTTCTCGAGAAGTAAGCAACAATGATCATTCAGGTATCAAGAATTTCATTTATGAGGAAAAGTTAAGGAAGTTGGGCTTGTTTTCTTTGGAAAGGCAGCTTAAGTTATCCAATTGTAGTGTTTAAGATTATGAAGGGGATTGATAAAGTATTCAAAACAGTGAAAGGTTCATAAGAACATAAGAAATAGGAGCAGGAGTAGGCCATTCAGCCCTTCGAGCCTGCTCCGCTATTCAGAGATCATGGCTGATCTTTTGCCTCAATTCCATTCACCGGCCTTATCGCCATATCCCTTGATGCCCTTACTAGTCAGAAATCTATCGACTTCTGTTTTGAATATACCCAATTACTGAGCCTCCACAGCCCTCTGTGGTAGAGAATTCCAAAGATTCACCACCCTCTGTGTGAAGAAATTTCTTCTCATCTCAGTCCTGAATGGCCGACCCTTCATCCTGAGGCTGTGGCCCCTGGTTCTAGACTCCCCTGCCAAGGGAAACATTCTCCCAGCATCCACCCTATCAAGCCCTGTAATAATTTTGTATGCTTCAATGAGATCCCCTTTCATGCTTCTGAATTCAAGAGAATACAGGCCTAGTTTACTCAATCTTTTCTCATACGACAGTCCCGCCATCCTAGGAATCAATCTCGTGAACCTTCGTTGCACTCCCTCTATGGCAAATATATCCTTCCTTAGGTAAGACGACCAAAATTGTACACAGTACTCCAGGTGTGGTCTCACCAAGGCCCTATATAATTGGAGTAAGACTTCTTTACTCCTGTACTCAAATCCTCTTGTAATGAAGGCCAGCATACCATTAGCCTTCCTAATGGCTTGCTGCACCTGCACATTCACTTTCAGTGACTCATGTATAAGGACACCCAGGTCCCTTTGAGCATCTGCATTCCCCAATCTTTCACCATTTAGGAAATACTCTGCCTCTGTTTTTTCTACCAAAGTGGATAACTTCACATTTACCCACATTATGATCCATCTGCCATGTTCTCGCCCACTCACTGAGCCTGTCGAGATCCCCTTGAAGCCTCTTCACAGCCTCTTCGCAACCGACACTGCCACCTAGCTTTGTGTCATCAGCAAATTTGGAAATGTTACATTTAGTCCCCTCATCCAAATCATTGATATAGATTGTGAATAGCTGGGGCCCAAGCACCGATCCTTGCAGTACCCCACTAGTCACAGCCTGCCAACCTGAAAAAGACCTGTTTATCCCTACTCTTTGTTTTCTATCTGTTAACCAATTCTCAATCCATGCTAGTATATTACCCCCAATTCCATGTGCCTTAATTTTGTTCACCAACCTCTTGTGTGGGACCTTATCGAAGACCTTCTGAAAATCCAAATATACCACATCTACCGGTTCCCCTTTGTCTACTCCATTAGTTACATCCTCAAAGAACTCTAATAGGTTTGTCAAACAGGACTTCCCTTTCATAAATCCACGTTGACTCTGCCCAATCTTACTATTAGTTTCTAAGTTCAAATGAGAGATAGAAGCTAAACAATAAGAAGTTAGGAATATGAAGGGGAGTCAGTGGAAACTTTTCATCCAAAAGTTAATAGATGTGGAATAAGCTACTACAGAATAGAACTGGCAGAGACAGTATTGACAGGCTCAAGAGACAATTGGATACATTGAGAGTGAGAAGGAATTGAGAGAAAGGCTTAGAAGGCAGGTAGGTAAAGTTGATTTATGAAACAGGGCAAGCTAGTTTGTCATGTTTACCTACGTTACATAAGTGACTACACTTCAAAAGTAATCCATTGGTTATAAAACGCTTTGGGGTGTCCAAAGGATGTGATAAGGCATTCTATAAATACGAGTTCTTTCTTAAAGGTCTTAATAACCTTTGCCTGTGCCTAAATATTCTTATCCTTGTGCTTTTATCACGCTATCCCAATGGGTTTGTCGACGTCATTTCTGCAAATAATGTAATCACACCAATCTAAGTAGTTCCTCTGTGAATTAGCTAAGTAGGGAAGAAGCAAGTGTGAGGGCTTTGATCACTTCTTTCTCAGACAAAAAGAGGCATCAATCATCTCCAGTGAACAGAAAAAAAAGCAATCATAATGGTTAGTGTAGATATGTAACACTTGTCATCTCTCTGGATTTTGAACTTACAAAACAGAAAGCAATAAAATGAGTACATTGTAACACCCGAATAACTAAAATGGGTTTTGATGGTCACTTTCCCTTCAATTTTGTCCTTTTCATTCCTCCTCTCCTGAAATACTGCCACATTATGGTGTACTGTTGTATGGGCTCCAGCAGTTGTCTAGTACTTCACCCGGGTGTCTTTTCTTGTGCTACTATAGATGGGGAACATTAGCAGCCTATTCAACTATTTGCAGGGGTGTTTGAGGGGGGGGGGGGAAGGAAGAGAGGGGTGGGGGGTCCACAGCAAAGTTCATGCGTGTGCTAGCAGTTATGACTTAACAGCACGCCAGAGTAAGAACCCTGGCTGAGGCAGACTATAGCCATATGTAAAAACTGGCTTTTATGCAAGACCGTTTTATAAAGCTCTATTTTCAAACTATCAAATGAAACTGCACATTATATTTAACCCTAACCAAGTTACAGAACACTCAAGTCCTTGCACAAACTTAATTTTAACGGATGTGCAAAAATGTGATTTTGGAAGGATTAAAAATTATACATATTTTAAATACTTTGCATTTATGAAAGAAAGCTGGTCAGAATATTATGTAATTTAAAAAACTGAAATGACAGCCTACTTAATCGTGGAGAAACATTTTTTAAAAAAAAGAGAAAAACACTAAGAATATGAAATAAAAGGTCAGGTTGGCTGTTTCATTCTTTTTTATTATCAAAAGAACCTGTCTTGTTGCATAATTAAAACAGATAACAAGAGTACTGAAGTATCACAACTACTGCATTACATTATTTGGACAGGTGTGCCAGACATTAGAAGAAAACTTTCACTGGTTGAATTTGTACAACAGGTGGACAAGCATCTACCAACCTGAACCTTGACCAGCGCCACAAAGCAAACAAAATATTGCCTGAAATATTTTCTGTATACAAACCACAAAGTGGCAGGGATAACGAACTAAGCTACATCCCATCAATAAAAGATTCTCATTACACAAGAAGGTAAGGGCTGTTCATTTTCATTCAGCATATTAAGTCTTTAAACAATCCCTATTACAATTATTTCAACATGGCAAATTAAAATGCAGAATTGTGTAGTCATCCAGCCTTCTGCTCCAAAACACACAAAAACAACCCATGAAGTGCCATGATGCAAATGATAAATGTCAACATAGTGGCTCTTCTTCCAAAGATAGCACTGGCATGCATGCTTAAATGAAGACTGAAGCCATTCATTTAACAATGGTAAACTGATGTAAAAGTTTATAGCCCTATGTTAAAAGGCCATATGAGAGATGCTTACTACATTTTATGGAAGTGAGCATTGTCACAGCCCAGTTGAGTAGTGAACCACAAAAGTGGAAAAAAAAGAACATGCATGTAAATTAGCACTTGGTATCAATCATGTGCAGCACTCCCAAATTAGCATTAAATGTTTTACTAAGATTCCAGGGCTTCTTTATTCTCAGAGTAAACAGGCATCTCTCCAGCAATGGTGAGTTTTAGTTCTTTGCTCACTTGTCAAAAGCTCACTTGTATCGCGAATTATAAATCTTCCATACTTATGAAACAGCATGGCTAACAGCTTTCCATTATTTCTTGTAACTGGTTCAAGTTAATTACAGCATTGCTGCACGCCAGAACCAAAGGCATCAACATTTTGATTTATAGCAAAAAAACAAAATATAATCGATATTTTCCATGGCAGAGCTTTATTTAATAATTGGTTCGGTGAAAGCATTTCTTGGCCTTTGATGTGTGATCCCTGGCTTAGTAATAATTAATAACTTTATTTCCTCCCCACACTCAAAACCATTTTTTAGCCAAAATGGTTGGATGCACCTTTGCGGACAAATTTAGTGCCACTGTAATCATACACTGTAATTTCCTAGGCTGTCTTTATCAGTAACTCAAACCTGTTATCTGTACGTCCCATTAAAACTCCTATAAAAGTAAGGGTATTCAGCAAACAAGGAATCCACCTATATTTGATCAGAGAATACTTCACAGTCATCTGCACGTGCAAATCATAGATACTGCATCTTTTATTTAGAGGAACAGAAAGATGCCTAAAATACATGATTGTGACAAAAATCTGGAGTGGTGTGTACTTATTGAAATGCAAAAGACATGCTTGAAAATGGTATACAGTCTGATAATTGCAGATAAGAATTTTTCATTCCCATTATCTATAAATACAAAACAAATGCCATATGAATATATTTAAAAATACCAAATTTGCATCTAGTTCATAACCATGAATGCAAACAATTGTATTAAACAAAAATGTTTGATTTTAAGTTTGGGCACCCTTTAATGGATAAAATTGTGGGATGATTTTAACAGATATAATCCCCAATAACTGGAATATACACAGTTCACTGTGGAGTTTACAGTCTGCCACTAGAACTTGTGGAAGATGGGAAGGAGGAGGAAGGAGGAAAGAAGGGGAGGAGGAGAGTGGAAGAGAAGGGAGAGGTGGGAAGAGAGAGGGAGAGGGAAGGGGAGAGAGAGAGAGAGAGAGAGAGAGAGAGAGAGAGAGAGAGAGAGGGAAGGAGAGAGAGGGAAGGAGAGAGAGAGAGAGAGAGAGAGAGAGAGAGAGAGAGAGAGGGAAGGAGAGAGAAAGGGAGGGAGGGAGGGAGGGCCAGAGAGAGGGAGGGAGGGAGAGGAGAGTGTGTTCGGAAGAGATAGAGGGGAAGAGAGTGAGAGAGGGGGGAGAGCGACAGAGGGAGAAAGAGCAAGGGAGAGGGAGGGAGAAAGAGCAAGGGAGAGGGAGAGAGAAAGAGGGAGAAACTTTGAACCATTTCTGTAAAACTTTTGCCAGCATCATTACAAAGAATGCTAAGTGTTTTCCTGTGAGGCAGCACAATCCTTTGGAAAGTATAAACCTATTTCTTTCCATTCTCTCATTCTACAATTCGGTCATGGTCACTTTTGGAAATACCCGTTTATTTGTTAATCAGAAGGACAAATCAAGCACTACATGTTTCCACTGCTAGGCTCCTTAGAAAATATCACATTTACCATTTTACAAGAAACATGATACAAGTGGTCTTGAGAAGTTTTCATGTCGCAAGTGAGGTTTTATGACGACAGCAGAATTATAGTAGTGAGGCAAACTAGGACCAGCCCCTTATCTGGTTGTGGGATCTCTTCCTGTTTGGCTTGCAGTAGCATTTCTGGTCAAGTTGCTTCCGACAGGCTCTATGGAAGTGGAAGATAGAACTGCTCTGGCAAGTCCAGTCAGGGTGGTTTGCTTTTCTGTTTGAGCTGCCTGCTTCCTCAGTCTCTAGGCAAAGGAATGATACTAATGTGCAGGAAATTGTCTGGGTAGCTCAGATGCTCACTGAGCCACTGCAATGGTGTCTCCAGCATTGGTTCAATCCCATGAATTACTACTTGATATTGCTTCTCCACATCTAGTTCAAGCACAAACAAAACCAAGTTACACAAAACATACATAGTTATATGTAAATATCTAATTTTACAAAAATACAGAACAGCTCCTAAATGAATACTATCTATAATAATTTATGTTTATAGGAGCAAACTGATGCATTAATACAGCAATTTGAAAATGACAGCACTTAGTCTAAGTATGTCCTTAGATTACACACTTCTAATTTCAGGATTAGGCTTCATATTTCAGTATGCATTACACTTTGAAAATGTAAGCTTTGTTGTTAAAGCACATTATTACAGGTTTATTTTCAAAGCATCACATGCAAAAATATATGTACATCATACTTCTTATAGACTTTTAACCAAACCACTTCCTACCTAGACCTGGCACCATCTAGTTTTATCTCTGTGAACTTGCCACAGTACAACTTTGTACTATGCTGCTCAATAAGTTTATTTAAAAATTGTAGCTTCTGAAAGGTCAGCCTCTTAAAACTGGGTTTGTATTTAAAATAGGGTTGCTATACAACTGTCAAGTAATGTTAGAAATGTGATGGTGGTAATACTTGGTGCAAAGTCCACATTGTGCTTGCTCATACATGCGTGTGCATGTGCAAGTAAAAACTCTAATGTACAAAGACAACTAGATATGTCAACCTTTTCAATTCAATCAGCGTCAGATGATGATCTGTGTTTGGGTGGGCATAGGAGAACTGGAACCTCAAGCTCTCCATTGCTTAAACATGGGAAAGTTAACAAACTGAATGTGCAGACAAATACTCACAGTGGATGAGATTTGCAAAAAATGCTTTAACTTACATTTTCTCCAGAATTAGTGGGAAATTAAAAACAGAATACCAGACAAGTCATACAGCTGAGTTAAAAGTCTGGACAGTTTTGTTTAGGTTCTGACAAATGCTTAACCTTTATTCTATTCATCAGTAAAAATCTATTTAATTGATTCCATCTACATGAAAAACCACAGGCTGACGTCTGTAGCCCATACATCACAGTGAAAGATTTTGCCATGGCAATTGCAGTAATAGCCAGTGGGTCAGGTCAAAGAGGATTAACCAAGTCAGGATACACCAAAGGGAGACATCAAACACTCATTTTAAAAGGGCAATTAATCTTGAAAGAAAACTTGGCCTAATGTTTCCTGGTGAATGAGATCTCAATCTTACGAGCAATACATGATGTAGCAGTAAAACAAATATATATACACAAGGTTCAAGAGCTTTCATCCTGCGATAGCGAACAAACGGAGTGTTGTTTATCATAAAAACGCAAATCCACAAAGGAGTACACATTAAGTAAATTTGTATCAAATTTTACAGGGATAGTCGAAGTGCAGGCCTGCATATAGAATTGATTAAAAATAAATCAAATGCCACTTTCTCTTTTCTTCTCTACCCCAGTTCTTTCAAAAGGTCAAACATTTTGAAGGCAATGTTATCCCAGATGTCTTTTAGGTTGCTATTGTATCAGCAAAGGCCAATTCTGATTAGCGACCATCTTTTTTGATGCAGAGCTCCGAAAGCTCGTAATTTCAAATAAAACTGTTGGACTATAACCTGGTGTTGTGCGACTTCTCATTTTTGTCCACCCCAGTCCAACACCGCATCTCCGCATCTTTTTTGATGTCACGTTCACAGTACACAACACAAGGAGAAAAATAAGACTTTGGTGGGAGGTTTCCGATCAGCATTCACGCCATCAGGTAGAACTGTATGCCAATTCTGATTTCTTGTTTAAAAGCAAGAAAATATGTACAAACTCCTGGTCCAAGTGATCATTCTGTGCACACCTAGATGGGAGTGATGGCAGGCTAATCGACTGTATGGGGTATCACAGCTAAGCCTGATCCTATCCTCATCTGATATTTATGTATGCAGGGGTCACTGCATAGCGATCAAGAGCTGGAACATTGTCTGAATGTTCCCTTGCTAATCCAGAGGAATGAGGTCAATTCTAACTTGCCATCACCCTGGATACGACCAGTTAACTCAGCATAGACTAGGGTACAAACCTGGAACTTTCCTGATCTGTATGACTCAGGTATTCACTGCCTTAACCAGCTGGCCCAAGAGAAGACCCCCAAATGTTATTGCATTCAGAGAACAAACTCTTTTTGAAATCCACCTTGGACCACTAGACTGTGGAGGTGGAGCTGCAAGGAATTAGGGTATACAAGGTAAAATCCAGCAGGTTCTTTAACTTCATCTCTCTCCCTCTTGTCAAAGTGCAATTGCAATTGCTGACTTGTGTCTTTGTTACCAGTTATTATTAAATATACCCTGTTCTATGTACATTACCATCTTTGGAGTTTTGTCCAGATGTTCTGTTATCAGGTGCTTATGTGGGTCTTCATAATTGGCAAAAGCACAAAATTAGTCTAGTCAGTGGGGAGAGGCAGAGAACTCATATATAAAATATAAATAGATATAAATATAAAATCCAGCACATAAAGATTGCTTTTTTTAAGAATGATTTCTCTTATGTTTGAACTGTTAAATTTATTCAATGATGGTTTTCACATTTAACATGGGATTTAGAAACAATTTATACTTATACAACAGGAGCAGTGTTTGGTGAAAATATTAAGCCACTGCAGGCTGAAAAGGGACAGTTGGTTAAATAGATGTTTGTAACATTTAAGGCATGTGGTGTACAGAATTTTGAGATATCTTGTACAAACTACCTAGACTGGAGGGGGTGGAGAGAGAATGGGGGGGGCGGGGGAATGCAGCTCACTGATAAGATTCTGTTTCATTTTAGTTATTTGGAGTGGCTTCGGTGCTGATGCATACGTCTGGAGCTGAAATTTTGTTTAATCTTTGTGTAAAGTTAAGCCCATTAGAGATATTAATCAATGTTCATTTAGCTGTAAACATTATGGCCCGAAAATTAGACCTAATACGCGAGAGTACGCACTGTGTACTCTCGCGTTTTAGGTCTCCAATTGCCGGTTTTCTGCATGCACTGCGCATGCGCGGGAAACCGGCACTTCGTGAATTCAAAAGGGGGCAGTTCCTAAGTGAACCGCGTGCGCGCTACAGGCTGCGTGCACGCAGTGCACTTAGTTATTTTTGCAGCTTTGAACGCGCAGGTAAGCATGGAAGATTTTACACATAAAGAAAGGAGGCGTAAGACCCTCTTTTAACAAGGTAAGTAGTTAATTAAGTATTATTTTAAATTTTTTTCAACAGGTTTATCTTTTTTAGAGACTTTAAAGAAAGGTAAGTTTATTTTTATAACTTTTAAAAAGATTTTAAATTTTTTCAAAAATTTAATTTTTTGTTTAAAGTGGTTAATTTATTTAACTATACTTATTTTATTAATGTGATGGCTTTTAAAAAAAATTTAATTGAGGTTTAGCTGTTCTTTTGGGGGTGTGTAGGATTCATAGCTTTGACAGCCCTTGCTGTTAAAACTATGAATGAAAGATGGTGTGCTGCCATTGGCTCTAACTGAATCACGTGATCCCAGAGCTCGCACGAACTAATTGCGTCTCTGGGTCACGCAAGCACTGCACAGCTGCATGTGGGACTGGCCTTGAAACTAAAGTTCGTGTGGGCCCGGAGGAAAAAGGTAGGCGCGGAGTGAGATATCGCGGGGAAGCCTTACCCCCGCGTGAACACTCACTGTTTAATTTCAGGGCCGGTAATTTATTAGGGAAAAAGATATAAATCGTACCAAAGAGTAGCTTAAATGGGTTCAGAACACAACCCTACATCCAAGGCAGAGTGTGTAAACGGGTGACATCAGAATCTGCCAGCTCAACAAAAGAAAATTAAATCAATGCCCTGGGAAGCCCTTTGAAAAGAATTGACAGGAAGCCCTGCCGGTAGCCACGGACAATTTTTATTTTAAATGGGGAACCAAACGTACTTGCTGGTATCAGGAACCCAATGTTAGAAATGTCACCGGCTCGGTCGGACACAAGTCTAGGAATGGATAAGAAGAATGTACTGACAGCTATGTATCCTGGTCACGAGCTAAACAGTTCAAATTCAGGGTAAAGAACAGTTAAAAAAAACTGCATGAGGAGGATCTGGTCATCAGACCAGTTGGAAGAATACGGTTGGTAGGTCAGCCAGTGAAAATGGCAAATGAAGTCCTTGCACACTGAGTAGAGCAGGTCAAAGATGAATCCAAAGGCAGTAAGGAATAAACAAATAAACAAACTTTTAAACAAAGTTAATGTTTCAGGTCGATGACCTTTCCTCAGAACTGGAAAAAGTTAAGAGATGTAACAGGTTTTAAGCAAGTACAGAGGCAGGGAAAGGGGGAGGAAAGAACAAAAGGGAAGGTTCTTTCCTCCCCTCCCCCCTCAAACACTTAATTGGCTGTGCAGCGCTTTGGGATATCCCGAGTACATGACAGGCGCTGTATAAATGCAAATGATTTCTTTCTTTCTGTGTGACAAGCTTCCATACAGAAATTGGAAAAGGTCCATGGAGGACTTGACAAAGATACCAGAAAATCCTAAGGTTACTCCAGGGAACAATTGTCATCTTGGTCTTCATAATCATCTTGTGTTGCCTTCTAGTGCATGGTTAACAGAGATACCATCAGTAGGTAGGAGGTGAGAACAGGATAATAGTGTCTATGGTGGGATGTTCCATAGTTGGGGTCATATGATAACGGGCCAAAAATTCGGCCCTTCCCGGGTGAGTACGCACTGTGTACTCACCCGTAAGGCGTCCTGAAGTGCCGGTTTCCTGCATGCACTGCGCATGCGCGGGAAACCGGAACTTCCGGTCTGGTGAAGGGGGCGGTTCAGAGGTGAACCGCGTGCGTGGTAGAGGCTGCGCGCACGCAGCAAACTTAGGTTTTTTTTCAGGTTTCTACGGGAGGGTAAGTATTGAAGAACCTACGCTTTTAAAAAGGAGGCGCAGGACCCGTTTTCAACAAGGTAAGTGGTTAATGAAGTATAATTTAAAACATTTTTCAACAGGTTTATCTTTTTTAGATACTTTAAAGAAAGGTAAGTTTATTTTTAGCACTGTTAAAAAGTATTTTAATTTTTTCAAAAATTTTAATTTTTGTTTAAAGTGGTTAATTTATTTAACTATAGTTATTTTATAAATGTGATGGTTTTTAAAAAAATTTATTTTAAGTTTAGCTGTTCTTTTGGGGCTGATTTCAATTCATAGATTTGACAGGTCTCCTGTCAAATCTATGAATGAAAGATGGTCTGCTGCCATTGGCTCTCCATGGCCCACGTGATCCCAGGGGACGCATCGCACTAACTGCGCCCCTGGGACACGCAAGCACTGCGCGCCGGCTCTTGGAGCAGGACCAGGAGCTGAAGTTCCCGTGGGCCCAAAACACAACGGTAGGCGCGGTAGGTAAGTGCGCGCGCGATCCTTACCCCCGCGGCAAGCCGGAGAGGCGAATTTCAGGGCCAACATATTTGTTGCTTTCGATAAGAGGAGATTGATAAAACCTCATGGCCCTGGGGGAACCTGGATGTGGGATACTTTGTGCTCATATTCCTCCGTTCTCGAGGATGATGTACTATTCACTCCTGTAGCTCAGTTATCACACAAGTGCAACTTCAGTTAACCACAAAGTTTATGGGGGGGGGGGGGGGGGGGGGAGGAGGGGAGATGAAAGGCCTGAGCTAGTAGCTATAGAAAAACATTGGCCCAGAAATTCCGATCGCAGGCCTCCCGCGGGCGGAGGGCTGCGATCCGGAAAGATCTACGCCTGGACCGGAGGGCTCCCGGGAGGTGCAGAGTTCCGTTCCTGGGCCTCTCCAAACTGCCGGTGCGCAGGGCCCACATATCCCAGAGGCGCAGGCGGTTCACAGCATCCCTGGGATCACGTGGGCCATGGGGAGCCAATCAGAGAAGGGAATCTCCCTTCATACATTTGACAGGAAGACCTGTCAAATATATGAATAGAGATCACCCCCAAAACATAGTAAAACTTTAAATAAATAAAAAAAAAAAAATCAAATTTTTAAAATGACTTTAAATTACAATAAATTAAGTATTTTAAACAAAATTTTATTTTTTGAAAAAAATTAAAGTTTTTAACGAGGCTAAAAATAAACTTACCTTTCTTTAAAGTATTTTTAAATGATAAATCAATCAGTGGAAATTTTTAAAAAACTTTTTTCAACTCTTATCCTGGTAAAAGCAGGCCTTACGCCTGCTTTTACCAGGCGCAAGAATTGTAAGTGTTTTCTGCGGGCAGAGGGTCTCCAAAAAATGGAACTCTCCCCCCCCACAGAGGCCCTGCTCCCGGGCAGCCGGGGGATCTGTCAAGAGCTTTCTTGACAGATCGGAAATGCCGGTTTCCAGCGCATGCCTGAAACCGGCATTTCCGATGTCCCAACGGGTGAGTACACAGCGCGTACACACCCGTAGGGATCGGCATTTCTGTACCATTAAATTCTAAAAGGTTGAGGATCACAAGGCAATTATTACAATCATTAGGAAACTGGTTATAATTGAAGTATTCTAATATATATGTTTGGATCAGAGTCATTTATGAGTGGTGAGTAGCCTGTGGTGAAGTTCCAAGTTTTCCTTTGTCACGACCAAATAATGATTTGGGTTGTGGCAACTATTGTTAAGCATGTGAATAATATATTAACTGATTCTTTTTTCTTCCCTCTCCTCTCCTGTAGTATGACATGAATAGTGTGATAACTGTCTAAAATATTGTGGCATGATCATTACCTCAGTAAGGATATGGCAAACTCAAGTGTAAAACACTTTGCCTCTTGAATTTTGTCATAAAGGACTCCATGGTTGAAAAGCAACCCGTGAATTTATCACACAATCAATTCTGAATGTCTGAACATGGAAATCCAAGTAGATAAATTAGACTAGCAAGGCAAATAAAATATATACTACCTAAATGAGCAGGCTCTAGAAAGAACTCAGCTTTGTTTAAAAAAAACTTATCCTGCAACTTCCGTGTAAAAACTTCTGCTATGTAAGGAACATAATCTTTAGAAATTAAGGCCGCGATTTTGCAAATGGATGCGGCTTGGGAGCGGGTCAGCTGGTTTCCGGGTTCCAGTCCTGCCTCCAACTGCATCCGGCCCACGGACGTGATTTTACATCGATTGGCCTTGTTAAGCCCGCCCTGCGGGCTTGCCGGCCAATTTAGAGGAAGCCGGTCAGATGACATCATTTGATGATGCGTCATCTACCGGGTTTCTTAAAGGGACCACGCACAATTTTTCTTTGACAGCTCATTTCTCAGTGTTTGACAGCATTGAGGTGCTGCAAACACTGAATCACTGTACAAAGGTGAGCTCTTGCACCCAGGCTCTCTAGTGACTGCCTCCATACCTAGAACAGATGGCAGCTGCAGATGAGGTTACAGAAACGATCTGTCACTGGTGAGAGAGGTTCTCCCAATGAGGTGGGACTAGACAGCCAATTCAAAACTTGTTACCTACAGAAAAGTGTAAATATATTAAAAATGATTTCCCCAACATTTTCTTACCTCTGAAACTCACCAGTGCACCATTGGATCCTTCACACCACTTCTGCAGCTGTCATCAATGCAGAAACATTACAGCAGACTCACAACACGCCACACTTACCTGGCGTGGTGTCCGGACGTCGGGAACCCCGAGGCAGAAGCGGCAAAATTGAAAAAGAGCCTGTTAACAAGTATCAAGTACCTGTTAACAGGCAGGTATGTGGCTATAATCCTCTTCCCGCCGCTAGGTGTCGGGTCCGTGCGCAAATTGGGGACCCGACACTTGGGAAGATTGATTGGAGGCGGGTTGACAGCGGGTTTCCTGCCCGCTGTCAATCTTTGCGATTTTGACAGCGGTCCCGTCTCCAATCCCGCACTCGGAGGACTGGCAAAATTCCGGCCTAAGTTTCTAAAAAACATTTCCAAAGATAATTGATGGGAAATTCCATAAGAGAATAACTGAATATGAATAAACTGAGATTGGAAAAATTAGACTTAACTTTTACTCAAGACTGTATTAAGAACTGAAAAATAGCGATAACAGATTACAAACACTGTACAAGAAACAAACCAGAATGGATGGCAGATTAAGGAAGAAAAAAGTACAATTTTTAGGATGAGTATTTAATCTACTGTCCTTGGCTGTTCTCTTTTGTTTCTCTCTCTCTCTCTCACCGCGCCCCCCCCCTGCCCCCAGTTTATCCCTTAGAAATTATTTCTCAGCAAATCTCCAGTAATTAAATCATAGGTAATAATCCTTTCCAAACAACAAGGACAGAGACAACAGTTGGCAACCAGAGAGCTGCTGCCAGCACATAATTGACCAAAAAACCATCAAAATAAATTCCTGTGCACTCTGTTACTAACAAACGCTAACAACTGATCTAACCCATCCATTACATAAAAGTTGAAATCACTTCCAGGTATTCATTATCCTATACTAGATCTCCTTGGCATTGCTCATAGTGAATCATAAGTTAAGCTTTTTCCAAGGAGGGGGATGAAAAGTGCACATTTCCATTGAAAGAATCTGAAAAGAAGTTTGCAAGAGATCTCCTCAGTGACATGGAAGCGATTTTTGATTGGACCTTGAAAAATATTTTTTTCTTTATAAAAAGGAAAATGTTCCCTTATGTACCACACAAATAAATCTCTGCATGTAATACAGAGGAACAATTCTAACTTTATTGTCTATCTATTTCGGCTGTGGCTTATTTTATAGTGAAGGGTAAGAAATATATAAAATTTAGTTTAATCTTTTCTTATTTGTAGCTTTCTTTATCAAAAATTTCTGCAAAAGTACTTAATATATTTAAGCAGAATCTTTTACAGAAACGCTTCAAATTCAAAACTGTGATTCAGTACCTTTCTCCAAAAGTAAATGATGGTGCAATCCTTCTAGAACTTGCGACCTGCTTATCAGGTATGTTGTTTTTAGATGTCCTTGTGCTTACCTTTTATTGGATTCCTACCTTCCCTACCTCTACAATTGTGATTTGTTGCTGTTACATAAATATGAAATTTGAGCCAAACACATGCGGCATACTTTACATTACATTTCAAACGTGATGTCTGAAATGTTCCCATAAGACGTATGCTCAAAGCATATTTATATAATCCACCCTGCGGTATTGCTCATGGCAATTTAGATGCCACATTGTTTTGCAAAGATTGAGATGTTAGATCATGTAATGCAGATTTTTAAAAATTCTACTGGTATTACGAAGTTGTCTCCCTTTAACACCACAAGGTCCAATTGTTGAATTTTTGTTTAGTCAGAGAACTTTGTAAATTGGAACTTTTTTGACAATTTCACGTCCCAGATGAGAAGCATTTTAAGATCGTTTTGTACCTGTAACAGTGCGACATCTGGATGTCTGCTTTATCATATTAAAGACTTATTTTTCATCATATTAAAGATTTATTTGAGTATGTCCCATGGCATTGCTCACAATAAGTTGAATATACTTTGTTTTAAAGGATAAGAGTGCTATACAATGTAATGCACAATTTTTATTCTTCTGCAAGGGTGGAGCTGGGTCCTGTTAAGGCCAGAAAGTTGAATTGTTAAATAAACAGCTGCAGATCAATCAGAGTTTAATTGTTGTTTGCTGATGGAAATGTTTAAGTTTCAGGCTGCAGGCGAGAAGCACCCAGCATTAAAGTGCGATTGCTAAATTCAATCCAAGCCTACAGACATTATGACTTCTGTATCAATGCATTTTCTGTTGTTCTGTATGTGGCAAACAATTGGCGCCTAAATACGATTTTTTTTGGAGTGTGACAAAAGATTTACATATAGACAGTTATGAGGAACAAAATGATTGTTACACAAATCATTGGTGGGTATGTTCGCTGATGACTGCACAGTGTTCAGTTTCATTTGCAACTCTTCAGAGAATGAAGCAGTCCATGCCCGCATGCAGCAAGAACTGGACAACATTCAGGCTTGGGCTGATAAGTGGCAACTAACATTCGCGCCACACAAGTGCCAGGCAATGACTATCTCCAACAAGAGAGTCTAACCACCGCCCCATGACATTCAACGGCATTACCATCGCCAAATCCCCCACCATCAACACGCTGGGGGTCACCACTGACCAGAAACTTAACTGGACCAGCCACATAAATACTGTGGCTACAAGAGCAGGTCAGAGGCTGGGTATTCTGCGGCGAGTGACTCACCTCCCGACTCCACAAAGCCTTTCCACCATCTACAAGGCACAAGGAGTGTGATGGAATACACTCCACTTGCCTGGATGAGTGCAGCTCCTACAACACTCAAGATGCTCGACACCATCCAGGACAAAACAGCCTGCTTGATTGGCACCCCATCCACCATCTTAAACATTCACTCCCTGCACCACCAGCGCACCATGGTTGCAGTGTGTACCATCTACATGATGCACTGCAGCAACTCGCCAAGGATTCTTCAACAGCACCTCCCAAATTCGCGACCTCGATCACATAGAAGGACAAGGACAGCAGGTGCATGGGAACACCATCACATCCAAGTTCCTCTCCAAGTCACACACCATCCTGACTTGGAAATATATTGCCGTTCCTTCATCATCGCTGAGTCAAAATCCTGGAACTCCCTCCTTAATAGCACTGTGGGAGTACCTTCAGCTCACCGACTGCAGCGGTTCAAGGCGGCGGCTCACCACCACCTTCGAGAGCAATTGGGGATGGGCAATAAATGCTGGCTTTGCCAGCGACGCCCACATCCAAGGAACAAATTTAAAAAAAGCAACAGCAATCTACTGAAAAAGTCAAACTTACAAACTCAACATGAATAATGTAACTACACTAAAACAAGCCAGCAAACCTGCGATGCATTCTGGGAGTTAGGTCTTAAACCTTCACAATAGAAATATTATGTATGATCCCAGAAATAGCCTACGTTAACAGAAAGAAGTTCTACTGTAAAAGTGAATTTGTTTTGGGCTTCACAAGTGAACTTTCAATTATTTGTTTGTATACTATGTGGTTTCTACGGTTTTTGAAGTTTTATTTCTACTGTGAATCCATTTGGAGGAACAGCGATTACTTTTTACAGGATGCACTGAACACAGTAGTAATTCCAAAAAAATTATGTGAGTGATGTGGTTTGTCTGTTCCAGTGTTCACCTACACCATTAAATAATCTCTATGGTATTGCACAACAGAGCCATCAGTAGGCATGTTTTGCTAATACTGAGATCAGTGAAGATGCTACAGATATAATGTCTCTTGTATTATATTAATGGAGCCATTAATATCTCCATCCACAAAGCAATACCTTTGACTGCCAACCAACTCAATGTGGCTTTCTCATTAACATACAGGAATTGTTACAGGACTGTAAATTATGTTCAGGCAGGGTTGGGTGCTGAGGTAACATTAGAAGATTTGAATTACTGAGTAATGTGGGTATAATTTCCCTGAAAGAACGTGTGCATCTTTATTTTTTGTTTCCTTAAATTTATTTTGCTTCTTACCCTTTCATCATTTCTCCTGAACCAGTTTTTCCATTCACTGTACTTTTCCATTACTTCTTTCTATTACTGTTTATTCTTAATTTGAAAAATTAATGATCCTATTGTCTCTTCTCTTTGTTAAATGTTCTCTTTGAAGCTCCTCTGATGGCTCACTTGGTAAAGGTTACGAGTAACTGAGTCATACAGACCAGAAGATCCCAGGTTTAATTTCTAGTCTGTGCTAAGTTAGTTGATCTTAGCCAAGATGGCAGTAGGGATCCTGCAATCGGCTTCAGTACCCATGAACTATTGAGAACATAAGAAATAGGAGCAGGACTAGGCCACTTGGCCCCTCGAGCCTAGGGAGAAGGAGAAGGAGAAAAAAAAAATTCAACCTGGGTCTCTAGGCTTACACAAGAAGAACGGCCAATTGGGTGAAACAGCAGAGATGCCCATGCAAACATAGCCATGTATGAGTCAGCATCTTCAGGAGAGGAGCAAACAAAGGAAAAAAAATATTTTTATCCTTTTACATAAAAAAGCAAGGTACACAGAAGAGAAGTACACAAACTATGTAGTATAAAAGTACCCAAGACAAAAAGTAGTCAGATGCATTGTTTGTTCCACAACTGTTAGAGCAGAGAAGGTTAAGGGAGATTTCACAGAGGTGATCAAAATCATGAATTTTGATAGAGTAAATAAGGAGAAACTGTTTCCAGTGGCAGAAGGGTCGGTAACCAGAGGACACAGATTTAAGGTAATTGGCAAAAGAACCAGGGACGACATGAGGAAAAAAAAAGTTTTACGCAGCGAGTTATGATGGTCTGGAATGGACTTCCTGAAAAGGGTGGTGGAAGTAGATTCAATAATAACTTTCAAAGAGAATTGGATAAATAATTGAAGGGGGAAAGCTTGCAGGGCTATGGGGAAAGTGCGGGGGAGTGGGACTAATTACATAGCTCGTCAAAGAGCTAGCACAGGCCCGATAGCCTCCTTCTGCACTGTAAGATTCTAATATTCGATGAAAGAAGCCACATAACTCATGACCAGAAATGTACATTTTGTCCCCCATGGAGTCCCTGAAACTCCTTGAAGTTGGAGGCACTCATGGTATTTCCTACAGTCTATGTCGAACACTTTCATGAACTACATCAGGTGGCTCTCAAAAGAATTTTAGAAACTCAGAGCAGGAATCACACTCCATGCAAAATGTATAGTCCTATGAGTAAGGAGCAACAATTCTTCTTCACAACTAGGAAATGCGGTATTTCACATGCAGAACACTTTAATTGTACAATGTCATACAAATTTTTTTTTTTTTTTTTTTTTATAAACTTACATGCTTTGGAATTTTCTTTTTAATTGTGCAGTGGAGAATAGCAGCCCAGAATACAAAGTTGTTACAACAATGCTCATGAAGCAGTCTGGCAGTCAAAGAGGACAGAGTGATGGAGTGTGGATCCACATTTGTTATTAGGATTCGACTGGGATTGGGAGATTTGTTTGATTTGACTTTATTTGTTTTGTCGATTGGCTATGTCATGCCAGTGCATTTATTTTGGTAGCATTATTCACCTCAAAACTTTTTTCTCTTGGTCTGAAGGACGTGACTTATGCTGTGTTACATTTTCCTGGGTGGTAATAGCCTTCAAATAGCTTGCCCAATAGTTATTCTTCATAAATATGACTTGAGATGTGATTGCCAGTTGGTCACTCAAAGGGGTCACCATAACTGTGAACACTATTCACTCAATACTTCCAAGAGTGATTGGACAGCAACCAGGAGTGGGAATCTTGGCTAATTTTTTCCCCTCTTTGGCCTGGAAAAGCAAATTGTCAGCATGGATTATAAACTCAAACTCCTGGTATGCGCTTGAACACACGCCCTTCTGATTCAGAACCAAAAATGCTACCAATTGAGCCAAGCTGGCAAGATGAAAAGTAAATATCTTTTTACTCTGCCCGAGCAATGTGCTTTAGTTTCAAACTCACAAAAGTAAATGCTCCATTTCATTCTGGTCTGTAGAGGTTTGATTTGAACCTAGAGAGCCAATACCCAGAACAATTAGTCTACCCTCCTTTAGCCAAGAAGAAGGAATTTACAATCAGATGACCAAAACACAAAAATATATGGGACAATTTTGTTTAGGCTAGTTTCTATACATATGGCAGTACAGTATACATAATATCACTTTCCAGAAGAAAAATATATTCTTGACAAGAAAATTAATATCTTGTATCTCTTAATATAAAGTATGTCTGCTGTACATTGTTCACGTTATGACTGACTACCACAGAGAATATAATTAAGTATCACTGTAGGAATCAACACCACAGTGACATGGCAAAACACAAGCTTGGCCTAACTTGCTGTTATGTGTGTCAGCATTCCATCGAACATGCTTTAGTTTTACAAAATTGCAGGAACTAATGGGATTGCACTACGTGCCAGAAAAAAGCATATACTTTTCCAAATGACATAACCGTACAAATATTAGCAAATTAGAAGGCCTGACTGAAGTTTGCAACCATATCTGCCTTACTTAACTCTTTCAGCAGTATCCAAGTGGTTCAGTTTACATGTATACCTTAATTACACTCTATTTCAGTACTACAACTACATTTCTTCAGTTATAAAGCCTAGCTTATGCTACCAACTACCTGTCACCTGTTAACAAGTAATTTGAAATATTTATGGTCCAATGTCGTTTAACAAAAAAAGGTGTGGTGCGAGTTTGCATCCAGAATATAGATCGCATTTATCATCACTATTGCATTAAGAGGGGGGGGCTGAGTGAAGGGCATGCCTTTTCTACCAGAGAGGGATAGAAAAATTACATACACAAGATGGGTTTGGGTTGATGCATTCTAGCAGCTTAGTCAACAGTGGCATTGTCAGAGATGTAATGGCAGTCTGTCTAATGTTTTATTGGAATGGGACTGGCATGCTGCACAAGTGAAATGGATTAAAAAAAAAGGCTAACATCCTACAAGCTAAAACAGCAGACCTGAAGGTAATTTAAAAACTTTTTAAAAATTCAGCAATGTTCCTGCTAATTTTCTTTTAAATTTAAATTTAAATTTCCGCGCATGTGCGGGTTTTTCCATTTAAAGCCACTGAGCGGCCTGCGCGGGACCTCCAGACCGGCATGCGGTAGCGCAGTTTAACAGGAACATTTGTGTCGATATATTTCCAAGTCAGGATGGTGTGTGACTTGGAGGTGGTGGTGTTCCCGTGCACCTGCTGCCCTCGTCTTTCTATGTGGCAGAGGTCGCAGGTTTGGGAGGTGCTGTCGAAGAAGCCTGGACGAATTTCTGCAGTGCATCTTGTAGATGGTACACACTGCAGCCACGGTACGCCGGTGGTGCAGGGAGTGAATGTTTAAGGTGGCCCGGATTTTGCGGTCAGTGGGGAAGGAACGGCGCTTGCCGTTCACTACGCTGACAGCTGCCCACAGAGTTTTCGCAGGCTTTTGAGCGTAGACGTGCTGCCATCGGGCGTCTGATCCAGCGTGGCGACCTCTACAGAGGATCTGTGGCATCTGTGAACAGGGCAAGAAACAGCGAGGCTCTTCAACCAATCAGATTGAAGAATCCTCACTGAGACAAGCGGAAGTACAAACCAGGCATTATAAATTAGATTTAAATCATGTACAGAAAGCAAAATAAAGATTGGGAAAGAAAGATAGGATTAACAGAGAGATAAAAAGGGACAGACAAAAAGGAAATTTTTTTTAAATTTATTTTTAAAATCTCCAATACTGATTAAATTCCGAAGGAATGAGACTCCACACTTTTAAAATTAAATTTTCAGGGCCAGAGAGTTCGTTTGGCAGTAATTATGACTGCTCATGCCATTAAAAATTCACTTACACCTGAATGCATCAGCCCTAGCTTTTTCTGCCGTGTTTAATGAGTAACTAGTGGGTAAGTACTGCAACTTCACGCCGTTACATTAATTTCAATGCTGAGACCATCGGCGAGGTACTGATATTGCGCAGCCTGTGGAGGAGCAGGGTAACTTGGACACCAACTTCCGATTTCCACGTTTAACGGTGCATGTACGGACTCCGGAAGTTGCGGTCCGATTTACTCCATGATAATGGTGAGCGCCGTTAGCTTCACCATTATTCTCAACGCAATATCCTGGCCAATCTCTTAAATTGAATTCTCTAACAGGTATTGAATCTAGTTTCTTTTAGAGAATTCAATTCCTTTTAGGTATGTTCACAAATATTTTATGAACCCATTGTACTTTTTATTTGCACAGTGCTTGTGGGAGGAGTCCGTTGATACATCCAGGTTTCTTGGCATGACTGTTTCTGCTGGGAGCAATAAGGGTCAAGCGATTGAGGCAGCTTGTTCGGTCTTGGTTTCTGTGGATTAGTTGGATCTAGGGATGGGGGCATGGGAGGGGAGACCCTACATATTAGTGGTCTTGTTAGTCTGGGTCATTGCCAGAGAATTGAACCAGGGACGTTCCTGGTCGATATAAGCCAGCTACTTACTGGAGAAACTCACTGAGCCATAGAGGAAGCTCCACTGCTGTTATTTGATCAACTGCCAGACTGGAAACACCCAAGTCAATAGAAAGAAAAGAAATTCCCTAAACAAAACACTATAAATAGCATAACCTTTTTAAACCAAGTTTACTTTCAATTAATAAACTCAAAGGTACAAATCTGGTAGACAGGCCACTGGGTAAGTCAAATACTATAATTAAGTATTACATACGTAATCTAAGCAAAGGTCAGTTCTATTTATCAAAATTACGCGCAACAGGAACTTTATTGCTAAGTGAAGTTACAGAGCATACCAAGCAAGCAAATTTATGGGGAGAGTTCCAGTTATTAATCATGCAAAGTTATGGAGGAAATTCAAAATCTGCTAATAATATTTAAAAAATTCAAACTGCCAGACAAATTCTATCAATGCAGAAATTCACGTTTATAAAATTAGCCTCAATGTTTGACATGGTTTACACTGGCAGCGAGCATGCATTTGACCATCAACACCTGTGCAATCAGATGACCAAGACATGGGATCTATCTCAAACATTGTTTATAATTGTGAAAGAGAGCTGAAAATAAAAGTGTCATTTGGCTTCCATTTGTATCCTTAATATTAACTAATTTAATCCATTTGGTAAGAACAACCACCCCATCCCCACAGTAGGTTTTTATCCTATAATTTTTAAATTAAGAAAAAACAAGGCTACCCCTGGCAACGGTACTGAACCATTGTCGTCAATTCTTGCAAACACCTTACCACTGGCCTCAACTGCATAAACCTCCACCCAAGACTAATTTCAGAAGTACAGAGCCAGAGAGTAATGTGGGGAAGGAAGCGAGTTTGGGGTCGGGGAGTACACCAATGTTCCATACTCCAACATCCTCAAATCCGGCCTGCTCGCATCCATGTTTCACAATTATAACTCATCTAAAATGCCTCAACCTGTGCCCTCATCACAACCAAGCCTGCAGCCCTATTCTTACCAAGTTCCACTGGCCCTGCAAGCCACAGAAAATTGGCTAATATCTTGGTCCTTGCCTTCAAATTCATCCATGGCATCTCCTCACCTCTACTCTGAGTGATCTCTTTCAACTGTACTTCTCTGTACATACCATCTGCTCCTTTCTTCCTACTCCGTTGGTGGCCACTAAGCTCCCATCCTTTGACATTCTTTGTCCAAGCACCCCACCTTGTTCAGCCTCCGTCAGACACTTCTCATATCAAACTTTCACCCTGCCAGCCTTCTATCTCACTATCTCGTCCTCTTGCTTAATGTCTACTCTTCGTCCATCACCTGTCAAGCCTGCTGAGATGTTTCTCTGGACTTGGGAGTACTCTTGACATGGAAGTTGTTGTTAACAAGCTTTAAGTGATGGCAACACAAAGGAGAGTACAATATTCTGTGTTTGCGATCCAAAATGCTGGATTATCCCTGAGAATAGTGAAAAAACCTTGTATCTTAAAATTCAAATATAAATACACTTCTACATTTGTTATAGATGGAAACCAAATAGCTGGAAGTGAGCAGCTGTGTATTTTAACTTCAGTATTCAGATGTTCATAAATGTACTTTATGTAATAATTTTATCCACATAATTAAGTTAGTGAAGTAACTCACTCAAGTAACAATTATGATGTATTCAAATGTTTACTTCAGATATATCTGCAGTTAGTATAGTGGCTACAAACTGTTATTGCTAAATATCCTTAATCAAATCTATATCAGTGCCTTTTGTGTCTTAGTGGGCCACTCTGCTGTGTGCCATGGACCCTGTGGACCGCTTTAAACACTTAGGCCCGGATTTTGCGTAATAATAACTGTGAGGCTAACGGCGCTCACCGTTATTATGGAATAAATTAGACAACAACTTCTGGCGTCCGGACATGCGCATTTAATCACAGAAATCCAGAAGTTGCTGTCAGAGATATCCTGCTCCTCCACAGGGTGCGCTGCAGCTGTCCTCGCCGATAGGCTTGACATTGAAAGACATGCAATGGTGTGAACTTGGGGTACTTAGCCACTAGTTCCCCACTAAAGACACCATAAAAAGTTAGGGCTGGTGCATTCCAGAGTAAGTGAATTTTCAATGGCGTGATAATTGACTATTACTGTCAAACAACCTCTCTGGCACTGAAAACTTAATTTTACAAGTGTGGAGTCACATTCCTTCAGAAGTTAATTACTGTTGGAGATTTTTTTTAATTAGTTTTTAAAAAAAAACTTTTTCTCTTAATCCCATCTGTCTTTCCCAATCTTTATTTTGCTTTCAGTACATGATTTAAATCTAATTTATAATTCCTGCTTTAGACTCTACATGGCTCAGTGAGGATTCTTCAATCTGATTGGTTGAAGAGCCTCGCTGTTTCTTGCTCTGCTCACACAGATACCCTGCAGAGTATTCGCGCTGGAACAGACGCCAAATTAGAGCAAGTCTCTGCTCTAAAGCCTGCAAAAACTTGTGGGCAGCTGTCAGCGAGGTGAATGGCAAGTTGCCACTGAGCACAAAATCATGCCAGTGTCAATTTTGTAGACATTCGGCTGTTGCAGAGCAATTGTTACTGACTGACTTATCTCAACTAAATGAAAAACTTAATTTTGTGTAAATAAATATGTCTAATCATTAAAGTATTCTAACAAAGATAAATTAGATGTAAATTAAAAATTAATAGGCTAATTAAAATCACACAAAACACCCCCAATGGCAGACTTAGAACAGACACCAGAGCTGCTGGAGGGTGAGTCACCTGGGCATCAGAGGCTAGATAGCCAGGGCTCGCTTGACACATATGGCACATAGGCCTTAGTTTATACATCTCCGATTTACACTAAACTTTGCAAACCCACACAAGGCGTTTTTTGTTGGCAGAGATGATAATGTATTTACAGTTGATGTCTTCATAATGTACAGGACTTCAAAAACAAATGATATTTTTCAAATGTAGAAAAGTGTATTAATGATTGTGGTTTATGAAAGATAAATTACTGGTCTATGGAAAAAGATTATACTCTTTCCAGATGCAATGCTATTAAAGCTTTTTCAAATTACTAGAACATGCAAGTTTTGGGAACGATTTACTAATTATAGCTTTTGCGTTTAATAAAAGTCCCCTGCAGCAGAGCAGTTTATGATGTAGATAAATTAAACTAACACAATTTCACCTTCTCTCCCTCTCTTTCAAAAAGCTGTCAAAATGGATCAAATGATCAGAGATTAGAAACAAAGGAGGAGCTAGACAGGAAAAATATAAAGGCCTGACAATATTTAGACAACTGTGCTTAAAAGAAAGTACAGAAGCAAGAGATACAAAAATCCTCTAATTTATTTAGTGCATGAATAACATGAATGTTTAGAAAAGATGTCCATTTCAAAGTACAAGATCTGAAAATAGTGTTCTTGTAGGCTGTGTGCATACTGTTTAAATGCTGAGATAATCCTTTTTCACTCTCCTATTTGATGTGGGCTAACTAAATTTTGCCTTTGTTTTTAATCTGTGCATTTTGCTCTACTATTAAAACTGTTGCGCAATATTTTGACAGCTAATATCATCTTTTATAAATATCGAATGTACTTAAATACAAATCACAAATATTAAACCCAAGTACTGCACACTTTGTCTGATAACACACTTTACTATATGCAAATTTTGTATTACACTTGTACCTGATTGGCTCAAATTTCATAATCATTAAAAAAGACAAACCACCAGAGTTTGGAATGTACCAACAGAATTCAGGAAAAAATGGGCTGAAACACTAAAGACATCTGAAAACTAACCCAGAATGAGCAAAATAAAAAAAACACAATAAAATTACCAATAAAAAGGTGAACTAATGAAATTGCTTAAAATATTTTTGAATATATTTTTGGTTGCCATCTTTTGCCAAATGTGCACATAATACTAAAAATAAGATCTCAAACAAAAAGTGAGATAATTCACAACAAAATCATTAAAACTGTCCATCACATCTTCCATTCCTTACAACAACTTTCAGAGGTACATCGCCACAGATCTCAAACATCTGCACCCAGAGACCTTAGCCGTGGCCACACAGAAGTCCACTTCAGATATGCGTGCAACAGCTATCCCAGGACCTGGGAGTTATGCCAAAGACTACAATATCCAAGAAACACGACAGGCCCCACACTCTAGCACAAAGCTTGTATGTAATTATTTTTGAAGAATAGCTGTCCTCACTCAAAGCCAGCTTCCCCACGTGGATGCCCAGAGCCTAGAACTACTGCTTTGCTGCAGCACATTAGTGCTTGACCTCTGGATAGAACAAGGCAAGTGCAGAGGGAGCTTCGAGTTGTATTTAAAAGATTGTGAATTGCTAGTAAGTGCGCAGCCTGAGTTGTCAAAACTAGTTGTGAAATGGTGTTCCACTGCACTCTCTGATGTGGTCTTTGGGCTTTCATTGTAAATAATTTGGAGCAACAGTAAAATTACCAAAACTAAAATATCTCCAAATCTTTAAAACTATATGAAACTATGGAAGTCATTGCCAAACTAATCATAGATACAGCCTCATTATAGCCTTGGCCCAAACCTGGACACAAATTGAATTCTAGCCAAGAGCGATACTAAGCAAAAAAGATAGAAATCAGAAAGTAATAAACAGCTGAAGATGGCTACAGAATGAATAAGACAGTGGCCAGAGACTGACCAGTAAACCGAGTTGGTCAGTGTGGTAGACAACCAAGATTAACATGAATCAGAAACTAAGCAGGTAAAATATTGAAGACAAAAGGCAGGGCATGCTTTTATAAATAACCTGCTTATGTTACTATTCGTTTTCGAAGTGTTGCGTTCTCATTAGGAAAATCCTTTATTAGTTGGGGCATTTCAACAGAATTATCTAAAGCTTGTATAATTTCTCAGAAACTAATCAGCAAGAGTAATTTGACAGAATTGAATAACATTAGAGAGAGAATAAATACTAAATGTTTGGCCATTTAACATAGTTAAAAAAAACATCTGCTCTGCCATGTTTTACCATGTTGACAGGAATGCAAGCGACATAATGGGCCGAAAATTGATCCCGGGACGCGAGAGTACGCACTGCATACTCTCGCGTATTCCCACTCCAATTGCCGGTTTTCTGCATGCCCTGCGCATGCGCTGAAAACCGGCAATTGCTCTTCCGAAAAGGGGGCGGGGCCGGAGTGCATCGCGTGCGCGCTACAGGCTGCGCGCACGCTGTGCACTTCATGCTTTGGACGCGCAGGTAAGTACTGAAGATTTTGGAAATGTAAAAAGGAGGAGTAAGACCCGCTTTTAAGAAGGTAAGTAGTGAATTAAGTATTTTTTTGAATTTTTTTTTACAGGTATATCTTTTTTATAGACTTTAAAGACAGGTAAGTTTATTTTTATAACTTTTTAAAAGATTTTAAATTTTTTCAAAAATTTAATTTTTTATTTAAAATGGTTAATTTAATTAACTATACTTATTTTATTAATGTGATGGGTTTTTTTTTTAAATTTAATTGAGGTTTAGCTGTTATTTTGGGGGGGTGTAAGATTCATAAGTCTCTCAGCCATGCTGTGAGACTTATGAATGGAAGATGGTGTGCTGCCATTGGCTCTAACTGAGTCACGTGATCCCACAGCTCGCACGAATTAACTACGCCGCTGGGATACGCAAGCCCAGCACAGCTGATGTCTGGAACATCAATTTCGTGCGAGCTGGATCAGAAAAAGCATAAGCGAGGTGAGACATCGCGGGAAAGGCTTACCCCCGCGGGAACAGAGCGAGATCAATTTCTGGGCCAATAGAGCTATGACACCAAGGACTTTGCTGTTCCAGTTAGACCTCGAATAGAATTTTATTTTATTTCACCTTTTAGCCCAACACAACAAATATGCTGTGGCTTTTTGTATAAAACTTAGAACCTTTACTGTGCTCAATTCTTCCTCGACTGCAGCACCATGGGCCCCCCTATGTCGGGGATGTTTAATATTCAGCCTATTGATCAAAACAATCCGGAAGCTCTATTTACTCAGCTTTTGAAGTCCCTGTCAATCTATTTCTTTGCACTCTTGTGCACGAAACCTGCTTCCACAAACTTTAGCAATCTAGCTAGTAACATTGGGAGCATCCTGAGGATGGCACACCGTTATTGTTTTTTCACCCTTTTTATATCAGATGTACTGGAATTTGTAAGAGTCTATTCTGCCGGGTATGTGGATTTTAGTGTCTCTGGCTTAGCTGACCTCTACGATACAATCTTTGTGAGTGAATGTTGCTAAGGTCTGCCATCTACTGCAGGCCCACAGACAGTGCAGTGATACAAATGTACCAAGGTTCTGCCCTTCTTCCTCTATCAGCAGTGCCAACGGTGATTTGGTCCTTTACTTGTGCAGTTACCTCTGCTGGAGTCTCAGAAGTATTGGGAACCTGCTCCATCTCAGTTCTTTAAACTTCCTGGGCATAGAGGATTAGAAAAAGCTGCTCTCTGATTGGCCAATTTAAACCTCTTTGCACCAATCAGGAAGCAACCTTTACCAGTCTTCTGGGCCTGGTAGATTGAAAAGGTTTCCCAGTGTTCGTGGAGATTGGAGTACAAGCACATATTGAGTAGTAGTGCAGGCAACCGAGGCAGCTCTACAGATCATAAAGGGGTGCAGCAAGCAACAGTGGTAGAAGAGGTCAGTACATGCCAGACATCTTTCTGCATGTGAGCATTTATATATAAATGCAAGTTGTTGTTTTGTTTATACAGCGAGGGAGTGAGTGAAACATGAATCGTTTGCTGTTGGTTGATAAACCCAGGAGCTTCTGCAGTAATTATTTTTCGTACAATTACCTGATAATGACAAACCATTTTGTTGTTCAGGCTTTTATCCACAATAAACACTTTAGGATTCTTGTCTCACGTAAATCATATTTTCTGAGTTAATGGAAGTGTTTGTGATCGATAGAACTTGCCATTCACAGGCACTGTTTGTAAGCTCTGCCCCTCCCACCCACTTTCCAAGTTCTGAATTTTGCTGGGTGCAAGTCATAATAAAGTTTTTGCTAACAGCTGTGTGCTTATTTACTGTCCAAAGTAGCAGACGCACAGACTGTGCAATTTTATATTTGTTTATGCAGCTGTCGTATTTATCACAGGAAAACAGTACATATTCCAGGAACCAATCAAAAAAGAATTCAATGTCTCTGCAGAAATCTCTTACAATCTTACAAACCAGCGAATATATATATACACAAGTTCCTTCAGCAGAGTGATTTAAATTTCATATTCATAAAACATCAAATCAACCAGAGCTGAGAATGTTAGGAATCAGACACAAGGAAAGGGAGTAGATCAACATCCATTTAGGAGCTACTAGGGCATATAAAAACAACTCAACAGCATGAACAGCCATCACAAAATCAATCACACGGAGAAATGGAAACAATCAAATCATTCCAAAATCAGTCAAAGGACAAGAGGAAACAATCACATTACTCCTAATTGTTTTGGCCATTATCTCTGTTTCTTCACTAAACTGAACACTTACTACTGGAAATAAGCAGCATAGTATAATAAAAACATAAAATACTTCACAAGCATGCAAGGAAATGATTAAACTTACCCTATGCAATTGAATTTTCTATGATTAAAATTACTGTAACACTGCTTTCTATCAGAGGTGTGTGCCTATGTGAAACTTGATCTTCGAGTTCATGAAGGCCCTGAACACAAGGAGAACGTGCACTGAAAGTCAGGCATGCAAGCTGGTTGGCTGTAAACTGCAAAATTGGGCTAGCCTTTTGCATTTAAAACGCAAAGCCCTTGCTCATCCTTATAGGGTAGACACTATATGGCTCAGACACAATGGTTAGTGAGGAAGCATGGCTGGAAGGAGTAACGTGCCCAAGACTTCCCCTTTCAGTGAAGAAGCCCAGGAGGCCCTGCTCACAGATCTATAGCAGAGTGGCTCTGTTTGCGGAAAAGTCACAGTTGTTTCCCCCTTTAACTGCCGCTGCTACAATTTTTGGTCCAAATCTGTCAGAAAGCAAGCACCAGGGAAGCAAACTGACAAAGCACAATAATTCAACGCAAAGCCCTTGCACGAAGAAAAGTTACTCAAAATGTACCTAAAAGTCATGGAGCTTGATTTAAGAGGCTTTCTTTCAAACAATTTTTGTGCCTAGTTTTTATGACTCATGCTGGGGCAGAGGCTCACCCAACACCAGAAAATTATACAAGGGCTAATTGACCCCTAAGTTACATAAGATTAGGCCTGCACAGACTGGTAGAATAGGCCTCCAAGAAACCCCCATCTTCAAACTGGAAAATTAGGTGTAGAATGTAGTCAACAGCGACATGGCATTGTGGGGCCTCCGAAAATTAGGGCCATGGTGTAACATTTTTAGATCTATGCTGCCAATCATGAGTAGACAAATAAAAATCTCTAACCCTGACTTTTTTTGTTGCTTAAAAAAACACAATATCTTATGAGTAGGTTTGGTTAAAGTACAATTACATCTAGAGCTATTTGCTTGCATGCAGGGTAAATGCCAGCATGGACAGGTTGGGCTGAATGGCCTATTTCCATGTTGTAACTTGTGTGTGTTTCTATCTTAAACTCAAGAGTTCATATTTGTGGGTACATTACACCTGCAGATATGGATTCCAACTTACCTATTAAAATAGGCAAGCGAAGGCCCAGAAAAAAAATAATTAAACTGATCAGGAACAAACGTAACAATTACCTGTATAATGATAACCTAGTGAATAGCACTGATTCAAAAGAGGAAGATCCCGCCTGGCCAACCTCAGTTTTTTGAGGAAGTGACATCTAAGGTGGAGTATGGAAAGGCCTAAAACATGGGGGTTGATTTTGTTAATGAGGGCGTGTTGGAGGCGGGACTGCTGCTTGTCGGGTTTTAGTCCCGCCTCCATCGACTTGTGGCCAACCCACGCTATTTTCCCTTGATTGACCTTGTTAAGCCTGCCCAGCGGGCTTAGAAGGCCATTTAAGGGGAGGCCGGTTACAGAGAATATCAGCTTATGACGTTTCATCTGTCAAATATTTTTGACAGATGAATTGTCATCGTTTGACAGCTCTGTGAAACTGTCAAACACTGACATTCTCTGTTGTTTGATGAGTTCTTGTATTGTTCAAGACTCATCAAACCTCTTTGTGAGCAGAAATTAGATGGTTGTTGCATCAGAGAATGCAGCAGCCATCTGTCATCTCTGCCGGTGAGATGCGAGAGTCTCCGCATCCCCAACTGTTGAAGCCTGCAGGAAGAAACAAAGATAAGTAAACATTTTCTATCACTTTTCACTCACCTCACACACTTATCTCTCCACACTTGCACCCATCACTTACCTCCACAGCGCACTTTTGGACCCCGCTGACCCCCACAGACCCACTGCTCGCCTCGGTGACCCTGGCGAGGTTTCCGGACGTCGGGAAGCCCGCACCTCTGCTGGAAAAATGGGGATAATCCTCTTAACTGCCTGTTAACCACCTGTTAACAGGCAGTTAAGTAGCTGTAATCCCCTTCCCGCCTCCAGGAGACAGGACTCGGCGTGGGTCGGCTACCCACCTCCTGGGAAGATGGCACGGAGGCGGGATGGGTACCCGCCCCCAGATTCTGCCATTTTCCCAGCAGTCCCACCTCCAAACCCGCTTCCCCAGGGCTGGCAAGATCGCACCCATGGTATATTTCCTAAAGGCCTTTGACAAAGTTCTGTACAAAAGGATGTTATAGTTATCAAGTCTGGTAAAGTCTTCAAGGGAATGCTCGAGGATAAGACTATATTCTGAAAATTACATCAACCAGAATGATGATCATCTCCTGGGTTTCCAAGGCCAGGTGCTGAAACATGCTCTAATAGTTTCAGCCTCCCTCTCCTGTCTTTATTGAGTGGGAGGGTTTAGACTGAAGCTAATAAAGAGAGTAAAAAAATTGTTCTAAATAAAAGTTGAAAGAGCTAAAATTAAAAGGACATAAAAGCAAGGCAGGATTCCATGCAATCATTTTCAACAAAAAGGTTGTAGGCGGAGTTAAACTTAGCATACCACTCAATTTAGAAACCCTGCTCCTTCCACCTAACTTAAAGAATATAGGACAGACTACATAGAGAAAATGTAATAAAATATTAAAACCCAGTTGCCTTCAGGGCTCCTGTTTCGAAGCATCAAAAACAGAGCCACATTTTAGTGATTTGATTTGACAAAATAGGAGCAAAGGTTATAATTCAGTATTACATCCTGTCAGCTATAATCATCTGTAGGTCAAGGATCAAAGTTTTATCATTTAAAATTTATATTATGCAAAATAAAAATTACAAGGACAATTTTTTATATACAAGTTACAGAACAGAACACAAAAATGATACACTGAATTGGGGTCACATGACCAATGAAGGAGCAGACTCTTACCTTCAGGAGTTACAGCAGCGGGAAACATTTCTTTCAACAAGTCGCCAAGATTATGTGGCTGTCCTTCTGCACTGATTGGACGAAATAGCTTCTGAATAAATGGTCGCTCATTTAGTGGCTGAGATGCAGAGAATAAAAATTGTTTAAAATTCAGCACTGTGATTTACCAGGCTATAATATAGTTTGCAATCACCAAGTTATAATGTAGCTTGCAATCATGCAATATTAAAATTACAGCTCGTCTTGGTGAAATATGTATCATTATGAAAGCTTATGTATCTTAGAACCAGTCTCGGCTGTGCTTTCAACATGACTGAATGAGCACCATCAGGTACTTTCAGTACAGCACAGCTATTCCTGCAGAAAACTATGGATTAAGTAGTGCATTATACAGTGCAACACTGAACAATGCGTTATGCACGTGTGCAGTATGAGAAGACAGAGTGCAATACACTTATAATCACATGGCTTTTCCTTCATCGTCCACTTCCCTCTCCCCACTTTATTTAATCAGACGAGTCTGTTTGTGAAGTTATAAGCAGCTCGGAGTACTTCGCAGAGCTTATTTACTCTCACCAACTAGGTTAACACATGAAGAACCACTCCCATAGGGTATTAGTTGGCTGTTAGGTGCTCATGGTTCTCATACCCCAGAACAAGCCACATGAGAAATGTGAAGATAGTTGAACAAGTCAAAGATTTGAGAGACAATAAATGTGTTAGAGAGCATTATGAAAACCTAAACTGATTTGGTCAGAAGTTGAAGTCGCACACTACTAACCAGCCAGCACTGGATCAGCTTTCCTGTAGCTGCATGTTTTTTTCCCAAAAAATCTAAAACTGTTTATTTAACACCTGTCTCAGTGAGGGTGCTTTCACACTCTCCTCTGAACAGGCTCTGTCTTCCTGTTCACGTGGATGCAGATGATCTCATGGTACTATTTAAAGAGGAGCCATGAGCTTTCCAGCTGTCCTGGACAAACTTCATCCCTCCACCAACACCACTAAAAAAGGCTTATCTGGTCGCTTATCTTTTATGGTACCTTGCTGTGCACAAATCGGCTGCCATGTTTGCTTACAAAACAACGGGGATTAAAGTATTCATTCGCTGTGATTAGCTTGGAGACATCCTGAGTAATGAAAGGCGTTGTATAACTGCAAGTTATTTCTTGCTTTCGGTCTTATCACATCTCTCAAACATCCCAAAGTACTTTACATATAATGAATTACTTGGAAGTGTAGTCAACATTATAAGGCTGACATTACTGCAAGTGCACCATTTAAAAAAGATGCAGTCTGGTCACGAACATCTAGAATGCGCTTCCTGTGGTGGGAAGAACACACCATCACATTTTGAGTGTAACAGATTAAATTTAGACATGAAAACACAGCACACAATAAATAATTGGGCAGAATAATCTTCATATTTGTACTATTATTAAAAGGCAGCATACTAGGTAATTCAGTCTGATACTTATTCTTTAAAGAACAAGTATTCAACAAGAAACATTGAAGAAAAATACTCAATGCAAATAGTTATCTAATAAATGACTTAAAAGCAATAGGATTGCAGTGAAATATTACTTCATTCCGTTTTGAAACAGAAAATTTACCACATAGCCAAAATAAACGTGGTGAAATCTTTGCCACTGACACACATCTTCCACAACTCCGGGTACTGCACTTAAAAAAAAATTAAGACAAGTGTTTCGCGCATAACACACAATCAATTATAAATTTTAAAAAGCAAAAAACTAGATACTGGAAATCTGAAACAAAACCAGAAAATGCTGCCAACACTCAGCAAGCCAGTCAGCATCTGGGGAGAAAAGAGATGAGTTAATGTTTCAGGTGGGGACCATTTGTCAGTTCTCTCCACAGATGCAGACAGACCTGCTGAGTGATTCCAGCATTTTCAATTATATGTACAGTTCATTTTACAAATCAGAAGTCTTTGAAATCCATCAAATTGCAGAGGTTAATATAAGTTAATATCTAAATCTAATAATGTATAACTTGTTCAAAGTTTCAAAAAGGACATTTTCAAGGCAAGAGAAATTCAACATTTAATCAGTTGAATAGCCTGCCGACACTCACTTTCTGGGTTCACACAAAGAGTGGTTATTTGGGCGAGGTACTGAAGGGCACAAGAATCCCACGTAACCACAAATGTCAATGGTCTCAATTGAGAAGAAATAAAATTATATGGGAAAAATATGAGTTCAGTTCATTTGATACAAGGGCAGGGTTTTTTTATATTGAAAGAGAGAAAAGGAGTCTCTCTCACCGTGTGATCGGAGACATGTCTACATATAAAAAAAATTATTTATTCATTCAACATTCAAATTCAACGTTTACTTAAACAGGATCTTTTTGAAGAAACAATTAAATTCTGTAGAAACTCCTCAGTGCTGTTGTCATTAGTTACTGTTTCTTTCCTGCAGAAAGATTCATAGCTTAAACTGACTAAAAGCAAAACACTATTCCATGTGGGAATTAGAGTGTCAGCTTTAAAGAGTAGATTCAGTTTGCAGTCCTACTATTAACTAAATCTCTCCAAACCTGCACAATTAATTCCTTTAAAAAAAAATTGTTCTAACATTGTAACACACAAGTTGACAGCGGCACATTTGTGCTGCTGGAGGCATTGTTGGTGAGTGCTAAAGAAAGGGGATACACTTTTATTTGAAACATTTCAAATAGATAAGGCCAGCTGTTTGTTCAGCATATTCCTTTCACACTTTAATTTTGTAAAAAGCTATCAGTAACTGTCTTCTAAAAACAATGCAGGTCTTGGCTTGTCCTACATTTTCTATCCAAACTGCCAATCAGTCACACTTCAGTCTAACACCTGAGCCTATGTGCCAGACATGCAGCACTTGAGGACTATTAATCAGTCAGCTCTGAAAATGAGCAAACGTAGGTGCAGTCTTGACACTTGTAACTAAAAGCCTTCTGTTTTTGGGAGGTTGGGGAATAGAAGAGAGCGAACAAAACTGAAATACAGTGCACGTTAACAGTGGTACACCTATAGAATTACTAGAAAAACTGAGCCACTGGCAGGATGTGAGGGATTTGCAAGATTAGCTGCAAAGTTTAGAAGGTGAGAGTGCATAGTGTAATTAAATTACAACATTTTAATACATTTTTAATTAGATCCATCAATAATTAACTCTTTCAATATAAAAGGAATGTTAATCCCACTGTTGTATTTCAATTCCCCGTGCTGTAAATAGATAAATATTTTTAGAGTGCATTAGTAACAGCTTTGTGGTCCAATGCTGTCGTGTTGAATTTGTTTAACCCTTCATCATCAGTCAGTTGCGATGCTGGAGAACATTTCAATGCAACACTATAATTTTGTTGGTCATGTGAGAATTGCCAATTTTATAATATTCCCATAATGAACATCAAATTGCACCTTTTGTGGATTTAATTCGGAGAATGTAAACTTTACGCTTTCTAGATCAAATAAAAAACAGCGCAAACTAAAATACTATTACTAAATACAGCCCACAGTGGATCTTGTTCACTTATCTAAGTTGTGATGCAAGAGGCTTAAGAGAATCTGTAGTGCCCCACAATAGTGAAGTGCCATACTGTCCAGGGAAGTACCAGGCTCAAGGAAGAAGTCAGCCAGTGTTCTCACTCCTGATCACTATCCAGTGACCTGTACTTGAAAGTGCACCTGAATGAACATCAAGTGAGGACAGAATCAGACTTGGTTATGATCCTTCCCCTGCCTCCCCAGGTGACACTCATTGTTGAGGCTCATGAAGGAGAAGAATGGTCATTTGGACAAGATGTGGGAAGGAGGCTAGTGCTCATGCAAGTGTACTGCAGCATAGGTTGATGCCTTCAGAGGAGACGGGAAGAAAATTGTGAGGTAAAAGTTATTTTAGATACTACTGACTTCATTAAAAAAAAGTTTTGCAAGTGGGGTGGAGGAAGAGAGAGTACATTCCCCTTCAAAACAGACAAAAAAACTTCTTGTACCTCCCACCTGAGGGAACGTTTTTCAATTCGAAGGCATCCAAAAAGCAGCTTCCCAAGGCGCTTAACAAGAGCGATATCAATTAAAACATTTTTGACACCGAGGCACAGGAGGAGATATCAGGGCAGATGACCAAAAGCTTTGTCAAAGAGGTAGGTTTTAAGGAGCATCTTAAAGGAGGAGCGAGAGAGGCAGAGTGGTTTAAGGAGGGAATTCCAGAGCTCAAAGCCAAGGCAGCTGACAGTACGGCCGCCAATAGTGGAGCGATTAAAATCGGAGACGCGCAAGAGCGCACAAATCTTGAAGGCTTATAGGGCTGGAGGAGGTTACGGAGATGGGAGAGGTGAGGCCATGGAGGGATTTGAAAACCAGGATGAGGATTTGAAAACTGAGACGTTGTCGGACCGGGAGCCAGTGAAGGTCAGCAAGCACAGGGATGATTGGTGAATTGAGACTTGGAGTGAGTTAAGATACAGGCAGAGTTTTGGATGAGCACAAGTTTATGTCGGGTGGAAGATGGGAAGCCGGCCAAGAGAGCATTAGTATAGTCAAGTCTAGAAGTAACAAAGGCATGGATGAGGGTTTCAGCAGCAGATGGGCTGAGGCAGGGTCGGAGTCGGCCGATGTTACGGAGGTGGAAGTAGGCGGTCTTGGTGATGGAGCAGACATGCGGTTGGAAGGTCATCTTGGGGACAAAAACAACACCAAGGTTACGAACGGTCAAGCTCCACATCAGACAGTTGCCAGGGATGGGAAACGGTGGTCAGGGAGTTTGTGGCGGGGACCAAAGACAGTGACTTCAGTCTTCCCAATATTGGAGGAAATTTCTGCTCATCCAATATTGGACGTCGGACAAACAATGTGACATATCAGAGACAATGGAGGGGGTCTAGAGAAGTGGTGGTGAGAAAGAGCTGAGTGAAGCCGAACTTCCTCCCAGATCCCCCTCTTCTTATAGCCCTGAAGCCCCAGCTCTATAGTTTCTCCCCATCTCTTCCTCCAGGTCAACATTGGGAAGTCTAAAGCCATCAGCCTTAGCCCCCGGCCCAAATTCCATATCCTCACCACCAACTCATACCCTGCCTGGCTACTGTCTCAGCGCACCCTGGTCTGCGTTTTAACCCTGCGTTGATGTTTTTAAACCCCATGTCCTCTCCATCGTAAAGACCACCCACTTCCAAACCTGCCACAATACATCTGCTGCTGAAAGCTTCATCCATGTCACTTTCAAACTCGATTACTCCAACGCTCTCCTGGTCAGCCTCCCATCCTAAGTAAACTTCAGCTCATCTGAAACTCTGCTGCCCGTAACCCATTCTGCAGCAATAATCCTGCCCATCGTCCCTATCCTCACTGATCTACATTTTGTGTTAAGATCCGCCAACACCTCAAATTTAAAATCCCCATCCTTGTGTTTAAATCCTCTGTTCCTCCCCATCTTTAATCTACTCCAGCTCTACAACCCCCCTCCCCCACCCCCCTTCCACCCCATGTAGTCTCCATTCCTCTGACTGTAACTTCTTGTGCACCACCCCCCACCCCATGGCCGAGTCTGAGGCCACACTCTGGAATTCCCCACTGAGCTCTTCTGCCTTTCTATCTCTTTATCCTCGTTCAAGATCTTTCTTAAAATCCATCTCAACCTTGTGGTTACCCCTCCTAATCTCTGCTTCTTTGGTTTAGTGTCCATTTTTACTTGTGCCTCTGTGAAGTTTCTTGGGATATTTTTCTAGTTTAAAGGTGCTATATAAATGGATGTTTTTAAGTTCCTGAGGCACAATTGGATCAATTAACAACAGTTTCTGTCAGGTTACATTTGTCTTAAACACCAAGACTGACTGTATACAAACAAAAAAGTAGGAATGGTACATATAGAACAGAGACAGTTTTGTACTAAATTGTCTGTATCTACACAATGCGCAGTGTAAGATAAGGGACCTTATGTAATAGGAAATTACTAAACTGCCTTAGCCTCAATTATTTTAAAAATAGGGCTGTAACAGTAGATTTGATAAATAAGCATGACATGATACATCAGCTGATTCAGATAAAATCTGAACTTCAGCTAATACATGAGTCAGTTGTCTAGCTTGTAAGGGTTAAAACTACATGTGCGTCGTGGATTTGTTGGCAAACATTTATCTGCTGTCTTCTGTAAAAGCGGATCTGAGCAACCAAAATCATGTGTGTCTTTTACTATACAATGCATATTCTGAAAGATTTAGTGACAGAACCATTATCAATTTTTTACAATTCTGTCAACTGAAGTATTAAGTAAATTAAGTAATTTATAATCAGCTAATAAGCAAATAATGATCTGTGAAAGGGGAGAACATTTTTGGTGGGCAAGCATCTTCCACCCCCTCTTATTTCTGATGAGGAAACCAATCTATGGCCCAAAATTTGCAATCGGAGGCTTGTAAAAAATCTCCAACCTGTATAAAAAAAAAATCTACGTATTTACCTGGTAGCCCGGGAGGTACGGAGGCTTGCGATCCTGGGCCTCTTCGGGTATGCGCGAGCAGAGGCCCACGTATCCCAGGGACATTTGTGAACCGCTATGGAACTCCCATAAAAATACACGAACACATGAAATAAATTTTTTAAATTGCATATTTAAAATTAATTAAAATGCCATTTAATTAAATATTTTAAATGAAAATTTAAAATATATGTTTTAACGGGGCTAAAAATAAACTTACTTTATTGGACGGGGTTTTTAATGTATAAATGAGAATTTAATTTTTTAAAAAACTTTTATGCTGGTAAAAGCAGGCTTTACACCTGCTTTTACCAGGCGTAAGAATTTCACAGGCATTCAGCGGGTGGAAGTTGGGCAAATCACGCAACTCCCCACCCGCAGAGGCCCATCTCCCGGGGATGCGGAAGATCTGTCGAGAGGATTCTTGACAGATCGCAAGATCCGGGTTTTAGCGCATGCGCTTCTCATGCCTAAACCTGGAACTTGCGCGGCCTCTACGGGTGCGTACACACCTCGTACGCACCCGTAGGGGTCGCAAAATACATCCCTGTGCTTGCTGACCTTCACTGGCTCCCGGTCCGACAACGTCTCAGTTTTCAAATCCTCATCCTGGTTTTCAAATCCCTCCACGGCCTCGCCTCTCCCATCTCCATAACCTCCTCCAGCCCTATAAGCCTTCAAGATTTCTGCGCTCTTCCAACATAGGCCTCTTGCGCATCTCCGATTTTAATCGCTCCACTATTGGTGGCCGTGCTGTCAGCTGCCTTGGCTTTGAGCTCTGGAATTCCCTCCTTAAACCACTCTGCCTCTCTCGCTCCTCCTTTAAGATGCTCCTTAAAACCTACCTCTTTGACAAAGCTTTTGGTCACCTGCCCTGATATCTCCTTCTGTGCCTCGGTGTCAAAAATGTTTTAATTGATATCGCTCTTGTTAAGCGCCTTGGGATCTTTTACTACGTTAAATCAGTAGTAGTTGTTGTTGACAGGGAAGGGAGAAGTAACAGAGGCTCTCTAGAAATCCATGAGCTTCTCATACTTGGTAGAGGAGAGGGTGGTGGGGCTGAGGAGAGTGAGAGATTTAAGAAGGTAGTTGACAGTAGGGGAAGTAGGCATGTGGTTATCTTTGTCCTCCAGGAAGATCAGAGTAGCAGGTGATTTTGGCAGTGGTAGAGCTTGAAGTGGTCACGTTAGATCTGGTGATGGAGGGCTAAGTCAGTTGTACACCAGGTTTTCTTCCATTGGACTTGAGGGTGCTATATCGGGGGAACACTCGGGCTTGGAGACAGTGAAGATTTTTCTGGAGACAAAGGCATTTGAAATGGAAGTGAGGGAATGGTTAAGGAAATCAACAGTTGCAGAAGCATTGTGGCAAACGGAGTGCCAAAAGCTCAGTAATTGGGAATTTGGAGTGCAGTTGCAAGTGACTTGGGGAATCTTTTTTTTACCAGAGGCAGATGCAGAAGCAAGTGAGGATGAAAGAAGGTAGGGGGATCATGGGTGGGGAGGGAAATGAGGAAATGATTGAAGATGACTTTGTTGGCAATGAAGACCCTGACACCAGAAGAGATGGTAAGGTTAACTTGCTTCCTTCATGTTGGCTTAGGGATCAAGTCTCCATCCAAGCCAGGTAGCCTAGCTTTGATCATGAGTGATCTGATCTCAACCAGAGCAGCAGTAGCAATGCTACAATTGGCCTTCTTCCACTGGGTGAGCTAAAGAAAAATATTAGTCAGTGTTCCCACTCCTGATCGCTATCAGGCTACACCTACTTGAACCCTTTCATCAGCTAGTTATGATGATGCAGAACATTTCAATACAATAGCATAATCTGGTTCCCCGTGTGCGAAGAGCCAATTTTATAATCTTTGCATAATTCCCATAGTCAGATGCCCTGACATGAATAATGGGCAGTTAGGTAATACACTGGTGCTGAAGTGCTGCCCAGGGAACAGTAACCCACGAAGGGAGGAGGAAACGGAAGAAAAATGAAGAAAAAATTAATCTTCAGGAGGAACATTAAAAAAATAACATAATGGTGAACCAATTAAGTAGAAATGCAGGGAGATTCTTTAGGGCTTGTTAGAATGTCCGTGTTAGCTGACTGGAATGTTTGTAGGCCCTAAAGGCAAGTGCAACAAAAGGTTCTTAGAACAAGTGTTGTACTTACTGGAAAAGTTTGTTAAAATTATAAGCATTATATACCAATTTTCTTAAAATAAAAGGTTTACTGCTTTCCCTGTAAAACTTAAGTACAGGATGAGAAGGGACCTTCTAAGCCCATCTGCAATATCATGGACTCTACTTAATTGATTTAATTTCTTGAGAAAAGTAAATAACCACAGACATAACTTCCAAGAAAGCTGAAATTACTCCCTGATTCCTAAAGGTAATCAACAAAAACAGCAGGATAACCCAATCTGGGAACACCATTTACAACTTTCAATCCTGCATTTGTTTCAGATTTCCAGCATCTCCAGTATTTTGCTTTATACTTCAACCCAGACTGGTTGCATGCCACAAATAACATTGCTGTGGTTCCAACAGCACTGATATGTTCGGATGAGTTCCTATATGAATCCTTATTCGCCTTTTCATTTATTTTTTAAAAGAGTCTGAAGATTTTGGACAGCAGTACACAGCTCTACCACGAACAATATATCAATTTAGTCCTTAATGCAAATTGCTGAACTCGGAGCTGTGAAACCTAGAGTCAATGATGGAAATAGTACGATATATACGGCTACATTCAATTTATTTGCCTTTGTATTCATCTGGAAATCCTTTACACATTCCATCTTGTTAACTAGATATCCAACTAGTTCTTTTTAAAGCAGTTAATTGGCACAGCATTTAATGTATTTGATTATATTATGTTACACATATCTACTACTTTCAGTGGTTGGGGGGGGGGGGGGGGTGGAGTGGAAAAGAGAAAAGATTTCTTCTCTGGTCTCAGTTGAGTTTTGTTAATATTGCACACATGTTCTCTAGTTCTGTAATCACAGTTGAAGTTAAACTTGCTGTGTTTGTAGCTATATCTTTCAGCATTTGAAAGACTGGGGTCATGTCATCTCTCAGTATCCTTTACCCCAGCAAGTGAAAATCCAAACTTAATTAAATTTATAATTTTAAGCTATAGAAGCATCCTTACCACCTTCCTAAGAATCGTCTCCAATGCATCAACTTCCTTCCATAGGTAGGGCAGCCAAAACTGCATACAATGCCCTAAATGTAGTTTAAGTGATTAGTGTGTAAATCCACCCTGAACTGCAGTGTAACCTTTTGCCTTACTAAATCAATCAACTGAAATACACACATAAGTTAGCATTAAAGATGTTAGTGCATTTTCTGTACTTTTGCCAACTTCATACTTTGTAAGTTTTAAATTGATTTTTCAGGTTTCCTTGTGGGTCAGGAAAGGCAGGAGTGCTGCTCCGAGACTCACAAGGAAGCCTTGGGCCTCCCTTGCACCAGGCTACCCATCTCGCCCAAAGACCTCCCACTAACTGCCAGGGACCGTCCCCACGGGTCCTCGGCTGCGGCCTCCTGCTGCTGGCTTCTGCTCCCGCCTGCCAGCCAGGCTGTCAATTTGGCCAGCTGTCAGGCGGAAGTCTGCAGCATGTTGTTTAAATGCGGCCCTCCACGTCCCCGGACTTGCCAGGTTTTCCCCTGCCTCTCCATTAATCCCAGAGCCAATGTTTTCTTTTAATATAAATGGAAACTTCAATGGGTTTTCCAATTCGGTAGCACAGATGCCAGTTTTTCAAAACCAATGAGGTTACAAACTGAACAATGACCCACATCATACCAGCCAGCATTATAAACAGAGAAGGTGCTTCTATTTAGTTTCATTGTATTCTAAATTTTCAATACTTCATCAAACACTAGCAATGGAAATCTTAAAAAGTTGACTGCTGTACCAAAAACCTTACTGTTATATGGATGATCAGATCTAAGCACGATTAGCTGACTGCTGAATGGTCATCGACCTGAAACGTTAACTCTGTTTCTCTGTCCACAGATGCTGCCTCACCTGCTTAATATTTCCAACATTTTCTGTTTTTACATCACATGTTTAGCTTTGTCTGGCTTCTACCTTGAAAATAAATTACAAATGAGTGCTAGTGTGTCATTTCCAACCAGTACTATAACTGCGCAGCAACACTCTCAGACACCGAAGAATAATAGTTCTCGCGTTTGGCCCATCACCCACTATCCTACCCACGCCATTGAAGCTTCCGGACATCAAAGACAAAAGTTAACTTGCAACAGCCAGATTGAGCCAATACTGAAAATGGGATTTCCAGATGAACACAGAGCAAGAAGTTTATGCGATCGTACATAAACTATTTCTATCACAGGCTCTAGATTTTACAGTTAACATTCAACCACTTACATCAGGACTATTTGAACAGATGTAAAGCATTATCCAAATTTTTCAAGACACACTAAGAAACAATTTAAATCTGATAAGACATTTGCACAATAGGTTATCCACAGCTGGTGCGCACAGACGTGAAAGTGCACAAAAACGCCAAACTTCCTTGACCTGAAATGCAGTCTTACATTAAGTATGGTTTATATTCATCCTTGGGTGATTAAATGAGCGTCAAAGTCATCCAGAAATGCTGGACTGTCTTCCCACATTTCTACTATGTTCTTGCAATCAAGCCAGTTTTTTTCAGTTCAGAATTTTTTCTATACCTAGCTTTTTATCACTTCCCTGCTGGCAGACCTTTCCTTCAGACTACAAGTCTGCTCATTCTGAAACAAAAATATTATGCAAGCTTTTTCCCATTCTTATTTTCCTGACGGCATTTACTCCTGTGGTGGGGGGGGGGGGGGGGTATAGTTCCAAGGCATCAACAGTTACCACAGACATTCTATTTACCACGGGGGCATCATTGCCGAGCTTAGATCCTGTTCTGAACCAAAGCACGCGCTCGCTCACACACACACACAAGCAGGGATCATCTAACAATCAACAATGGGACTGCTGATCTATTTCTTTTCATTAGTTGCAAGGGCACAGAGGCCATTTGTCGTCTACCTATTGCCATTCCAGTTGAGCTTAGTTAATTCAACATAGACCAGGATTAAACCTGGGATCTTCTAATCTGCATCACTCTGTGGCACACTGCCCTTACCAACTGCCCTGCCAGGTCATGCTAAACCTTTACAAATCAGTGGTTAGGCCTCAGCTGGAGTATTGTGTACAATTCTGGGCACCACACTTTAGGAAGGATATCAAGGCTCTGGAGAGGGTACAAAGGAGGTTTACCAGGATGATAGCAGGGATGAGGGACTTCAGTTATGCGGAGAGATTGGAGAAGCTGGGGTTGTTCTCCTTAGAGCAGAAAAGATTAAGGGGAGACGTAATAGAGGTATTCAAAATTATGAGGGGTTTTGATAGAGCAAGTATGGAGGAACTGTTTCCTCTGGCAAGTGGGTCAGTAACCATAGGTCATAGAATAAAATAATTGGCAAAAGAACTTGAGGGGAAAATGGAGAAATTTCTTCGCACAGAGGGTTGTTAAGATCTGGAATGCACTACCTGAAAGGGTGGAAAAATCAGATTCCATAGGAACTTTTAAAAGACAATTGGACATGTACTTGAAGAGGACTAATTTGCAGGGTTGCAGGGAAAAAGCTGGGGTGTGGGACTAAATTGACTATGGAAGATTTAATTTCTGGGCCTAACATTGGTGAGGCTCAGTACTAAGATGCCCAAGTTACTGTGAACAAAATTAAATGTATGGAGGGCACTCCTCGGAGATTAGGAATTAGACTTGATCGAACAATCTAGTATTGTGGGGCCTGAAAAATGATGGTGTTCTGCACCAATTCACCCAATTTGTTTCAGCAGCTGCACCAGCTAAGCTCAGATGTGTAGTGCAAATGCCTAATTAAAGTAGACCTAGAGAACCAAACAAACCAACAGAAAAATTGTTTTTGGAGAAGGGAAGAACACATGGGATTGGGTGTAATTTCAACATAAACTATTATCCCTCTAGGATTTATTTCTAATTTTAGTACATCTGTTCTAGCCTGTGGAGATCCAGCAGTTAGGGTCTCGCCTCCAGCTGCTTTGCTGGTGTCATCGACATAATTGTCAGTAAGCAGCTTCGTAACAAATCCAGGAGGTGTCCAAGCCAGGTGAATACAGCACTTGAAGTAGATTGCCGGGTACTAAACTGAACCTGAAATTTTCCAGCTTGAATGCTGATCTATGGGATTCTAGCTACAGAAGCTCCAGTATTGTGTCAGATATATATAATATATATAATCCAATATACTGTCACAGAATGAATCCCAGATGAGAACAGAGACTTAAAATAGCAGGTCCTAATGAACTAGGAAAATGTACTAAAATTAGCAATACCTCCTCTGAGGTAGGGCAGTTTCAAAACTATTTAGTTAGGGGATTAAGCAATCTCACATCCATCTCAATTTGTACCCACTTAGTTTCCTCCTTCAAGTAATAATAACCTGAAAGGTATCTGAGACTCCAATCTGGTCAACGCTAGTGCAGAAATAGCACCACAGTCCTCAAAGACCAAAAAAATTACCAGTGAAGTATCTCCAATATATTCAGGAATGTGAATCTTTAGATAAGGAAGGCAACTGCCATACGAGACAGATTTGATGCTCTGTTGTGACTTTGTGCATCAGGCACATTTTGAATTATGGTCCAATTAGTGGGATGAATGAGGTTATCCTCAAATACATTAAGCACCTGACTTGGATTTGAGTATAAGATTCTATGGCCTGCAATTCACTGCGACGAACGGCATAAATTAGACCGCTGAGCTGCCCGATCCACCAATGGAAAATGGACGCCACAGTTTGCTGGAAAAATAATGAGAATATGCAATGAGACTAATGGTGGATCAGAAGTGCAGCCTATGTCTGATACACATCCAAGGTATTGGGGTCCCAACATAGAACGGAACAACAGGTTACTTAACAGGGATGTGTTTAGGAGCAATGGCTCCGATCTGATAACGTGGGAATGGGTCGCAGTACGTACAAACAGAATGTTCGGGTTGGGTTTAATTTGATCGATGAGTTTGTACTGAAACAGTAAATATATAAATCGACATTAAGAAGTAAACCGTATGTACAGTGTTGACTCCCAAACTGCGTGCGCTCCCTAGCCATATTTTATTACCAGTTGCAATGCATGCGCATAAACTCAATAAATATTAATGTCAATGTAATATCAGTCAGGGTAAAATGAGAACATGCCTGGCTGTCGAAATATTTATTTTATTACTTAATTGAGGTTGAAGATTTCAATTAAGTTCTAGAACAAGTCAATAAAAATGTTATACTCAGGCAGCCAGTTAAATAATTGAATACTTCACTAATTCTGAGCCCTCCAGTGTCGTTCTGTAATTGTCTAAGTTGCAGTGATGTTGATTCAGCAAACTTCATCTGGCCATTGATTTTAACGGGACCGGAACTATGATAATTAGCTATTTTTCGGCATGAGTCTCTGTGGAGCAGCACAAAAATCCCAGAAAATAATGATGTGGCGTACGTAATGGCATTTCTCTCACACACACACACACACACACACACCATAATTTCCTGGATTTGCTGCACCATAATCACCAATGCTCAGTTGGAGTTTTACGCCCAATTCTGGGCATCATACAATAGGAAGGATGTCAAGTGCCTTGGAAAGGAATCAGGGGAGATTTACTAGAATGATACCAGGGATGAGGGACTTCAGTTATATGGAAAGAATAGAGAAGCTGGGATTGTTCTCCTTAAAGCATAGAAGGTTAAGGGGAGATTTAATAGAGATGTTCAAAATTATGAAGGGTTTTGATAGAGTAGTTAGGAGAAACTGTTTCCACTGGCAGGAGGATTGGTAACCAGAGGACACAGGTTTAAGATAAATGGCAAAAGAACCAGAGGCGACATGGAGAATTTTTTTTTTGACACAGTGAGTTGTTATGATCTGGAATGCACTGCCTGAAAGGGTGGTGGAAACAGTTCAATAGTAACTTTCAAAAAGGGATGGATATATATTTGAAAAGGAAAAATTTGCAGGACTATGGGGAAAAAGCAGGGGAGTGGGATTAATTGGATAGATCTTTCAAAGAGCTGGAACAGGCACAATGGGCTGAATGGCCTCCTTCTGTGTTGTGTGATTGTTTAATAATGGCATATGCAAATTCAGGCTCATAGTTACTACAAATGACACAATCAGTAAGTTCAATGGGAAACTGCAGGCATATGTTTCTCATTGCAGAAGCCATAATACATCTGCAATCATCTTTATTATTAAACTTAACAAGCTGACTGCAATTCTCTCCAATGTGAATTTTCAAAATAGCTAATAAAGATTACCAAAAACAAACAAAAGTAATAGAGAGGGGATGCATGCATTGAGGAATGCTGACTCAACTATAGCTGCACAAAGGCTGGACATGTAAACTCTACTGATTCTGCAGTACACGATGAGCATCCTTCAACGATCTTGCACATAAAAGAAAGTTTAACTAATTATGCTTGAATAATACAGTACCAAAACTCGGTAATGGAAGTTCATGTTTACTGCAGCCTGTCATTTGAATTGTCAATAAGCCTACATTTGTATATAAGAACAGAAGAAATAGGAGCAGGAGTAGGCCAATTGGCCCCTCGAGCCTGCTTCGCCATTCAATAAGATCATGGCTGATCTGATCCTAACTGCCAATCTACTATCACAGAACCATCTCCTGAACCTAACAAAATTGGACACACAAAATAGGAGCAGGATCAGGCTACACGGTCCCTGGGCCCGCTACGCTACCCACAGGGCCATGACCGATCCGAACCTAGACTCATGTCCAAATTCCTGCCCGCTCCCCGTAACCCTTAATTCCCTTTACTTCTAGGAAACTGTCTATTTCTGTTTTAAATTTATGTAATGATGTAGCTTCTACAGCTTTTTGGGGCAGCATATTCCATGGACCTACCACCCTCTGAGTGAAGTAGTTCCTCCTCATCTCAGTTTTGAAAGAGCAGCCCCTTATTCTAAGACTATGCCCCCTAGTTCCAGTTTCACCCATCATCGGGAACATCCTCCCCGCATCCACCCGATCCAACCCCTTCACAATCTTATATGTTTCAATAAGATCGCCTCTCATTCTTCTGAACTCCAATGAGTAGAGTCCCAATCTACCCAACCTCTCCTCATATGTCCATCCCCGGGATTAACTGAGTGAACCTTCTTTGTACTGACTCGAGAGCAAGTATGTCTTTTCTTAAGTATGGACACCAAAACTGTATGCAGTATTCCCGGTGCGGTCTCACCAATACCTTGAGTGTCATCTAAATGTAGGTACATACCATTTTGAAAAGATTGTGTGGTTAGAAGATGGTCCCTGAAGCTGAATTCTAAAGTGTGGGTGTAGAACTTTTCATTATTTGAAGGAAAATAATTCTTGCCTAGACTGATGACTCTAAATTCCTAAGACCTTGTACTGGTTTTCCAAACAACATTTCTAATTCTATGTGGCTGACAAACTATGCCCCTTTCACATCCCCATACTTATTAAGGAATGCAATGGGAGAGAATTAATTCAGACTTAATAAACTTGCTTTATTCAAAAAACACAGCATAACTTTAATGGTTGAACTTTCTTCTCATTTGACAAAGAATGTAATTTAAAGCTACAGTGCCACATGCACAGCACACAAGTCTGAACTTATTCTCATTGGCCCAGATTTTGCAGTCAGCGGCGAAGGAACAGCGCTTAGCATTCACTACGCTGACAGCTGTCCACAGAGTTTTTGCGGGCTTTTGAGCGGAGACTTGCTGACATTGGGTGTCCGATCCAGCGCGGCGCCCTCTACGAGGGAATCGGTGCTATGTGTGAGCAGGAAAAGCAACAGTGTGGCTCTTCAACCAATCAGATTGAAGCATCCTCACAGGCATGTAGGGACTAAATCAGGAAGTATAAATTAGATTTAAATCATGTACAGAAAGTGAAATAAAGAGAGAGAAAGAAAGATGGGATTGAGAGAGAGAGAGAGCTAAAAGAGACAGACAGAAAAAGTAAACTTTAAAAAAAAATCTCCAACACTAATTAAATTCTGAAGGAATGAGATTCCATGCTTTAAAATAAAATTTTCAGTGCCAGCGAGGTTGTTTGGCAGTAATTAAGACACATCACGCCATTAAAAATTCACTTACACCTGAATGTACCAGCCATAACTTTTTCTGTGTGCTTATAGGGTATCTAGTGGGTAAGTACCGCATCTTTGCACCCTTGCATGGATTTCAATGCCGAGTCTATCAGCGAGGATTGCAACAGTGCACCCTGTGGAGGAAGCGGGCAAATTGGACAGCAACTTCCGGATTTGTGTTTAACTGCGCATGTCGGGGACTCCGGAAGTTGCTGTCTGATTTACTTCACAGGAACGGTGAGCGCCTTTAGCCTTACCATTATTCTCAACGCAAAATCTGGGCCAATGTATATATATAAAAATATTTATTTTACTTAAAAAAAATCAGTAGTTCAATAGATTAAAAAAATATTTACCATTATTTTAGTCGAGCATCTATTCATAGTCTCTATGCCATCGCTACCCAGTCTGGCAATTCTCTATCATATTATTGCTACATCCCACTTACTACTTATTTGCTGATGTTTGCACTGAAAATAAAACTGGCCCCAAAATAAAACAGGAAATAAAAAGTTATTTTACTCAATCACTGGAGAAATAAAATTATGAAAATACACTGGCAATTTTCAGAAATTTATCAACTTGTCAATGAGACTTCAAAGTAGTGATTCTTAAAAGTAAAAGAATAATTAAAGAGAGAGTAAGACTATTTAGGGATGAAGCTGGGATCTAGTAGTGGAGGATGAACATATGGCTTCAACATTAAATAAATATTTTGAGTCAGTTTTTTTTTAGAACAAATTATGGCAGAAGTGAGAATGTAGGTGTATTAGAGATCAATGTTCCCCTTAATTTTTTGGGGGCATGCGGCCCCTTTAACGGGCTGCTTGGTCCATTCAAATTTTCACGCATGCACTGTTTTTCTATTCAAAAGTCGGTGACCGGCCTGCGTGGGACCTCCAGAGCGCTATGCGGCCAGACAGATTAAAGGGAAAATTGTTAGAGATAACTGTAGAAAGGAATTGGTACTGAAAAAAATTAGAACTCAAAATGGATAAGTCTGATTGCATGCTCCCTGAGCTATTGGAAGAAACTTCGTCAGAAAGAGGTTGTCAGAGGCTCTGACCACAATTTTTCCATCTTCCTTAGATATACTAATTGTGCAGGGGACTAGACAGTAGTTATTGTAACATAGGAAGAGAGGTTAAATTGGGTAACTATAGACCAGTAAGTTGTGCGCAAATTCTTAAGGTCAAATTAGTTAGGATTTAGAGATGCATGGAATCATAAAGAGACCCAGCATGAATTTGTTAAAGGCAAGTATGTTTGAGAAATTCCAAAAAATTTCTTGAATAAAGGGAATGCAGAAGATGTAATGTATATCAATTTTCAAAAGGGCTTTGATAAAGGTATCTCAAAAGAGGCTTGTTACAAAAATACAGATATATAGTATACAATGAAATGTAGTAGCACTGCTAGAAAGTTGGCTAACTCACAAGAAACAAAGAATTAGGATGTTGCTCAGATTGAAGGAGGGTTGGAAGTGGTCTAGCCCAGGAGTCAGTGCTGGGTTCGCTACAATAGGATTTGGGCATAGAGAACAATATCAAAATTTGCTGACAACACAAAAGTAGTGAGCTTGGCCAACAGCAAAGAGAACTGTAAGAAGACTTCAGGAGGACACAGAAAGATTAGCTGAATGGGCAGACAGTTGACAAATGCAATTTAATATGAAGTATGAGGTGATCCATTTTGGAGGAAAACCAAAAAAAGAGGGGACAAATGCAATGGAAAGATGCGGCGGGATGAACAGAAAGACTTTGGTCTGAAATGTCATTTTTATACGCCGGTAGCACAGACACGCGACACGTAACAAAAGATATGTAAACCTGCACCCTTGGCTTTGCAGCTTTTTTGTGCTAGTCCCAGGTTTTCAATGGGGATGCAATGAAGACACAAAAGGCTTGTGTTATTCCCTGGCGCAAGTCTCGTTTGTGCATTTATTTGGGGTTATGTTGGCACCTAGTCCTTGCTACCTCAGCAGTGTGAAATAAGCTAGTGCTGCCATTTTGTACATAGCAGAGTTTCAACCCCATGTTTCCATGAAAGTTTTCAGTGCAGATAAAGGCATAAAAATGCCAACAATATCTTCAGTCTTATAAATAGAGCTACAGAACACAAGAGCAATAATAAATCTTTACAGTGCTGGTTAGGCATTAGTTAAAAGTAGTGCAAGCAGTTTTGAGCATCCCATTGCAGAAAGGACATCAGAGTCAAGGGCCGAAAATTTGGCTCTGTAGCGCCCGATTTTTCACCGCTACAGGTGCCGTTTTGAGTCCAAAATGGCGTTCAAACCACACCTGCATAATTCTGTTGCGGGCCTTGCCGAACACCATTTTGGTAAGGGCCAAATAAGAGGTGCGTTTACTCACGTCTGAAGCAGGCCTTAGGCCATTAGCATATTCAAATAAGGAGCATAAAGCCGGCTTCTGCTCCCTCTTGCAAATTTGGTTTGCATCTGAGGCAGCCAGTGCTGTTTACCTCTGGGAAAACCAACGCTAAAGAGCATGGAATTAAAAAAAGTAAGTACTTACCACTATCACCGCTGCTTCCGGTGGGGAGATCTCCGACCTCACTCCCGAATTCGACCTCCAGGAGCCCCCCCACTCTCCCTCCAACCCCGACCTCCTAGCCCACCCTGACATCACTGCTGACCCCCGCAACAATACTGAAGGCCCCTCCCCGATCTTCTTACCCGATCCACAACAGCCCTCTGATCATGGGCTCCGAGGCCCACCCGTTCCTCCTCCAGACCCACAATATGCAACCCAATCACTTACCTGGAAATTGGAGCTTCAACCTGCACGGGCTCCTACTGCAGCGCCATCTACATGATATTGGCCCAAAAATTAGTGCCGCTACGCGAGAGTACGCATTGCGTACTCTCGCGTATTCTGTCTCCAATTGTCGGTTTTCTGCATGCACTGCGCATGCGCTGAAAACCGGCACTTGGTGAATGGAAAAGGGGGCGGTTCCTAGCTGAACCGCGTGCGCACTACAGGCTGCGCGCATGCAGGGCACTTAGTGGTTTCAACGCGCAGGTAAGTACGGAAGATTTTACACATAAAAAAAGGAGGAGTAAGACCAACTTTTAACAAGGTAAGTAGTGAATTAAGTATTATTTTGAATTTTTTTTAACAGGTATATCTTTTTTTTTTATAGACTTTAAAGACAGGTAAGTTTATTTTTATAACTTTTTAAAAGATTTTAAATTTTTTCAAAAATTTAATTTTTTATTTAAAATGGTTAATTTATTTAACTATACTTATTTTATTAATGTGATGTTTTTTTAAAAAATTTAATTGAGGTTTAGCTGTTCTTTTGGGGGGTATAGATTCATAGCTTTCACAGCACTTAATGTGAAAGTTATGAATGGAAGATGGTGTGCTGCCATTGGCTCTAACTGAGTCACGTGATCCCACAGCTCACACGAATTAACTGCGCCTGTGGGATACGGAAGCCCTGCACAGCAGCTGTCCAGAACATCAAGTTCGTGCGAGCTGGAACTGAAAAAGCCAACGCCGCAGTGAGAGATCGCGGGGAAGCCTTACCCTCGCACGAAGGCTTCCTCACGAATTTTTGGGCCAATGAGGTTCGAGGACCAAAATTCGACGCTTCCCTGACCTCCACACTTGAGTGTGGGCTGTTACCACTCTTTGGATAAGGTGCCCAAAAATGGACACTACCGAATTTCTAAGCCATAGAGTGTTGATTACAAGGACGGTACAAGGATTAGAACTTTTCCACCGAAGCAAAAAATACTAATACATTTAATAGATGTTTTTATATTTATGAAGGGTTTTGTAAGGTAAATAAGTAAAGATTACTTTCCCTGCTTGGGAAGGTAATGACAAGTGGTCATCAAGTTAAAGTTGTCAAGAGCAAGGAGAGGGGGTTAGTAGAAATGTCTTTAAGTACATAAGAACATAAGAAATAGGAGCCCCTCCAGCCTGCTCCACCATTCAATAAGATCATGGCTGATCTTGGGCTCAAAGCCACTTCCCTGCCCGCTCCCCATAACCCTTCACTCCCTTATCTTGTAAAAATCTGTCTATCTCCACCTTCAATGTATTTAATGACCCAGCCGCCACGGCTCTCTGGGGCAGAGAATTCCACAGATTTATGACCCTCTGAGAGAAGAAATTCCTCCTCATCTCAGTTCTAAAAGGGCGACCCTTTATTCTGAAACTATGCCCCCGAGTAGGGAGTTGTTAGAACATAGAATAGTTTGCCACAGGGAGTAACTGAGGCAGAGACCACTGCATTTTTAAGGGAAGATTAGATAATAATTTGAAGCATGGAAATTGCAGGATTATGGGGAGAGAGCAAGATTTTGGACACAATGGGCAAAAGAAATCTCTGGAGTGAGGCTTAAACCATGACCTTCTAACTCAGAGGCAAGAGTGCTACCACTGGGTCAAGGCTGACACCCTACTTTTATACTGTAAACTTCTATGGTTCAATGTTTTCCTTTCCACAGATATCAACTTCATTTCCAATGCGCTCGGGGATTTTTTTTAACTGGACTATATTATTTACATTCCACAAAAACAATTTAATTAGCTCTGAGGACTCAATTCTTGTAACTCAACTTGCATGAATAAATTCCAGTTATAAAAAGTAATCTGTTGGCATTCTAAACTTCCTTTTCATTTTAAAATAGTTTTTGCCCCGTAGTAAAGCAAGTTACACCCATCATTACAAACTCCTCTCACTGGTTTGTTAAGTATTATCAGTTGCACAGTCCTCCGTTCAGGGTCAGGCACTTCAATGCAACTCATATCAACTATTTAAAAGCAGCTAGCCAGCAAGACAAAACGACTTCACTAATGTTTTATTCAGGCCAAAACAGACTTCAAACACAATGAACTATATAAGTGGAAGAAAGAGTTAAGTGAGAGAAGAAAAGAAGTATGACTGCCAAAAAAGCAGATGTACAAGGGAGATGCTGGTTGTGACGCCAGAAAAATGTTTCCAATGCTGAATGGGTGTGATTCCTCATTCCATCCGTATCACAGGTATGGAAACAAACCATGCATTAACTCGAAATGGCAGTACACACATATGTGGAGATATCTTTGCAACATAAAAAGGCCTGCTTTGCATACATGGTACAACAGCAGCAATTCTTCAAGAAGACCCACTACTGACAATATTCCTAACAATGTTTAGTATTGAACCTAAGCCAAACTGATGTTTTTGCCTCTAAAAATAAATATTAACAAACTGCTATATACGCAAAACAACTTGCATTTGTATAATGCTTTTAAAGTACCAAGACTTCCCAAGAGGCTTTAGAGGTGAGGTTGGACCTGAATGGCAATAAGGAAGGAGTTAGGAAAGGATCTTGTGTTTTTTGGGTTCATCAAAAAATTCTCATGGTAAGTATAGCATTCTTTAAACTTACCAGACTTATAATTTACCAATCATAGCTGAATTCTAGTCTGGCACCTCAATTAGTGTATAATTTAAAAAATCCTTCAACTCAACACGGCTGCAGCTCCCTATCTCTGTGGCCTCCTCCGGACCTACAACCCTCAGATCTCTGCACTCCTCCAATTCTGGCCTCTTGCGCATCCCTGATTTCTATTGCTCCACAATTGGTGGCTGTGCCTTCAGCTGCTCAGGCCCTAAACTCTGGAATTCTATCCCTAAACCTCTCCACCTTTAGGTCGCTCCTTAAAACCTATCGCTTTGACCAAGCTTTTGGTCACCTGTCCTAGTGTCTTCTTTATGTGGCTCGGTGTCAAATTTTGTCTGATAACGTTTCTGTGAAGCGCTTTGGGATGTTTTACTACATTAAAACGGTTATATAAATGCAAGTTGTTATGTCTGCTAACTCAGCAAACATGGAAGTTCAATAGAGCTCAGATTATGGGCATGCCAGTATAATCCACAATCCTGATATTGGGAAAGTACTCAAATGTCCTAATTTACAACATAATGGAATGGCGCTCCATTATAATTAAACAAAAAAACGAGGGGAAACATCCTCTCTGCATCTACCCTGTCGAGCCCCCTCAATATCTTATATGTTTCAATAAGATCACCTCTCATTCTTCTAAATTCCAATGAGTATAGGCCCAGCCTGCTCAACCTTTCCTCATAAGTCAACCCCCTCATCGCTGGAATTAACCTAGTGAATCGTCACTGAACTGCCTCCAATGCAAGTATATCCTTTCTTAAATAAGGAGACCAAAACTGTACGCAGTACTCGGTGTGGTCTCACCAATACCCTGTACAGTTGTAGCAGGACTTCCCTGCTTTTATACTTCAGCCCCTTTGAAATAAAGGCCAACATTTCATTTGCCTTTTTGATTACTTGCTGTACCTGCATGCTAACTTTTTGTGTTTCATGCACAAGGACCCCCAGGTCCCTCTGAACTGTAGCATTTTGTAATCTCTCTCCATTTAAATAATAATTTGCTTTTTTATTTTTCCTGCCAAAGTGTATAACCTCGCACTTTCCCACATTATACTCCATCTACCAAATGTTTGCCCACTCACTTAACCTGTCTATATCCCTTTGCAGGTTCTTTGAGTCCTCTGCACAACTTGCTTTCCCATCCATCTTTGTATCATCCGCAAACTTGGCTCCATTACACTCGGTCCCTTCATCCAAGTCATTAATGTAGATCCCATGGGCTTTAATTTTGCATACTAACCTCTTATGTGGGACATAAGAACATAAGAAATCGGAGCAGGAGTAGGCCATTTGGCCCTTCGAGCCTGCTCCGCCATTCAAGGAGATCATGGCTGATCTTCTGCCTCAACTCCATTCACCGGCCCTATCGCCATATCCCTTGATGCCCTTACTAGTCAGAAATCTATCGACTTCTGTTTTCAATATACCCAATGACTGAGCCTCCACAGCCCTCTGGGGTAGAGAATTCCAAAGATTCACCACCCTCTGTGTGAAGAAATTTCTTCTCATCTCAGTCCTGAATGGCCTACCCTTTATCCTGAGGCTGTGGCCCCTGGTTCTAGACTCCCCAGCCAAGGGAAACATTCTCCCAGCATCCACCCTATCAAGCCCTGTAATAATTTTGTATGCTTCAATGAGATCCCCTCTCATTCTTCTGAATTCAAGAGAATACAGGCCTAGTTTACTCAATCTTTGCTCATACGACAGTCCCGCCATCCCAGGAATCAATCTCGTGAACCTTCGTTGCACGCCCTCTATGGCAAGTATATCCTTCCTTAGGTAAGGAGACCAAAATTGTACACCGTACTCCAGGTGTGGTCTCACTAAGACCCTATATAATTGGAGTAAGACTTCTTTACTCCTGTACTCAAATCCTCTTGTAATGAAGGCCAGCATACCATTTGCCTTCCTAATGGCTTGCTGCACCTGCACATTCACTTTCAGTGACTCATGTACAAGGACACCCAGGTCCCTTTGAGCATCTGCATTCCCCAATCTTTCACCATTTAGGAAATACTCTGCCTTTCTGTTTTTTTCTACCAAAGTGGATAACTTCACATGTATCCACATTATATTCCATCTGCCATGTTCTCGCCCACTCACTGAGCCTGTCGAGATCCCCCTGAAGCCTCTTCACATCTGCCACTGCCACCTAGCTTTGTATCATCAGCAAATTTGGAAATGTTACATTTAGTCCCCTCATCCAAATCATTGATATAGATTGTGAATAGCTGGGGCCCAAGCACCGATCCTTGCGGTACTGCACTAGTCACAGCCTGCCATCCTGAAAAAGACCCGTTTATCCCTACTCTTTGTTTTCTGTCTGTTAACCAATTCTCAATCCATACTAGTATATTACCCCCAATTCCATGTGCCCTAATTTTGTTCACCAACCTCTTGTTTGCGACCTTATCAAAGGCCTTCTGAAAATCCAAATACACCACATTCACTGATTCTCCCTCATCTATTCTACCAGTTACATCCTCAAAAAACTCCAGTAGGTTTGTCAAACACGATTTCCCTTTCATAAATCCATGTTGACTTTGTCTAATCCCGTTGATATTTTCTAAGTGTCCTGTTATCACATCCTTTATAATAGACTCTAGCATTTTCCCTACTACTGATGTTAGGCGAACCGGTCTGTAGTTCCCTGTTTTCTCTCTCCCTCCTTTTTTAAATAGTGGGGTTACATTTGCCACCCTCCAATCTGCAGGAACTGTTCCATAATCTATAGAATTTTGGAAGATGACAACCAACGCATCCACTATTTCCATGGCTACCTCTTTTAGTACTCTGGGATGCAGATTATCAGGCCCTGGGGATTTATCAGCTTTCAGTCCCATTAATTTCTCCAGCACTATTTTTTTACTAATACTAATTTCCTTTAATTCCTCCTTCTCACTAGACCCTTGGTTCCCTAGCATTTCTGGGAAGTTATTTGTGTCCTCTTCCGAAGACAGAACCAAAGTATTTGTTTAATTGCTAGCCATTTCCTTGTTCCCCATTATAAATTCTCCGATTTCTGACTGTAAGGCACCTACATTTGTCTTCACTAATCTTTTTCTTTTTACATACTTGTAAAAGCTTTTACAATCCACTTTTATGTTCCTTGCAAGTTTACTCTCATACTCTATTTTTCCCCTCTTAATCAATCTCTTGGTCCTTTTTTGCTGAGAAAGGGAGTGCTTGGTCATGGGCACCTTGCTCGGGGTCCCCCTTGGTCTGCAGGAGGAATGGGAGGACGACAGGAGGCCAGGCAGAGCAGCACCAGCTGCTGCAGGAGAGAAGGACAGGTGGGTGAGGTGGACTCCTTCTCCCCTGTGGGTACAGAACATCTCTCCTCCTCTGAACCTCCCCCACCAAGACCTCCAGCGCCACGTCTGAGAACCTGTGCGCCCTCTCCCTCGGTCCCTGAGCCATCCTGAAACCTGCCGTTGTATGTCAGCCAGCGTACTCCACCTCTTCAGTGGAAGTGGAAGCGCTGTTGTGTCCACATGTACTGCTCCACGAAAATAGTTTCTAATCAGCGCTTGAGTGCTAAGTCTGCAGGTGTCTGTTTTAGCACTTCCAGGCAAGTTCAAATTATGGTCATCAGCAATTAGGACCAAAATTGCACGCTAAAACCAGACTTTCAAACAGGCGTGTCTTATTAGCACAGCACCCATTTTCACCCTTTCAATAAAATAACCCCCAATGATTCTCTAAAATGCTACCTTACATTCTAAATCTTTATGCCTCATTTTCATAAACATTTGAAGGAACTTTTGTCAACCAAGATTCATATTAATTGATTGCTCCAAGATTTAATTTTAAGTTACTGTTACAGTGGCCAGAGGGAAAATTACACACCCAGGTTTTACAGCTGGAAGAGTTCACTACAGCTGAAAACAAAGTGCTTTCCCAGATCATTACCACACAATTAAAAAAACACTTTTCTACCTGGCCACTGGAACCTCCTTCATTCCCTTGCCATAGTCCTAGAGAGACCTGACATTTGAAAGCAGCAGATTCATGCAGCTGATGTCAGCTGCAAATCTTTTAGTCAGCAGTTCTTAGAGATCGTGCTGATCAACATTCTTTTCAATTCTGGATGCCAATCAGAAGGAATCAGTGGTTTTAAAATTCAGTTTCTATCTGAAAACACAGCAGGTCCCAGCTGGCATTGAATCTTAAAATTAATAATGCCCCCCCCCCCCTCCCTCCGATCAGTATCTTTTTTGAACCTGGATGCTAATCAGTGCTGACTCTTGGATGGCCACTCGCTGATAGTTTTCAAATCCAAAATGTCAGGTCTCTATAGGGTGGTGACAAGGAAATAAAGAGTAGGATTTCTCCCATCAGGTTGGAGAATTTAAAAATGACTTCTGAATGATAACTAAATAGGGGACTGCCACTATTAAACAAGGCTCCCTTTTAACATATCTGAATGTAAAGTGAAAACTATCATCCAGTAGCTTTACAATTACAATAGCCAACTTAGGCCTCAATTAATCCTACACTCGTGTCAGCTTGACTCAACAGTAGCACTCTTGCCTCTGAGAATAGAAGTCATGGGCTCATGCCCCACTTGAGCCCATAATCTACAATGACACTTCAGTGTCATTCTGAGGCACTGCTGCATCATCAGAGGTGCTATGTTTTGGACGAGACATTAAATTAGGCCCCATCTGCCTGTTCAGGAAGATATAAAAAGATCCCATGGCACTATTCAAAGAACAGTGCAATTTTACCAGTGTTCCAGCCAACATTTATCCCTTGACCAAGACCATCAAAACAAATGAGCTGGTTATTTATCTCATTGCTGTTTGTGGGACATTGCTGTGCGCAAATTGGTTGCTCCGTCTTCCTGCATATCAACAGTGCCTTTTACTTCAAAAGTAATTAAATGGCTGTAAAGTGCTTTCGGGCATTCCGAGGGTGTGAAAGGCACTTTTATAAATAATTTCAGAAAATGCTGGAAACACTCAGCAGGTCAGGCAGCATCCGTGGAGAGAGAAACAGAGTTAACTTTTCAGGTCTGTGACCCTTCAGTTCTGACGAAAGGTCATCGACCTGAAACGTTGACTCTGTTTCTCTCTCCACGGATGCTGCCTGACCTGCTGAGTGTTTCCAGCATTTTCTGTTGTTATTTCAGATTTCCAACATCCGCAGTATTCTGCTATTGTTCTTCCTTATAAGAAATTTGAAACTTAGTTCCACAAAGTAGGTTGCCTCCAAATCATGCCTGCTTGTCTGTCACATTTAAGATGAGGCACTATCTGTAGTTATAGACTAAAGTCCTTGGCAATTAAGAGTTGTAAAATAAGTTACCAGGGAAATTCACTGAAGTAGACTATATACATGAGTCTTAGAGATGGCTGAATGAATTTCTGGAGCGAGAAGGGATTGAGGTTGGCGGGTGGTGTGGAGATAGACATGTGGAGTTGATCTGTAAAAAAAAAACCTTCAGGCCTAGTTGCAGGTTCCTAAATATTTATTTTAAACCTTAAATAGTCAACACATTGAAAACACATCAAGAGCAAGTGATTAATGGAAAATAAAAGACTGGCATCATGGCAAACACAACTCACGATACAGCTGGCATCACTGCGATTTACTAATATATATATCCGCTGTATATAAATTATGCAAGGTCAGCTACTGATTACTGAAATTTGTAATTTATGTACTGAAAACAGTAATGATAATTGCCAAGGACTTCAATCCATAACTACAGAGAGTAGCATCATTTTCAAAGCTACTGATATATAGTTTTCACAGATATTGCACTTTTCATAGACATTGCAAAATACGATTCCAAAAACACCTCTCAAAATCCCGGAAAATCATGCAAGGGCTAATTCTTTGATCTTGCACTGAGTGCAGATCAGAGAATCGGGAATATAGAATCATACAGAATAGGAGGCCAGTCAGCCCATGGTGCCTGTGCCGGATGTTTGACGTGCCTTCACCACTGGGAGCACAGGATTGTGGACTCTGGCTTGTCCATGATCCCATGTTTCCAGTGGCTAAGTGATAAAACCAGAATTTGACTTATTCAATCACAAGAAAGTAGTGGGCCCAATTATAAATGGACAAAACTGCAGATCAGTAAAAATTCCAGAATCCCACGCAATACAAAGAGTTTGATTTGATCAATTACCATAAAATGTTGGCCCTGATAACTTGGTTTAAAGCTCGTTGCCAATTATAACTTTACTGTATTATCCTCAAGAATATCAAGTAAAAATACCACTGCATCTTTCCACTGATCTTTAGTCACAGATGCATTTTTAGCTTCATAGAACCAAGATCCGACAACCATTAGAAAATTGTCAGACTTTAACAAGGTAATCAGTATAGAAAAGCAGTTCCACTGAAAACAATTCACATTTTGCTGAAATACAATGCCCTCTGTGGTTCTAGTCAGCACAGCACTTTTGTAGCTTGCCAAAAATTCCAATATATCCCCAGCAAAAGTTTATTTACAACAACTTGTATTTATATAGCGCCTTTAACGTAGTAAAACGTCCCAAGGTGCTTCACAGGAGTGTTACAAGACATCGAGCCACATAAGGACAAATTAGTCCAGGTGACCAAAAGCTTAGTCAAAGAGGTAGGTTTTAAGGAGCGTCTTAAAGGAGGAAAGAGAGGTAGAGAGGCGGAGAGGTTTAGGGAGGGAATTCCAGAGCTTAGGGCCTAGGCAGCTGAAGGCACGGCCACCAATGGTTGAGTGGTTATAATCAGGGATGCTCAAGAGGGCAGAATTAGAGGAGCGCAGATATCTTGGGGGGTTGTGCGGCTGGAGAAGATTACAAAGAAAGGGAGGGGCAAGGCCATGGGGGGATTTGAAAACAAGGATGAGAATTTTAAAATCGGGGCGTTGTTTAACCAGGAGCCAATGTAGGTCCGCGAGCACAGGGGTGATGGGTGAACAGGACTTGGTGTGAGTTAGGACACGGACAGCCGAGTTTCGGATGACCTCAAGTTTACGTAGGGTAGAATGTGGGAGGCCAGCCAGGAGTGCGTTGGAATAGTGAAATCTAGAGGTAACAAAGGCATGGATGAGGGCTTCAGCAGCAGTTGAGCGGGGCGGAGACGGGCAATGTTACGGAGGTGGAAATAGGCGGTCCTAGTTATGCCCCGGATGTGTGGTCGGAAGCTCATTTCAGGGTCAAACATGACACTAAGGTTGCGAACAGTCTGGTTCAGCCTCAGACAGATGCTAGGAAGAGGGGTGGAGTCGGTGGCTAGGAAACAGAGTTTGTGGCGGGAACCGAAGACAATGGCTTCAGTCTTCCCAATATTTAATTGGAGGAAAATAAAAAATCACCACCACACAACCTGCTCTGGTCTATGAATTGTCAGGTTGACAATCAAAAGACAGCTCATTTCACTGAAGCTACAACTGATTCATGCACTAGTGTCATAAAAGTCAGTCTCCAATTTACATCATAAAAGTATTATTATAGTTGGCTTGGATAAGTGGTACATTATCAGCACTAGAAAAATGCCAAAGTTATGTATTTTGGGCAATGTTAATTTCAGTAAGGTATTTTAAAAAAGTAGTAATTCTGAGCACCAGAGTGTGTGGTACCCATGATTCTGCAAAGCACAAGTTCTCCAGTCACAACCATGCTGTCAAAAGTGTGGAGGACAGGTATTTACCAGAGACAGGAAACTTAAACCGAAGATACAGTCACTCGCTCTCATGTGCCTAGCAACTTCAGTATTTTTTTCCTTACACATCTGTGACGTGCCTTGGAACATTTTTCTATGTTAAAGGTGCTATCCAAGTACAACTTGTTGCTCGACCTGATCATTTTTATCTTTAATCAAAAAGGAATGAGAGACTTTCAGTGTAGCCAAGAAGAAAGTTACATAGGATTACATAAGATATACAGCACAGAAACAGGCCATTCGGCCCAACCAGTCCAGGCCACAGTTTATGCTCCACTCGTGTCTCCTCCGTCTTTCCTCATCTAATTATCAGCATAACCCTCTATTCCCTTCTCCCTCATTTGCTTATCTAGCCTCCCCTTAAATGCATCTATACTATTTGATTCAACTAATCCCTGTGGTAGCGAAGTTCCACATTCTCACCACTCTCTGGGTAAAGATGTTTCTTCTGAATTCCATATTGGAGTTCTTGGTGACTATCTTATATTGATGGCTTCTAGTTTTGCTCTTCCCCAGAAGTGGAAACACTCTCTCTGTATCTACTCTATCAAAACCTTTCATAATTTTAAAGACCTCTATTAGGTCACCCCTCAGCCTTCTCTTTTCAAGAAAAAAAGAGACCCCCAGCCTATTCATCCTTTCCTGATGGTTATAACCTCGCAGTTCTGGTATCATCCTTGTAAATCTTCTCTGCACCCTCTCCAGTGCCTCGAAATCCTTTTCATAATATGGCAACCAGAATTGTATGCAGTACTCAAAGTGTGGTCTAACCAACTTTAGCACAACTTCACTACTTTTTAATTCTATCCCTCTAGAAATAAACCCTAGTGCTTGGTTTGCTTTTTTTATGGCTTTGTTAACCTGTGTCGCTACTTTTAGTGATTTGTACTCCGAGATCTCTATCCCACCCAGACTCGCATCCTCCAAGTAATAAATTACCTCCCTATTCTTCCTACCAAAACGTAATACCTCACATTTATCTGTGTTGAATTTCATTTGCCAGTTATTTGCCCATTCTGCAAGTTTATTAATGTCCTCCTGTAAGTTGTTGCAATCCTCCTCAGTATTGACTATCCCCCCCAGTTTGGTGTCATTCACAAATTTAGAAATTGTGTTTTTGATTCCAAGGTCTAAATCGTTAATATAAATTGCAAACAGCAGTGGTCCTAGCACTGATCCTTGTGGAACACCACTACCCACCTTCTGCCACTATGAATAGCTACCCTTTACCCCTACTCTCTGCTTTCTGTCTTGAAGCCAGCTAGCTATTCATTCTGCTACTTGTCCCAACTCCGCATTCTCTGACCTTATTCATTAGTCTATTATGGGATACCTTATCGAAGGCCTTTTGAAAATCTAGATAAATTACATCTACTGCATTACCATTGTCTACTCTCTTTGTTGCTGCTTCAAAAAATTCAACAAGATTGGTCAAACAAGACTTTCCCTTTTGAAAACCATGCTGACTATTCATTATATTATTTTTGGTTTCTAGATGTTCTTCTATTTTCTGCTTTAGTAGGGATGCCATTATTTTTCCTACCACCGATGTTAAGCTGACTGGTCTATAGTTCCCTGGACATGTTCTATCTCCCTTCTTAAAGATAGGTTTTACGTTAGCTATCCGCCAGTCCTCTGGCACTACACCTTGTTCTAACGAATTATTAAATGTGTAGTAATGCCTCTGCTATCTCTTTCCTAGATTTGTTTATTTAATATTTCTCCTCTTTCTTTTAAATGCAGTTATCTCATTAATAATCTCATCATCCGATGTTATGTCCACCTCTTCCTATTGCCCTGGTAAATACTGAAGCAAAGTAATTATTTAATATTTCTGCCCTCTCTCCATCACTGCCTGTGGTATTATCCTGTCCATCCCTTAGTGGTCCTATTTCCATCCCGACCTTCCTTTTTTTATTTATGTGCCTGTAAAATATTTTACTATTTTGTTTTATGTTCCTTGATAATTTAATTTCATAGTTCCTCTTTGCCTTCCTAATTGCTTTTTTGATTTCTCTCCTAATCTCTTCATATTCTCTCTTATCATGCTCTCCCATGCTGTCCATGTACTTAATATGTACCTCTTTCCTTACCCTCAATTTTTCCCTTAATGCTTTATTCATCAATGGTGTCTCATTAGTGGTTAGCTTGTTCTTGTTTTTTAGCGGAATATATTTTTCCTGGACTCTGTTGAACACCGTTTTAAATGTTCTACATCATTGTTTGCCAATATTGTTGTCTATTTTATTTTCCTACGTTCTATTCTCAGCCTCTCAAAATCAGCTTTTCTCCAATCTATTACCCTGGTCTTTGTCATACTTATGTCCTTCTCAATTATTATCTTAAAGCGTATAATATTACGGTCACTATTGCCTAGATGTTGCCCTACTTTTACTTCTCTTATCTGCTCTGGTTCATTCCCCATTACTAGATCCCTTGTTGGGCTTTTTACATATTGGGTTAGAAAGGAGTCCTGTACACAATGTAGGAACTCCATTTATTTATCCCCTTTACCTACCTCTTCTGTCCAATTAATATCGGGGTAGTTGAAATCCCCCATGATTATTATTCTATGCTTTTTTACTCATTTCCTTAATTTCTTTGCAAATTTCTTCCTCCACCTCCCTTCCACTATTAGGTGGTCTGTAGACTAGCCCAATTAGTGTGATTGATCCTTTATTATCTTTTATCTCTATCCACATGGATTCTATTTCTGACTTGCATCCTTGTTAATAGGACAGTGAACATTTACAACAGCCCATGCAGTTAGATGCAGCAACAAAGTACAAAATGAAGGATGGGAGATTGAAATATTGCTTGGGTAGTTGCATTATTTGGCTGTCCAAAGCTGGTAAGTAACAGGTAGAAAAAAAGGCAAAATTGAGAGTCATCCTATCTGTATTAATAAATTCTTTCTACTTCAAAAGAAACAGAAATCACCACCACACAACCTGTTCTGGTCTATGAATTGGCAGGTTGACAATCAAATAAAGACTCAAGCTACAACTGATTCATGCGCTAGTGTCATAAAAGTCAGTTTGAACCCCATCTACAGCAGCGGCGAGAAGATAAAGAGCGGCCCGAGAGCGGACCTGAATTAAAGCAGCGGCAAGAGAATAAAGAGCGGCCCGGAGCGGAGCTGAATTAAAGCAGCGGCAAGAGAATAAAGAGCGGCCCGGAGTGGAGCTGAATTAAAGCAGCGGCAGCGCCCGAGAGGATGAAGAGCGGCCCGAGAGCGGGCCTGAATTAAAGCAATGACAGTGGCGACGCTCAGATTCAAAACAACATCAAAGAGTGACGTCACAGGAGAGCAGGTAGGTGATTGGTTGGTGAGTACTACAGCTCTTTTTTGCTCTCTAAGTTAGGGAAGGGGGTTAAATTAAGAGCTGAGAAACTGTAACTTGCTACTACTTATTAAATTAATAACTTAAACTAAATAAAATAATCAAACACTAAATCTAAAATATCGATTGAATAAAATCTTTAACTAATGGGTACCCGTTCCCAGATTCTGCCATTTTCCCGGCAGTCCCGCCTCCCCAGGGCTGGGAAAATCGTCCCCCTTGTTCCAGGAGGCAGTCACACCCTTTAGGTTAAGTAGTACTTTAGAGCTCGTCAGTGGTCAGGGACAGGAGGGTGTGAGTGCGAGTCAGGAAGGTATGGGGATCCATGATGTAGTGAAAGAGGAGCTTGAACCTTGGACCTTGTCCAACAGGTACGAGGTACTTTCTACCTGTATGGATGAGGAAAAGGACTGCAGGGAGGATGGGCAAATTGACCATGGCACTGTGGTACAGGGGGCCATCCAAGTGGGGGGAGTAGGAAGGAATGTGGTAGTAGTAGGGGACAGTATAGTCAGGAGGATAGATACTGTTCTCTGCAGCCGTGAAAGAGAGTCCCGAAGGCTGTGTTGCCTGCCCGGTGCCAAGGTTAAGGATATCTCCTCGCAGCTGGAGAAGAACTTGGAGTGGGAGGGGGAGGATCCAGTTGTCGTTGGCCATGTAGGAACCAACGACATATCGGTAGAACTACGAATGAGGTTCTGCTGAGGGAGTTTGAGGAGCTAGGGTCTAAATTAATAAGCAGAACCACAAGGGTAATAATCTCTGGATTACTACCTGAGCCACGTGCAAATTGGCATAGGGTCAAGCAGATCAGAGAGTTAAATGCGTGGCTCAAAGAGTGGCGTGGGAAAATGGGGTTTCACTTCATGGGGCACTGGCACCAGTACTGGGGAAAGAGGGAGCTGTTCAGTCAGGACGGGTTCCACTTAAACCGGGCTGGGACCAGCGTCCTGGCGAATCGAATAACTAGGGCTGTAGATAGGGCTTTAAACTAAAAAAGGGGGTGGGAGGGGTCAGGTGAGGGGAAATTTAGAAATCTAAAGAGAAAGGTCAAGGCTATAGAGCAGTGTAGTGACTTGGGTAAAAATAAGCAGAGTGTGACAGGAAGGGACAGAGAGTTTAATGGTAGCAGTGCAGCAGAGAATAAAGTCAAAGCAGGTAAATTTTTTAAATTAAAGGCTCTTTATCTGAATGCACGAAGCATTCGTAACAAGATAGACGAACTAGTGGCACAAATAGAGATAAATGGGTTTGATCTAATAGCCATTACAGAGACATGGTTGCAAGGTGGCCAAGGTTGGGAACTAAATGTTCCAGGGTACTTGACATTTCGAAAAGACAGGCAGAATGGAAAAGGAGGGGGAGTAGGCCTGATAATAAAGGATGACATAAGGACAGTAGCGAGAAAGGATCTCGGCTCGGAAGATCAGGAAGTAGAATCAGTATGGGTGGAGATAAGGAATAACAAGGGGCAGAAAACATTGGTAGGAGTAGTATATAGGCCCCCTAACAGTAGCTATACCGTTGGATAGAATATTAATCAAGAAATAGTAGGAGCTTGCAACAAAGGTATTGCAATAATCTTGAGGGACTTTAATCTTCATATGGACTGGACAAATCAAATTGGCAAAGGTAGTCTGGAGGACGAATTCATGGAATGCATTCGGGACAGTTTCCTAGAACAATGTCATGGAACCAACCAGGGAACAGGCTATTTTAGATCTTGTATTGTGTAATGCGACAGGATTAATTAGCAATCTCATAGTAAAGGATTCTCTGGGGCAGAGTGATCATAATATGATAGGCAAGTCACTCTCAAAATTAATGTGAAGTTCTAAGTCCGAAACTAGAGTCTTAAACTTAAATAAAGCCAATTACATAGGTATGAGGGGCGAGTTGGCTACAGCAGATTGGAAAAATAGATGGAAAGGTATGACGGTAGATAAGCAGTGGCTACCATTTAAAGAAATATTTCATAATTCTCAACAAAAATACATTCCATTGAGAAACAAAAACTCCACGGGAAAAGTGATCCAACCGTGGCGAACTAAAGAAGTTAAGGATAGCATTGGATTGAAAGAAGAAGCTTATAATGTTGCAAAGAATAATAACAAGATTGAGGATTGGGAGAGTTTCAGAAACCAGCAAAGGTTGACCAAAAAATTGATTAAAAGGGAAAAAAATAGTATGAGAGAAAACTAGCAAGTTGCAAGATTGCAAGAGTTTCTACAAGTATGTAAAAAGGAAAAGAGTAGCAAAAGTAAACGTTGGTCCCTTAGAGGCTGAGACAGGAGAAATTATTATGGGGAATAAGGAAATGGCAGAAACGTTAAACAAATATTTTGTATCTGTCTTCACAGTAGAAGACACAAAAAGCATACCAAAAATGGTGGGGAACCAAGGGTCTGATGAGGGTGAGGAACTTAACGAAATTAATATAAGTAGAGAAAAAGTACTAGAGAAACTAATGGGACTAAAAGCCGACAAATCCTCTGAACCTGATGGCCTACATCCTAGGGTTCTAAAAGAGGTGGCTGAAGAGATAGTGGATGCATTGGTTTTGATCTTCCAAAATTCCCTAGATTCTGGAATGGTCCCAGCGGATTGGAAGGTCGCAAACGTAACACCGCTATTAAGAAAGGAGGGAGAGAAAAAAAAGGGAACTACAGGCCAGTTAGCCTGACATCAGTCGTCGGGAAAATGCTGGAATCCATTGTTAAGGAAGTGGTATCAAGTCACTTAGAAAATCAAAACATGATTAGGTAGAGTCAACATGGTTTTATGAAAGGGAAATAGTGTTTGACAAATTTATTAGAATTTTTTGAGGATGTAACTAGCAGGGTAGATAAAGGGGAACCAGTAGTATATTTGGATTTCCAAAAGGCATTTGATAAGGTGCCACATAAAAGGTTATTACACAAGATAAGGGCTCATGGGGTTGGGGGTAATATAGTAGCATGGATAGGGGATTGGTTAACAGAAAACAGAGAGTAGGGAAAAATAAAACTTTTTCAGGTTGGCAGGCTGTAACTGGTGGGATGCCGCAAGGATCAGTGTTTGGGCCTCAGCTATTTACAATCTATAGTAATGACCAAGATGAAGGGACCAAGTGTAATGCATCCAAGTTTGCTGATGATGCAAAGCTAGGTGGGACAGTAAGCTGTGAGGAGAACATAAAGAGTCTGCAAAGGGATATTGATAGACTAAGTGAGTGAGCAGTAAGGTGGTAGATGGAGTATAATGTAAGGAAATGTGAGGTTATTCACTTTGGTAGGAAGAATAGAAAAACAGAATATTTTTTAAATGGTGAGAAACTTTCAAATGTTGGTGTTCAGAGAGATTTGGGTGTCCTCGTGCAAGAAACACAGAAAGCTAGCATGCAGGTACAGCAAGCAATAAGGAAGGCAAATGGCATGTTAGCCTTTATTGCAAGGGGGTTGGAGTATAAGAGTAAGTCTTGCTACAATTGTACAGGGCCTTGGTGAGACCACACCTGGAGTACTGTGCAGAGTTTTGGTCTCCTTATCTAAGGAAGGATATACTTGCCTTGGAGGCGGTGCAACGAATGTTCACTAGATTGATTCCTGGGATGAGAGGGCTGTCCTATGATGAGAGATTGTGTAGAATGGGCCTATACTCTCTGGAGTTTAGAGGAATGAGAGGTGATCTCATTGAAAACATGCAAGATTCTGATGGGGATTGGCAGGGTAGATGCTGAGAGGTTGTTTCCTCTGGCTGGAGTGTCTGGAACTAAGGGGCATAGTCTCAGGATAAGGGGTAGGCCATTTAAGACTGAGATGAGGAGGAATTTCTTCACTCAGAGGGTTGTGAATCTTTGGAATTCTCTGCCCCAGAGGGCTGTGCATGCTGAGTCTTTGAGTATATTCAAGGCTGAGATAGAGATATTTTTGGACTCTAGGGGAATCAAGGGCTATGGAGATCGGGCGGGAAAGTGGAGTTGAGGTCGATGATCAGCCATGATCTTATTGAACGGCGGAGCAGGCTCAAGGGGCCGTATGGCCTACTCCTGCTCTTATTTCTTATGTTCTTACGTACAGCGGCATGCAGTATTAAGTATTTAAAAAGCATCATTGTTAAAACAATCTTCCAAAGATTATGTTCTGCTTGTATGAGAAGTGAAATTTTGCACCTGAAATGTTGCACTGCTTGCTTATTTTATTATGGCAGGAAATTTGCAGTTGTAATGAGAGCGAAACTGTCAGCATTTGCCGTCATTACTCTGTGAAACTGACAGCAACTTCTGGTGTCCGCACATGCCCAGTTAAATGCGGAAATCCAGAAGTTGCTGTCAGTGATTCCCCGCTTCTCCACAGGGTGTGTTGAAGTCCTCGCAGGTGGAAATCTTCACTTGAATTGATGCGAACTTCCACTTTTTACGCTCTAATAACCTCTGAAAAAGTTAAGCCTTGTTTAATGAGGTGCAACTGGGGTATTAATGGTGTAATGGTGTACTAAGTCATAATTACAGCTGAACAACCTCTCTGGCCCTGCAAATCGAATTTTATATTTGTGGAATGTGAAATTTCTCTATGATACAAATTCCATAGATTTTTAAAATAATAAATTATTTTTTTTTAAAGTTTATGATATTTCAGCTTTACTAGCTGCTGGGACCACTGAAGCCTGACAATTGTACAAGCTCCACAGATCATAGAGTCTGATATGTGGCCTCTTGAAAGACCACAACATTTGTGTAACGTAACGCTCGGTGCTTTTTTATGATGATTCTTGGAAGGTATGAATGAAGCTGGAGCTACAAAGTAGCTGTCAAACTGTGTAATCATCAGTGGGTAATGTCAAGTTTTAGACCACTGGGTCTCTCACAGGTAAAAGGTACTACATGTACTATCATATTCAGTGAATGATGTTACAAGTCCCATATGTATGTCCCAATCTTTATTTCGCTCTCTGTAAAATGATTAAATAGTGAAGGATAATCAGTGCTTTTTACTTCCTGGTTCGCTGTCCGACGACAGAGATCTCCTGTAGGAGGCACCAGAATGAAATTATCAGGAAAGGCGAAATCCACGCCACAGAGATCGCTAGCTCTTTGTGGGTAGCTTTCTTTGAGGTCAACGGCGAGCGCTGTCACTTCACCGCTGACCCGAGCCAAAATGTTTTGAATGGTTGGGTCAGTTGAACCTTCTACTTATGTGCAGCTGGGAGGGAGTACAAAAACATTTCAGAAAGGGTTAACTTAAAGGAGAGGAATCATGAAAGGACTGTACCACAATTTAAATAAAGAAGGGAGCTCTGTATAATAAGACCTGAATTTTAGACATGGTATACAAGCCTGAGTGCTTGGTAACAATAAGCAGCAGTGCAGAGATGTTTTGTGAAGAAAGTAGAATACAATTTAGTTTAATAGTTTCAGTTTTGGGTCCTCACTGTAAAAAATCCATTTATTCAATAATTATAGGTAAGTTCTAAGTTGATTTCTCTCTATGAAAAAGATTGTAATTTTGTATTCATTTTATTCAGAACTTTGTATTTTGTATCTCTAGTCTCTGTAATCTTGGAAGGAATTGTAAAGTAAATGATTTACTATTTGTGACTTGGTTTGTTGAGAACTGGCAGAGATTTAGAAGCCAGGCCTTTGCACACAGAACAAATTGTGGAAATACAAGCTGCAACTGAGAATTGTAGTGTAGAAACACTCATAACAGAACCACAAATATGAGCATGCCAATGACAGGAAAAGAAGCTCGCACATGGGAGCACAGGAAAGGGAAAGCACATGGTACAGGGCAAAAATAAAAAATGCAGCATAATTGAGTACATTATGTAATACAATCTGAAACAATGTTGAAGAAAGATTACCATATTTTTATCTACGTCTCTAAAGAAAAGGAAGCTCTAGCTGCTGGGACCACTGAAGCCTGACAATTGTGCAAGCTCCACAGATCATAGAGTCTGATATGTGGCCTCTTGAAAGACCACAACATTTGTGTAACGTAACGCTCGGTGCTTTTTTATGATGATTCTTGGAAGGTATGAATGAAGCTGGAGCTACAAAGTAGCTGTCAAACTGCGTAATCATCAGTGGGTAATGTCAAGTTTTAGACCAGTGGGTCTCTCACAGGTAAAAGGTACTACATGTACTGTACTATCATATTCAGTGAATGATGTTACAAGTCTGTGACATTCAGCTGCTAATTTGGGCAGCCCCTTTAAGGCCACTATTAAAATACTCCATGGGGAATCCAGGTAATTGTATATATTATGTTTATAAATTCCTGAGGTCAGTAAATATCAGACTCCAGGTCAGATGAACTCAGCATGAAATGCCTAGCTTTGTTTTGTATTTATAATAAAGTGTAACATATGGAATGTGACCAATCCAAGAGGTTTTTTACATTTGTCAAGTGCTGAACAAATTCTCAAGTATAACTGTGAAGAATCATAGCAATCTATCCTTAGCCACTTTCAGTTGCAGTTCATGAATTGGACACGTTGCCAGCACAAGCCTTTGACATTGAGATGTTGCATTCTCATTCTTCAACCAGAACTGTGACCAAATGACCTATTTCCAGTCCCCTCACCAAATTAAGTGTGTTACCACTATAAATTATTGCATTCCTCCTTTTCCATGTTATGTGTGCTTACTTTGTCCTTATGTTCTACCATGCGTTACATTTTTCCATTTTTTCCCCTTATACCTGTTCTTTCGTGAGGGAGATGTCAAGAAAAAGGCACAATACCATCAACACTGGCCGGTCATCAGCACCTTGCCCAAGTAGCCATCCTTAAGTCTAGACAGTGGGAGTAGTCTTGACTTTAGCAATAGTGTAAAATGGTTGATATTGGATCAGCTGCCCGTTATACACCTCTCCCGATCTTCATTTCATTGAAAATGATTTCAATGGAAATCGGGAGAGATGTTTAAAGGGAGGCTGATCAGATATTGGCCGTATTATACTTTCACCCAAAGTCAAAATTACCCCCAGTGTGTCCAGAGGGACTGTGTGAACCACCTCGACCAAACTCATATCACCAGATATTCACAATTTTAAGATTTTTTTCCCCCACAATACCTAACTTCGAACGGAAAATATTTGTGATTGCTCCTACCTTTAGGGGAAATCATCACCCCTGATGTTTGACTGAGATCAGCAATTCACCACAAGAAACTGTGGGAAGACCTCACAATCAATAATATGCCAGTGTACCAGCAGACTGATGGGCTTCGCCATCAGCGTGCCCTTCAGTCACATATCTAAGTGCGACTTAATCTGCTTTTAGGTAACATTATATGCAATCATCACCATGTCACTTATAATAACAGTATTAGTTTTTATCCATTTAATTACATAGGTGCAGGAGTAGGCCATTCAGCCCCTCGAGCCTGTACTGCCATTCAATTAGATCATAGTTCATTTGTACCTCAACTCCATTTAGCCTCCTTTTTTTCCATATCCATTGATACCCTTACCTAATAAAAATCTGTTGACCTCATGCTTGAGAATTTCAATTAACACAACATCACAGCCTTTTAGGCGGAAAGAGTTCCACAACTCTGTGAAAAAGTGCTTCACAATTTCTCTCTTGAATGGCCTAGCTCTAATTTTAACATTGTGGCCTTTTGTTCTGGATTCCCCCACCAGAAGAAATAGCTTCTCTGTATCTACTCTATCAAATCCTTTTGTCATTTTAAATACCTCAATTAGATCACCCCTCAACCTTCTAAACACAAAGGAATACAACCCAAATTTATGCAACCTGTCTTCATAATTTAAGCAGTCAAGCGTTGGTATCATTCTGGTAAACCGGTGCTGTACTCCTTCCAAAGCCAGCATTTCCTTCCCGAGGTCCGGTGCCCAGAACAATATGCTAGATGGAGTCTGACCAAGGCCCTGTAGAACTCGAGCATTACTTCCTCCCATTTGTATTCCAACCCTCGAGATAAAGGCCAACATTCCATTAGTCTTTGTGATTATTTTTTGTACCTCTGCACTAGCTTTTAGTGATTTGTGTACCTGGACACCCAAATCTCTTTGTTCCTCCACCATTCCTCATCTCTTGCCATGATGAAAATATTCATAAGAACATAAGAAATAGGAGCAGGAGTAGGTCATTCAGACCTTCGAGCTTGCTCTGCCATTCAAACGATCCTGGCTGATATTCTACCGCAACTCCACCTTCCCGCACTATCCCCATATCCCTCGATTTCCGTAATATCAAAAAAATTCCAAATTGTCTTTGTTGGATCCAAAGTGGATGACCTCATACTTCCCCACACTGAACTCTATCTGGAGTGAGCCTTTGGCACAGTGGTAGCATTCCCGCCTGTGGGCCAGAAGGTGCAGGGTTTGAACCCCACTCCAGACAGTCCCGGTAAGTGGAGTCAGAGCTCCAGCTTTGAAATTTGGGTTGACATCCAGCAGGATACTCGTGTCCGGTGGGTGTGGGTGGCCTCCTCTCATCGTGTAGGTTGTGGGAGCCCATAAAACCCTCCCCGCCGTATAGGGCTGACCACCCTATCGGCTGATATAAAGATGGTTACAGCCATGGAAGGAGCGTTAACACGGCCAGTCAGACTGTTAATCAGTCAGCGAATCCTTTCCCTACTTCACACTGTTCCCCAAAGGGAAGAGCGAGAAGAACTCCATCTGCCACAGTATTGCCCACTCACTTAGTCTGTCTATATACCCTTGTAACTTCCTGCTCTCATCTACTGTTCCTCCCAACTTAGTGTCAGCTGCATACTTGGATATACTACTCTCCATTCCTTCATCCAAGTCAGTGCTTTATATGGTGAAAAACTGAGGTCTCAGTACAGATCACTGGGGAACACCAATCGGACTGCACTACCTTTATCCTTACTCTCTATCTCCTACTTTCAACCAATAACCAACCAATGTCCCAAGGTTACCTCCAATTCTATGCACTCTCATTTTTGCTAATAATATCTTGGATGTCACCTTATCAAATGCCTTCTGGAAGTCCATATAGACAACATCCATAGACACTCCCCTGTTCACCTTGTTAGTGACCTCCTCAAAAAATTCAACTTAATAGTCAGACAATTAGTCAGTCCTACCCATTACAAATCCATGCTGACTCTCTGATCAGCTTATGCTCATTGAAATGCGCAGTTGCCCCATCCCCGACAGCACCCCTGTCCCCAAGGATAGATTCCAGATAGATTGGGTCTAATCTAAAGCAAACGTACATTTAGCTTGGGTTCAGCTGCTTTAATACTTGCTAGCATTAAATCAATCATTACTGAAAGAAGTATGAATAATTTACAAATAACAACTCAAACTCAATCAAGTTTAACTTGCGCTTAGATTAAGATTTGTCTTCAGGTAGTGACTAATTATCTGATCTTCCCCTTTTACTTTCATTTTTTCCTCTCCAGAATTTCAATAAAATTCTAATACAGAAATCACATACTGATGAAAACTATTCAAATTATTAATAAACTAAAATGATTACAGTTTGATATAAAATAATAAGCTGTTCTGAGTGGAATAATGTAATGGTTCCGGGAACAGTGCCTGACCTATGTCACAGTTACCTTTACGAGAAACGACCAATATATACTTTCTTATACCCATAAGCGTGGATTTAGAAGTCCAAAGTAAGTGCAGAATACCCCATAAATATCACTGACTACCAAGAACTTCAGTAAACCACGTACACATAAGCCACCAATTTGCTTTCTCATACTTAGTGTTACACTTCCTCTTTCTGTTCACACTAGTTTAATGACTCAGTTATGCTTAGTGAAAATGCAACTTTGCAGAGTGGTCCATGATTAATGAGCTTAAAAGCAAGATGACAGACACCAAATTCAAATAACTTGCTGAAAAAAGCATTTTCAAAGTAGTTTTCATCCTAAATTCAAATTACTGGAGTGGAAGCATGCACCACTCAAAATTATATGAAAATTAACTATAATTATTGTAAAACATACAGGAAACTCTTTGGTATCCGGCACCGATGGGACCGGCGTGGTGCCGGTTGATCGAAAGTTCCGGATAACGGAGAGTTATATCTACCGAGGCTATTTTTAACAAAGAAAAATAAAAAAATCAAGAAATGTGCAGTATACAGTATTTGGGTACTCACCTACAGAATGTTGTGTTAAATGGATGGTGGAAGATGCTTGATTAAGTACAGTACTGCCCCCACTGACTAACTCGGCGTTCGCGGGAGACTCAGACTGCGACTCGGCAACATTGCCGGTTATTTGAGAGGAGTTTTCGGAGGATGATTTTTGCCGGTTAAGAGAGAATTCCGGATATTTAGGTGCCGGTTAAACAAGAGTTTCCTGTACTATGCAGTGCTCGACTGCCACTGATTTGGCAGTCTATAGAATTAGAATTTCAAAACTATTTGTCTGAAATGTTTCCAAACAATAGATCATCTTTTTGTTCGGGTCATCTTCATTCTTCAAACAGAAGGATTCGCCACACGAGGGGACTCTGGCCCTCTTCCAATCAGTCCCTAGGAAACACGTCCTTGGCATGCTTTCCTGGCTGGCCTCCCATCTTCCATCCTACATAAACTTGAGCTCGTCCAAAACTCTGCTGCCCGTATTCTAACTCTCACCAAGTCCCACTCACCCATCAGCTCGTGCACCTACTTTGACTTCCGATCCGGCAACGCCTCGATTTTAAAATTCTCATCCTTGTTTTCAAATCCCTCCATGGCCTCGCCCCTCCCGATCTCTGTAACCTCCTCCAGCCCTACAACCCTCAGCGAGCTCTGGTCCCCTCCAATTCTGGCCTCTTGCGCATCCCCGATTTTCATCGCTCCACCATTGCCGGCCGTGCCTTCAGCTGCCTAGGCCCTAGGCTCTGGAATTCTTTCCCTAAACCTCTCCGCCTCTCTAACTCTCTCTCCTCCTTTAAGATGCTCCTTAAAACCTACCTCTTTGACCATCTGTCCTAATATCTCCTGTGGCTCAGTGTCAAATTTTGTTTGATAATGCTCCTCTGAAGCGCCTTGGAACGGTCTACAGAGAGCGGAATTAAACGGAGTGCACTTAAACAGAGTGTTTCATTTGGGAATTTGGAAAGAGTGAGAATTCGGAGAAGAGGGGGAAGGAGTTGCTGCTTTTTGCCTACACTACTCGTAGTGCTTTGTCTTACAGGTAGATATTTAATTTCATTACCCATAACTTAATCTAGATCAATTAATTGGTCAAGAAACTAAACTGTAAACTAAGTTACTTAAATACATATTTAATTAAATTTAATTCAATAGAACAAGGTCATACAGGGATGGCAGTGCAGGTGGTGTACCTCAACTGCAGCATGTGGGAGTCTGTGGAGAGCATTGTGATCCTGGACAACCACGTTTGCAGTAGGTGCCTGCATCTTGAGGAACTTCAGCTCAGAGTTTGAGAGCTGGAGTCTGAGGTGCAGACATTGCGGGGCATCAGGGAGGGGGAGAGTTACCTGGATACTTTGGTCCAGGAGGTAGTCACACCCCTTAGGTTAGGTAGTGGTACAGGTCTGGTTAGTGGTCAGGGACAGGCGGGTGTGACTGCAACTCAGGCAGGCAACGGGATCCCAGGTGAAGTGCTGGAGGAGCCTCGGCATTTGTCCTTATCCAATAGGTATGAGGATCTTGCTGCCTGTGTGGATGAGGGAAAAGCCTGCAGGATGGATGAGCAAGCTGCCCATGGCACCATGGTGCGGGAGGCCATTCAAGTGGGGGGGGGGGGGAGTGAAAGGGAATGTAGTTATGGTAGGGGACAGTATAGTCAGAGGGATAGATATTTTTCTCTGCAGCCACGACTGGGAGTTCTGAAGGTTGTGTTGCCTGCCCGGTGCCAGGGTTAAAGACATCTCCTCGTGGCTGGAGAAGAACTTGCAGTGGGAAGGGGAGGATCCTGTTGTCGTGGTCCACGTAGGAACCAATGACATAGGCAGAACTAGGAATGAGGTTCTGCTGAAAGAGTTTGAGGAGTTGGGGTCCAAATTAAAAAGCAGAACCTCAGAAGGTAATAATCTCTGGATTGTTAACTGAGCCACACACCAATTGGCATAGGGACAAACAGATTAGAAGGTTAAATGCATGGCTCAAAGAGTGGTGTGGGAGGAAGGGGTTTTGCTTCATGGGGCACTGGCACTAGTACTGGGGAAGAGGGATCTGTTCCATTGGGACGGGCTCCACTTAAACCAGGCTGGAACCAGTGTCCTGGCGAATCAAATAACTAGGGCATAGACAGGGCTTTAAACTAACAAAGGGGGGGGGGAGGGAGGATTCAGGAAAGAGTAAATTTAAAAGCAGCAAGAGAAATGTCAAGGCTCTAGAGCAGAGTAGAGTTTTGGGTAAAAATAAGCAGAGTGGGTCAGGAAGGGACAGAGAGAGTAACAAAGGTAATAGGGCATCAATGACTAAGGTGACATCAGGGAAAAATAGAAAAAAATCAAAGCTAAAAGGCACTATATCTGAATGCACGAAGCATTCGCAACAAAATAGATGAATTAATAGCGGAGATAGAAATTAATAGGTTTGATCTAATAGCCATTACGGAGACGTGGTTGCAAAGTGACCAAGGTTGGGAACTAAATATTCCAGGATACTTAACTTTTAGAAGAGATAGGCAAAATGGAAAAGGAGGAGGGGTAGCCCTGATAATAAAGGATGGGATAAAGACAGTAGAGAGAAAGGATCGCAGCTCCGAAGAAGTAGAGTCAGTTTGGGTGGAGCGAAGAAAGAGCAAGGGGCAGAAAACATTGGTGGGAGTTGTTTATAGGCCTCCAAACAGTAGTTGTAGTGTAGGGCAGAGTATAAATCAGGAAATTAGAGGTGCACGTAACAAGGGTAAGAAATAGGAGCAGGAGTAGGCCAGTCGGCTGATCTGATCTTGGCCTCAACTCCACTTTCCTACCTGTTCCCCATAACCCTCGACTCCCCTGTAGCTCAAATATCATTCTATCTCCGCCTTGAATATATCAAGTTAAAGATAGTTTAGATCAAAGGAAGAGCTTTATAATGCTGCCAGAAAGAGTAGTAAGCCTGAGGATTGGGAGGATTTTAGAATTCAGCAAAGGAGGACCAAGAAATTGATAAAGAAAGGGAAAATAGAATATGTGAGCAAACTAGCAAGAGACATAAAAACAGATTGTAAAAGCTTCTATAGGTATGTAAAAAGGAAAAGATTAGCGAAAGTAAATGTGGGTCCCTTACAGGCTGAGACAGGAGAAATTATAATGGGGAATAAAGAAATGGCAGAGAAATTAAACAAATACTTTGTGTCTGTCTTCACGGAAGAAGACCCAAAAAACTTCCCGTAAATAGTGGACAACCAAAGGTCTAGCGAGAATGAGGAACTGAAAGATAATAGTATTAGTAAAAAAGTGGTACTGGAGAAATTAATGGGACTGAAAGCCGATAAATCCCCTGGACCTGATGGCCTACATCCTAGGGTTTTGAAAGAGGTAGCTATAGAGATAGTGGATGCATTGGTTGTCATTTTCCAAAATTCCATAGGTTCTAGAATGGTTCCCGCAGATTGGAAGGTCGCAAATGTAACCCCACTATTTAAGAAAGGAGGGAGAGAGAAACCGGGGAACTACAGACCAGTTAGCCTGACATCAGTAGTAGGGAAAATGCTAGAATCTATTATTAAGGACGTGGTAACAGGGGACTTAGAAAATAATAATAGGATTGGGCAGAGTCAACACGGATTTATGAAAGGGAAATCGCGTTTGACAAATCGGTTAGAATTTTTTGAGGTTGTAACGAGCAGAATAGATAAGGGGGAACCAGTGGATGTGGTGTATTTGGATTTTCAGAAGGCATTCGATAAAGTGCCACACAAGAGATTATTATACAAAATTAGGGCTCATGGGATTGGGGGTAATATACTAGCATGGATTAAGGATTGGTTAATGGACAGAAAACAGAGAGTAGGAATAAACGGGTCATTTTCCGGTTGGCAGGCTGTAACTAGTGGGGTACTGCAAGGATCAGTGCTTGGGCCTCAGCTATTCACAATCGACATCAATGATTTGGATGAGGGGACCAAATGTAATATATCCAGGTTTGCTGAGGATACAAAGCTGGGTGGGAATGTAAGTTGTGAGGAGGATGCAAGGAGGCTTCAAGGGGATATAGACAGGCTAAGTGAGTGGGCAAACCTCACATTTTCCCATATTCTACTCCATTTGCCAAATTTTTGCCCACTCACTTAACCTATCTATATCCCTTTGCAGACTCAGTGTCCTCCTCACAACTTGTTTTCCCACCTATCTTTGTATCGTCAGCAAATTTGGCTACATTGCACTCGGTCCCTTCCATCCAAGTAATTAATATAGATTGTAAATAGTTGAGGCCCCAGCACTGATCCCTGTGGCACCCTGGGAGCCTGCTCCACCATTCGATAAGATCATGGCTGATCTTCTACCTCAACTCAGAATGTTGGCTGACATTTCTCTCCCCAAGCCCAGGAAGCCAATATTAGCATCCAACTCTTGCCATGGCAGATATCAACTAACTTTGCAGGGATTGGCAATTAACTCTGGGACCTTCTGATCTATAGGGCTTAGTAGTACACACTAGGTGGTGCCTTAACCCGCCAGACTATTAGGGAAGCTTCGTCTCCTCTCTAAATGTTGGTGACACGTCGCTGAGGTACAATTCCACAGGCACAAGCAACCTTCTGGTACCTTGTCTTCATTTAGTAGTGAACCTAGACGGTATGTGAAGGTTACTTGACGGTGAAGGGCATCACAGCTGAGCCCCACAACTGACTTCATCTGATGAACACACACAGCAAAGGGAAATTGGATAATCATCAGAATTATATGGAATCTACAGCACAGAAACATACCATTTGGCCCAACTGGTCGATGCCAGTGTATATACACTCTACATGAGCCTCCTCCCACTCTATTTAGCTCTTCCCACCTTGCCTCCTGACTCCCCATTCCCCTCTCCCTCACGTATGCATCAAGCTCCCCTTAAACACATCAATGCTCATCAGTTCAACCACTCCATGTGGCAGCGCGTTCCACATTCTCACCACTCTGTGTAAACAGATTCCTTCAAAATTCTTTATTCGATCTGTTGGTGGCTATCTTCTATTTATGCACGTTTCTTCTGGACTCACCCACAAGTGTAAAAAGTTTCTTCAGTTCCACACATTGAACCTCTTCATAAGACCGCTATCAGATCTCCTCTTAGTTTTCTCTTTTCCAGAGAAAAGAGCCCCAAGCCTGCTAAATCTTTCATGATCTTCTTCTTCTTCTTAGGGAGTCCCTCGGAACCGAGGATGACTTGCTTCCACATTAAAAATGAGTTCTCAGGTGACTGATGAGTCTAATGCAGGACCTACAGTCTCTGTCACAGGTGGGGCAGACGGTGGTTGAAGGGGCGGGTGGGTGGGGTGCTTGGGTTGACGTGCGTTCCTTGCGCTTGCTCCCGGCGAAGAGACTCTAGGTGTTCGGCGCCTTCCCGGATGCTTCTCCTCCACTTTGTGCGGTCTTGGGCCAGGGATTCCCAGGTGTCGGTGGGGATGTTGCACTTTTTCAAGGAGGCTTTGAGGGTGTCCTTGAAGCGTTTCCTCTGCCCACCTGGGGCTCTCTTGCCGTGCCGGAGCTCAGAGTAGAGCACTTGTTTTGGGAGTCTCGTATCGGGCATGCGGACAATGTGACCCGTCCATCGGAGCTGGTCGAGCGTGGTCAAAGCTTCGATGCTGGGGATGTTGGCCTGAGCAAGAACACTGACGTTGGTGCGCCTATCCTGCCAATGGATTTGCAGGATCTTGCGGAGGCAGCGTTGGTGGTACCTCTCCAGTGCTTTGAGGTGCCTGCTGTACATGGTCCATGTCTCTGAGGCATACAGCAGGGCGGGTATCACTGCTGCTCTGTAGACCATGAGCTTAGTGCCGGGTTTGAGGTCCTGGTCTTCAAACACTCTCTTCCTCAGGCGACCGAAGGCTGCACTGGCACACTGAAGGCGGTGTTGGACTTCGTCATCGACGTCTGCCCTTGTTGACAGTAGGCTCCCGAGGTATGGAAAGTGGTCCACGTTGTCCAAGGCCTTGTCGTGGATTTTGATAATTGGGGGGCAGTACTGTGTGGCGGGGGCAGGTTGGTAGAGGACCTTTGTCTTACGGATGTTTAGTGTAAGGCCCATGCTCTCGTACGCTTCGGTGAAGGTGTTGATGATGGTTTGGAGTTCGACCTCCGAGTGAGTGCAGACACAAGCGTCGTTGCATGATAGTTGCATTCTCTCAATCCTGGTGACATTGTTGTAAATCGTTTCTGAAGTTTCTCCAGTGTTTTAACATCCTTTTTGTAGCGTGGAGACCAGAACTCCAAACCGTACTCAACGTGCAGTGTAAACCAAGATTCTATATTCTATTCCTGTCGTAATGAACCCCAGTACTTTGTTTATACTCTTTATGGCCTTATTAACTTACGTTGCTACTTTTAAATTTATGTATCTGTATTCCTAGATCTCTCAACTCCTCTACCTCATTTAGTTTCTTATCTTCCAAAGGAATAAGTAGCCTCCTTACTCCTCCTATCAAAATTAACCGCCTGACGCTTCGCTATATTGAATTTCATTTGCTATTTACACCCACTCTGCAAGCCTGTTTGTGTCTTCGTGTATTTTGGTGCAGTCCCCTACATTATTAACTATAACCACCAATTTGATATCATCTGCAAATTTCAACACCATACCTCCAATTTCTGAGTCTAAATCATTTATGTATATTATGAACAGTGGTCCCAGCACGGATTCTTGCAGGACAGCACTTCCCATCTTCACAGTCCAACTCAACTCTGATCCCTTCTTGACTTGAAGATTGCGCTTATACCTGAATCCTATTGTGCAATATGGCAGGCGATTGATTAATATTTTAATTATGTATATTTGTTTTTAATTTTTGTAATTAAGCTATTTTAAATTCCATTAAAAATAACATTAAAGGTCTAATGAAATTAAAGTTAGATAAAAAAAAATAAACGTTGCATGGAACCATCAGCCAAATTTAGTTGGGAATTTTTAATTTGGTTCTGTTCAGGTACAGCTTTAGGAGCGTCATCCACATGCTGTCTGAACATAGGCTCCGTTCAACTACACAAAGATTTATACTAGTCACCTTCAGTTAGCGCTGATGCCAAGTCCTGTGCTTTATATTTGGGCGCGAACAACTCGATTGTTGGCAATTTGTCTAAAAGTAGAGTATTCTGCTATTTGACTGTGTATAGGTATCAGTGTAATAACTACTTTCTAGCCCACTAGATAAAGATTAGGCATTTTTTTAAGCTTTACTGGAGAAAAGGAGCTTATGCACAAACTGCTGTTGAATCCAACAACATGAGAGACAGTAATCGCATGATTATTTCCACCAGTCTACATTTCAAACCACTCCACTAATGGGGCTTCCACGATTTCATTCATTAGGAGTACATTTATTGCGTTCTACTCAATAAAAAGTTAACTTATATCAATGATGTAAACAGAAAGAACATCAAGGACCCATGATTGTAATAATTATTAAATGAGAACAATTTTACTATACATTTGAAAATTATTTTGCTGCTAAATAATTATATTCAATAGTCTGTGATACGTATGTTCTATAGGGAGGTGGCAAAGGCTTTAAACTACTACGAAGGGGGGAGGGATCTACAAGAAACGTAAGCAGCCTAAATATAAATATAGGAAAAGTGAGCAGAGGAAAGAATAAAGTAAGGGAGGACATTGACGGCAAGGGAGCAAACAGAGTTATAGAACAGGAGTCTAAAAAGATGGTTAAACATAAAGTGAGAGGAAATGCTATTAAAAATGAGTTAAACTGTCTGTACAGCAATGTACACAGTGTCCGTAATAAAACAGGGGAGCTGGAGGCAATCATGCATTGGGAGGATTCAGACATAGTAGGGATTACTGAGACATGGCTACAGAAAAATCAGGGCTGGGAATTAAACATTGCAGGGTATAACATATTTAGAAAAGATAGAGAGGGAAAAATGGGAGGTGGAGTAGCTGTACTTATTAGGGACAACAAAATGGCAGTAGAAAAAAGGGACGTAGATATCAGCAAGACAAAAATAGAATCCATATGGAAAGAGATAAAAGATAATAAAGGATCAATCACACTAATAGGTGTAGTCTACAGACCACCTAAGAGTGGAAGGGAGGTGGAGGAAGAAATATACAGACAAATTAGAGAAATGAGTAAAAAACATAGAATAATAATCATGGGGGATTTCAACTACCCAGATATTAATTGGACAGAAGAGGTAGGTAAAGGGGATAAGGGAATGGAGTTCCTACAATGTCTACAGGACTCCTTTCTATCCCAATATGTAAAAAGCCCAACAAGGGAGGATTCGCTATTGGATCTAGTGACCATAATATAATATGCTTTAAGATGATAATAGAGAAGGACATAAGTATGACAAAACCCAGGTTAATAGATTGGAGAAAAGCTGATTTTGAGAGGCTGAGAATAGAACTTGGGAAGATAAAATGGGCAACAATATTGGCCAACAACAATGTAGAATGACAAAGGGAAACATTTAAAACGGTGTTCAACAGAGTGCAGGAAAAATGTATTCCGCTAAAAGGAAAGAACAAACTCAACACCTATGAGACTCCATGGAGGAATAAAGACATAAGGGAACAATTGAGGGTAAGGAAAGATGTTAGAAATCAGGGATGTTAAAAATGTATATGGTTTTGCGGATAAAACTGTGACGCGAGTAATGCTGTATTTACATGATTGTATTAGAACTAGAGACAGAAAGTCTCTCAGACTAGTATTAGAATAATTCGATAGATGCGTAGAATCTGCCTGTGTTTTGGTTCCCTGCAGATGTTATAGCATTCTGCAGTGTGACGGTCACAAATAATCTTGTTTTCAAGTTAGGATTTCAACCTTGTTTATGTTTCTCTAATTTGACCAACCAAGGCCCAACGTTATATTTCTTCCATTACTGCTAATAACCATATTATAATGCTAAGTTAGGATTTTGACTTTGTTTAACAAAACTGCTTTAAAATGCTTAAGTTAACCAGTGTATTAGAATAGAATAGAAGATATCTTTGGGAATTTAATGATTCATTCCATGGTACAATAGTCTGATAATGAAATAGTTAGTTTTGCATAGCTAAAGCTGCATGAACAGCATGAACATAAATAACTGATAACAAGCAGTTACGAACATCTGATGGCCGAGAATGGCATGCCCGACTCCAAACTAGAGAGGATAGGGACAAGAGAGATAAGACATGAATTTCAAAGGAAGAACCTGCAGAAAGATTAAACAATAAGACAAACTGAATGAGGTAATGAGACCCCCTTTTGGGGAGGGCTTTCATCCAAGAACCAAGACAAAGAACTTAAGGTGTCATTGGGTGATGAGGTTTTAAGGAACCTCTAAAGGTTAAATGGTCTTGTCAATAACTTGGCCTCAGGCCCACCCCTAAAAAGAGAATAAAAGTAACACCGAGTGCTTGTCCACACAGACGGTGGAGGGGAGAGCCAGACAGAAGGTGGGCTGGTCGAATGCTCTTTTGAGAGTGAACCCATGCTCACCAACTCAAAGGCCCTAGAGAGAGAGAGAGAAAGAGAGAGAGAGGCCGGAAGCCAGAGAACTGTTCACGCACGCCAGCCATCTGTCCGATCGGGACCAGTACTAGCTGCTTGTCACGGTCGTATGTTTTTGCTGTATAACTAGCATGTTATATTCCGTCTTAAACTCTGATTAAACACAATATACCCACCATATTGGTTTGCAGTCAATCCTGATTATTTGAAGGACTAGAGATAAGCTACCAATTGGCCAAATCTCTACAACGAGGCATACATTAGGTACATAGACAGCAGAGGAGTGCATGATGAGAGAATATGAAGGGATTAGGAGAGAAGTCAAAAAAACAATTAGGAAGGCAAAGAGGAACTATGAAATTAAATCATCAAGGAACATAAAACAAAATAGTAAAATATTTTACAGGCACATCAATAAAAAAAAAGGAATGTTGGGATGGAAATAGGGCCATTAAGGGATAGACAGGACAATACCACAGGTAACGATAGGGAGATGGCAGAAATATTAAATCATTATTTCGCTTCGGTATTTACCAGGGAGATAGAACAGGTGGACATGGCATTGGATGATGAGATGAGTAATGAGATAAGTGCATTTAAAATAAAAAAGGGGATATATTAAATAAACTAATCAAACTCAGAGGATAAAACCCCTGGTCTGGATGGATTGCATCCACGCATTTTAAAAGAATCTAGGGAAGAGATAGCAGAGGTATTACTACACATATTTAATAATTCGTTAGAAAAAGGTGTAGTGCCAGAGGACTGGCGGACAGCTAACGTAATACCTACATTTAAGAAGTGGAATAGAACATGTCCAGGGAATTAAAGACCAGTCAGCTTAACATCAGAGGTAGGAAATATAATGGAATCCCTACTAAAGGAGAGAATAGAAGAACATCTAGAAACGAAAAGTATAATAATGAATAGTCAGCATGGTTTTCAAAAGGGAAAGTCTTGTTTGACCAATCTTGTTGAATTTTTTGAAGCAGTAACAGAGAGAGTAGACAATGGTAATGCAGTAGATGTAATTTATCTAGATTTTCAAAAGGCCTTCGATAAGGTATCCCATAATAGACTAATGAATAAGGTCAGAGAATGCGGAGTCAGGGGACAAGTAGCAGAATGGATTGCTAGCTGGCTTCAAGACAGAAAGCAGACAGAGTGAGTAAAGGGTAGCTATTCACAGTGGCAGAAGGTGGGTAGTGGTGTTCCACAAGGATCAGTGCTGGGACCACTGCTGTTCACAATTTATATTAACGATTTAGACTTTGGAATCAAAAACACAATTTCTAAATTTGCGGATGATACCAAATTGGGGGGGGGATAGTCAATACTGAGGAGGACAAATTACAGGAAGACATTAATAAACTTGCAGAATGGGCAAATAACTGGCAAATGAAGTTCAACACAGATAAATGTGAGGTATTACATTTTGCTAGGAAGAATAGGGAGGTCACTTATCACTTGGAGGGTGCGAGGCTAGGTGGGGTAGAGGAACAAAGGGATCTCGGAGTACAAATACACAAATCACTAAAAGTTGCAACATAGGTTAGCAAGGCCATAAAAAAAGCAAACCAAGCACTAGGGTTTATTTTTTAGAGGGATAGAATTAAAAAGTAGGGAAGTTATACTAAACCTGTATCGAACCTTGGTTAGACCACACTTGGAGTACTGCGTACAGTTCTGGTTGCCATATTATAAAAAGGATATAGAGGCACTGGAGAGGGTGCAGAGAAGATTTACAAGGATGATACCAGAAATGCGAGGGTATACATATCAGGAAAGGATGAACAGGCTGAGTCTCTTTTCTCTTGATAAAAGAAGGCTGAGGGGTGACCTAATAGAGGTCTTTAAAATTATGAAAGGTTTTGATAGAGTGGATACAGAGAAAATGTTTCCACTTGTGGGGAAGAGCATAACTAGAGGCCATCAATATAAGATAGTCACCAAGAAATCTAATAGGGAATTCAGAAGAAACTTCTTTACCCAAAGTGTGGTGAGAATGTGGAACTCGCTACCACAGGGAGTGATTGAAGCGAACAGTATAGATGCATTTAAGGGGAGGCTAGATAAGCATATGAGGGAGAAGTGAATAGAGGGTTATGCTGATAGAGTTAGATGAGGAAAGACAGGAGGAGGCTCGAGTGGAGCATAAACGCCGGCATGGACTGGTTGGGTCGAATAGCCGGTTTCTGTGCCGTATATCCTATGTATTTTTATCTGGTAATTACATAAAACCTTACCCTTAATCTTTCACATAAATCTATATGTATATAAAGAATTTGAAGATTATCAAGCCCTACCTCAGATACCTCACAAATTATCTCTGTGTTTATATTCTGTGAATTCTGGTAGATTGTCTCACAGTAACTCTACCTGAGGAAGGGGCGACAGCTCCGAAAGCTTGTAATTTTAAATAAATCTGTTGGACTATAACCTGGTGTTGTGCGACTTCTCATAGAATAGTACAGCACAGAAGGAGGCCTTTCGGCCCATCGAGTCTGTGCTGGCATTAAGTGGGGATACAATGCAAGAATTGCTTTTATTTGTTATAAGCCAGAAGGAAATGCTCCTTTACAAGTAAATCATCAATTGCCAGATGAAAATGACATCATAACATGGTGGGCACTGAATGTAACAGCACTTGACCTGTCAAATAAAATTTCTATTAGAAGTCAAAACAAAACAGTACTTCCTTTTATACTATTGGCCTACCAAAGCGAGACCCAAGTGAAATTTTCACAACTGCTTTCAAATATACGAATGGCAAAGGAATGAACTATATCAAATTTCGCAGAATTATAGGAACAACAGAGAATTTGATTGAGATAAAAACACACATGCAAATTATACAGCTATCACATGGTAAAGGTTGTCACCTGATATATCCTGAAAGGAACATATCGGAACCCTCCTTCCTCTGTTGGATACTCCATAAGTTTTCGATTGATGGCCCAAAACTGGTCAAACTTGTCTATATAAAGAAAAATTAAATTTCAATATCTGTTTCACAATATAAATTACAATCAAAACAAATTTCATCAGGTCATATTTAGACGGTAGATACTTGGTTAACTTCATTTATTATTGCTTTGATTGTCTGAACTCCAGCACCCACACAGCAATTCTCAACTCTCAAAGGCCAGTTCCACTATTTGTTACATTAACTGCACAGTCTGTGCAATCTACAGTGTGGGGGTGGGGAGAATGATTACAGCTGAAGCAGTCAGATTGTTCATCTTTAAAGTACAGTATTGTATATTACCTTATTGTAAAGTTTCTTTGCATACAACTGCTTCGATCTTTCCCTCAAGGTATTAGCCATTGGAAAAATGTATGTTTCTAACATCACAAATTAGCTTTAATGCTACACATGTGAAGCAAGAAATTTTACATCAGTCCAAATACTGCTTATAATGCACTGCATGGTGTTGTACTTAACCACATAGCTCAGAAGGTTTCTGATTGAATCCCTGTTGTGTGTGGAGTTAGCTGATCTCAGTCTGGTTGACACTGGGGCACACAATTGGCAGCAACATCCCCAGGACATTGGGGTGGGGACAAAGAGAACAGGCATCTCTCACAAACCCTAGTCCTCTTCAACATTAGTGACAACTGGATGTGTGCACAAGAATCACTTGAAAATGGGAACAGGCTCAATGGTGATGGTCCCTACAGGCATTATCCACTTAGTATCTCATGTACCAGAGGGTGGCCAATACCCATTGGGCCATACGTATGAGTTACCTCTTCAGAAGGATATGGGAGAAAAGTAGAGAAAAATACAAGGAGATGCTACCCCAATCTATGTCTGCTCTCCTCCACCTACAAAGATCAGTAATGTTAAACTTTTCAAAGAAGTGTAGCTCTTTGGGAAGTGCATCACACAAAGATTCACAGAATATTTAGTTTTGTTTATAGATTTTCTTAGTGCTCATGTTATTTTTAGCTTTTACCAATGGATACTATTCACATGCGAGCCTCAACAATAATTACCAGCAGGCTATTCAATCGCAGGGTGATTCACAGCCAAGCCGAAGCCTGCCTTTATCACGTATCCACATACACACAGATCCAGCAGGGGTCGTTGTACAATGAGCAGGAATTAAATGACTAATCTAGCCTCCCTCCATCAAACGTGAAACGAACAGTACAGAGAGTCTTATTAAGTCATGTGTTATGCTGTGGACTGCTGAGAAAACAAGGTCAGGCTGCAGGTGGGTGAAGATGCACAGCTGCAGTCTGCTCTGCTCACCCATCTGCAAAATGACAGAACAACAGCTAGAGGTCCATATGCTATTTTGCTTCTAATGAATTGAATAGTTTACTTCTACTACCAATAACAAATTAAGGCATGCACCACATTTACACATTTAGAAAAAAGTAACTGGTAGATTACCCTTGTGTATCTATCACTTTACCTGGAGAGTTTGAAATAAAGCATTAAGTGAAGAATTAAAAATCATTCTTGGATACAGGCAATGCAAAGCCAAATTTTTGCATTAATACTTTGTGGATCAAAATAATCAGGTATTTTAAAGTAAACAAAATGTTAATGTTCTGTCAAGAAACACTATATAGTATTAATAATTGGAGCATCAGTACTTACTTGTATATCACAGTAAAATTAGCAATTTATATCACTATCAATGAGCAGAGTAAAAATGGATTATGTTTAGACACACAGTTGAATAACTGCAAAGGGCCATAATTGAAATAATTTACAAGGGAGTGTGTACAGGACTTAAACTGCATAGAATTGAAGATTAAATACAGAGCGTAATGGCTCATTTTTGAAAGATCCATTGAAAAAGATTTGTAGTACAATGAAATAACAATTGTCTATTTTTAAATGTAGTTTGTAGAAATCTCGATCCAAGCATATTTCTTCTGAAACTAGTTATGCATTTACCAATATTCAACTGTAACATAGGTCAGTAATATTTAACTTTTCCCCCCCATTATTGAAAGATGGCTTTCATTACAGGAATCAATATGAAATTAGGACGCCAGGAAATATTGCGAAGAGGCAGGGCAGAGATTACAAAGCTTTGACTTGCATCCTATTATATTAGAAAGAACACAAGTTTAATGAACTTATATTTATGGTAACATAAAAATGAAGTAATGTACAATTTCACTTAATACTAGTTGAACAATTTCAGTTAACATTTTTGGGGGGCATTACTCTTAGATATTCTTTCTTTTCCTCCACCTCAACGAATGGGAATAAAGAAAGCAATATGCAAGTATAATGGCACCTTTAACTGATCTATTTTAAAATACTGGAGACAAAGCAATTAATTATTTCCTTGCTGAGTTGAACAGTTGTTCATTACAAGTTTAAAAACAGACCAATATGTTTAACCATAGCACAACTGTAATAGTTCCTCATTTTTCACATACCAAATTGATCAAATAGGCAATTGTTGACTTAACAGGGTCATTGAAAATCAAAGCAACTGCGTGGTCACTGGTGGCAACTTTGCTATTCTTTCAGTACTTTTTCAAGTATAAAGCCAAATCACTGAAACAGTATCATCATGCAGTACTCAAAAGGGTCTTAAGTTCTGCCTTGTACTGCATCAACTATACAATTCATTTTAATGTGTTTAGGAGCAAAATAGGGGGTTAGATGCTGTACAACTCTGAACATGCATTCTTGTAGGGGAATTCAGTCACATCCTGGGCTACCTTTGCGAACACCCAAATAACTTTGAGATAAGCATCCTGTTTTAAAAATGATTCATGAAGATGAAAGAGAATTTGATGGCCTGTCGGTGTTATTTCCCCCCAGCATCATAACAAAACTTAAAAGATTTATTCCCAAGAGAAAATAAGAAAGGAAAATAAATCTAACTTTGTAAAAAGACGAAAGTAAAATTGATGCTTCAGATTTTGCATGGGAAAACTGAAATGAAAATTGAAGTGCAGATGTTTTAAGTGTCTAAGGAAATGATGATTAAAATACAAGAAAACCAAGCCAATGGTAGGAGTTTAAAAAAAATACATAACAGACATTTAAGCAAACCAAACACATCCATCCTGTCCAAAAACATACCAGTCTGTCCATTTTGCATTATTCAGAATATTACTTTATAATGACGTAGGGTCCCTATGTTAAATACTGTATTGAAACAGTGTTCAAACGATGAAGCTAGGGCAGAAGAAATTTGCCATGCTCCATCTGTATGACTAAAAGCATCAAAAAATACTTCCATTTTAAATTATGCCAGTTTAGAATATTTGTGCAGGTATCTAACCGACCTTTAGAAACAGCGGTCAAATGTCATTAAGTTTCACCAGAACACCAGGCAGCCAAATGTTTACTGAAGCAACGCATTCAAGTCAGTCTCCCAGGTTCGCAGAATATAAAACCCAATACGAAAGTGAGCTGTGCATGAAGCGCACTAATCCACCTTGCCCTTCTTCCACTGAACCCTTTGATGCCACCTTCATTGCATCCAACTGCCTCAAATGATTGAGGTCTTCTTTGACTATCCTTGGCCTCCTTTTGAAGTCCCCACCATCACAGAAGCCAGTCTTCAGCCAATTCAATTCACTCCATGTGATATCAAGAAACGGCTGAGCACACTGGATACAGTAAAGGCTATGGACCCAGACAACATCCCGGCTATCGTGCTGAAGACTTGTGCTCCAGAACTAACCGTGCCTCTAGCCAAGCTGTTCCAGTACAGCTACAACACTGGCATCTACCTAACAATGTGGAAAACTGGCCAGGTATGTCCTGTCCACAAAAAGCAGAAAAATCATGGCTAATTACCACCCCATCAGTCTACTCTCAATCATTAGCAAGGTAATGAACGGTGCTATTAACCGGCACATACTCACCAGTGCTCAGTTCAAGTTCCATCAGGAACACTCAGCTCCAGAACTCATTACAGTCTTGGTCCAAACATGGACAAAAGAACTGAATTCCAGAGGTGAGGTGGGAGTGACTGCCCTCGACAGCAAAACAGTATTTGACAGAGTGTGGCACCAAGGAGCCCTAATAAAATTGAAGTCAATGGGAATCAGGAAGAAAAGTCTCCACTGGCTAGAGTCATACCTAGCACAAAGGAAGATGGTTGTGATTGTTGGAGGCCAATCATCTCAGCCCCAGGACATCGTTGCAGGAGTTCCTCAGGGCAGTGTCCTAGGCCCAACCATCTTCAGCTGCTTCATCAATGACCTACCCTCCATCATAAGGTCAGAAGTGGGGATGTTTGCTGATGATTGCAGTGTTCAGTTCCATTCTCGACTCCTCAGATAATGAAGCAGTCCATGCCCGCATGGAGCAAGACCTGGACAACATTCAGGCTTGGGCTGATAAGTGGCAAGTAACATTCACACCACACAAGTGCCAGGTAATGACATCTCCAACAAGAGAGGATCTAGCCATCTCCCCTTGACATTCAACGGGATTATCACCGGATCCCCCACCATCAACATCCTGGGGCTCACTATTGACCAGAAATTTAACTAGACCAGCCACATAAATACTGGCTACAAGAACAGGCCAGAGACTTGGTATTCTGCGGCGAGTGACTCCCCTCCTTTCCACCTTCTACAAGGCACAAGTCAGGAGGGTGATGGAATACTCTCCACTTGCCTGGATGAGTGCAGCTCCAACAACACTCAAGAAGCTCGACACCATCTAAGACGAAGCAGCCCACTTGATTGGCACCCCATCCACCACCTTAAACATTCACTCCCTCCACTACTGATGCACCATGTCTGCAGGGTGTACTGTCTACAAAATGCACTGCAGCAACTCACCAAGGCTTCTTAGACAGCACTTCCCAAACCCATGACCTCTACCACCTAGAAGGACAAGAGCTGCAGTCACATGGGAACACCACCACCTGCCAGTTGCCCTGCAAGTCACACACCATCCTGACCTAGAACTATATCGCCGTTACTTTATTGTCACTGGGTCAAAATCCTGGAACTCCCTCCCCAACAGCACTGTGGGAGTACCTTCACCTCACGGACTGCAGCGGTTCAACATGGCGGATCACCACCACCTTCTCAAGGGCAATTAAGAATGGGCAATGAATGCTGGCTTTGCCAGCACGTCCACATCCCATGAATGAATAAAAAAAAAACCTAGCCAGAAGACCATTCCAGGTATTGATCACGTTTTGTGCGAATACGTGCTTCCTGACATCAGTCCTACCTATGTCCTTGTCCTTTCGTCATGGTTTAATTTGAAATAGTGCTCCAGATTAATCTTTTCTATTCCATTTAGTATCTTATGTACCTCTACAATGTCCCTTCTCAGATGTTTCCTTTCAAGGGTTGATGTAGACAAGGAAGAGGTAGAGTCAATATGTTTGGACCTCAAGATTAAAAAAAAAGGTTTTTTTAAGATTAGTAGGGGTATATTACAGACCTCTAAATTGTGGGAAGTAAATGGAAGAGGAAGTCTGCAGTCAGATTAGAAAGAGGAGTAGGAATAACATTATTACTGTTCTGGGAGATTTTAATTATCCACTTAACAATTGGGACAGAGAGGGAGTACATGGAGAAAAGGGACTTCTTCCTCAAGCAGTATGTTAGTAGGCTACAAAGATGGAGGCATCGCTAGATCTGGTTGAGTAATGAAATAGATCAGAGATAAGCATCTTGGGAGTAGTGGCTACAATATGGTAACAGTTAAGATCCAACTAGAAAGAAAACAAGTCAGTACAAAAACTAGAATACCAGATTGGTTTAGGGCTGATTTTAGAAAGGTGAGGAATGAGCTCGCTGAGGTGCAGTGAAACATAGAAACATAGAAGATAGGAGCAGGCCATTCGGCCCCTCGAGCCTGCTCCGCCATTCAATGCGATCATGGCTGATCATCCAAATTCAGTACCCTGTCCCTGCTTTCTCCCCATATCCCTTGATCCCCTTAGCCTTAAGAAATATATCTAACTCCTTCTTGAATATATTTAATGAATTGGCCTCAACTGCCTTCTGTGGTAGAGAATTCCACAGGTTCACCACTCTCTGGGTGAAGAAATTCCTCCTCATCTCAGTGCTAAATGGCTTACCCCTTATCCTTAGACTGTGACCCCTGGTTCTGGACTCCCCCGCCATCGGGAACAGCCTTCCTGCATCTAGTCTGTCTAGTCCTGTTAGAATTTTGTAAGTTTCAATGAGATCCCCTCTCATTCTTCTAAACTCTAGCGAATATAAGCCTAATCGACCCAATCTCTCTTCATACGTCATTCCTGCCATCCCAGGTATCAGCCTGGTGAATCTTCGCTGCACTCTCTCCATGGCAAGAACATCCTTCCTCAGATAAGGCGACCAAAACTGCACACAATGCAGTGGAATACGGCACGCAGGATAGTGGGATCTTTTTAAAAAAGATTGCAAAGCTACAGAATAGGTATATTCTACTAAAACTATTAGTCAAATTAACTTAAACAGATAAATGTGAGGTGATGCACTTTTGTAAGAAAATTGCGGAGACCCTAGAAATTACATTTCAGGGCTCTATTGACTGTGGCGTGTGCCAGAAGACTACAGAGTGGCCAATTTAATACCGATTTTTGAAATAGAAGACAGAACTAATCCAGGTAATTTCAGGCCAGTTAGTGGTAAGGAAAAATTTAGAATCTTAATTAAAGATGAAATTACCACATATCAAGATAAAGAGAAAATAGTTAGAAGTAGCCAGCACACATTTCAACAAATAGGAAAGAAAGACTTGCATTTAGATAGCGCCTTTCATGACCTCAGGACGTTCCAAAGTGCTTTACAGCCAATGAAGTACTTTTCAAGTGTAGTCACTGTTGTAATGTAGAAATCTTATGGTAACAGACGTGGTAGATGGGGGAAATATACTAGATACAGTGTACCTGGATTGTAGGAAAGCCTTTGACAAGGTACCACATGGGAGATTATTAGCGAAGGTTAAGGGGTATGGGATTAGGGGGAGGATAGCAAACTGGATTGAAAATTATTAGTTGGGAGAAAACACAGTAGAAGTTAAGGGCAGGTTTTCATAGTGGTTGGAAGTTGGTTATGGTGTCCCACAAGGTTCTGTTCTGGTGCCATTTCACTGCACTGTGTATATCAATGATTTTGATACAAGCCCAGAAGGAGCGGTGCCCAAATTGGCAAAATAGAAGAAATAGTTACTTCTTTGCAATGTCCTTTGATCTTCTAAAGGGATATTGATAAGATAGGGGAATGAGCTAAAAAGTGGTAGATAGAATTCAATGTCAGTAAGTGTCAGGTGATGAACTTTGGTAAAACAAAATGACAGCAGTAATTATACTCTCAATGGAAGTTGGCTCAGTGACGTTGAAGAGCAGAAGGATTTGTGGGTACAGGTTAACAGGACATTAAAGGCAGCACCTCAGATTGAAGAGGCTGTAAAAAGAAAAAAGCTAATGGAATTCTAGGTTTTATCAGAAGAGGTATGGAACATAAAAGCCAAGAGGTAATGATGAGCCTATATAAAACCTTAATTAGATATAAGTTAGAGTACTGTGTGCAGTATTGAGCTCCCGACTATAGGAAGGATATAGAGGCTTTAGAGAGGGTAGAAAGTAGATTCACCAGGATGTTGCCTGGTATGAGGAAATACAAATACAAAAAAAGACTTTAAAAACTGGCGTTTTTTTGTTGGAACAATGCAAGTTAAGGGGCAATATGATAGAAATGTTTAAAGTTATGACAGGATGGGAAAGGGTAGATAGAAGCAGATTGTTTCCAGTAGTTAAGGGAGCCAGGGGCCACAGAAAGAAGATTAAATGCAAGAGATTTAGATCTGAAGGTAGGAGAAATGTTTTTACACAGTTGCGAGGATATGGAATTCACTTCCAGGGTTAATGGTTGAGGAACTATGACAATATTCAAGATTAGATTGCACAGGAACAGGGTGAGTAAAAACTTTTAAAAATCTTACGCCTGGTAAAAGCAGGCATTTACCAGCATAAGAGTTTAAAAAAATAAAAAAATATTTCCCCCCCCCCCCCACTCATTTATAATTTAAAAATACTTTTTAAAAAAGTTTATTTTTAGCCCTGTAAAAAACTTTACTTTTTTCAAAAATTAAAATTTGTTTAAAATATTTAATTTAATGTAATTTTAACTAATTTTAAATACGTGATTTAACATTTTTTTAATTTAATGTTTAACTTTAAGTGCTCCCCATTCATACTTTTGCCAGATCTATGCGCAGAGACCGGTCAAAAGTGCGCAGGGGGGATTCCCTTCTTTGATTGGTTCCCCATGGCCCACGTGATCCCAGGGACGCTTGCGAACCGCATGCGCCCCGGGATACCTGGGCCCTGCGCGCGCGGACCAGGTGAAGCCCAGGGTCGGAAGTCTCGGGACCTACGGAGCCAGCAGGTAAGTGTGTAGATTTTTTCCCGATCGGAGACATCCGTCCGTAGGAAGCCTCTGATCAGAAAATCCGGCCCATTAGGACAGATGACCAAAATCCATCTTTCAGATGAGATGTTAAACCGAATCCTCGTCTGCTCTCAGGTGGATGTAAAAGATCCCCGGCACTATTTCGAAGAGTAGGGCAGTTATCCCCGGTGTCCTGGCCAATATTTTTCTCTCAACCAACATCACTAAAACAGATTGTCTGGTCATTATCACATTGCTGTTTGTGGGAGCTTGCTGTGCGCAAATTGGCTTCCGCGTTTCCTACATTACAACAGTGACTACACTTCAAAAAGTACTTCATTGACTGTAAAGCGCTTTGGGACGTCCGGTGGTCGTGAAAAGCGCTATATAAATGCAAGTCTTTCTTTTTCTTGGTCAAAGAGGTAGGTTTTAAGGAATGTCTTTAAGGAGGAGAGAGAGGTAGAGAGACGGAGAGGTTTAGGTAGGGAATTCCAGAGCTTGGGACCTAGGCAGCTGAAGGCACGGCCACCAATGGTGGAACGATTAAAAGTGGGGATGCGCAAGAGCCCTCGGACATATACTGTATTGATTTACAGAATCAATGAATACAGCTCAGCCTTCTGTTCACTTTGTTGACTACATCGAAACAATGACTGGACATGGTCACTGTTGAGCCTACCATCACTCCCAGATCAGTTTCAGCATCTCCTTTACATAGAAACATAGAAACATAGAATCTAGGAGCAGGAGTAGGCCATTTAGGCAGTTCGACACCATTATGTGCCTCATTTTTCTTTTTATGTGTGGCACTTTGAACTTATCTGTATTGAATTTCATCTGCCACAGTTCTGCCCTTGTGCAAATTTTGTCTAGTCTCTTCTTAGTTCTTTGACTGTTTCATCAGATTCAACTGTCCTCCACCTAGTTCAGTATCAGCAAATTTGACCAACTTGAGTTGAGTTTCAGATTCTGAATTCAGATTGTTTATGTAGATTAGAAATATTAGGGACCCTAGTACTGATGCATGAGGCACTCCATTCAGTGCAACTCTGTTCGCCTAAGTAATACCCACTGCTTATCACTTTCAGACCATTCCATACCCATTTCCAAATTTTACCGAGAATACCAGTCGCCTTACGTTTGTTTAGCAGCTTTAATTGTAGAAGTTTATCAATGTCATTGCTCTTTTTCCAATGTCACTTCCTGAAAATAAGTCAAGGATTTAGTTCAGGCAGGATCTACTTTTCTGAAACCATGTTGTCTGCCATTTACTGTTTTCACACAGGCAAACCTTCTTTTGCAATTTACTGATGCAAGATCAAAGTAGTTACCAGATTTATTTTGTCACCTTTTTGAACACAGTCGGCTTGTTTCCAATCTGGGAGGACTTCTCCTGCATTCATTGACTCACTTATTATAGCCAACACTTTGTAGATTTTGCTCCCAATCACTATATATTGATTGTCCTTGGGGATTTCTTGGTTTTGAGCCCAGAGACCCTCAAGGGAAGTAATATTGCAGTCATTCAAGTTTAGTTGTAGAACCTCATTTAATGAAAGGCATGCCTTCGCTAGTGAATACTTCCAGGAAGTCATCCTTAGTATGCTTACCTTAAAAAAAAAATCATCTTCCGTTTCAATGCCAATGCAAACTGAATGAAAGTTTTCAGAAGGCTAGAGAGAGAGAGGATTCTTTACTTATATCTGGAAGCTTGCAGCAAATTATTTTCAAATAAGTATTAGTTAATCACCACTTTTAGTGGTTTTAGCCTTTGTTGTCCCAATAGTTACTGAAATGAGTACTTATGATGTATTAAACTTGATGAATTTGACAATTCGGGAACTGTCCGTCTTTACCAGGCATTAGTGTAACACAACTTCAGACAAGCCAAGAATGGGATTTTTAAGGATCCGTATTTAATTCTATGTTCTCACGTCTTTTGAAATTCTAAGTTAAGCTTTGCTGAAAACAAGAACTGACGTAAAATCTCTGGAAATAATTAGCTTCAAAGATTAAAAGAAATGTCATCAACTTTCACATACATTCTGTACACATCAGGTTAAAATGCTGCTGCAACAGAGTAGTACGGCAGCAAAGAGTTGCTTGCACAACTGAAAGCGAGGGCAAAGCAGCCAATTATGCCAAAGTAACACCTGCATCAAATATATTTTACATTTACTTGGCTGTTGATACAATTAAAATAATGAATCTGGGGTTCCATAAACATTTAAAAAAGCTCGACGCTTCTTTTATAGCTTGGGCATATCAATAATTGCAGTAACCACACTGACATTATAAAAATACACTGGTAAATATTTGCATGTTATGTTTTCAAACAGCAGTATTTTAATGACTGAATGACTAATGACAAGCAAATTCGATGCGTCATGTTGAAACTATAAAAACAGTCCAACGGATTGCTTAAAATTTAAAATTTTATCAGAAAACCCAACACGAGTTGCTATTTAAATTTCAACCAAAAACTGAAGATTTCACCCATTTAGATTTATTTTCACTCATGTAGAGAACAGACCATACCTTTGGATCTTCATTAAACGTTGAAGAGAATGATATTTATTTTATTACAAACTCCACAACCACTGGCCATTTTACCACATCTCTGGCACATTGCATAGCGGTCATGATGCGGAGATGCCGGTGTTGGACTGGGGTGGACAAAATTGAGAGGTCGCACAACACCAGGTTATAGTCCAACAGTTTTATTTGAAATCACAAGCTTTCGGAGCTATCGCTCCTTCCTCAGGTGAAGTAAATTGGATACAGAATCGCCAGAGCATATATAGATGGAAAAAAAAGCAGGTGTACTTTACAATTGCAGACCAATAAATTAAATCATCCTGACTATCTGCCGAGGTGTGATAAAGTTAATTAAGTCAGCCAGGAAGGTACCACATCAAAAGACATAGCAAGATACAACTGAGACAATGAGGTGTAGTTGCAGGGGTTCCAACGTGTCAAAAGCTACCGTCTGTATGTAAAACGAAAAGCTTTAAAAAAATTTTTACTTTTTTACTGGGAAAATTTTTACTTTTTTACTGGGAATCACATCTGTGAACAAGCTAACGACGACTCGAGTCCGGATCACGTCATGTATCGTGACATAAACCCAAGATCCCGATTGAGACCGTCTTCATGAGTGCGGAACTTGGCTATCAGTTTCTGCTCGATGATTTTGCGTTGTCGTGTGTTTCTAAGGTTGCCTTGGAGAACGCTTACCCGCAGATCCGAGGCTGAATGTCCTTGACTGCTGAAGTGTTCCCCAACTGGGAGGTAACAATCCTGCCTGGCGATTGTTGCGCGGTGCTCGTTCATACGTTGTCTCAGTGTCTGCATGGTCTCGCCGATGTACCATGCCGCGGTGCATTCTTTCCTGCAACGTATGAGGTAGACAACGTTGGCCGAGTCACATGAGTATGTACCATGTACCTGGTGGGTAGTGTCCTCACGTGTGATGGTGGTATCTGTGTTGATGATCTGGCATGTCTTGCAGAGTTTGCCATGGCAGGGTTGTGTGGTGTCGTGGTCGCTGTTATCCTGAAAGCTGGGTAATTTGCTGCGAACGATGGTACTTCTGAGGTTAGGCGGCTGTTTGAAGGCAAGTAGTGGAGGCGTGGGGATGGCCTTAGCGAGGTGTTTGTCGTCATCGATGACATGTTGAAGGCTGCGAAGAACATGTCGTAGTTTCTCCGCTCCGGGGAAGTACTGGACGACGTAGGGTACCCTGTTGGTTGTGTCCCGTGTTTGCCTTCTGAGGAGGTCTATGCGATTTTTCGCTGTGGCCCGTCGGAACTGTCGATCGATGAGTCGAGCGTCATATCCCGTTCTTACGAGGGCGTTTTTCAGCGTCCGTAGGTGTCCATCGCGTTCCTCCTCGTCTGAGCAGATCCTGTGTATTCGCAGGGCTTGTCCATAGGGGATGGCTTCTTTAACATGGTTAGGGTGGAAGCTGGAGAAGTGGAGCATCGTGAGGTTGTCCGTGGGCTTGCGGTAGAGTGAAGTGCTGAGGTGTCCGTCTTTGATGGAGATTCGTGTGTCCAGGAATGAGACCGATTCTGAGGAGTAGTCCATGGTGAGTTTGATGGTGGGATGGAACTTGTTTATGTTATCGTGTAGTCTTTTCAGTGATCCTTCGCCATGGGTCCAAAGGAAGAAAATGTCGTCGATGTATCTGGTGTACAGCGTTGGCTGGAGGTCCTGTGCAGCGAAGAAGTCTTGCTCGAACTTGTGCATGAAGATGTTGGCGTATTGGGGTGCGAATTTGGTCCCCATGGCTGTTCCGTGTGTTTGGGTAAAAAAATGGTTGTCGAAGGTGAAGACATTGTGGTCAAGGATGAAGCGGATGAGTTGTAGGATGGCGTCTGGAGATTGGCTGTTGTTGATGTTGAGTACTGAGGCTGTTGCAGCGATGCCGTCATCGTGGGGGATACTGGTGTAGAGTGCCGATACGTCCATCGTGGCAAGGAGTGTTCCTGGTTCAACTGGTCCGTGGGTGCTGAGTTTCTGTAAGAAGTCTGTAGTGTCGCGACAGAAGCTGGGGGTTCCCTGTACGATGGGTTTCAGAATGCCCTCGACGTATCCAGAGAGGTTCTCACACAGGGTTCCATTGCCTGATACGATAGGACGTCCGGGTGTGTTGGCTTTGTGTATCTTTGGGAGGCAGTAGAAGTCTCCCACGCGGGGAGTACGTGGGATGAGAGCGCGTAGGATGTTTTGAAGGTCTGGATCGAAGGTCTTGATCAGTCTATTGAGTTGGCGGGTGTGTTCTTTGGTCGGATCTGCGGGTAGCTGTCTGTAGTGTTCCTGGTTGTCCAGTTGTCGGTATGCTTCTTTACAATAGTCCGTTCTGTTCTGTATGACGATGGCTCCTCCTTTGTCCGCTGGTTTGATGACAATGTTGCGGTTGGTCTTGAGAGCGTGGATGGCGTTGCGTTGTGCTCGGGTGACATTCTGGACTGTCTTGTGAGTGCGGCTGATGAATCTGGCGTTGATGCATTTCCTGACAGCTTGAGCATACATGTCAAGCTTGGGGCAGCGACCCTCCGGAGGGGTCCAGTTTGACTCTTTTTTCTTCGGTTGCTGCACTGCGAGTCCCTCTGTCTGCTGTTCTGGATCATTGATTGTCTCATTGGGTTTGTTGCTGACATCTTGGGATTTGTGGAAGTATTCCCGGAGCCTCATTCTCCTGATGAATTCCTCCGTGTCTGCCGCGAGACCGATGGGGTCCATTTTGGTGGTTGGGCAGAACTTGAGCCCTAGGGCGAGAACTTCGATTTCGTCTGGTTGAAGGGTGTGGTCGGACAAGTTGACGATGGACTTCCCTGTGGTTGCAGCCGTGGTACCGGGGGAGGCTTGGTTGCTGCTGGTGGTGATGCCGAGTTTCTCAAGCTTCCTGTTCTTGATGCGCATGTAGGCAGCGTAGTTCCGTTGCCTCGTCTGTTTGGTGGTGTCTCGTAACTGGTCTGCTGTGTCCTGAGCACAGGCTGAGAGCATGGACTCTATCTTGGTTTCGAGGTTGTGGCGTTTGCTGTAGAGCTGGTGTACGAGATGGTTGAGGAGTGTGCGAGAGGTACGACGGCAGAGTCTCTCAGCGTAGTCTGTGTTGTATGTCGACTTGAGTGGGTTCGTGATCTGTAGTCCTTTCGGGATCTTGTCTGCTTTCTTGCATCTCTGTAGATACTTGATGTCGGTGTCGATATGCGCGATCTTCTTGGCGACATACAACACAGACTACGCTGAGAGACTCTGCCGTCGTACCTCTCGCACACTCCTCAACCATCTCGTACACCAGCTCTACAGCAAACGCCACAACCTCGAAACCAAGATAGAGTCCATGCTCTCAGCCTGTGCTCAGGACACAGCAGACCAGTTACGAGACACCACCAAACAGACGAGGCAACGGAACTACGCTGCCTACATGCGCATCAAGAACAGGAAGCTTGAGAAACTCGGCATCACCACCAGCAGCAACCAAGCCTCCCCCGGTACCACGGCTGCAACCACAGGGAAGTCCATCGTCAACTTGTCCGACCATACCCTTCAACCAGACGAAATCGAAGTTCTCGCCCTAGGGCTCAAGTTCTGCCCAACCACCAAAATGGACCCCATCGGTCTCGCGGCAGACACGGAGGAATTCATCAGGAGAATGAGGCTCCGGGAATACTTCCACAAATCCCAAGATGTCAGCAACAAACCCAATGAGACAATCAATGATCCAGAACAGCAGACAGAGGGACTCGCAGTGCAGCAACCGAAGAAAAAAGAGTCAAACTGGACCCCTCCGGAGGGTCGCTGCCCCAAGCTTGACATGTATGCTCAAGCTGTCAGGAAATGCATCAACGCCAGATTCATCAGCCGCACTCACAAGACAGTCCAGAATGTCACCCGAGCACAACGCAACGCCATCCACGCTCTCAAGACCAACCGCAACATTGTCATCAAACCAGCGGACAAAGGAGGAGCCATCGTCATACAGAACAGAACGGACTATTGTAAAGAAGCATACCGACAACTGGACAACCAGGAACACTACAGACAGCTACCCGCAGATCCGACCAAAGAACACACCCGCCAACTCAATAGACTGATCAAGACCTTCGATCCAGACCTTCAAAACATCCTACGCGCTCTCATCCCACGTACTCCCCGCGTGGGAGACTTCTACTGCCTCCCAAAGATACACAAAGCCAACACACCCGGACGTCCTATCGTATCAGGCAATGGAACCCTGTGTGAGAACCTCTCTGGATACGTCGAGGGCATTCTGAAACCCATCGTACAGGGAACCCCCAGCTTCTGTCGCGACACTACAGACTTCTTACAGAAACTCAGCACCCACGGACCAGTTGAACCAGGAACACTCCTTGCCACGATGGACGTATCGGCACTCTACACCAGTATCCCCCACGATGACGGCATCGCTGCAACAGCCTCAGTACTCAACATCAACAACAGCCAATCTCCAGACGCCATCCTACAACTCATCCGCTTCATCCTTGACCACAATGTCTTCACCTTCGACAACCATTTTTTTACCCAAACACACGGAACAGCCATGGGGACCAAATTCGCACCCCAATACGCCAACATCTTCATGCACAAGTTCGAGCAAGACTTCTTCGCTGCACAGGACCTCCAGCCAACGCTGTACACCAGATACATCGACGACATTTTCTTCCTTTGGACCCATGGCGAAGGATCACTGAAAAGACTACACGATAACATAAACAAGTTCCATCCCACCATCAAACTCACCATGGACTACTCCTCAGAATCGGTCTCATTCCTGGACACACGAATCTCCATCAAAGACGGACACCTCAGCACTTCACTCTACCGCAAGCCCACGGACAACCTCACGATGCTCCACTTCTCCAGCTTCCACCCTAACCATGTTAAAGAAGCCATCCCCTATGGACAAGCCCTGCGAATACACAGGATCTGCTCAGACGAGGAGGAACGCGATGGACACCTACGGACGCTGAAAAACGCCCTCGTAAGAACGGGATATGACGCTCGACTCATCGATCGACAGTTCCGACGGGCCACAGCGAAAAATCGCATAGACCTCCTCAGAAGGCAAACACGGGACACAACCAACAGGGTACCCTACGTCGTCCAGTACTTCCCCGGAGCGGAGAAACTACGACATGTTCTTCGCAGCCTTCAACATGTCATCGATGACGACAAACACCTCGCTAAGGCCATCCCCACGCCTCCACTACTTGCCTTCAAACAGCCGCCTAACCTCAGAAGTACCATCGTTCGCAGCAAATTACCCAGCTTTCAGGATAACAGCGACCACGACACCACACAACCCTGCCATGGCAAACTCTGCAAGACATGCCAGATCATCAACACAGATACCACCATCACACGTGAGGACACTACCCACCAGGTACATGGTACATACTCATGTGACTCGGCCAACGTTGTCTACCTCATACGTTGCAGGAAAGAATGCACCGCGGCATGGTACATCGGCGAGACCATGCAGACACTGAGACAACGTATGAACGAGCACCGCGCAACAATCGCCAGGCAGGATTGTTACCTCCCAGTTGGGGAACACTTCAGCAGTCAAGGACATTCAGCCTCGGATCTGCGGGTAAGCGTTCTCCAAGGCAACCTTAGAAACACACGACAACGCAAAATCATCGAGCAGAAACTGATAGCCAAGTTCCGCACTCATGAAGACGGTCTCAATCGGGATCTTGGGTTTATGTCACGATACATGACGTGATCCGGACTCGAGTCGTCGTTAGCTTGTTCACAGATGTGATTCCCAGTAAAAAAGTAAAAATTTTCCCAGTAAAAAAGTAAATTTTTTTTTAAAGCTTTTCGTTTTACATACAGACGGTAGCTTTTGACACGTTGGAACCCCTGCAACTACACCTCATTGTCTCAGTTGTATCTTGCTATGTCTTTTGATGTGGTACCTTCCTGGCTGACTTAATTAACTTTATCACACCTCGGCAGATAGTCAGGATGATTTAATTTATTGGTCTGCAATTGTAAAGTACACATGCTTTTTTTTCCATCTATATATGCTCTGCCGATTCTGTATCCAATTTACTTCACCTGAGGAAGGAGCGATAGCTCCGAAAGCTTGTGATTTCAAATAAAACTGTTGGACTATAACCTGGTGTTGTGCGACCTCTCAACATTGCATAGCGTCAGCCTTGCCTCAGTTGGTAACACTCTCGCCTCCGAGGCAGAAGGTTGTAGGTTCAAGTCCCACTCGAGCCCCTAGCACATAATCCAGGCTGACAAACCAGTGCAGTACTGAGGGAGTGCTGCACTGTCAGAGGTGGCGGTTTTCCAGATGAGACGTTAAACTGAAGTCCGGTCTGCCCTCTCAGGTGGGCTTAAAATTCTCCTCTTCTGTTCTGCTTTGCCTTTCAGTTACTCGTGGCTATCTCGTCCGCCTCCATTGGCATAAGAACATAAGAAATAGGAGCAGGATTAGGCCACTTGGCCCCTCGAGCCTGCTCCGCCATTCAATAAGATCATGGCTGATCTTGAGCTCAAAGCCACTTCCCTGCCCACTCCCCATAACCCTTCACTCCCTTATCTTGCAAAAATCTGTCTATCTCCACCTTAAATGTATTTAATGACCCAGCCTCCACGGCTCTCTGGGGCAGAGAATTCCACAGATTTACGACCCTCAGAAGAAATTCCTCCTCATCTCAGTTCTAAAAGAGCGACCCTTTATTCTGAAACTATGCCCCCGAGTTCTAGATTTCCCCACGAGGGGAAACATCCTCTCTGCATCTACCTTGTCGAGCCCCCTCAGTATCTTATATATTTCAATAAGATCACCTCTCATTCTTCTAAATTCCATAGGCTCAACCTGCTCAACCTTTCTTCATAAGTCAACTCCCTCATCTCTGGAATTAACCTCGTGAACCTTCTCTGAACTGCCTCCAATGCAAGTATATCCTTCCTTAAATAAGGAGACCAAAACTGTACGCAGTACTCGAGGTGTGGTCTCACCAATACCCTGTACAGTTGTAGCAGGACTTCCCTGCTTTTATACTCCAACCCCCTTGCAATAAAGGCCAACATTCCATTTGCCTTCCTAATTGCTTGCTGAACCTGCATGCTAACTTTTTGTGTTTCATGCACAAGGACCCCCAGGTCCCTCTGAACTGTAGCATTTTGTAATCTCTCTCTATTTAAATAATAATTTGCTTTTTTATTTTTCCTGCCAAAGTGGATAACCTCGCACTTTCCCACATTATACTCCATCTGCCAAATGTTTGCCCACTCACTTAGCCTGTCTATATATCATTGCAGATACTTTTTTGAGTCCTCTGCACAACTTGCTTTCCCACCCATCTTTGTATCATCCGCAAACTTGGCTACATTACACTCGGTCCCTTCATCCAAGTCATTAATGTAGATTGTAAATAGTTGAGGCCCCAGCACCGATCCCTGTGGCACCCCACTAGTTACCGTTTGCCAACCGGAAAATGACCCATTTATCTCGACTCTCTGCTTTCTGTTAGCTAGCCAATTCTCTATCCATGCTAATATATTACCCCCAACTCCGTGAGCTCTTATCTTATGCAGTAACCTTTTATGTGGCACCTTATCGAATGCCTTCTGGAAATCCAAATATACCACATCCACTGGCTCACCCTTATCCACCCTGCTTGTTACATCCTCAAAGAACTCCAGCAAATTTGTTAAACACGATTTCCCTTTCATAAAACCATGCTGACTCTGCTTGACTGCATTATGATTTTCCAAATGCTCTGCTACTGCTTCCTTAATGAAGGACTCCAGCATTTTCCCAACGACAGATGTTAGGCTAACTGGTCTATAGTTTCCTGCTTTCTCACTCCCTCCTTTCTTAAATAGGGGTGTTACATTTGCGGTTTTCCAATCCGCTGGGACCTCTCCAGAGTCCAGGGAATTTTGGAATATTGCAACCAATGCATCGCATCCACTATCTCTGCAGCCACTTCTTATAAGACCCTGGGATGCAGGCCATCTGGTCCAGGGGACTTGTCGTCTTTTAGTCCCATTATTTTACCAAGTACTTTTTCCTTAGTGACAGTGATTGTCTTTAGTTCCCCCCTCCCTGTGGCCCCTTGATTATCCATTATTGGGATGTTGTTAGTGTCTTCTACCATGAAGACAGATACAAAATATTTGTTCAGAATCTCTGCCATTTCCCCGTTCCCCATTATTAATTCCCCAGTCTCATCCTCTAAGGGACCAACATTTATTTTAGCTACTCTCTTCCTTTTTATATACCTGAAGAAACTCTTACTATCTGTTTTAATATTTCTTGCCAGTTTACCCTCATAATTCATCTTCTCTCTCTATTATTTTTTTCATCCTTTGCTGGTTTTTAAAAATTTCCCAATCCTCTGGCCTCCCACCAATCTTGGCAACATTGTATGTTTTCATTTTCAATTTGATACCATCCTTAGTTAGCCACGGATGGTGTTCCCTTCTCTTAAAATCTTTCCCTTTGTTTCACCAGGTATTGACCGTACACTTAGCTATGATATATCTCACTCTGCTGCTTAGAGTTTGCTGTTACTGTTACTGTTTGAACACACCTCTAGTTTGTTCTCCAAGTACAAAAGTGAACTGACAAAAAGGAAACTTCAATTAATGGTTAAAACAAAAGAAATGGTTTGGGGAGGGTCAGTTAGCTATGGCTAATACAAGAGTGGAGAGGTGTCTCATTCCCAACCACAAGGCCAATAGTTCATAGAATCATAGAAAGTTAAAGCACGGAAGGAGGCCATTTTGGCCCATTGTGTCCGCGCCGGACAACAAAGTGCTATCCAGCCTAATCCCACTTCCCAGCTCTTGGTCCGTAGCCCTGCAGGTTACAGCATCCCAAGTGCACATCCAAGTACTTTTTAAATGTAGTTAGAGTTTCTGCCTCTACCACCCTTTCAGGCAGTGAGTTCCAGACCCCCACAACCCTCTGGGTGAAGAAATTTCCCCTCAAATCCCCTCTAATCCTTCCACCAATTACTTTAAATCTGTGCCCCCTGGTTTTTTACCCCTCTGCTAAGGGAAATAGGTCCTTTCTACCACTTTATCTAGGCCCCTCATAATTTTATACACCTCAATAATGTCTCCCCTCAGCCTCCTCTGTTCCAAGGAAAACAAACCCAGCCTATCCAGTCTTTCTTCATAGCTAAGATTCTCTACTCCCGGCAGCATCCTTGTAAATCTCCTCTGTATCCTCTCTAGTGCAATCACATCTTTCCTGTAATGTGGTGACGAGAACTGCATGCAGTACTCTAGTTGAAGCCTAGCTAGTGTTTTATACAATTGAAGCATAACCCCCCTGCTCTTGTATTCTAAGCCACGGCTAATAAAGGCAAGCATTCCGTATGCCTTTTTAACCACCTTATCTACCTGGCCTGCTACCTTCAGGGATCTGTGGACATGCACTCCAAGGTCCTTTTGTTCCTCTACACTACTCAGTGTCCTACCATTTAATGTGTATTCCCTTTCCTTGTTAGCTCTCCAGAAATGCATTACCTCACACTTCTCCGGATTGAATTCCATTTGCCACTGTTCTGCCCACCTGACCAATTTATTGATATCTTCCTGCAGTCTACAGCTTCCTTCTTCAGTATCAACCACACAGCCGATTTTAGTATCATCTGCAAAATTCTTAATCATACCCCCTATATTCAAGTCTAGATCATTGATATATACCATAAAAAGCAAGGGACCTAGTACTGAGCCCTGCGGAACCCCACTGGAAACAGCATTCCAGTCACAAAAACACCCATCAACCATTACCCTCTGCTTCCTGCCTCCGAGCCAGTTTTGAATTCAACTTGACACTTTGCCCTGGATCCCATGGGCTTTTAACTTTGTGACCAGTCTGCCACGTGAAACCTTATCAAAAGGCTTGCTAAAGTCCATATACACTGCATCAAATGCACTACCCTCATCTACCCTCCTTGTTACCTCTTCAAAAAATTCAATCAAGTTTGTCAGACACGACCTTCCCTTAACAAATCCGTGCTGACTATCCTGGATTAATCCGTGTCTTTCTAAATGAAGATTTATCCTGTCCTTCAGAATTCTTTCCAATAATTTTCCCACCACCGAGGTTAGGCTGACTGGCCTGTAATTACTTGGTCTATCCTTTTCTCCCATTTTAAACAAGGGTACCACATTAGCAGTCCTCCAGTACCACACCTGAAGCCAGAGAGGATTGTAAAATGGTCAGGGCCTCTGCTATTTCCTCTTTTGCTTCGCTTAACAGCCTGGGATACATGTCATCCGGGCCTGGGGATTTATCCACTTTTAAAGCTGCTAAACCCCTTAATACTTCCTCTCTCACTATGTTTATTTCATCTAATATTTCACACTCCTCCTCCCTGATAGCAATGTCTGCTTCGCCCCTCTCCTTTGTGGAAACAGACGCAAAGTATTCATTAAGAACCCTACCGACATCTCCCGCCGCCACCCACAGATTACCCTCATGATCTCTAATAGGCCCTACCCTTTCTTTAGTTATCCTCTTACTCTTAATATATTTATGAAACATCTTTGGGTTTTCCTTGATTTTACTTGCCAAGAATTTTTCATGCTCTCTCTTTGCTTTCCTAATATCCTTTTTAATTGCACCCCAGCACTTTCTGTACTCCTCTAAAGATTCTGGAGTATTTAGCCCTTGGTTCAATGCCCAGAAGTCACAGTACTCTGACCTGCTCATTTTGGCTGGCTAAGTTCAGTGAGTAATAACAGCAGAAAACGCTGGAAAAACTCAGCAGGCCAGGCAGCATCTGTGGAGAGAGAAACAGAGTTAACGTTTCAGGTCGAAGACCTTTCGTCAGAACTATCCTTGATTAATCCGTGTCTTTCTAAATGAAGATTTATCCTGTCCTTCAGAATTCTTGCCAATAATTTTCTGACGAAAGGTCTTCGACCTAAAACGTTAACTCTGTTTCTCTCTCCACGGATGCTGCCCAGCCTGCTGAGTTTTTCCAGCGTTTTCTGTTATTTCGGATTTCCAGCATCCGCAGTATTTTGCTATTGTGCAAGTTCAGTGAGTTCCTGGTTAAGCTGTTCCATGGAACATCATCAAGTGGTCACTTGCTGTGGACAAATCAAGATGGACCTATTTACTCCATTGAATTCTAGCTGATCAAGGAGTGGCTGCCTATATGGTTTACCTTTTTGACTTTAGAAGATGCGGTTAGGGAGTATAGCTGGAAAATGATCTAAAAACAGGAAGGAGGATTACTTGAGTGCATTTTAAATCTCCCATCAGAAAAAAAAAATCAGGGTACACCAATAATATTGTTATGTGTAAAACTCGTCTAAATTACCAGAGGAACATTGCCTCCTCACCCAACTTCAGACACTAAGCTGCTGACTGAACCTCACACACACACACACACACACACACACACACACAGAAAATGGAAGAGGAGGGGATTGAGCAGCAATTAGATGGCTAAACTAGTGCTTAAAATGTTGGTGTAACTTAAAAGTTGAAATGACACCAGGCCTCGATGGCAGGTCTCTTAGAATGTTGAGAGAAATCAAGAGAGGAAATAGCAGAGGCTCCGATCATCATCTTTCAAACATCTTTGGATATGGAAGTTGTGCCAGAGGACGGCAGGACTGTCAATTTAACAGCTCTGTTCAGGAAGGGAAAAAGATATAAATCGGGTAACTATACAGCAGCTAGCTTCACATCCATAGCGCGCAAGCTATAGAGGCTATTGAAAAGGAATACTCGTTGAAAAAAATAATCAGTTAATTAGTGACAGCCAGCATTTGTAAAAAAGCTAGTCATGTCTGACAAATTAAAAGTTCTTAGCAGAAATAAAGGAAATGCCATTGATTTTGCACACGGGGATTTGGAAAAGGTACAAAAGCAAAATACTGCGGTAGATGGAAATCTGAAATAAAAATAGAAAATGCTGGAAATACTCAGCAGGTCAGACAGCATCTATGGAGAGAGAAACAGAGTTAACGTTTCAGGTCGATGACCCTTCGTCAGAACTGGAAAAAGATGGAGATGGAACAGAGTTTTTAAGCAAGTGTAGGGGCAGGGAAAGGGGGGAGGGGAGGAAAGAACAAAAGGGAAGGTCTGTGATAGGATGGAAGGCGGGAGAGATTAAGAGACAAAAGGGATGATGGTGCAAGGCAAAAGGAGATGGTAATGGGACAAGTTAAGAAACAAAAGATGGCTCTAGATGAAGTGTAAATGGCGATGGCAGAATGATTGACAGCTGCCATGTGAGAGAGAAAAAAAAAGGGAAAAAAAGATAGGGGCAGAGGTTATAGTCTGAAATTGCTGAACTCGATGTTGAGTCCAGAAGGCTGTAAAGTGCCTAATCGAAAGATGAGGTGCTGTTCCTCGAGCTTACGTTGAGCTTTATTGGAACAGTGTAAGAGGCCGACTACGGTGAGGTCGGAGTGGGAGTGGAGCGGAGAATTAAAGTGACAGGAGACCGGAAACTCGGGGTCACCCTTACGGACTGAACAGAGGTGTTCCACAAAGCGGTCACCCAATCTGCGTTTGGTCTCCCCAATGTAGAGGAGACCGCATCGTGAGCAGTGAATACAGTATACTAAATTTTAAGTAGTACAAGTAAATCGCTGTTTCACCTGGAAGGAGTGTTTGGGCCCTGGACAGTGGGAAGGGAGGAGGTAAAAGGGCATGTGTTGCATCTCCTGCGCTTGCACGGGAAGGTGCCAGGCGAAGGGGAAGGGGTGTTGGGGGTGATAGAGGAGTGGCCCAGGGTGTTGCGGAGGGAGAAGTCCCTTCGGAATGCTGAAAGGGTAGATGAGGGGAAGATGTGTTTGGTGGTGGGATCACGCTGGAGGTGGCGGAGGATGATTCGTTGAATGTGGAGGCTGGTGGGGTGAAAGGTGAGGACAAGGGGAACCCTATCGTGGTTCTGGGAGGGAGGGGAAGGGGTAAGAGCAGAAGTGCGGGAAATGGAATGGACACGGTCGAGGGCCGTGTCAACCACAGTAGAGGGGAATCCTCGGTTGAGGAAAAAGGAAGACATATCGGAAGCACTAGTATGGAAGGTGGCATTGTCAGAGCAGATGTGGCGGAGACGGAGAAACTGGGAGAATGGAATAGAGTCCTTACAGGAAGCGGGGTGGGAGGAAGTGTAGTCCAGGTAGCTGTGGGAGTCAGTGGGCTTGTAGTGAATGTTTGTCAATAGCCTATCCCCAGAGATGGAGACAGAGAAGTCGAGGAAGGGAAGGGAAGAGTTGGAGATGGACCATGTGAAAGTGAGGGAAGGGTGGAAATTGGAAGCAAAGTGAATGAAATTTTCTAGTTCAGGGAGAGAGCAGGAAACAGCACTGATACAGTCATCAATGTACCGGAAAAAGAGGTGAGGGAGGGGACCCGAGTTGGACTAGAACAAAGAATGTTCCACATATCCCACGAAAAGGCAGGTATAGCTAGGACCCATGCAGGTTCCCATAGCAACACCTTTAATTTGGAGGAAGTGAGTGGAGTCAAAGGAGAAGTTGGAGTCTGAGAGAATGGAGTGCTGCAAGTTCAGAGGGAGGTAAGTTGGAGTGAGTGAGGGGTGCAGAGAAATTGAACCGAACCCGCTCCCAACCAATCTTCCCGGGAGTCGGGTCCCCGATTTGCGCAGGGACCCGACTCCTAGCGGTGGGAAGAGGATTATAGCCACTTAACTGCCTTTTAACAGGTAGTTAACAGGCAGTTAAGAGGCTTTTCCCAATTTTTCAACTGCTGCTGCGGGCTTCCCGACGTCGGGGAACCCCGCCAGGGTAAGTGAGGCGTACTGTGGGTCTGTTGTTATGTTGGTGTTTGGACGACAGCTGCAGAAGTGGTGTGAAGGATGCAATTGGACACCGGTTAGTATCAGAGGTAAGGAAATGTTGAGAGAGTAATTTTTAATGTGGTTAGATGTTTCTGCAGGTGACAAGCTGTGAAGTGTTTGTGTGGCCTCATCTCATCGGGAGAAGTGACAGATGGCTTCTGCAATCTCAGCTGCAGCTCCCATCTGTTTTATCCTAAGGAGAGAGTAATTGGAAAGCCAGGGTGCAAGGGCTCACCTTTGGACAGTGACTGTCAGTGTTTGACAGCACCTCAATGCTGTCAAACACTGACAATTCATCTGTCAAACAAGTATGGTGCATATGTCTTTAAGAAAACTGGCAGATGAAGCGTCATCAACTGACATCATCTGACACTGGCTTTCCCTTAATTGGCCGGCAAGCCCGCAAGGCGGGCTTAACAAGGCCAATCGGGGCAAAATAGCGTCTGTTCGTCAGACGTCACTGGGGGCGAGACTAGAACCCGGAAAGCAGCAGTCCCGCCCCCAACTCGTCTCGCTAAGTAAAATCCAGCCCTATGCCTTTATTTATAAAGGTCATGATGTGGAGATGCCGGGCCACAGCGAAAAACCGCATAGACCTCCTCAGAAGACGAACACGGGACACAACCAACAGAGTACCCTACGTCGTCCAGTACTTCCCCGGAGCGGAAAAACTACGCCATGTTCTTCGCAGCCTTCAACATGTCATCGATGACGACGAACACCTTGCTAAGGCCATCCCCACGCCTCCACTACTCGCCTTCAAGCAGCCGCCTAACCTCAAAAGTACCATCGTTCGCAGCAGATTACCCATCTTTCAGGAGAACAGCAACCAAGACACCACACAACCCTGCCACGGCAACCTCTGCAAGACATGCCAAATCATGGACACAGATACCATCATCACACGTGAGGACACTACCCACCAGGTACACGGTACATACTCATGTGACTCGGCCAACGTTGTCTACCTGATACGTTGCAGTAAAGGATGCTCCAGAGCATGGTACATCGGCGAGACCATGCAGACACTGAGACAACGTATGAACGGACACCGCGCAACAATCGCCAGGCAGGAGGGTTGCCTCCCAGTCGGGGAACACTTCAGCAGCCAGGGGCATTCAGCCTCGGATATGCGGGTAAGCGTTCTCCAAGGCGGCCTTCGAGATACACGACAGCGCAAAATCATAGAGCAGAAACTGATAGCCAAGTTCCGCACTCATGAGGATGGCCTCAATCGCGATATCGGGTTCATGTCACGATACAGAACGTGACTTGACATCATGGCCGGTCTTCCCAGGTGTTTTTTTTTAAAAAAGACTAACACAAGAACCTACACAGATTGACAGGATATGCAGCCAGCAGGTGGTTTGACACGTTGGACCCCCTGGGACACATCTCATTGTCTTGGCTGTGCTCTTTGATGTAGGAAAGATTTGAATATATTTTGTCTGTGTTTAAATTGTGAATTCTCGGAGATTCTCTCACTGCTAACTTACCTGACGAAGGAGCGAACTGTTCCGAAAGCTTGTAAAATTAAATAAATCTGTTGGACTATAACCTGGTGTTGTGCGACTTCTCATTTATTTATAAAGCCCAGGATCCCGTATGCTTTAACTGCTTTCTCTAATCTTGGAGGAGCTGCAATTTCGTCCAGTTAAATTCTTGAAATTTGATAGGGTAGATACAGAGAAAGTATTTCCTCTGGTAGGGGAAGGGGGCACAACCTTAAAATTATATCTAGGCCATTTAGGAATGAAATCAAGAAACAACTTTTCACACAAAGGGGAGTGGAAATCTGGAACTCTCTTCTCTTCCCTCCGACCCCCCAAATGGCTGTGGATGCTAGGTTAATTGAAATTTTCAAGACTGATCTATAGATTTGTGTTAGGTAAGAATATCAACGGATATGTATCAAAGGTGGTTAAATTGAGTTGAGATACAGATCAGCCATAATCTGATTGAATGGCGGTACAGGCTCGAGGGCCTACTCCAGCTCACGCAAATTTCCTGAATCTACACCAGTTCTGAACAGGCTGTAAATTTAGCAGGATCCAAAGTCATATTTCTGGTATTTTATGGCAATTATTTTCAGTGATTTATTTTTATTGCTCCTCACTGAGACTCAGTATTTTCGGCAACTTTGAATGCATCTTGATGGCATCAGAATGATTTCCATTAAAAATTGAAAAACTTCCATAATTGCATTTTCTTATACAATCTGTGCCTAATGTGCATAAATGATGGTTTGATGGCATCAGGCTTTAATTTTCATGCATAAAGAGGGATTTGAAGAAGGAATATGGCATAATTTTGGCATTTTCCTTGAGCCCCAAATGTTTACGCTGATTTCCACTTGTTTTATGCTGGTTTTTATGTTCCAGCTATGCTAATAAGATTCTCAGGAAATTTCAGTGCAACTCGCTGACGGAATGATCAGTGTAAATTTAATCAAAACTTGCCAGTTACGCCGTTTCAGGAAATTCCAGGCACTAGTATCTAATTTGTACTGCACAATTCCGAAGTTCTGATCATCAGTAGTATTATGCAAAAGATAGAAAAATTAAAATCAGAGCTCTCAGCATATAAAAAAAAATTAAGTCACAAATGGTTTCATACACATTCATCCAGATTACAGCACTTATATTTAGTGTGAATTTGACAGCATACCAATTATTCACTGCCAATTTTAATGTTGTGGACTTCCAGACTTTTCATTGTGGAAAGTGAAGAACAGCCTCAATCATGCACTACTGACAAATGGATGCAGGGTCTCATTGAATCATAGAAGTTTACGGTACCGAAGGAGGCCATTTGGCCCATCGTCTGTCTGCCGACCGAAAAAGAGCTATCCAGCCTAATCCCATTTTCCAGCTCTTGGTCCATAGCCTGGTCAGTTATAGCACTTCAAGTGCATATCCAAGTACTTTTTAAATGCGATGAGGGTTTCTGCCTCTACCACCCTGTCAGGCAGTGAGTTCCAGACCCCCACCACCCTCTGGGTGAAAAGATTTCTCAACTCCCCTCTAATCCTTCTACCAATTACATTAAAGCTATGCCCCCTGGTTATTGACCCCTCTGCCAAGGGAAATAGGTCCTTCCAATCCACTCTATCTCGGCCCCTCATAATTTTATACACCTCATTTAAATCTCCCTTCAGCCTCCTCTGTTCCAAAGAAAACAATCCCAGCCTTTCCAATCTTTCCTCATAGCTAAAATTCTCTAGCCCTGGCAACATCCTCGTAAATCTCCTCTATACCCTCTCTAGTGCAATCTGTAATGTGGTGACCAGAACTGTACGCAGTACTCTAGCTATGGCCTAACTAGTGTTTTATACAGATCAAGCATAACCTCCTTGCTCTTATAACAACAACTTGTATTTATATAGCGCCTTTAATGTAGTAAAATGTCCCAAGGCACTTCACAGGAGTGTTATAAAACAAAAAATTTGACATCAAGCCACATAAGGAGAAATTAGGGCAGATGACCAAAAGCTTGGTCAAAGAGGCAGGTTTTAAGGCGTGTCTTAAAGGAGGAAAGAGAGGTGGAAAAGTTTAGGGAGGGAATTCCAGAGCTTAGGGCCTAGGCAGCTGAAGGCACGGCCACCAATGGTTGAGCGATTAAAATCAGGAATGCTCAAGAGGGCAGAATTAGAGGCGCGCAGATATCTCGGGAGGGATGTGGGGCTGGAGGAGATTACAGAGATAGGGAGGGGGGGCGAGGCCATAGAGCGATTTGAAAACAAGGATGAGAATTTTAAAATCGAGGCGTTGCTTAACCGGGAGGTGATGGGTGAACGGGACTTGGTGCGAGTTAGGAAAAAGGCAGCTGAGTTTTAGATGACCTCAAGTTTACGTAGGATAGAACGTGGGAGGCCAGCCAGGAGTGCGTTGGAATAGTCAAGTCTAGAAGTAACAAAGGCTAATAAAGGAAAGCATCCCGCATGCCTTCTTAACCACCATATCTACCTATCCTGCTACCTTCAAGGATCTGTGGACATGCACTCCAAGGTCCCTCTGTTCCTCCACACTTCTCAGTATCCTAACATTTATTTTGTATTCCCTTGCTTTGTTAGCCCTCCCCAAATGCATGACCATGTCTATTCAACTTTAACTGCTGACAGTTCATTTACATACCTTTGTAAGTTTTAAAGTAAACTAACAACTATTAATATAGTTGTTAAACTACAATAGATGTACTGTTTGCTTGAAGTCCCAAAAAAAGGCTAGCAACTGCGGAGGTCCATGAATCTCAGCTTAAATCTATTCACCATTTTGATTAAAAAAGACAAAAATTCTGATTCACCAACATCTGGAATGGGTCGTGACAACAAATCACTATAAACTTATAAAAAGCGTACAAAGATGATGAAGGGCACAGAAATTGGTTCATCGCTCCTTTACAGAGGTTGAGAGAGAGCAAAAGGGTACGGGGGGAGGTGAAACAGCCATGGCTCTCGTTTCTTTCTGACTGCTAGCGTGATCCCTACTGGAAATGTGCTCGAGTGGCTGTCAGGCAAGGACAAGCTCTGCTGTGATGCCCAAATGATAGAATAGCCTGCCCACACTTGTTTAGGCTTATAGTAAAAACTGCCACTTAGATGAAATGCTGGAGGACAGCCAGTGCCTATGAAGCTGCAATTGAACACACAGCTATTCTTACAAGATCAGGCAGTTTGGATCGCTGAGCATAGTCCGCCTGCGGGGAGAAGAGAAGAGAGGGCAAACACTAGTTATGGTTCAATGATATTGAGAGATCTTGGCTTTAGCAGCAAAGGTCTGTTTCAGGATCACTACCAGAATGACCCCAGCTTTTGGCAAACAGCACATGACATTTAATATCCATATAAATATGAAGCACAAATATTCAGAAATAGTTGAAAATTAACCATTATAAAACAGACCACCTCCATTAAATCCACTTGCATGCATTCAAATGCTTAGCAAAGACTGCAGCAACAGGTATTATAAATTAAGCAGCCTCAGGAAAACTAATTTTGTAAAAGTATCAGTTCAAAGAAAAAGAAAAACATTAGAGATTTGAAACTTGTGTACAAGCAACTTTCTTAGCTATTTAGTTATAGCTGAACATTGTAGCTGGTTGTTCCCCCGGTGTGGCCCCCCCATCCTCACTCTCAAATCCAAGGAGCGCAGACTTGTGCATACCTGGCGTACAGTTGGTCTAATCATCCATCACCAGATCGGGCTGGCTGGTCCACATCAACCACAGTAACGGCTGTACTCTCCTCTGCCAAATTCGCTCACTACTCCAGGATCATCCTGGAAAGCAGAGATAGCCCCCTGGCTTCTTTTCTCCATGACAAACTGTCTCCTTAAACCACTCTCCCACCCCCCTGCACTGTCACCGCTATAGACTTCTTTATCACAAAGACTGAGACAATCCATTCAGCTGCATTCACAGCAACCCCCCTTCCCCATGCTCATCAAGCCAAACCACGCAGAAGGTTCCCCACTGCCCTAGCCCTGAACTCGTGTCTTTCTCTAGTTTCTCCCTCATCTCCCCTCATGCCCTCTGAGCTCATCATGTCCATGAGAACCACCTCCTGCTCCCTTAACCCTAATCCCACTAAAATGCTGACCACCTAACTCCCTTTCCTGACTCCCATGTTAGCTCACATTGTAAATGGAGTCTGCTCCTCAGGTACCAACCCTCCCTTTCAAAACCACCGTCATTACCTCTGTTCTTAAAATATTCTCCCTCTATCCTTGCAAATTACTGCCCAATCTCCAACCTCCATTTCCACTCCAAAGTCTGTGATAGTGTTGTCACCTCTAAAATTCATGCCCATTTTTCCCCACAGTTCCACGTTTAAATCTCTCTAATAAAGGTACCGCCTCTGCCCTCCGCCCCCTCCAAAACAGCCTGAACCAAAGTCACAAATGGCATCCTCTGTGACTGTAACCGTGGTGCACTTTTTCTCTTCTCTTCTGCTCTGCAGCTTTTGCCACGTTTGACCACACCATCTCCTTCCAACACATCTCCTCCATTGTCCAGCTCGGTGTGACTGCCCTTGCTGAGTTCCACTCTTTCCTATCCAATCATAGCCAGAACATCTCCATCTCAGCCTGCCCCCTACACCATTATCTCTCAAGTCCCCCAAGCATCTACCCATGGGCCCCTTGTTTTCTTCATCTACTTGCTGCCCCTTGTCAACATAATCCAAAGACATGGGGTCAGGTTCCAAATGGACGTTGACGACAGCTAGCTCTACCCCTCCACCACCTCTCTCTCCGCCTCCACTGCTTCAGTGTTGTCAGAAGGCTCGTCAAACATGTAGTCCTGGATTCTCTGCATTTCCTGCAGTTAACAGTTACCCTTGTGACGGTTATCTACGTTAACGGCACTATACAAATGCAAGTTGCTGTTGAACTTATCCTGTTATCCGGGATCCTGCTGTATACTGACTTTTTCTCCCTGGGTGTAATTCAACTTTTGTGCATTTTTTAATTTTTTTAAAACAAGACAAAAATGATTCATAAAACCAAAGCCACTGAACAATACTTACCACAATGTGATTCTGAGACCTAAATGTGTGCCTCAGGATACAGGCAACAGTATCTGGCATTTATTGTGCCATTTAAAAGACACAGAAGTGACAAAATATTTCAAGGACTAAAATGTAACAGTCAAGTGATATGAATGTAACATGACTTTGTGGTTTTCTTCCTGGCACCAGGACTACCTGAGATTTTAAAGCTTCCTCCATTATCAACATCATGAGGTAACTTATTAAAAATCACTGTCCAAACAAGAGGTAGAAAGAAGTCACCAGTTCAAGTTAAAATTGGCTGTGCTTAAAGCCCTCTTGGTCAGAAGCTGTTTAATTGCCACTCAACTGCAGCAAACTTCCCCAGTCTCAAAGGACATTAGCAGAGAAAAGTAGTTTATGATTTTAAGACAATTATCCTAGCCCAAGCAGCAACGTGGACAGCTACAGCTATTTCAGAAATATATTAAAACTTCTCTCTTACTCCATAACTGGGGATGCTTTACACAGCATGAGTGATATCAATACCGCTTCACTACCTATATAAGGGTGAGTGAGGGCTTCAGCTACTCAGACTTGCAGCACAAATCTTTTGGTATCTGTCTTTGGTGACAGCTCTATTTGTTTTTAAAGGCATCGATACCGGCAACAGGACTCCAAATTGCACTTCCAATATCCGGACTGCCTCATTAATAGTCAGTAGTGTAAATAGATTGGTTGCTATCAACATATGCTCCATAGCCTACTGTAACAAATCTAAATTATGACACCAGGAGTCAGTGTGATATTTGGAACATAGGAACAGGAGTGAGCCATTCAGCCCCTCGAGCCTGTTCCGGCATTTAATTAGATCATGCCTGATTTGTACCTCAACTCCATTTACCCACTTTTGCTCCATATCCCCCGATACCCTTACCTAACAAATCTCTTGTCGATCTCGGTCTTGAAACTTTCAATTGACCCAGCATCTAAAGCCTTTTGGGAGAAGGTGTTCCAGATATCTACTACCCTTTGCGTGAAAACGTGCTTCCTAATCTCACTCCTATTGTGCTGGATTCTCCCACCAGAGGAAATAGTTTCTCTGTATCTACCCTATCAAATCAGTTTAACATTTTAATCACCTGGTTTAGATCACCCTTCAACTTTCTAAAGTCGAGAATACAAACCAAGTTTATGCAACTGGTCTTCATAATTTAACCCTGGTGAAAAAAGGCCAATCTATCTTTCCTGAGGTCCAGTGCTGGAAACTGAGCGCAGTACTCCACATGGGGTCTGACCAAGCTTCTGTACAACTGAAGCATCATTTCTCACTTGAGATAAAGGCCTACATTCCACTAGTCCTTTTGATTACTTTCTGTACCTGTGCATGAACTTTGTGGTTTTGTGTACATGGACACCTGATTCCCTTTGATCCTCCACAGCTACAAGTCACACTTGGGTTACTTCAATTAGCTGTTTGAACACAAATTTGATTGTGGTTACACAAAACATTTGCATATTAAATTTTTTATGCATATTTGCAATTGTGCACTTTGTAACCTGATTCAAAATCTATGCCCTTTCTAAGCAGTCATTATTCTGGGATTGACTGGGAAACATTTAATTCTTTTGCAATTTGGCTGGCTCAGCAGCATATCATAAGAACATAAGAACATAAGAAATAGGAGCAGGAGTAGGCCAATCGGCCCTTCGAGCCTGCTCCGCCATTCAATAAGATCATGGCTGATCTGATCCTCACCTCAAATCTAAAGAACACAAGAAGTAGGAGCAGGACCCGGCCACTCAGCCCCTGGGCCCGCTATGCCACCCACAGGACCTCGACCGATCCGAACTCAGCCTCATGTCCAATTTCCTGCCCGCTCCCCGTAACCCCTAATTCCCTTTACTTCTAGGAAACTGTCTATTTCTGTTTTAAATTTATTTAATGATGTAGCTTCCACAACTTCCTGGGGCAGCAAATTCCACAGACCTACTACCCTCTGGGTGAAGAAGTTTCTCCTCATCTCAGTTTTGAAAGAGCAGCCCCTTATTCTAAGATTATGCCCCCTAGTTCTAGTTTCACCCATCCTTGGGAACATCCTTACCGCATCCACCCGATCAAGCCCCTTCACAATCTTATATGTTTCAATAAGATCGCCTCTCATTCTTCTGAACTCCAATGAGTAGAGTCCCAATCTACTCAACCTCTCCTCGTATGTCCACCCCCTCATCCCGGGGATTAACCGAGTGAACCTTCTTTGTACTGCCTCGAGAGCAAGTATGTCTTTTCTTAAGTATGGACACCAAAACTGTATGCAGTATTCCAGATGCGGTCTCACCAATACCTTATATAACTGCAGCAATACCTCCCTGTTTTTATAATCTATCCCCCTAGCAATAAAAGCCAACATTCCGCTGGCCTTCTTGATCACCTGCTGCACCTGCATACTAACTTTTTGATTTTCTTGCACCAAGACCCCCAGATCCCTTTGTACTGCAGTACTTTCCAGTTTCTCGCCATTAAGATAGTAACTTGCTCTCTGATTTTTCCTGCCAAAGTGCATAACCTCACATTTTCCAATATTGTATTGCATCTGCCAAATCTCTGCCCACTCACCCAGCTTGTCTATATCCCCTTGTAGGTTTTTTATGTCCTCCTCACTTTCTACTTTCCCTCCCATCTTTGTATCATCTGCAAACTTTGATATGTTACACTCGGTCCCCTCCTCCAAATTGTTAATATAGATTGTAAAGAGTTGGGGACCCAGCACCGACCCCTGCGGAACACCACTGGCCACTGGTTGCCAGTCCGAGAATGAACCATTTATCCCAACTCTCTGCTTCCTGTTAGATAACCAATCCTCCACCCATGCCAGAATATTACCCCCAATCCAGTGATTTTTTATCTTGAGCAATAATCTTTTATGTGGCACCTTGTCGAATGCCTTCTGGAAGTCCAAATACACTACGTCCATTGGTTCCCCTTTATCCACCCTGTACGTTATGTCCTCAAAGAACTCAAGCAAATTTGTCAGACATGATTTTCCCTTCATAAAGCCATGCTGACTTTGTCCTATCAAATTATGTTTATCTAAATGTTCTGTTACTGTCTCCTTAATAATAGACTCCAAAATTTTACCCACCACAGATGTTAGACCAACTGGTCTATAATTTCCAGCCTTCTGCCTACTACCCTTTTTAAATAAGGGTGTTACATTAGCAGTTTTCCAATCTGCCGGGACCTTTGCTGAGTCCAGGGAATTTTGGAAAATTATTACCAAAGCATCCACAATCCCCATTGCCACTTCCCTCAAGACCCTAGGATGTAAGCCATCAGGTCCAGGGGATTTATCCGCCTTGAGTCCCATTATTTTACTGAGTACCAATTCCTTAGTGATTTTAATCGTATTTAGCTCCCCCCCCCCCTAGAGCCCCCTGTTTGTTCAGTGTTGGGATATTCTTAGTGTCCTCTACCGTAAAGACTGAAACAAAATATTTGTTCAGCATTTTTGCCATCTCCATGTTTCCCACCATTAATTTCCCGGTCTCATCCTCTAAGGGACCTACGTTTGCCTTATCAATTATCAATTAAGCCTCTCTGTTCATATGCAAGCATTTTGGCTTTGAATCACTGATAATTGCTGTCCACACTTACAAAGAGCAACAGGCTCAAAATAATTCAAACATCTTCTCTGCAATAGTACGGTGACTTTAAAAAAAAATAAAAGATATGAATTCTTGACATAAGCAAAAGTCAATAAAATCTGTCTAAAAGTGGTCAATATAATGTTGGCAAATATGTGACCAAAATCCACCAACTTCAGTCATTTTTGAATAATGTCCAAACGACAGGTTCCAGGAAGAATTGCCAAGTCAAATAACTTATGGCAAAAATATCTCACTTCCTAGGAAAGGAAACAACATCAGCTAGAAATTTCTGTTGGCGACACCAGCAGACAAATTATTGCATTTTTGTCCACTATTTTAACATCGGCATTAATTAATGGCAGAGAAGAGTCCCAGCCTGTTCAACTTTTCCTGATGGGTAGAACTCCCCAGTTCTGGTATCATTCTACTCTCTCCGGTGCCTCTACATTCTTTTTCTAATATGGAGACCAGCACTGTTCACAGTACTCCAAGTGTGGTCTAACCAAGGTTCTATACAAGTTTCACGTAACTTCTCGGTTTTTCAATTCTATCCCTCTCATGCTTTGTTTGCTCTTTTTATGGCCTTTTAACCTGCGTCGCTACTTTTAGTGATTTGTGTAACTGTACCCACAGCTCCCTCTGTTCCTCTACCCCATTTAGACATTGATTTTCCAAGAAGTATGTGGCCTCATTCTTCCTACCAAAATGTACCACCTCACACGTATCTATATTAAAGTTCATTTGGCAATTAACTGCCTATTCTGCAAATTTATTAATGTCCTCTTGTACTTTGTCACAATCCTCTTCTGTATTAACTACATCCTCCAATTCGGTGTCATCTGCAAATTTTGAAACTATACTTCCGATTCCAGAATCCAAATCGTTTATGTAAATGGTGAATAGAAGTTGTCCGAGCACCGATCCTTGTGGAACACCCCTTCTCACCATTTGCCAATCCAAGTAATGACCTTTAACCCCATCTCTGCCAGTTTTCTGTTTTGCAGTCAGCTTGCTATCCATTCTGCTACTTGTCCCCCGACTCCACATATTGTGACTTCAGTCATCATGAGTTCACTATGTGGTACCTTTGCAGCATCAGTTTTGTTTTGCCTCATTTTCTCTCATCTTGAAAGTGCTCACTTACCAGGGTATAATTCCACAGGTCTTCTGTACATCGCACAACTAGCTATTGCTCATGTGTGGGTCTAGACAATGAGTGTCAGCAGAATGTGCAAGGCATCACAGTAGAGCCTGATCTGGGCTTCAGCAGTCTGCATGATGTGTTCCCCAATAGAACAGCAATCAGGAACAGGTACACTGGCTGAATTTCCACTCTGCTTGCTAGCACCCAATTGCTATCCTGCTTGAGATTAGCTAACTCAGCACAGCATGGGAGTTAAACTTTCTGGTACACTTTATGACTACACCAGTAGACCTTTAGAGAAGCTCTAATAGCATTATTAAATGAAACATTCCATTTTATTCAACAGCAGACTAATTTCACTTCTCCTGGCTACATGCAAGAAGGTCCAACTTTATATACAATATATAAACAAAATGATTCAAGAGTCAGAAATCACCTTTCAACACTGAGCTCAATTAATTCTTTCATTCATAACTAAAGACAAAAATGGAGTAAACTTCTTACTACCAAAGTCGTTGAGTGGAGAAGCTCATATATATGGCAGGGGGGTGGTGGTAACCTCCACAGCCCTGTGGGGTAGAGAATTCCAAAGATTCACCACCCTCTGAGTGAAGAAATTTCTCCTTATCTCAGTCCTAAATGGCTGAGTCCTTATTCGGAGACTGTGACCCCTGGTTCTAGACTCCCCAGCCAGGGGAAACATCCTCCCTGTCAAGCCCTGTGAGAATTTTGTATGTTTGAATGAGATCACCTCTCATTCTTCTAAACTCGAGAGAATATAGACCTAGTCTACTCAGTCTCTCCTCATAGGACAATCCCCCCATCCCAGGAACCAGTCTGGTGAACCTTCATTGCACTCCCTCTATGGCAAGTATATCCTTCCTTAGGTAAGGAGACCAAAACTGTACACAATACTCCAGGTGTGGTCTCACCAGGGCCCTATATAATTGCAATAAGACGTCTTTACTCTTATACTCAAATCCTCTTTTAATAAAGGCCAACATAACATTTGCTTTCCTAATTGCTTGCTGTACCTGCATGTTAACTTTCAGTGATGCGTGTACAAGGACACCAAGGTCCCTCTGAACACCAACATTTCCCAATCTCTCACCATTTAAAAGATACTCTGCTTTTCTATTTTTCCTACCAGTGGATAACTTTACATTTCTCCACATTATATTCCATTTGTCATGTTCTTCCCACTCACTTAGCCTGTCTATATCCCCTTGAAGCCTCCTTGCATCCTCCTCACAACTTACATTCCCACCCAGCTTTGTATCAGCAGCAAACTTGGATATATTACATTTGGTCCCCTCATCCAAAGCATTGATGTAGATTGTGAATAGCTGAGGCCCAAGCGCTGATCCTTGCAGTATCCCACTAGTTACAGCGTGCCAACCCGAAAATGACCCGGTTAAACCTACTCTCTGTTTTCTGTCTGTTAACCAATCCTCAATCCATGCAAGATTACCACCAATCCCATGAGCCCTAAATTTGTTTAATAACCTCTTATGTGGCACCTTATCGAATGCGTCGAGTTCAGGAGATTTTCCTTGACCAATATGTTCTTGGCCCAATTAGGAAGGAGGCATTGCTGGATCTGGTGCTGGGGAATGAGGTGGGCCAGGTCTGTGGGAAAACACTTGGGTACGAGTGATCATCGTATCATAAGATTTAGATTAGCAATGGAGAGGAGCAAGGAGCAATCTAGAGTGGAACTTCTAAACTGGAATAGGGCTAACTTCAATGGGATGCGAAAGGATCTAGCCAGGGTAAAATGGAACCAAAGGCTGACAGGAAAAACTGTAACAGAACAATGGGTGATATTTAAGGAGGAGATGTTCCAAGTACAGGCTAGGTACATTCCAACAAGAGGGAAGGGTAAGGGAACCAAAGCAAGGGCTCCTTAGATGACAAGGGAGATAGAGAAGATGATGAAACAAAAAAAAGGGTGTATGATGCATGTCAGGTGAATTCTTCAAGGGAGAACCAGACCAAATACAATAAGTTGAGAGGGGATGTGAAGATGAAAATAAGATTGGCAAAGAGAGAATATGAGAGTAGAATGGCGGTTAACCTAAAAGAGAACCCAAATATCTACTATCGGCATGTAAACAGTAAGTGAGTAGTAAGTGGCGGGGTGGGGCCTATTGGAGACAAAGAAGGTGATATATGCTTAGAGGCGCAGGGCAAGGCTAGAATACTCAATGAGTACTTTGTATCGGTGTTTACTAAGGAGGTGGATGCTGACAAAATATTGGTAGAAGTGGAAAAGGTAGAAGCAATGGAAGGGGTGAAAATTGATAAAATTGAGAGGTCGCACAACACCAGGTTATAGTCCAACAGTTTTATTTGAAATCACAAGCTTTCGGAGCTATCGATTTGCTCCTTCCTCAGGTGAAGATTTGCTCCTTCCTCAGACTTCACCTGAGGAAGGAGCAAATCGATAGCTCCGAAAGCTTGTGATTTCAAATAAAACTGTTGGACTATAACCTGGTGTTGTGCGACCTCTCAATTTTGTCCACCCCAGTCCAACACCGGCATCTCCGCATCATGAAAATTGATAGACAGGATGTACTAGAAAGGCTGGGTATGCTTAGACTGGACAAGTCACCTGGAGCATATGGCTTGAATCCCAGGTTGCTAAGGGAATTGGGGGAGGAGATAGCGGAAGGGCTTGCCATAATTTTCCAATCTTCCCTAGATGCGGGAGAGGTGCCGGAGGATTGGAAAGTGGCAAATGTGACACCATTGTTCAAGAAAGGGTGTAAGGACAATCTTAGTAACTGCAGGCTGCTCAGTTTAACATCAGTGGAGGGTAAAGTTTTAGAAACAATAATCAAGGAAAAAATTAACAGGCACTTGGGGAGGTTTAAGCTAATTAAGGAGAGCCAACACGGGTTTGTAAAAGGCAGATTGTGTTTGACTAATCTAATTAAATTTTTTGATGAAGTAACAGGGAGGATTGATGAAGGGAATGCAATGGATGTTGTCTACATGGATTTTAGGAAGGCATTTGACAAAGTACCACATAGAAGGCTGGTTAACAAAATTGAGGCTCATGGAATAGGTGGGTCAGTGGCAGCTTGGATAAGGAATTGGCTTAAGGAGAGAAAACAGCGAGTTGTGGTAAATGGCTGTTTTTCAGACTGGAGGATGGTAGACAGTGGTGTTCCCCAAGGGTCAGTGCTGGGGCCACTGCTTTTTGTGATATATGTAAATGACCTGGATATTGGAATACAGAGTAGAATTTCTAAATGTGCCGATGACACTAAACTTGGGGGTGTGAGGATGATACCAATCGACTGCAACAGGACATAGAAAGGCTAGCAGAATGGGCAGACAAGTGGCAGATGGAATTTAATACAGACAAGTGTGAGGTGATGCATTTTGGCAGAAGGAACAGGGAGAGGCAATATACACTTATGGCACAGTTTAAAGAATGTGCGCGGACAGAAAGGCCTGGGAGTTAATGTGCATAGGTCCCTGAAGGTGGCAGGACATATTGAGAGAGTGGTGAACAAAGCATATGGAATCTTGGGCTTCATAAATAGAGGTATTGAGTACAAAAGTAGAGAAGTTAAGCTGAACCTTTACAAAGTGCTGGTTAGGCCACAACTGGAGTATTGCGTCCAGTTCTGGTCACCACACTTTCGGAAAGATGTGAAGGCCCTTGAGAGGGTGCAGAGGAGATTTACCAGAATGGTTCCGGGGATGGGGGATCTTAGCAACAAGGACAGGTTGGAGAAGCTGGGTTTGTTTTCATTCGAGCAAAGGAGGTTGAGGGGTGATTTGATAGAGGTGTACAAGATTATGATGGGTTTGGATAGGCTAGACGGGGAAAGGCTGTTCCCACTAGTTGATGGTACAAGGACTAGGGGACACAGATTTAAGGTTTTGGGCAAGAAATACAGAGGGGATGTGAGAAAAAACTTTTTAAAACAGCGAGTGGTGATAACCTGGAATTCGTAGCCGACGTAAGTGGTGGAAACGGAGACACTCAATGTTTCCAAGGGGAGGCTGGAGAGGCACTTGAGGGAAATAAACTTGCAGGGCTACGGGGATAGAGCGGGGGAATGGGACTGACTGGATTGCTCTACAGAGAGCCAGTACGGACTCGATGGGCCGAATGGCCTCCTTCTGTGCCGTTATGACTGTATGACTCTAAGACAGACACAAAGTATTTGTTTAATTTCTCTGCCATTTCCTTATTCCCCATTATACTTTCTCCTGTCTCAGCCTGTAAGGGACCCACGTTTACTTTCGCTAATCTTTTCCTTTTTACATACCTATAGAAGCTTTTACAGTCTGTTTTTATGTTTCTCTCTAGTTTACTCCCATATTCTATTTTCCCTTTCTTTATCAATTTCTTGGTTCTCTTTTGCTGGATTCTAAAATCCTCCCAATCCTCAGGCTTACTACTCTTTTTGGCAGCATTATAAGCCTCTTCCTTTGATCTAATACTATCTTTAACTTCTTTTGTTAGCCACAGTTGGACCACTTTTCCGGTGAGGTTTTTGTGCCTTAAAGGAATATATATTTGTTGTAAATTATGTATTAATTCTTTAAATGCTAGCCATTGCTTGTCCACTGTCATACCTTATAATGTAGTTTCCCAATCTACCTTAACCAACTCGCCCCTCAAATCTAAACAAAGCAAACTACGTAGGTATAAGACCCTAGTTTCGGATTTAACTAAGTCACTTTCAAACTCAATATAAAATTCTATCATATTTATGGTCACTCTTCCCTAAAGGCCCCTTTACTACAAGGTTATTAATTAACCCTTTCTCGTTGCACAATACTAGATCTAAAATAGCCTGTTCCCTAGTTGGTTCCTCAACATACTGATCTAGAAAACTATCTTGCATACATTCCATGAATTCGTCCTTCACACTATTACTGAAAATTTGGTTTGCCCAGTCTTTATGTAGATTAAAGTCCCCCATGATTACTGTATTACCCTTGTTACATGCGCCTCTAATTTCCCAATTTGTACTCTGCCCTACATTACAACTACTGTTTGGGGGCCTACAAACAACTCCCACCAATGTTTTCAGCCACTTGCTGTTTCTTAGCTCCACCCAAACTGATTCTACTTCTTGATTTTCAGAGCCAAGATCCTTTCTCTCTACTGTCTTTATCCCATCCTTTATTATCAGGGCTACCCCTCCTCCTTTCCCATTTTGCCTATCCCTTCTAAAAGTTATGTTCCCAACCATGGCCACTTTGCAACCATGTCTCCGTTATGGCTATTAGATCAAACCTGTTAATTTCTATCTGCGTTATTAATTCATCTATTTTGTTGCGAATGCTTTGCACATTCAGATATAGTGCCTTTAGCTTTGACTTACTGCTCTTTTTCCCTGATGTCACCTTGGTTACTGATGCCTTACCACCTTTGTTACTCTCTCTGTCCCTTCTTGACCCACTCTGCTTATTTTTACCCAAAACTCTACTCTGCTCTAGAGCCTTGACATTTCTCTTGCTGCTTTTAATTTTACTCTTTCCTGAATCCTCCTGCTGCACCACCGATGCCCACCCCCCCCCTTCATTACTTTAAAGCCCTGTCTACTGCCCTAGTTAATCGGTTTCCAAGGACACTGGTCCCAGCCCGGTTTAAGTGGAGCCCGTCCCAACGGAACAACTCCCTCTTTCCCCAGTACTGGTGTCAGTGCCCCATGAACTAAAACCCCTTCCTCCTACACCACTCTTTGAGCCACGCATTTAAACTTATAATCTATTTGTCCCTATGCCAATTTGCACGTGGCTCAGGTAACAATTCAGAGATTATTACCTTTGAGGTTCTGCTTTTTAATTTGGATCCTAGCTCCTCAAACTCCCACAGAAGAATCTCATTCTTAGTTCTACATATGTCAATGGTTCCTACGTGGACTACGACAACTGGATCCTCCCCCTCCCACTCCAAGTTCTTCTCCAGCCGTGAGGAGATGTCTTTAACCCTGGGAGGCAAAACAACCTTCGGAACTCTCGGTTACAGCTGCAGAGAACAGTATCTATCCCCCTGACTATACTGTCCCCTACCACAACTACATTCCCTTTCACTCGCCCCACTTGAATGGCCTCCTGCACCATGGTGCCATGGTCAACCTGCTCATCCATCCTACAGGCTTTTCCCTCATCCACACAGGCAGCAAGAACCTCATACCTGTTGGACAAGGGAAAAGGCGGAGGCTCCTCCAGCACTGGGGTCCCCTTACCTGCCTGAGTTGCAGTCACACCCTCCTGTCCCTGACCACTAACCAGACCTGGACCACTACCTAACCTAAGGGGTGTGACTGCCTCCTGGATCAAAGTGTCCAGGTAACTCTCCCCATCCCTGATGCCCTGCAATGTCTGCACCTCAGCCTCCAGCTCAAAAACTCTGAGCTGAAGTTCCTCAAGATGCAGGCACCTACTGCAAACGTGGTTGTCCGGGATCGCAATGCTCTCCACAAACTCCCACATGCTGCAGTTGCGGCACACCGCCTGCACTGCCATCCCTGTATGACCTTGATTTATTTCATTAAATTTGTAATTAGGTAACTTAGTTTACAGTGTAGTTTCCTGACTACTGACTTGATCTAGATTAAGTTAAGGCTACTGAAATTAAATATCTACTTGTAACTGAAGTCAATGGGAATCAGGGGGAAAACGCTCCACTGGCTGGAGTCATACCTAGCACAAAGGAAGATGGTTGCGGTGGTTGAAGGTCAATCATCACAGCCCCAGGACATCGCTCCAGGAGTTCCTCAGGGCAGTGTCCTAGGCCCAACCATCTTCAGCTACTGCATCAATGACCTTCCCTCCAACATAAGGTCTGAAATGGGGATGTTTGCTGATGACTGCACAGTGTCCAGCGCCATTCACAACTCCTCAGATAATGAAGCAGTCCATGCCTGCATGCAACAAGACCTGGACGAAGTTCAGGCTTGGGCTGATAAGTGGCAGGTAACATTTACGCCACAGAAGTGCCAGGCAATGACTATCTCCAACATGAGAGTCTAACCACCTCCCCATGACATTCAATGGCATTACCATCGCCGAAACCCTCACTATCAACATCCTGGGGGGGTCACCATTAACTTAACTGGACCAGCCACATAAATACTGTGGCAACAAGAGCAGGTCAGAGGCTGGGTATTCTGCAGCGAGTGTCTCACCTCCTGACTCCCCAAAGCCTTTCCACCATCTACAAGGCCCAAATAAGGAGTGTGATGGAATACTCTCCACTTGCCTGGATGAGTGCAGCTCCAACAACACTCAAGAAGCTCGACACCATCCAGGACAAAGCAGCCCGCTTGATTGGCACCCCATCCACCACCTTAAACATTCACTCCCTCCACCACCGTTGTACCGTGGCTGCAGTATGTACCATCTACAAGATGCACTGCAGCAACTCGCCAAGGCTTCTTTGGCAGCACCTCCCAAACCCGCGACCTCTTCCACCTAGAAGGACAAGGGCAGCAGGCACAGGGGAACACCACCACCTCCAAGTTCCCCTCCAAGTCACACACCATCCTTACTTAGAAGTATATCGCCGATCCTTCATCGTCGCTGGGTCAAAATCCTGGAACTCCCTCCCTAACGGCACTGTGGGAGTACCATCACCACACGGACTGCAGCGGTTCAAGAAGGCTGCTCACCACCACCTTCTCAAGGGCAACTAGGGATGGGCAATAAATGCTGGCCTTGCCAGTGACGCCCAGATCCCATAAACAAATTAAAAAAAACACAAAGCACTACTAAGTACTGTAGGCAAAAAGCAACAACTCCTTTCCTCTCTTCGAATTCACACTTTCCAAATTCCCAACCAAAGCACTCTGTTCAAGTCCACTCCGTTTCACCCTGCTCTGTGCAGACCGCACAGTGACGCCTCCATTTAGACTGGTCGGCAGCTCCACTAAATATGTCCAAATTTCAATGAAGAATTTTTAGGAAAAGGAAAGTAACTTGACTTTAAATCAAATCCACTAATCCATCTTATCATATCCATCAATCTCTTCTCTTTGCAGAAGCACATCTACTTGCCTCTTGAACCTATTTATACTGCCCCTTCAATAGTCTTCCCTCATAGCATATTCCACATCCATTATCCTTTGGGTCCAAAATATTCCAACTGATTTCCTTTCTTATTCCTAACGTATTTTAAACTTGTGACTCCCTGGCATCTAAACCCTCTGCTATAGTGAGCAACACAATAAGAATAAAACCTGACGGACCACCCGGCATCGACCTTGGCACCAGCTACGGACATGACAGCGGCACACCCAGCCCAGTCAACCCTGCAAAGTCCTCCTCACCAACATCTGGGGACTTGTGCCAAAATTGGGAGAGCTGTCCCACAGACTAGTCAAGCAACTGCCTGACAGTCATACTCACATAATCATACCTTTCAGCCAATGTCCCAAACTCCTCCATCACCATCCCTGGGTATGTCCTGTCCCACCGGCAGGACAGACTCACCAGGGGTGGCGGCACAGTGGAATACAGTCGGGAAGGAGTGGCCCTGGGAGTCCTCAACATTGACTCCGGACCCCATGAAGTCTCATGGCTTCAGGTCAAGCATGGGCAAGGAAATCTCCTGCTGATTACCACCCTCCCTCAGCTGATGAATCCGTACTCCTCCATGTTGAACACCAATTGGAAGAAGCACAGAGTAGCAAGGGCACAGAATGTACTCTGGGTGGGGGACTTCAATGTCCATCATCAAGAGTGGCTTGGTAGCACCACGACTGACCAAGCTGGCCGAGTCCTGAAGGACACAGCTGCCAGTCTGGGCCTGCAACAGGCGGTGAGAACACCAACACGAGGGAAAAACCTACTTGACCTCGTCCGCACCAATCTACCTGTCGCAGATGCATCTGTCCATGACAGTATTGGTAGCAGTGACCACCGCACAGTCACTGTGGAGATGAAGTCCTGTCTTCACACTGAGGACACCGTCCATCGTGTTGTGTGGCACTACCACCGTGCTAAATCGGATAGAGGCGCTGTGGGCCATCAGCAGCAGCAGAATTGTATTCCACCACAATCTGTAACCTCATGGCCTGGCATATCCCTCACTCGACCATTACCATCAAGCCAGGGGACCAACACTGGTTCAAGAAGGAGTGTAGAAGAGCATGCCAGGAGCAGCACCAGGCGTGCCTAAAAATATGCATGCTAAAAAGCAGAAGCAGCATGCTATAGACAGGGATAAGCGAAACCACAATCAATGGGTCAGATCAAAGCTCTGCAGTCCTGCCACATCCAGTCGTGACAGTGGTGGACCATTAAACAACTAACGGGAGGAGGAGACTCCATGAATATCCCCATCCTCAATGATGGTGGAGCCCAGCACGTGAGTGCAAAAGAGTTGCAACCATCTTCAGCCAGAAGTGCCGAGTGGATGATCCAGATCAGCCTCCTCCTGAGGTCCCCACCATCACAGAAGCCAGTCTTCAGCCAATTCGATTCACTCCACATGATATCAAGAAACGGCTGAGCGCACTGGATATAGCAAAGGCTATGGGCCCCAACAACATCCCGGCTGTCCTGCTGAAGACTTATGCTCCAGAACTAGCCGCGCCTCTAGCCAAGCTGTTCTAGTACAGCTACAACACTGGCATCTATCCGACAATGTGGAAAACTGCCCAGGTATATCCTGTCCACATTAGTACATGAACAACATTCATTTCAATAAATAAGTCATGAACAATATGTTCATTTTCCTTTTTCCAATTCAGAAAAGTTTCATCTAGGTTTCAAATAATCTACAAAAGACTAGTTAACTGGTAGTGTAGTTTACCTCATCTCCCTGCTACGCTAGATCTAAAATTTGAAAATTTGCATGCTCTACATCGCAAAGCAAATTAAGTTCGAATACCAAAAATAATAATCTTGTATTCAAATAAAGAACCACCATTTTATATTAAAATACATAACAGACAATGCTACATTAAAATACTTGGACCAAAATGTTTGCCTAAAAAAAAAAATCACAAAAAGGTATTTGCATTGCAAACATTGAGGGTCTCTGTATTGACTGTTCTATCATAAATTTGCTCAACAGTACAAACAATAAAGTACTAAACAATCAGCATGTACACGTGGGCTAAAAATGCTCCTAAGCAGCAATGTAAGATTGCAATATTTGTTCCAATGTGCTTTTAGCTTGACTAAATTAGTACACAAAAGGATGACTATTTTCACCAAGATTAAAAGCTCCGCAAATTAAACACTTTCCCATATGTATGTAAGAGTTAAAGCCGGCGACTGCTGGATTTTTTCCTATTAATGTGCAGTCTGTGTATTTTAATCAATGGCTATTTTCTATAATCTCAAATACTGCAATGAGAATTTTGGCTTAGAGATGGGGGTCAATTTTAACTTGACTTCAGTAGAAAGGAAAATCAGGAGGGCTGTAAAGCAGGAGGCCAACTCTTTGCTGCCCATTTCCATCCAGCAGGAACAGTTAAAATTTACCCCATGGAATTTATCTTCTGCAGAATAGTCCTTTAACAAATATTAAGCAGATATTGTAGAATTTAAATCACAGTCACACTTATAGCTGTAAAGCCTTTACTATTGTGTCATACTGACTATGGGATGCCCAGCTAATGGTTAGGCCATTTCTCCTTTCATCCTGCACCACACTGTCCAAATAATACATCTTAAGATGGGTTGTAACAAAGAATGTATCCAGGGCATACATAACATAAGAACATAAGACGTAGGAGCAGGAGTAGGTCATTCGGCCCCTCGAGCCTGCTCCGGCATTCAATAAGATCATGGCGGATCTGATCTTGGCCTCAACTCCACTTCCCTGCCTGCTCCCCATAACCCTGGACTCCCTTATCATTCAGAAATCTGTCTATCTCCACTTTAAATATATTCAATGACCCAGCCTCCACAGCTCTTTGGGGAAGAGAATTCCAAAGATTCACGACCCTCGGAGAAGAAATTCCTCCTCATTTCCGATTTAAAAGGGTGCCCCCTTATTCTGAAATTATGCCCCCTAGTTCTAGATTCCCCACGAGGGGAAACATCCTCTCTGCATCTACCCTGTCGAGCCCCTTCAGAATCTTATATGTTTCAATAAGATCCCCTCTTATTCTTCTAAACTCCAATGAGTATAGGCCAAACCTGCTCAACCTTTCCTCATAAGATAACCCCTTCATCTCCGGAATCAACCTCATGAACCTTCTCTGAACTGCCTCCAATGTAAGGCATCCACAGAAATACTTTTAGGCCTGAATATCTACCCGCTAGACAAAAGATGGCAGCACTAAATGGCCAACAGCAAGTACTCTTTACCAAAATAAAGTGCTTGAAAGGACTCTGTTTCACTTTAGGAGATGTGCTAAACTCAATTGTAACATAACTCTGGAGTCTCAACAGCTTGGTAGAAAACTTCAAGATTTTCCACAAGATCACAATATTACAAATGAGGATGGTCATTCGATTTATCTTAGTACATCCATCGAGAAAGTGCCTAAAATCCCTCCAGTGAAGCATCCAATTGCTTCTTGAATGATTCAAATGTTTTCACCTCCATGACTCTATCCAGGAATCTATTCCATGTATTGCTCTGTGATGCGGAGATGCCGGTGTTGGACTGGGGTGGACAAAAATGAGAAGTCGCACAACACCAGGTTATAGTCCATTAGTTTTTTTTTAAATTACGAGCTTTCGGAGCTCCGCTCCTTCTTCAGGTACCTGTACCTGAAGGAGCGGAGCTCTGAAAGCTCGTAATTTTAAATAAAACTGTTGGACTATAACCTGGTGTTGTGCGACTTCTCATTTATGTATTGCTCTGTGTGTGAAGACCTGTGTGATATCTATCCTAATTTGCCTTTTATTAGTTTAAACCTATGTGGCCCTACCCTATTCTCAGTCTAGTCTGAAGTAATTTTCAAGATTTATCTTTTCCATATTCATTACTAGATTATATACCTCTATTAAATGACCTCTCAGATGCCTCCTTGCAAGGTTGAAAATGCCATTTCTCTAGTTTTTCCTCATAACTCAGACCTTTGTTAGTGGACATCAGCCTTGTGGCTCTTCTTTGCACTGCCTCTTCTGCTTGAATGTCTTCCCATGTCTTGGTAATTGGAAATGGAAAAAGCACCCAAGGTCTGACCAGAGCACAGTATGAGCATGAGTATTTCTGACTAGGTTAATTACTGGTCAAGAAACATATTCCTCTGCCTCACTGCTTCTCAAACTGTGCAGCAGAAGCAACAAGGGTGGGTTAGATCATTACGTAGGAGCAAAGGGAATCGCCCAAGCAAGAAATGTTAGTGCCAGCATTAACTATAACATATATGAATAGTATTTTTTTCAAGTTTGACACGTGGCAGCTTACTACATTAATGTACTGCGCTATTATTGTGCTGAGACACTCTGGGGAAAGGGTGGAGGGCTGCGAGAGGGAGGGTAAAGTAACTAGTTGCTAGTTACAGACCATATTGCCAGAAGCCCCAGAGAAAGTTACTGGCCCACTTTTGACATCAAAGAATGGTATAAAGACAGAGAGGGAAGGATCTAACGAGGCTCAATTAAAAAAAAAAATTATCGTGTGACTTGTACTCTCAGCTTAATTATAACAGTCACTGTAGAGAGGTACTTGGTAAGCTGCTGTAGACTGTTCAACTATACCCCAACATTAGAAAGGGAAAAGAACAACATTGGAACAAAACATTATTCTTTTCTCAGTTCTAATATTATTGTGAACAAAGGAACGTGTATGACTTTTGCATGCTAGTCTTTTAAATGTGTCACATATAATCAATATTCTAGACAGGAAGCTTAAATATCAAAAGCACAAAATTATTAAACTGGGGGAAATTTGGTGTCGTTTTTTTCTATTACTATACAGTTTTTCCATTTTTATGTAAATATATCTTGCAAAAGCAGCTGTTTATGGTTTATGTAGCGAGGCCATCCAAGTAATCAAGTTCCATGACCACATCAACAGGTCTGAAAGTACATGACTTCATGAATGCAGACAGTTGTATTCGACAGTGACTTAGCTGATACAAATTGTCTAAAATACGTTAATGTAGGTGCTATTAATGAAAAAAGTACACACTATGTCCAGATTTAGTTTTGGTTAAAGAGATAGGGAAAGTTTACTGCATCTGTTGAACATTACAGCCAAACATTACACGGCCACAATTTTCTTTATAGCTTACCACTGTAACGCTTCCTGTTCATCTACGCAGACCATATTCACATCTTTACAATGCATACGGAGAAATATCTTAGCATTCGCACGGTTCATATTTCAGTAAGTCAGACACACTCAAAGAACAAGCCCCTTCAGTGTTGTAATATTTTAGGGTTATAAAATTAAAAATATAGTATATAGGAAAGGCACAGAAGCCACACACCAGAGCATCAACACTGTGTCATGGAAGTGAGAACACTTGTTCATTTGCTGCATCGATGAGAGGGGGGGAAAAAAAAAAACTCAGGAGCCATCAAGCTGCTGCCAAATGACTAGAGGTGGGAACAGAGTGGTAGGCAGAGACTGGGGTTAGGTTTCTCTCTCACCCTCTCAGCTATAGGTGGCATTGGGCTGAGGGAAACAAGGGAAAAAATGAAAGGAATGAGATATTGAAAGATTACAATCCTTCCTTTCCTCGCCCCCCCCCCTCCAAACAAAATGAAATCAGGGTTACACTAAGTGAATTATAAGACAGTTATCTATTAGTGTACAGATAATTGAATCAAAGTTCAAGTGGTTCATGAATGCCATCTGACCCCCCTGATCAATTACCTCAGATAAATTCCTTGCTCTTCTTCAAAAAGTGCCATGGGATCTTTTATGCCCACCTGAGGGCAGACAGGGCTTTGGTTTAACATCTCATCTGAAAAACAGCACCCTCTCAGTGCAGCATTCCCACATACTGCACTGAAATGTTAGCCGAGATTATGTGCTCAAGCCTCTGAAGCAAGGCTTCAACCCATGATGCGATTGGATGCCAGCACATGCTGGGATAATTTGAATGATTCTTGAGTCGAAGCAGTGTGCCCAATAATTTGATCTAGTTCCTGGAAGCCTATTGGCTCAGATATTAGGAGAACACCTGGTTCTTATTTGAATAATTCCAAGAGATCTTAACAGCTACCCGAACCTTCAGAACAGAAGTTAGAAAAGGTAGCCAAGGTGCTGTCAAAGAGGTGGGCTTAAAGGAGGCTTTTGACACTGGGGAGAGATGCAGCAAGTAGCAGAATTAAGTGAGGGTGTTCCAGAGTGTGGCTCCGCTGCCAGGAAAGGGAGAATGCATAGATGAGAGTTGGGGGAGCAGAGGGGGGTGGTAGGGACATTGGACTGGAGGAGGTTGCAGAAGTAGAAATTAGCGAGGCTGTGAGGGGATTTTAAAGCTGGCACACTGAGTAAGTCCATGTAAGCCAGCAAAGACAGGTAAGCAGGATAGGAAAGTGGGCAATGGAATTCTGAGGAAGTTGAAGTTCATGTTGGAGAGAGACTGGGAGGCCACCATGAAGTGTACTAGAAATGACAAGTCTAAAGATGACAAAGGTGTGTGGTTGAGGGCTTGGCAGCAGTGGGAGTTAAACAGGAAAGGGATGGATACTGTTTGAGGTAGAAGTAAGCAGGCTTGATGATGGACTGGATGTGGTATCTGAAACTCAGCTCAGGGTTGAGTGGGATACCAAGGCTGTGCATCACTGGGTTAAGCTTGAGCAGGCTTCCAAGAAGGAGGATAACTAAAGGGAATAAGGCAAAGAGCTTCTGGCAGAGGTTAAGCACTTAGGTCTTGCCAATGCTGAGCTTCTCGAAGTTCTAGCTCATTCATGACCTTAATGGCCGACAAGTTGACAGTCATGGAATCAAGGGTGGTAATGGAGCGGTAAAGTTTGATACCTAGATTGTGGACTCAATTCCGAAAGGAAGTTCTGTGAAGTTTTTTTCTCAACATCTGCAACCAATCAAGCAAAATTCCAGAATATCTAACCTGCTGTAAATCTGGATAACTATATAACTACCATATTGCTCTTGGTTAATTCATATGTTCTCGTATTTTTTCAATGACTTCACTGCTCCTGTGATCATTTAAATATAGTTATTGCACCAGGATTTGCAAGGATATCTTCTACATGTGATATGTGTATTCAGAAAAACGCAGTAAAGAAAATGCTTATGTATATTAGTCAATGAACATGGAATGCAAGTTTTAAAAGCTGGAAAAAAAAAAATCACCCCTCAAACTTTTATTAACTACCCATTATTTTTCAAATCCTCGATACAGACTCAAAAATATTCTGGATCTTACATTGAGTATTAGTGTAATGACACATGCCTGGATATGGGATCTGTAACATGGACCTCTAATTTAAACTCTCTCCAGGACACATACCAAGTGTATGGTGAACATGAAGATACCATCCCCTCATAGCCTTGTTTAAACACTGCAATCACAGTTTCATATTAACACTTCATATGCAAATGAGAAACTGCCACGGTTTTGTAATTACAAATCTCTCTTCAAAACAAAACTTCACAGAAATGTACAAAGAACATGACTATAGAATTGAACATGGTCAGTGTCTTTAATATTACTACTCTGTATCAAAGTTGCAGGTATAGCTGATAATTCCACTTCTGATTTAGCTAAATGATTCATCTATTGCATAAGATTCACTTTATTAACACAGTATTCAAGAATGCATATTTATTTGTCATGCAATTGAAAGTATGCAAGCTAACAAAATTGAGCATAAACAGAAATAAAAAGACTTGCATTTATATAGCATCTTTCACGACCTCAGGACATCCCAAAGCGTTTTACAGCCAATTACAGGAAACTCTTTATTAACCGGCACCCAAATATCCGGAAATCTCTCTTAACCGGCAAAATTCTTGAGTAGGTAACCGGGGTTTTCCTTCATCTCTCGTTTAAGATTAACTTAAAAAAAAAAGCCCCGAGGCGTTTGACTTGTATCGGAGCGTGTAGATTGGGAGGGGAATGTGCAGCCCGGGTAGGCAGCGGACACGACAGATGGCGGTCCCCGGGGAGACGGAGCTCCGAATGCAGGCGCATGTCAATGTGTACGGGGCTCTCGTACGTTGGTAGATATAACTCTCCGTTATCCGGACTTTTTGATAAACCGGCACCACGCCGGTCCCGTCGGTGCCGGTTAATAAAGAGTTTCCTGTAGGTACTTCTGAAGTGTAGTCATTGTTGCAATGCGAGGGTATACATATCAGGAAAGGATGAACAGGCTGGGTCTCTTTTCTCTTGAAAAAGGCTGAGGAGTGACTAGAGGCTATCAATATAAGATAGTCACCAAGAATTCCAATAGGAAATTCAGAAGAAACTTCTTTACCCAAAGAGTGGTGAGAATGTGGAACTCGCTACCACAGGGAGTGGTTGAAGCGAATAGTATAGATGCATTTAAGGGGAGGCTAGACAAGCATATGAGGGAAAAAGGAATAGAGGGTTATGCTGATAGATTTTAGATGAGGAAAGACGGGAGGAGGCTCGAGTGGAGCATAAACGCTGGCATGGACTGGTTGGGCCGAATGGCCTGTTTCTGTGCCGTATATCCTATGCAATCCTACGTAATGTAGGAAACGCAGCAGCCAATTTGCGCACAGCAAGCTCCTACAAACAGCCATGTGATAATGACCAGATAATCTGTTTTTTTGTTATGCTGATTGAGGGATAAATATTGGCCAGGACACCGGGGATAATTTCCCTGCTCTTCTCCGAAATAGTGCCATGGGATCTTTTACGGCCATCTGAGAGAGCAGACGGGGCCTCGGTTTAATGTCGGTATCTCAGACAGAGCAGCACTGCACTGGAGTGTCAGCCTAGATGTTTGCACTCAAGTCTTTGGCCGCAACGTGTGCTATCCACAGGATGCACAGCAGCAGCTCACCAACTCACTTCTTCAGCAGTACCTCAAAAACCTGCAACCTCCATCACCTAGAAGCACAAAGACAGCAGGCATATGGGAACACCATCACCTCCAAGTCGCACACCATCCTAACTTGGACATATATCTGCATTACCTCATCTTTGCTGGGTCAAAATCTAGGAACTCCCTACCTACCAGCATTGTGGGAGCAGTCCTCACACAGACTGCAGCAGTTATAGGAGGCGGCCCACCACCAGCTTCTCAGGGCAACTGGGGATGGGCAATAAATGCCGGTCTTGCCAACGGCGCTCACTTCACGAGAATGAATAAAAGAACATGAGGGAGTTCTTACACAGGAAGCTGGTGTAATTGTGGACTTACAACTCTTGTGTATAGTCCAGCAATGTGACATTTAAGCAATGGCCCGAAAATTAGACCGAATACGCGAGAGTACGCACTGTGTACTCTCGCGTTTTAGGTCTCCAATTGCCGGTTTCCAGCATGCACTGCGCATGCGCGGGAAACCGGCACTTCGTGAATTCAAAAGGGGGCGGTTCCTAAGTGAACCGCGTGCCCACTACAGGCTGTGCGCACGCAGTGCACTTAGTGCTTTGAACGCGCAGGTAAGCATGGAAGATTTTACACATAAAGAAAGGAGGCGTAAGACCCTCTTTTAACAAGGTAAGTAGTTAATTAAGAATTATTTTAAATTTTTTCAAAAATTTTATTTTTTGTTTAAAGTGGTTCATTTATTTAACTATACTTATTTTATTAATGTGATGGCTTTTTTTTTAATTTAATTGAGGTTTAGCTGTTCTTTTGGGGGGGTATAGTATTCATAGCTTTGACAGCCCTTGCTGTCAAAACTATGAATGAAAGATGGTGTGCTGCCATTGGCTCTGACTGAATCACGTGATCCCAGAGCTCGCACGAACTAATTGCGTCTCTGGGTCACGCAACCACTGCACAGCTGCAGCCTTGAAACTAAAGTTCGTGTGGGCCCGGAGGAAAAAGGTAGGCGCGGAGTGAGATATCGCGGGGAAGCCTTACCCCCGCGTGAACACTCACTGTTTAATTTCTGGGCCAATATATCTGAGAACAAAGATAGAATCCACAATATAACTAAGTTAGTGATTGCATCATTTACCAACTTTTGGAAGATCAAACAGGCTTTAGAACTGAAAAAGAATCAAGGCAGAATACTCTGATTGTAGAAATGGATGAGAACTGAGGACAGGAAATGATAGCGGCGTAGATGGTACGGCCCAAAGCTCTTGCTATTCGGTGAATCGCTAAACAGAATGCAATTTTTTTTTAAACTGGAAACTTAGCACAATTTCCTTCTGTACAGCAAAGTGGCAGTACATAAAGTATAGTTTATGAAATCTTTCAAATGTATGGTTTATGTATAATATATTTAGTACTATATTGAACATTTGAGCTGTACTTGGCACTGAAAAGTACAGTGGATTTGTTTTAAAAAAAGATATATTTTTAACTGTGTGCTTTGAAAATGATCCCATCCATTTATACAATGGCCAGTTCTACGTATGGTAAGCAGGAGTAAACTTTGTTACTGCATCGTTCTTGTTTCCCCTCGCATCTGGTTTGCACCTACATGCAGTTTTTCCTCTACTGCATGGGCCCATCTGAACAAAGATTTTTTTTCCAAAATTTCATGATGCTTCAGAAGTGAGACCAATGATTCGAATCATAGAATGATGCGGCCCATCGTACTTGAGCCGGCTCTTTGGTAGAGCTATCTAATTTGCCCCACTCCCCTGCCCTTTCACCGTAGCCATGCAATTTTTTCCCCTTCAAGTATTGATCCAATTCCCTTTTGAAAGTTATTATTGAATCTGCTTCCACCACCCTTTCAAGCAATACATTCCAGATCATCGTAACAAATCACTGCGTAAAAAAAGGCCTTTGGTTTTTTTGGCCAATTACCTTAAATCTGTGTCCTCTGGTTACCGACCCTTCTGCCACTGGAAACAGTTTCTCCTTATTTATTCTATCGAAACCCTTCATGATTTTGAACACCTCTATTAAATTTCCCCTTAACCTTCTCTGCTGTAAGGAGAACAAACCCAACTTCTCTAGTCTCTCCACATAACTGAAGTTCTGCATCCCTGGTAGTATTCTACTGAATCTCCTCTACACCCTGTCTAAGGCCCTGACATCCTTCCTAAATGTGATGATGTGGAGATGCCGGCGTTGGACTGGGGTGACGAAGGAGCAGCACTCCGAAAGCTTGTGATTTCAAATAAAGCTGTTGGACTATAACCTGGTGTTGTGCGACTTCTCACATTTATCCTTCCTAAAGTGTGGTGCCCAGAACTGGGCATAATATTCCGCTGGGGCCTAACCAGTGATTTATAACAGTTTAGCATAACTACCTTGCTTTTGTTCTCTATGCTTCTGTTTATAAAGCCAAGGATCCCATATGCTTTGTTAACAGCCTTCTCAACTTGTCCTGCCACCTTCCAAGTCTCTCTGTTCCTGCACCCATTTGAAATTGTGGCATTTAGTTTACGTTGTCTCATTCATTCTTCCTACCAAAATGCATCACTTAATAAAAACAGAAAATGCTGGGAATACTCAGCAGGTCAGGCAGCATCTGTGGAGAGAGTAACAGAGTAAAGTTTCAGGTCGATGACCTTTCATCAGAACTGGAAAGAGTGAGAGTTTAACAGATTTTAAGCAAGTGCAGGGGTAGGGAAAGGGGGGAGGGGAGGAAAGAACAAAAGGGAATGTCTGTGACAGGGTAGAAGGCAGGAGAGATTAAATGACAAAAGGAATCTGGTCTGTATTTGAGTGTAGGTCCCAAGGTCCCTAGGCCATGGGACTGTGCCACCCAGTCCATGGCCTAGCATAAGTTCGAATATACAGTTACCAGTTCGTGCAATTGCTGATCACAGCTCAACAGTCAACACTCGAGTTAAAAGTTCCATTGGTTCAGACAAAATTATTCCAAGCGTTATAACACCACAGAAAAATTAGTCACTCAAATGGTGGCGAGATAGCAAAACCTAAGTGATAAAAAAAAAGCATTTTAAAATTATTTTTTCCATAACAATTCTTTCTTCTCGTACCCAGGTCAATCGGTCAGAAATATACAAGGGACACTATTTCATCTATCACATGATGTTTGGCAAACGGTGTCAGATAGTGGATGTGCAGATATCTGCCGCTGCAGTTTGCTCAGCAAGTCCAAGTACAAAACAACAAGCTTTTAGATCCCCCACCCCGGACCCATAATTACCAGACTGCTGGTAGTAGAAACACAAGTTAGCCATTTCATTAATGAAACTAAATTAATGCACACAGGCCTTTAAAATAAGTGGAGTTTCAAATAACAAAAATGACAACTGTAATGTCTATCTGAACAACATTTGATAACTAATGAATGGTGGCCAACTGAACCAAATATTGTTCTGCAATATCACTTATTTGAACATGACTGAAAGATGTCTCAATGTGTCTATACTAATGTCAGATATGCTTCATGAAAGTAAATTGGGCAGGTTGAGAAAACAGTTAAATAAGCTTACGGGATCCTGGGCTTCATAAATAGAGGTATAGAGTACAAAAGTGTGGAAATTATGATGAACCTGTATAAAACATTGGTTCGGCCTCAACTGGAGTATTGTGTCCAATTCTGGGCACCGCACTTTAGGAAGGATGTGAAGGCCTTAGAGAGGGTGCAGATAAAATTTACAAGAATGATTCCAGGGATGAGGGACTTCAGTTACGTGGATAGACTGGAGAAACTGGTGTTTTTCTCCTTAGAGCAGAGAAGATTAAAAGGCGATTTGATAGAGGAGTTCAAAATCATGAGGGATCTGGACAGAGTAGACGGAGAGAAACTGTTCCCATTGGCGGAAGGGTAGAGAACCAGAGGACACAGATTTAAGGTGATTGGCAGAAGAACCAAAGATGACATGAGGAAAAACTTTTTTATGCAGCGAGTGGTTAGGATCTGGAATGCACTGCCTGAAAGGGTGGTGGAGGCAGACTCAATCACAGCTTTCAAAGGGGAGTTGGATAAGTACCTGAAAGAAAAAATTTGCAGGGCTACGGGGAAAGGGCGGGGGAGTGGGACTAGCTGAAGTGTTCTTGCAGAGAGCCGGCACGGGCTCGATGGGCCGAATGGCCTCCTTCCGTGCTGTAACCATCCTGTGATTCTAACCAAAACCAAGTTCTCATACAACTCCAAGATCATCTTGGAGAAGCAGCAGAAACTCCAAACTCCTCTTTTCCACTACTAATCATTTCCTCCCATCACCTCCGACTACATTCCCCATTCTCACCACAGACTAATGTGAAGAGCTCATAGACATGTGTCTAAATTCAAGGGCATCAGCTGTACTTCCTCCAGCTTCTCTGATCCTTATCCCTTGACCTCCAGCCCTCCTCCTTTTCAAGTCCTGACCCTTTATGCCATTACTTCTGCCCCATCCCTAAACTTATCTTGCCCATGAAGCCCAGTGCCTACACCCTCAAAATCACCTTTCCGAACTCCTGGCCACCCAAATTTCCTTCAATCCCATGCCCGCTGAAATTAACCTGTTGCTATTCTCTGGCATGGTCCCGAAGCCCTTCAAAACCATTGTAATCACCCTTCACTGCTTTCAATGTCTCTAATATCACCAGGTACCATCTCATCTCCAACCTTCCCTTTCTTTTTATAGTTCAGGAATTCATTACTGCCTCACAATCACACTACCAAGTTCAACACTCTCCAATCATGCTTCTGCCAATCCACAGCACCAAGGCCACGTTTGTCAAAGTTACCAACATTCTGTATGACTGTAACTTGCGGTCTCTCCTCAACCTCTACACTGCCTCGGACACCATCAATTAGTTCACCTCCATGGCACTGTTCTCAATGGAGGGGGCGGCATGGTAGAGTTGAATGCCACTGATGTGCTTCTGGATGATGTCTCAAAGGGATAGCATGTAAATGATGAAGCGGACACGATCCAGAATGAAACCCAGAGCTGCAGAAGAGTGTGCATGGGCACCAAAGAAAAAGACATCAACAAAATCACGTTCATGACACTGCTCTTTTATGGTTCCACTTCTACTTGTCGCACTATGGACACTGCATTGTCTCCAATGGCTTCTCGTGTCATGGCTGCATGGTCACTTCTTGTGTAACCCAGTTCCATCTTTGACCATGTGCTTTTCATTATTTACACACTAACCCCCAGTGACATTCTCTGGAAGCATAAGCTGAGTTTCACCTGTATACCAATAAATCAGCTCTACCATTCAGCCTTCATAGAAGGTCAAGAATTCCAGAGGGTTGTAGCATGGTTGCTAAAGACAGGTTGCTGAAGGTGGAGTTGGGGAATCTGGAAAGAAATGTATGCTAGTGTCAAAGGAACAGAGTATGGGACGGAGGAGCTGGGTATTCAAGAACTGGGAGAAAAGAGACTTCAAGGAGCAGGCGGTGGGCTTCATAGACAAGCTACATTTAGAGAAGGCAGAGGGGGAGAAGGTGGGGTGGGGGGTCGGTGCTGTTGCAATTCTCCAACTGCTTAGCTAATTTCAAGATCTCCAGCTAAATGTTGGCAAAATTCACAATGCTAAAATTACTAGAACCACTGCCAACTACTAAACAATCTGGCAATATCATGTACCAACTATAATTTTCAGTAAGTTTAATTTACAGAACATATATTTTGTAAGAATTTTTGATCATAAATCACATTCTGGGTCATGTCACCTTAATAAACTAAAAACAGTCATTATATTGACTGTTATAGTTTAAGCTGCATTGCAAAGCACAAAGCCACTGTATAATTTCTGACCAATAATTCATTGACAGCCTAACAGCTTTGTTTTTCTATAATAACCTAACTTATGTTATCCTTCAGAACTTATTTAATGTAACACACTTAATAATTAATTAGAAAAAGGTGTAGTGCCAGAGGACTGGCAGATAGCGAACGTCATACCTATATTTAAGAAGCGGGATAGAACATGTCCAGGGAATTATAGACCAGTCAGCTTAACATCGGTGGTAGGAAAAATAATGGAATCCCTACTAAAGGAGAAAATTGAAGAACATCTAGAAAACAAAAACATAGTAAGGAATAGCCAGCATGGATTTCAAAAGGGAAAGTCTTGCTTGACCAACCTCATTGAATTTTTTCAAGAGGTAACAGAGAGAGTAGACAATGGTAATGCAGTAGATGTAATTTATCTAGATTTTCAAAAGGCCTTCGATAAGGTACCCCATAATAGACTGATGAACAAGGTCAGAGAATGCGGAGTCAGAGGACAAGTAGCAGAATGGCTAGAAAGCAGAGAGTAGGGGTAAAAGGTAGCTATTCACAGTGGCAGAAGGTGTTCCACAAGGATCAGTGCTGGGACCACTGTTGGTCACAATTTATATTAACGATTTAGACTTTGGAATCAAAAACACAATTTCTAAATTTGCAGATGACACCAAATTTGGGGGGGGGGGGGGGTGGGAGATAGTCAATACTGAGGAGGACTGCGTCAAATTACAGGAGGACATTAATAAACTTGCAGAATGGGCATATAATTGGCAAATGAAGTTCAACACAGATAAATGTGAGATATTACCTTTTGGTAGGAAGAATAGAGAGGTTACTTATTACTTGGAGGGTGCGAGTCTAGGTGGGGTAGAGGAACAAAGGGATCTCGGAGTACAAATACACAAATCACTAAAAGTTGCGCCACAGGTTAGCAAGGCCATAAAAAAAGCAAACCAAGCACGAGGGTTTATTTCCAGAGATATAGAATTAAAAAGTAGGGAAGTTATGCTAAACCTGTATCGAACCTTGGTGAGACCACACTTGGAGTACTGCGTACAGTTCTGGTCACCATATTATAAAAAGGATATAGAGGCACTGGAGAGGGTGCAGAGAAGATTTACAAGGATGATACCAGAAATGCGAGGGTATACATATCAGGAAAGGATGAACAGGCTAGGTCTCTTTTCTCTTGGAAAAAAGAAGGCTGAGGGGTGACCTAATAGAGGTCTTCAAAATTATGAAAGGTTTTGATAGAGTGGATACAGAGAGAATGTTTCCACTTGTGGGGAAGAGCATAACTAGAGGCCATCAATATAAGATAGTCAACAAGAAATCAAATAGGGAATTCAGAAGAAACTTCTTTACCCAAGGAGTGGTGAGAATGTGGAACAGGGAGTGGTTGAAGCGAATAGTATAGATGCATTTAAGGGGAGGCTAGACAAGCATATGAGGGAGAAGGGAATAGAGGGTTATGCTGATAGAGTTAGATGAGGAAAGACGGGAGGAGGCTCGAGTGGAGCATAAACGCCGGCATAGGACTGGTTGGGCCTAATGGCCTGTTTCTGTACCGTATATCCTATGTAATCCTATGTTAAACTTGTAGGCTCATGAAATATAAAAAGTTATTACAGCCTGCTATTGTAATTTGTTTAGAGAACACTTAATTCTCAATGCAAAAAAAAATCTATTTCAGCTCCTGTACATATACTAATGCCCATTAAAATGGATTTGGCATGAAATTAAATAAGCTGCAATGCCACCTAGTGGAAAATACCAAATTAAAAATCAACTGGAGCTGGTTTGATACATAGATATATAATATCAAACCATCTCCAGTTGATTTTTAATCTGGTATTTTCCCGTTATATATACATATAGTAAGACTTATGAAACTTTAAGGATGTAAGCACGCTATGCATTCTGACCTTGCATGCTATAAAACTTAAAAACCACGAGAGTAGTTAGCAAGAACTAGACAAAGTTTAAACCTTACCTACATATTCATTTTTAAACTCAACGTGTGGCAGTTGCAAACCATTAGTATGCAAATTTTTTATAAGAAACCTGCGTGAGACTACGGGATACATTTCCCTGTGTTGCATTTCAAAAGTAATTCATTTTGTGAGGCACTCAGTGACACTGGCATGATAGCATGGGGCTATATAAAATCGAAGTTTAAAAAAAAATTACAAACCATCTAAGGAGAAATGCATTATTTGAAAATAAAACGCTGGAGGCACCTAGCAATGCAGTGTGTTAGACACTAACCTTTTACTTCTGGGTTCAATTCTAGCCCAGACTGTTGAGGTGAAAGTCTCCTGTGTCAGTGTCTTGGGATGACAGCACAAACAATCCTTAATTCAGTACTAATTAGCAATCTCACTCTGAAAGACCACAGAATAGCTGGTGTGGGAGATGGAAAAAGTGTTATACTAGTGCAATAGAGGTGCTCTTCTGAGGTTAGGGCTGAGGCATGCTACTGGGGCAAAGTAGAGCAAACTTCTCCCTTAGCTTGATGCTAACACTGGGTGCCTGCAATGAGAACAGTTCCATTGCCTAGCACCAATATCCCTACCCCGTGAGACATAATCTGATTTAACGAGAGTAAAAATACCTCTTAACTAAATGAGAAATTCAAGCAAGTGGGCTTGGATTGTGTGTGACACAACAAGAATGCTATTACAAGCAGCAAAGAGGAGGAATTGTTGAAAAGCAAAAGGCTATTTTTGAGATAGTAAGTGAAAAGAGAGCAAAGTTGCCATGATATGAACACTAAACAAATAGTGAACAATGCAAAATATAGTTGTGATAGCACTCATTAAGTTCATACAATTTGAATTAAATTGGTTGTGTGTGAAAGGTGAAACTGAGCTGGTGAGAAATGCAGTTAAAACTAAACTGCATCCAAGTTTATTAGACACAGAAAGCATTAGAATTCTGGTATCTTGACAAAAGTAAATTTTCATGCAAAACCAGAGGCACATTTACCTTACAGCTCAACTTCAGCAGCAGTGCTGCAAGATAAATGAAGTTGCACAGCTTCCAGCATCCACCTGAAATGATGTTTTTTCCCTGTGCCTATGAAGGCAGCAATGCCAAAGCAGCAAAATAAACACTGCTTCTAAAAGCACCAATCCACCCCCCCCCCACCCTTTTTTTTTCTTTTCAGCCACTTTTCAATCGCTGGACCAGACAAACCTTGGCCATTCATCTGGGAAGATTTGTAATCCAGAAAATGAACCTGCCAGTTATGACTTTCTAATAATTACCTAATCTTGCTCATGTTGTTGGTACAACAAAATCTATCCATCACAAATAGGATGGATTAGAGAGCAGTGAGAGACCCAGATTACAGGATCACTTCAACTTGAAGCAATTCTGTAATGTAAATGCAATATAAGAAATGGTGTAGCAATTCAGCATCAAGTCAAATCTTTTATGCATGTTACTGAACGGGGGGGGGGGGGGGGGGGGAGGAAATGCCTTTAACATTACAAAATATAAATATTTGGGTACCCCGGTGGTTCAATGTATGAATGCACCACTTGGTGCGGTGCTGAACCAGGTCATCAGGAAGGTCCCAGAGACAATCCTTTGTATGTGCGGTTAGCCTATCACAGTTTGGACAGCAGTGGAGCCATTACAATTGGCCTCAGTATCCCCTGACTGGAGAGATGGAGGAAAAAGAAAATTCAGCCAATGCTCCTGATCACTACAGTTACTGCTGCGGCAATTTGCCTCTGTGGACATCAAGTGATTGGGCTTAGCTCTGATGTGCCCATTCCCCTACCCAAAAACAAAATAGCTCATCATTGTCTTGGCTCATTTGTGATGTACCAAAGAACTTTTGGAACTTGTAAAACTATACTTCAACATCACTACCTTGCAACAGGAGGTCAGAAAAAGAGAGAGACGTTTCAGCGACTAAAGTATAAATCTTCAAAATGAATCATCTGAAGTGATATAATGTTTGCTAAGCAGAACGTCAGTTGGTTTATCCAAATGCAATAATGGGTATCAAAAACAAAAAATGCATTACTTCTGCACAGCACCCTCTAAACTTTTTGCAATGTTTCTTCACCAACTGTCAGAATCAGTTTTGCTTCTCTTTTAAACACCAGAAAACACTTGCAGATGTATCATGTTCTAAGATTCGGTGGACCCAAATGGTACTTTCTTTTCTTTTGTGGTTGTATGTACTGTTTCATAAGTAAGAGAAGACCTTCAAAAACTATGCAAGAACCCTATAAAAAGCACAGAAAGATGCTACATGTTCTAAAAGAGTTGTATCAGTTTCAGACGCAGCTTTTATTTCTTTTTCTCTGATATATTAAAAAAAAATTTGCCTGATTTTTCTTAAAAGCAAGGCGACGTTCACATTCGCAGAAAGCTGTGGCGCTCTTATTTTGCTTTAAAATTTGCATATCAGCTTTAGTTGGCATCACTTCTCTAACCAGGATAACAAACATAAATCAAGTTTTGAGTTGTCATTGCGCACAATAATGTTTTTTGTTTCACACTTGTACTGTAAACAATAAATTCATGCAAATTACTTTGCTCACACAAATGCTCTTCAAATGATCTGTTAAGAATTCAGATTGCCATGCAAAAAGTAGTATAGTTCTCTTAATTTATTTGCTTTTGTAATGAAGGAGCACCGTAAGATGTAGTGCATTAGGCATCACAGTGATAACTATCCAGGGGAAACAATAGCACAAGATCTCCACCATACAAATGCAGTAAAAGAACACACTCTGAGAAACAGCTTGCTCTCATCAATGTAATGACACAGAAATGAATGGGGGGGGGGGGGGTGGGGAGAGAGAGAGAAAGGGGAGCACATACTTGTTCTGAAGCAGAGTAGCTGCAATACAATATTATGCTGGTACTTAGTGACAGTGATTAATTTGTAATGTCAGTAACAGAGTGGACCAACTGTTCAGTGTTACAATGTTATGACAACCGTCAATAGTTACAAATCCCCATTTACAATCTCAGAATATGCAGTTTCTGAACACATCAGAACTACCTGTTGACAGCGTATAATACTCAATCAGTCAGAGGCAGTAGCATTTGCAGTAGAAAATCCGATATAGCCAAGTTAATCCAATGTACAGGTTTCCTGTTCTTTTACCAAAACAAAAACTTCAGGTGAAATCAAGAAGCTCTTATAATGGAAGTAAGCTGGGATGCTTGCCTCTAACCGGAGTTCGGATGCGACCACCTCTCAGCCAAAGCTGCTCAATGCTCCTTGTTCTAAAGCTCCCATCCTATGCTCCCATCTCCCTAGCTGTTTGCTTGTGTCCTGATGCTCTGGAGAACGTTGCCAGCTGGTACAGTAACCAGCTGATGTACATTCAATACTGCTTAACATTTAGTGCATCTGAAGTGGCCTTGAGCATAAAATAGTACGCAAACTGAAGTAAAGAACTAAGTTTTACTCCATTTAAGGTTATTCTAAGGTAGTTCAGTTAACCCCTTAAATGTATAAAAATAATGGCCATTTAACAATTGTATTTTAAAAATCTCAGGTTGAAGATATAGGAAGTGGATCTGAATGGTAGTATTTGTCCTCAATATCCTGGAGGAAACTTTTCCCACCTATTATGTGGAACTTTTGCACTATTGTTTAGAGTCCTTGGTTAAAAATAGTAAACAATCGTTCAGGAAAACATCAAATTTGGAAGTGGGAAATGTAATTCTGGAACATTTTGCCTGATGGTAAGACTAACACAGGAAGGTGACAACATCTGCAACAAAGTCAGCAAAACAAGCCGTTAATAAGGGATTATGAACTAAGTAACATACCATTTTGTAAGCCCATCCAGAGCTGCTTATGATCCTTTTTCTGCATCTCATTGATTACTTGACTTTTGTGCTTTAAGGCATCAGCTTCTTTAATGCAAGACATAAAGTGAGCTTCAACAGCATCTTTCGTGAGGCAATGAAGAAGTTCCGTTTCAGGAAAATTCTGGAAAAATATTAAGCACACAATTGTACTCCAAGTAAGCAAGTGTACAATTTATTCCACCAGCTCTGGGCAAAAAGAAAATAGAAATTTATTTTAAAACAGGTGATGCTGCTCTACATTAGTGATAATGCAAACAATAGAACTGTAGGTAGCAGTCACTCAAAACTGGCTTATCATACATCATGTTTCTGAACACATCTTAAAAATATACTAGAAAGATAGAACACTGCACCACTGATCATTTTAAGGTCTTGTAATCATTAAAAAATACTACCTTTTTTTAATAAACTCCCCCTCTGCAATGGCTCAATGAGTTTATCCAGTAACTAGCTGAGCCTTTCAAATTAGCAAAGTCTCAGATTCAACCTTTGGTCTGTGCGGAGTTCTCTCTCATATGGGGCTGTGGTCGGGGCAGGGTTGGTTTGCAGGAGGGAAAATTGGCAAGGGCCCCACTCTTGGCCATTCAATCACTCTTGCTGGAAGTGCATGAGTGTACACGAGATGACAGGATTAAGTTTGACTACGCTGAAGGCTGGGTAGACAAGCCTGCTGGTGCTTATAGTCAAGGCTCACACACAATCAAAACAAATAATGGCACAGTTTCTGTTTATATTAATCATTTCTTTTCGTATTTCATAGAATCGACCATTATCCTTTGCTTACCACTGAGCCAATTTCGGATCCAACTTACCACTTCTCCTTGGATCCCATGGGCTTTAAATTTTCTGACCAGTCTGTCATGTGGGACCTTGTCAAAAGCCTTGCTAAAATCCATATAGACTACATCAAATGTGCTACCCTCGTCGACCCTCCTTGTTACCTCCTCAAAAAATGTAATCAAGTTAGTCAGACACTTAACAAATCCATGCTGACTGTCCTTGATTGATCCGTGCCTTTCTAAATGACGATTAATACTGTCCCTCAGAATTTTTCCAATAATTTGCCCACCACTGAGGTTAGGCTGACTGGCCTGTAATTACGCGGTCTATCCCTTTCTCACTTTTTAACAACGGTACAATGTTAGCAGTCCTCTAGTCCTCCGGAACCACACCTGTAGCCAGAGAGGATTGGAAAATGATGGTCAGAGCCTCCGCTATTTCATCCCTTACTTCTCTTAACAGCCTGGGATACATTTCATCCGGGCCTGGCGATTTATCTACTTTCAAAAGATGCTAAATCCCTTAATACTTCCTCTCTCACTATGTTTATTTCATCCAATATTTCACACTCCTCCTTAACTACAATGTCTGCATCGTCTCTTTTGTGAAGACAGACGCAAAGTATTCATCAAGGACCATACCCACGTCTTCCGCCTCCACACACAGGCTAGCTTTTTGGTCTCTGATAGGCCCTACTCTTTCTTTAGTTATCCTCTTGCTCTTTATGTATTTATAAAACATCTTTGGGTTTTCCTTGATTTTACTTGCCAATATTTTCTCATACCCACTCTTTGCTTTCCGAATTTCCTTTTTAATTTCACCTCTGCACTTTCTATACTCCTCTAGACTTTCTGCAGTACTGAGCTCTCGGTATCTGACATAAGCTTCCCTTTTTTGCCTTATCCTACCCTGTATGCCCCTTGACATCCAGTGGGCCCTAGATTTGGGAGCCCTACCCTTTTTCTTTGTGGGAACATATTTGCTGTGAACCCTCACTATCTCCTCCTTGAATGCCTCCCACTGCTCTGACACTGATTTACCTTCAAGTAGCTGTTTCCAGTCCACTTTTGCTAAATCACATCTCAGCTTAATCAAATTGGCCTTTCCCCAATCGAGATTTTTTACTCCTGGTCTATCTTCGTCCTTTTCCATATCTAGGCTAAATCTAACTGAATTATGATCACTACCACCAAAATCCTCTCCCACTGATACCCCTTCCACCTGCCCAGCTTCATTCCCTAAAATTAAGTCCAGAACCACCCCCACTCTTGTTGGGCTTGCTACGTACTTGCTAAAAAAGTTCTCTTGAATGCATTTTAAGAATTCTGCACGCTCTATACCTTTTACACTGAATTTATCAGTGTTAATGGCCCGAAAATTAGACCTAATACGCGAGAGTACGCACTGTGTACTCTTGCGTTTTAGGTCTCCAATTGCTGGTTTCCAGCATGCACTGCGCATGCGCGGGAAACCGGCACTTCGTGAATTCAAAAGGGGGCGGTTCCTAAGTGAACTGCGTGCGCGCTACAGGCTGCGCGCACGCAGTGCACTTAGTTATTTTTGCAATTTTGAACGCGCAGGTAAGCATGGAAGATTTTACACATGAAGAAAGGAGGTGTAAGACCCTCTTTTAACAAGGTAAGTAGTTAATTAAGTATTATTTTAAATTTTTTTCAACAGGTTTATCTTTTTTAGAGACTTTAAAGAAAGGTAAGTTTATTTTTATAACTTTTAAAAAGATTTTAAATTTTTTCAAAAATTTAATTTTTTGTTTAAAGTGGTTAATTTATTTAACTATACTTATTTTATTAATGTGATGGCTTTTTTTTAAATTTAATTGAGGTTTAGCTGTTCTTTTGGGGGTGTGCAGGATTCATAGCTTTGACAGCTCTTGCTGTGAAAACTATGAATGAAAGATGGTGTGCTGCCATTGGCTCTAACTGAATCACGTGATCCCAGAGCTCGCACGAACTAATTGCGTCTCTGGGTCACGCAAGCACTGCACAGCTGCATGTGGGACTGGCCTTGAAACTAAAGTTCGTGTGGGCCCGGAGGAAAAAGGTAGGCGCGGAGTGAGATATCGCGGGGAAGCCTTACCCCCGCGCGAACACTCATTGTTTAATTTCTGGGCCAATATTAGAGTAGTTGAAATCCCCTACTATTACTACCCTATTGTTTTTGCACTTCTCAGAAATTTGCCTACATATTTGCTTTTCTATCTCCCTCTGACTATTTGGGGGTCTACAGTACACTCCCAGCAGTGTGATCGCCCCTTTTTTGTTCTTCAGTTCAACCCATATGGCCTCATTTGGTGATCCTTTTAACATATCATCCCTCCTCACAGCTATAATTGTTTCTTTAACCAACACTGTGAGCCCCCCTACTTTTTTTTTATTCCCCCCCCCCCCCATCTCATCTGAAAACCCTGTAACCAGGAATGTTGAGCGGCGATTCCTGCCCTTCTTTCAGCCATGACTCAGTAATAGCAATATCATCATACTTCCACATGTCGATCTGTGCCCTCAGCTCAGCTGCCTTATTCACTAGACTCCTTGCATTGAAGTATATACCATTAAGCACTGCCAGACCCCTTTGTTGTCTATTTTCTAGCTTTTGTTTCCTCTGCCTTCCAAATTCACTTACTAATTCTCTGTCTTCCATTTCCAGCTTTGCTTCTTTCCTTCTGAATCTACGTTCAGGTTCCCATCTCCCTCCCAAGCTCAGGTTCCCATCCATGGTATTTGTTTTTTGGTGTAACCATTTAGAATACATTACAAAGTACAAGATTAAACAGTGCCAAATTAAGTACAAAGCTTAATTTTTCATACATGTAACATCCGGTTTTTGCTGATTAACTTCAAATGCTAACACTTCAAATGTAATAAGAACAAACTTGCATTAATATAGCGCCTTTCACAACCTCAGGACATCCTAAAGAAGTATTTTGATATGTCGTCAATGAAGTAGTTTTCGTAATTTAGGGAAACGTGGCAGCCAACTTACACACAGCAAGGTCCCACAAAGAACAATGAGATAATGACCAGATAATAGGTTGGATGCAGTTCCAGTATTGGTCCTGCCAGCCTCAGTCTCCAAATTCCACTGTTCAAGGGCCCTGAGAAAATTCTCCTTTTTGTACTGAACCTCTACCTTCATCTGCCCGATATCCGTAATCTCCGTAATACATTGGCAAATGTAATAGCAACTTGCATTTATATGGTGTTTTTAATATAGAAAATAGTCATAAGACAGTTCACAGAGAGTTCATACAAAAAACTGGACGATGAGCCAAAGAACGAGATGCTAAGGGATTACCAAAAGCTTGGTCAGAGGTGGATTTTAATGAGGGTCTTAAAGGAGATGGGGTTTAGGAATTGGAATGCCAGAGCGTGCGGCCGAGATGCATCCCACCTCCACTTGCCCAGTCATTGGAAGCCGTGCCCTGCCATCTAGACCCCATACTCTGGACTTCCTCCATAAACCTCTCTGTCCCGCCACCTCGCTTTCCTCCCTGAAGACCCTCCTTAAAACCAACCTCTTTGACCAAGGTCACCCCTCCAAATATCTCTTCCTTTGGCTCAGTGTCCATTTTTGTCTGTTTACGCTTCTGTGAAGCGCTTTGGAATGATTTTCAACATTAAAAGGTGCCAAAAAATGCAAGTTGCTGTTGTTCTTCACATACTAGCATGGGGTCTTCAATGCCCACTTAAACACACAGATAGGGGCCTCAGTCTACAGTCTCATAAAAGAATGACAATGCACCCTCAGTACTGCACTGAAGTATCAGCTTGGATTATGTGCTCAGTGATATAATAATTTTTTTCTTATTTACATTCCACCACCTCAAAGACTTCACAAACTCCTCCTTAATTCTCCCAACATCGTTAATCCAATAGAGTGCAATACTGTTACATTCCGGTTGTGCATTGTGATTACCCATTGGGGGAAACAAAAGCAGCAAACTGAAATTTGTACTACCCGGATCCCAGTCATAGTGGTACTAAAGCAGTAGGTTCTTCACTCAACATTCTTCAACTCAATGGTCCCGAATTCGCGGCCTTTGAAATTGACCGCAAGTTTGAGATTTCGCATGCGTTAGATCGCAACTTGCGATCTGTCAGGTTCCGACTGCGCATCGGCTTCGCTGCATGTTTCACCTACCCATTCAAATCAACGTGCTGGCGAAAAATTGCCTACTGCGCACTAACTACCCTGAAAATGTTTATGTCTGGTGCAAACAGGCGCAGGAGCCTGTTGCACAGCGCAAGGGAGGGAGGAATGAGAAAATTTTATCAGTTGGCGGCTGCTGACTGACCTGTTGAGTGTTTCCAGCATTTTCTGATTAAAAATTTACTGGCCAGACACAAGGCTCTTTACATGTGTCAAAATCTTTCCGGATGAGTTTTTGAACCCAGAAATTAAGCACAGTAAACACCAGCAATCGGCACTCTATAGATTGGATATATTGGTTTAAGGGCAAAGTTTTTGTGTGCCCATTATTTCTCAACATACTACAATGAAAAAAACCTACTGATTTATAGAAACATTTTGTACTGGGATTTGCTACTTTATGGGCACAATTCAAATAATGGAGCATCTAATCTAATATTGAGTAGGTAAGAACTGTATATCTAACAAGTACAGTATTAGTTACATAGTTATGAAAGATGTTTGATCAAATGTATATCAGGCATAACTAAAATATATATGCCTACCATTTAAAATCCCTTCAACCAACATTTCCAATTAAGAGTGGCTATTAAACGCTATGTAGATCGTAAATATATGCCAGTAAATATATGTCTTCTATTGACATATCTACAATCCTGTTTTAGCAATCTTCTCTGTTTCCTGATTGGCTAAGAGTCAGGAAATGAAAGGAGCACTGCCCCACGTGATCTCAGGTTCGCATAAGCACAACGGTGCGCCCCTGGGATCCGTGGGCCGCTATGCTGTGCACAACTCTGCAGTGTCAGCTGTGGCTCAGTGGGTAGCACCCTCGCCTCGGAGTCAGAAGGTTGTGGGTTCAAGTTCCACTCCAGGGACTTGAGCACATAAAGCTAGGCTGACACTCCAGTGCAGTGCTGAGGGAGTGCTGCACTGTTGGAGGTGCAGTCTTTCGGATGAGACATTAAACCGAGGCCCTGTCTGATCTCTCAGGTGGACGTAAAAGATCCCATGGCACTATTTCGACGAGGAGCAAGGGAGTTATCCCCGGTGTCCTAGCCAATATTTATCCCTCAACCAACATATCAAAAACAGATTATCTGGTCATTATCACATTGCTGTCTGTGGGACCTTGCTGTGCGCAAATTGGCTGCTGCGTTTCCCACATTACAACAGTGACTACACTCCAAAAGTACTTCATTGGCTGTAAAGCGCTTTGAGACGTCTGGTGGTCATGAAAGGCGCTATATAAATGCAAGTCTTTCATTCTTTCCTTCCTTCCTATTCAAAAGCAACTTTCGAAGGGGAGTTCGCACAAGGTAAGTGCAGATGTCGGTGACGTATTCCCTAGCTACGCCGCCGACCGCAAATTCAGGGCCAATATCGAAGGGTTGCAAAGCGCTCAGTAATACAGAACCTCATGGTTGGTCATGAAGTCGATATTATCTATCTCCAAGAAACATTCCTTTCTTGCCAGCAGGCTTACAGCAAGAGGCTATGACATTGTCAGTTACAATATTCATGGAAACAGCATTTATGTAAAATCTGATATTGTTGATGTGGAGGCCTTACTAACTACTGTACTTTGCCACACTGTGACATTGTAAGAGTCAATCAATTTAAAGTTGCAAATGCTTATAGACCTCCAGATGAAGCCTGAAATGCCCTTTCTTTACCAACATCCATTCATCTATGTCAGGGACTTCAACAGCTATCATAGCTCATGGGGGTACAGAGAATCAGACAAAATGAACTGGATCTCATTATCTGTGCTTCTTGCCTGATCCCAAGCAACCAATCACATTTTCCTCTGCACGGCGGAGACAAGGCTATTTTTTGGACCTCAGCTGGGTCACCTCAGCGGGGAACAACCGTTATCAGCACCCTCCGGAATTCTTGGAAACTTTCCACACAGTGAGCACCGTCCCATTCTTACTTGGAGTGATGATTCCTATAACTACCATCCCAACACTGCGGTGGAACTACAGAAAAGCAGATAGGAAAAAGTACTCGAGAGCTGACTGACAAGTGTATAGTGTGCCTACCACATAATACTCCTGTATTACTCTTACACTCACTTCTCCAATGCAATCTTCAAAGCAGCCACTAAATCAAACCGACCATCAATAGACTTGTATATCCTGCTTATGTGGGGAATGTGCAGGCTTCTGAAACAGCGTGAAGAATCTGGTGGCTCAGAGATAGCAAACCACCCGATAGCCTCAATGCCAGTCACAGGGAACAATTGGAAGAAGTTACATCAGATATCGACATAAAGTCTAGTAGAAAAGTGAGATCACTCATAAGGGAGCAGCACCACCCAAGTCAATATAAAGTGTCCCCGAACAGTAATGCCACACACGCCAACAATATCATGGCAAACGCCCAAGGAGGAGCTCTTTAAAGAATCAGTAAAGTGGAAGTGGCACTGCTACAGACCAGTCCCATCTCGGAGTGAAAAAGACATCTCCCAGCCATTCTCCACCGAGGCTGTGGAGAGAGCACCAAGTTTCACGAAAGCAGGAAAAGCTTGTGGCCTTGACAAGATTTCATCAGAAATGCTATTACACATTGGAAAGAAGAACATGTAGTGCCAGTCAATCTTTATGTCCCATGTCATCCAAGAGAGTAAGATCCACAAGATATGGCAGAAAGCTAAGGTAATAGCTTTACCAAAACCAGGGGAGAACCACTCCCTCCCGTCTAGGTACCATCGTCTATCTTTTCCAAGCTGCGCTTACAAACTTCTGGAGCACTTAATTCTGTAAAGAATTCTATAAAGAATTATGCCCACAGTAGAGCAGGTTCTGAAGGGTCACCTGGCAGGCTTCAGACCGTATGAGCACTTGTGACCAACTTCTTGCTCCTCACCCGTTTTCTCCTTTTTCTACATGGATGGTGTGTTTCTCAACTAGACAGCAACATATGATACTGTTAGAAACTAGGGGTGCCTAAAAATGTATATGGCTACACGAATAATACTGTGTTTAAATGATAAGTTTTGTTTTCCTGGAAAGCTTGCTTTAGAATTTGAGACAGTCTTTTTAATCAGTTAGATTAGGTGAAACATAAACATTTCACACGGGGGCCCATAGGATGGTCCTGCCCGGCTAGTTATCTGTTGTTTGTAAGTTAGGGTTTTGACTTTGTTAATGTATCTTTAATTTGGCCAGTAAAGGCCCAACCTATGTTTCTTCCATTATTACTAATAATCATATTATAAACTCCACAGATAGAATTTGGAGTTTTGTTTAGCAGAACTGCTTGTGAAGATAATTAAAAGTTAATTAGGAAAAGACATAGAATGAAAGGAATTTGAGGAGGCTAAGGTATCCATCTTAGAATGGGCCATTTGCCAGATGAAGGTGAGATAGCCCAAGCAGCTGCAAATTGCTATGTATTTTGAAAGGGGAAAAAAGGTATAAAACAACAGCTATTGAACACTGAAAGCAGCGTAATTCATGGGAAGTCTGGCTATGTAAAAATTCTCAGGGAAAAGATCACAGCAGAAAAGGGGAGGGAATCATGAAGGTCAGAATGGTGAGATAGCGACTGGTTAATGTGCGACAGCTCTGGCTGGGGCCATGAAGAAGGACAGGGCCGGGCTTTGTACTTGCTGGGTTAAGGAGGATAGAGTCAAAAGAGATAGGATGGATTCCAGTGGAGGAACCTTCAAAATGTAAAAACAAGAATGAAGGAATGAGACCCTCTTTTGGGGAGGGTTTTCATCCAAGAACCAAGACAAAGAACTTGAGCTGTCATTGGTTGATGAAGTTTTGGAGGAACCTCTATAGGCTAAATGGTCTTGTCAATAACTTGGCTTCAGGCCCACCCCTAAAAAGAGAATAAAAAGTGACACCCCAAGGGCTTGCACACAGACGGTGGAAGGAAGAGCCAAACAGAAGTTAAAAAGAGAAGTTGGGCTGGTCGAATGCTCTTTTGAGAGTGATCCCATGCTCACCATCGAAGGAGAGAGAGAGAGAGAGAGAGAGACAGAGACAGAGACAGAGACAGAGACAGAGACAGAGACAGAGAGAGAGGCCAGAAAACTGTTCACGCATGCCAGTCGTCTGTTTGATCAGGTCCGGTACAAGCTGCTTGTTACGGTCGTATGTTTTTGCTGTATTACTAGTGTTATATTCCGTCCTAAACTCTGATTAAACACAATATACCCACCATATTGGTTTGCACTCGATCCTGTTTACCAGAGATACGTGAATCTCTACAATACCATCTGGTACACTGACCACCGGTCAAGATATCAAAGATGGTACCTCAATGGGTTGTTATCGCTATCAAGATAACATTTCAAGACAGACAATTCAAGACGATGCTAGGTAATAAATTCAGGATATGAAGGATCCAGAAGATCTTGCTCCAACTCTTTTCAACATATTTACAGATGATCTGCCTCCAACAATTGCCAGGCCGTTCAAGTATGCAGAGTAAGTGTAAGTGTATCAGACTGGCTTCAAGAGACAGTGACTTCAAAAAGATGAAGGACAATTTGAAACAAGATATGGCAGGTATCAGTGAATATCGCAAAAAGGGGAGACTTAAGTCCATGTCTGTCAGAGATAATGTCGCCATGCTTCCATTCTAATTATGCCAACGCTTCATGAAAACGCAACATCTTTTTGGATGGTGAAAGGCCGGCAGAGGACCCAAAGCCAGTATATCTAAAAGTAAATCTAGATCGCACACTTACCTAAAAGGACCATCTCACCAAGGTAGCTTAGAAGACCAAAAGCAGAAATGGTCTCCTAAATAAAAGCATGTGGACTCAACTTGTTAGAGCTAATGCACAAACATTGCGCAGCTTGACACTAGCTCTCTGCTACTCAGTTGGAGAATATTGTGCTCATGTGGTTAAACTCTTGAGCAGAGTCAACACGGATTTATGAAAGAAAATCGTGTTTGACAAAGTTTTTTGAGGTTCTAACTAGCAGAATAGATAAGGGGGAAACCAGTGGATGTGGTGTATTTGGATTGTCAGAAGGCATTCGATAAAGGTGCCACACAAGAGGTTATTAAACAAAATTAGGGCTCATGGGATTGGGGGTAATAAACTAGCATGGATTGAGGATTGGTTAACGGACAGAAAACAGAGAGTAGGAATAAACGGGTCATTTTCGGGTTGGCAGGCGGTAACTAGTGGGGTACTGCAAGGATCACAATCTACATCAATGATTTGGATGAGAGGACCAAATGTAATATATCCAAGTTTGCTGATGATACAAAGCTGGGTGGGAATGTAAGTTGTGAGGAGGATGCAGGGAGGCTTCAAGGGGATGTAGACAGGCTAAGTGATTGGGCAAGAACATGGCAAATGGAATATAATGTGAAGTTATCCACTTTGGTAGGAAAAATAGAAAAGCAGAGTATTTTTTAAATGGTGAGAGATTGGGAAATGTTGGTGTTCAGAGGGACTTGGGTGTCCTTGTACACGAATCACTGAAAGTTAACATGCAGGTACAGCAAGCAATTAGGAAAGCAAATGGTATGTTGGCCTTTATTACAAGAGGATTTGAGTAAAAGAGTAAAGACGTCTTACTGCAATTATATAGGGCCCTGGTGAGACCACACCTGGAGTATTGTGTACATTTTTGGTCTCCTTACCTAAGGAAGGATATACTTGCCATAGAGGGAGTGCAACGAAGGTTCACCAGACTGGTTCCTGGGATGGGGAGATTGTCCTATGAGGAGAGATTGAGTAGACTAGGCCTATATTCTCTCAAGTTTAGAAGAATGAGAGGTGATCTCATTGAAACATACAAAATTCTTACAAGGCTTGACAGGGTAGATGCAGGGAGGATGTTTCCCCTGGCTGGGAGTCTAGAACCAGGGGTCACAGTCTCAGGATAAGGGGTCAGTCATTTAGGACTGAGATGAGGAGAAATTTCTTCACTCAGAGGGTGGTGAATCTTTGGAATTCTCTACCCCAGAGGGCTGTGGAGGCTCAGTCGTTGAGTATATTCAAGACAGAGATTGATAGATTTTTGAATATTAAGGGAATCAAGGGATATGGGGATAGTGCAGGAAAATGGAGAGGAAGTAGAAGATCAGCCGTGATCTTACTGAATTGCGGAGCAGGCTCGAAGGGCCAAATGGCCTACTCCTGCTCCTGTTTCTTATTTTATGTTCCACAAAACTAGTTGACGTACAATTAAATCAAATAATGAGAATAACAGGGACTATAAGACCAACAAACACCAAATGGCTAACAGTCCTTTCAAATACATGTCCTCTGAACATCAAGTATCATATTGCAACAAAGAACATCCTTGAGAAAATCCAGGAGATACTGCACCTGCCACTTTTCAAAGCTTTGTAGGAGGCACCTCACCATCATCTCATTAGCAGAAGACCAATCTCAATTATGCTATCAACTATCTCCACGGCAGACGCTGCCTCATTATGGCTAACGGAATGGGAACAAGTTGCTCCCTCCGAGAAACTTTTTCGTCATCTCCCAGCCTGATGAGAGACTGCCTAATTTCGAGCTGCCATGCCATCTCTGGTGCAATCTCCACTGTTTTAAATGTGGGGCGAGTGGTAAGGTGTGCGGCAAATGAACAGCCCTCTGTGTAGCTGCATGCAAGTGAGGACACCGCTCATCTACTGAAAGGCTGCTCATTTCATGCTGATCTATCGGGAGGAATTTCCAGACTCCACAATGCCGACCCTGAGACTATGGCATGTGTGATGTCTACCCAAGCCCTTAGACACTTTTGATATTTTTCACTTATGGTTTATCTCCTTACGTTATAGTTTGTATTTTGAATCTTTCCCAACTTTTATTGTACCAATTGTTCATTTGCAAATTTTTCTAACACTATTCCCCCAGTTCAGTTTCCACATGTACGCTGACGACACCCAGCTCTACCTCACTACCTCTTCTCTTGACCCCTCCACGGTCTCTAAATTGTCAGACTGCTTGTCCGACATACAGTTCTGGATGAGCAGAAATTTTCTCCAATTAAATATTGGGAAGACCGAAGCCATTGTTTTCAGTCCCCGCCACAAACTCCGTTCCCTCGCCACTGACTCCATCCCTCTCCCCAAGATCTGTCTGAGGCTTAACCACACTGTTCGCAACCTTGGTGTCATATTTGACCCTGAAATGAGCTTCCGACCACATATCCGCAGCATAACAAAGACCGCCTACTTCCACCTCCGTAACATCGCCCGTCTCCGCCCTTGCCTCAGCTCATCCGCTGCTGAAACCCTCATCCATGCCTTTGTTACCTCTAAACTTCACTATTCCAACGCACTCCTGGCTGGCCTCCCACATTCCACCCTACGTAAACTTGAGGTCATCCAAAACTCGGCTGCCCATGTCCTAACTCGCACCAAGTCCCGTTCTCCCCTCTCCCCTGTGCTCGCTGACCTACATTGGCTCCCGGTTAAGCAGCGCCTCGATTTCAAAATTCTCATCCTTATTTTCAAATCTCTCCATGGCCTCGCCCCTCCCTATCTCTGTAATCTCCTCCTGCCCCACCACACCCCCGAGATATCTGCGCTCCTCTAATTCTGCCCTCTTGAGGATCCCTGATTATAATCGCTCAACCATCGGTGGCCGTGCCTTCTGTTGCCTAGGCCCTAAGCTCTGGAATTCCTGCCTAAACCTGTCCGCCTCGCTACCTCTCTTTCCTCCTTTAAGACGCTCCTTAAAACCTACCTCTTTGACCAAGCTTTTGGTCACCTGCCCTAATTTATCCTTATGTGGCTCGGTGTCAAATTTATTATCTTAAAATACTCCTGTGCAGCGCCTTGGGACGTTTTACTACCTTAAAGGTGCTATTTAAAAAGGGTTGTAGGCAGAAGGCTGGAAATTATAGACCAGTTAGCCTAACATCTGTGGTGGGTAAAATTTTGGAGTCTATTATTAAGGAGACAGTAACGGAACATTTAGATAAACATAATTTAATAGGACAAAGTCAGCATGGCTTTATGAAGGGGAAGTCATGTCTGACAAATTTTCTCGAGTTCTTTGAGGACATAACGTACAGGGTGGATAAAGGGGAACCAGTGGATGTAGTGTATTTAGACTTCCAGAAGGCATTCGACAAGGTGCCACATAAAAGATTATTACTCAAGATAAAAAATCACTGGATTGGGGGTAATATTCTGGCATGGGTGGAGGATTGGTTATCTAACAGGAAGCAGAGAGTTGGGATAAATGGTTCATTCTCGGACTGGCAACCAGTAGCCAGTGGTGTTCCGCAGGGGTCGGTGCTGGGTCCCCAACTCTTTACAATCTAGATTAACGATTTGGAGGAGGGGACTGAGTGTAACATATCAAAGTTTGCAGATGATACAAAGATGGGAGGGAAAGTAGAGAGTGAGGAGGACATAAAAAACCTACAAGGGGATATAGACAGGCTGGGTGAGTGGGCAGAGATTTGGCAGATGCAATACAATATTGGAAAATGTGAGGTTATGCACTTTGGCAGGAAAAATCAGAGAGCAAGTTATTATCTTAATGGCGAGAAACTGGAAAGTACTGCAGTTCAAAGGGGTCTGGGGGTCTTGGTGCAAGAAAATCAAAAAGTTAGTATGCAGGTGCAGCAGGTGATCAAGAAAGCCAATGGAATGTTGGCTTTTATTGCTAGGGGGATAGAATATAAAAACAGGGAGGTATTGCTGCAGTTGTATAGGGTATTGGTGAGACCGCACCTGGAGTACTGCATACAGTTTTGGTGTCCATACTTAAGAAAAGACATACTTGCTCTCGAGGCAGTACAAAGAAGGTTCACTCGGTTAATTCCGGGGATGAGGGGGTGGACATACGAGGAGAGGTTGAGTAGATTGGGACTCTACTCATTGGAGTTCAGAAGAATGAGAGGCGATCTTATTGAAACATAAGATTGTGAAGGGGCTTGATCGGGTGGACGCGGTGAGGATGTTCCCAATGATGTGTGAAACTAGAACTAGGGGACATAATCTTAGAATAAGGGGCTGCTCTTTCAAAACTGAGATGGGGAGAAACTTTTTCACTCAGAGGGTAGTGGGTCTGTGGAATTTGCTACCCCAGGAAGCTGTGGAAGCTACTTCATTAAATAAATTTAAAACAGAAATAGACCGTTTCCTAGAAGTAAAGGGAATCAGGGGTTACGGGGAGCGGGCTGGAAATTGGACATGAGTTTGAGTTCGGATCGGTCAAGGCCCTGTGGGTGGCGGAGTGGGCCCAGGGGCCGAGTGACCTGGTCCTGCTCCTACTTCTTGTGTTCTTTAGAGTTGAGGTTGGATCAGATCAGCCATGATCTCATTGAATGGCAGAGCAGGCTCGAGGGGCCGATTGGTCGACTCCTGCTCCTATTTCTTATGTTCTTATGTAAATACAAGTTGTTGAAGCACACTTTACTGCCCTAATAATCATACACTACAATGTGTACCCACTTTCATCATATCACACCCCCACAACCACTTTCTAACCCTCTACCATGCCCTCATCAACTCTATGCAACAGCTGCTTTTTAAAAAACAAACCAACTCCATATTCCCACTATCAACCTCCCTATACGATAGATTTTTTTTTACAATGTAGTCTTGTGTCTATTACGCAACTGTTGCATTCCAGATATCAAGTGTACACTTCCAAAACAAAAGCTAGGGGATAGGGGGCAGGTGGAAATATTAGTCCCCAGTCTGGCAGCACTAGTTTCAAAGTTTTTAAGATGATCTCCCCACAGATAATGCATTCAATATTTTTCAATGGGTTCCTGGAAAATAAGTACTGTTTTCAGTGGATATATAAATTCCATACATGCATACATATGTTTCTATGAATTAAGTCTGTCAATTAATTGCAGTTAAATTCTGTGATTAATACATTAACTTTTTGACAATTTGCTTCTTTTTAACTGCGGAAGTTACATGGAGTAGCTTGGAACTACCTGCAGTCGTCTGTACACCTCATAAATCCTCACCGTAAGCTTCTGTGCACGCGCGGATTGGACGGGCAATTAAACGCATCAATTAAACATTAATTTAAAACTTTTCATCGCATGTTTAATAGTGATTTTTTTTCCCATTACCTGACGACTTTAATATAAATACATTACAAACAGAAATTCCAATCTCTAGCTGTCTTCCTCTGAAACAGACAACATCTAGCTCCTTCAAAAAATCAATTCAATCAACCTCGTAGAAATATTCCTTCAAAATTTACCAACTTTGAGCAGAAAATTTGTCAGAAATTTTTGTATCACTTGGAAATTTTGGTATCGCTTGGAAACTATGGGAATCGATAATAAACTGGTAAACAAGTACTCATTAGAGGTGTTATGCCGGAGTGGAGAGAAGCATTGAGTAGTGTGCCTTAGGGCTCAGTGTTGAGACCAGTTGAAGAAAGAGTGGTAATGGGGAACATGGGCCCTAGGCAAGCCTATAATAGAGAATAAGGAAATGGAAAACATGTCAAATGAGTACTTTGTATTCATTTTCACCATGCAGGAAGAGGACAAAACACCAGGTACAAATAAAACTAAAAATAAGTTTAGGGGAGGAACAAGTACAAGTAATACAAGTAGAAAAAGGGGTAATGAAGAAAAAATTGGGACTTAAGATAGACAAATCTCCAAGACTTGATGATTTCCACCTCAGAGTATTGCAAGCTCCATTAGTTAAGAAGGCAGAGAGGGATAAACCAGGTAAGCACAGACCCGTCAGTTTAACATCATTTGTGAGGAAGTTACTGGAATCGATAATCAGAGACAGAATGACTGAGTACTTAGACAAGTATGAGCTGATCAAAGAAAGTCAGCATGAATTTGTGAAGGGTAGATCATGTCTGACTAACCTAGCTGATTTTTTTTGTTGCGGATGTCACTAGCACGGTGCATAGGGGAGCGTCTTTGGATGTTGTCTGTATGGACTTCCAGATGACATTTGATAACAACAACAACTTGTATTTATATAGCACCTTTAACGTAGTAAAACATCCCAAGGCGCTGCACAGGAGTATTTTAAGACAAAAAATTTGACACTGATCCACATAAGAATAAATTAGGGCAGGTGACCAAAAGCTTGGTCAAAGAGGTAGGTTTTAAGGAGCGTCTTAAAAGGAGGAAAGAGCGGTAGCGAGACGGACAGGTTTAGGCAGGGAATTCCAGAGCTTATGGCCTAGGCAACAGAAGGCACGGCCACCAAAGGTTGAGCGATTATAATCAGGGATGCTCAAGCGGGCAGAATTAGAGGAGTGCAGATATCTCGGGGGGTTGTGGGGCTGAAGGAGATTACAGAGATAGGAAGTGGCGAGGCCATGGAAGAATTTGAAAACAAGGATGAGATTCCATACGAGAGATTACTGTATTAGCAAAAGCTGAAAGCACATACAATTGGAGGTAAAACTCATGATGTGGGTTGGTAATTGGTTGAGAGGCAGGAGACAGAGAGTAGGGATAAAGGGAACGTTCTCTGATTGGCAAGGTGTGACAAGTGCCGTTCCCAAGGGGTATGTACTGACGCCTTAGTTTTTCACCATAAACATCAATGGCTTGATGAAGGAATAGTTATATATCTAAGTTTGCAGATGACACCAAGTTAGAAGACATAGTAAGATGTGTAGATAGGAGCAGGAAGTTACAATGGGATATAGATGAAGTGAATGGGTAAAACTATGGCAGAAAGAGTTCAATGTGTAGAAGTGCAAGGTCATCAACTTTAGATTCAGGAAAGACAAATATTTTCTTAATACTAAGAGACTACAAGCTGTGGAGAAGCAAAGGGATTTGGGTGTTCAGGTACACAAATCACTAAAAGCTAATATATCATAATATAGACTGGGATATTAATAGTGTAAAGGGCAGAGAGGGTGAAGAATTTTTGAAATGTGTTCAGGAGAACTTTCTTGATCAGTATGTTTCTGGCCCAAGGGAGGAGGCATTGCTGGATCAGGTTCTGGGGAATGAGGTAGGTCAAGTGGAGCAAGTGTCAGTAGGGGAACATTTAGGGAACTGTGATCATAGTACCATAAGGCTTAGATTAGCTATGGAAAAGGACAGGGACCAATCTAGAGTATAAATGGGGGAAGGCCAATTTCAGTGGGATGAGAACGGATCTGGCCCGGGTAAATTGGAATCAAAGATTGGCAGGCAAAATTGTAATAGAACAATGGGCTGGCTGCCTTTAAAGAGGAAATAGTTTGGGGACAGTCGAGGTACATTCCCACTAGGGGAAAAGGAAGGGCAACTAAAGTCAGAGCTCCCTGGATGACGAATGAGATAGAGAGTAAGATGAAGCAGAAAAAGAGCACGTATGACAGATGTCAAATCGAGAATACATCTGAGAATCAGGCTAAATATAGAAAGTTTAGAGAAGTGAAAAAGAAAATAAGAGGGGCAAAGAGAGGGTATGAGAATAGAATGGCAGCTAACATAAAAGGTAATCCAAAAGTCTTCTGCAGGCATATAAATAGTAAACGGCTAGGGCCGATTAGGGACCTAAAAGGAGACCTACGCATGGAGGCAGAGGTGCTAAATGAGTACTTTGCATCTGTCTTCACCAAGGAAGAAGATGCTGCCATAGACATAGTGAAGGAGGATAAAAATTGATAAAGAGGAGGTACTAGAAATGCTGGCTGTACTTAAAGTAGATAAGTCACCAGGACCAGATGGGATACATCCTAGGACGGTGAGGGAAGTGAAGGAAGAAATCGTGGAGGTACTGGCCATAATCTTACAATCCTACAGGCCAGTCAGTTTAACCTTGGTAGTGGAGAAGCTTTTAGAAACAATAATCAGGGACAAAATTAACAGTCACTTAGACAAGTGTGGATTAATTAAGGAAATCCAGCACGGATTTGTTAAAGGCAAATCGTGTTTAACCAACTTGATCGAGTTTTTTGATGAGGTAACAGAGAGGGTTGATATGGTAACAGAGAGGGTTGATATGGTGTACGTGGATTTCCAAAAGGCATTCGACATAATAGGCTTGCCAGCAAAGTTGAAGTCCATGGAATAAAAGGGACACGGATATGAAATTGGCTAAGTGACAGGAAACAGAGAGTAGTGGTGAACGGTTGTTTTTCAGACTGGAGGAAGATTTTCAGTGGTGTTCCCCAGGGATCAGCTCTTGGACCACTGCTTTTCTTGATACGTATTAATGACTTGGATGTGGGTGTACAGGGCACAATTTAAAAATTTGCAGATGACACAAAACTTGGAAGTATAGTGAACAGTGAGGAGGATAGTGATAGACTTCAAGAGGACATAGACAGGCTGGTGAAATTTAACGCAGAAAAGTGCGAAGTGATCATTCTTTCTACCAAAATGTGAGAGAGGAAATATAAACTAAAGCGTACAATCCTAAAGTGGGTGCATGAACAGAGAGACCTAGGGGTATATGTGCACAAATCGTTGAAGGTGGCAGGGCAGGTTGAGAAAGCAGTTAAAAAAGCTTACGGGATCCTGGGCTTCATGAATACAGGTATAGAGTACAAAAGCGTGGAAATGATGATGAACCTGTATAAAACACTGGTTCGGTCTCAACTGAAGTATTGTGTCCAATTCTGGGCACCGCACTTTAGGAAGGATGTGAAGACCTTAGAGAGGGTGCAGAAAAGATTTACAAGAATGATTCCAGGAATGAGGGACTTCAGTTACGTGGATAGACTGGAGAAGCTGGGGTTGTTCTCCTTAGAGCAGAGTAGACTGAGAGGAGATTTGATAGAGGTGTGCAAAATCATGAGGGGTCTGGACAGAGTGAAACCGTTTCCATTGGCAGAAGGGTCGAGAACCAGAGGACACAGATTTAAGGTGATTGGCAGAAGAACCAAAGGCGGCATGAGGAAAAACTTTTTTACTCAGCGAGTGGTTATGATCTGGAATGCAATGCCTTAAATGGGTGGTGGAGGCAGACTCAATCACGGCTTTCAAAAGGGAGTTGGATAAGTACCTGAAGGAAAAAAATTTGCAGGGCTACAGGGAAGTGGGACTAGCGGAGGTGCTCTTGCAGTGAGCCAGCACAGGCTCGACGGGCCGAATGGCCTTCTTCCATGGTGTAACCATTCTATGATTCTAAGCTAGTGTACAGGTACAAATAGTAATCAAAAAGGCTAATGGAATATTAATCTTCACCTCATGGCGCTTGGAATTCAAAAGTTAAAAAGCAATGCTTCAGTTGTACAGAGTCTTGGTTAGACCCCATCTGGAGTATTGTGTTCAATTTTGGGCACTGAACCTCAGGAAAGATACATTAGCCCTGGATGGAGCACAGCACATATTCACTAGAATGACACTGGGGTTTAAAGGGTTAAATTATGAGGACAGATTGCATAAACCTAGTTTACTCACTGAGTTTAGAAGGTTGATGGGTGGTCTTTTCAAAGTATTTACAATGATAAAGGGATTCGCTGGAGTAGATAAAGAGAAACTATTTCCTCAGGTGGGGACATCCAAAACAAGGGGATATAATGTTAAAATTAGAGTTAGACCATTGAGGAGTGAAATCAGGAAGCACTTTTACACATAAAGGACAATGGAAATCCAGAACACTCTCCCCCAAAAGGCTATGGATACTTCGTCAATTGAAATTTTTAAGACTGAGATTGACAGATTTTTGTTAGGGAAGAGTATCACGGGAAATGGGGCAATGGTGGGTAAATGGAGCCAAGGTACAGATCAGGCACGATCTAATTGAATGGCAGAACAGTTCCTACGTTATTAGCTTTTGAGAGTTTTCTAAGTTGACATGTACATATAAAATTAATCGGCCTGGAAATTCCTGGGGCCCCATTCCACTGGCGGAAGTGAAACCCTGGAACCCCTCCCTGGAACCCCCATAAAACAGAAATTAACTTGCAATGTTACCTTAAAGCAGTAGCCCTACCCAGCAGTAGTCTTTGAAAATAAATGAAATTCAATGTAGACAAGTGAAAAAAGGTGTATAAAAGAAAAAATAAGTGACGCGAGTACTCCATAAATGGTATTGAAATAGCCATGGATGCAGTTGAAAGAAGCCTAGGAGAAACATACCCAACCAATGCAAAGCAACAATTAACAAAACCAATAGAACGTTGAACTAAATAGCTGAAACAGTACAAGTCAGAAGAAGTGGTCATCAAACTGTACATTGTTTTGGCCAGACATCAGCTTATGTTCCCTTCCAATTGCAACATTTAAGCACTAGTGCAGAGAAGAGCTACAGGTGTCAGAGTTACGAGGAAAGGTTGGAGGAACCAGGGTTTTTCAACGCGGAATGGAGGCATCTTACGAGGTGATCTTTTATAGATGCATATAATAGTTAAGGGAAAAAGAAATCCAGATTATTACTTTAAATGGGAGTAGGACAAGGCAACACTGGCTCAAACTAAAAAAGGCAAATTTAAGTCAGGTATCAGGAAATTCTTCTTCACACAGAGAGTAATCAATGTATGGAATGGACTTGCAGATAGAGTATTAATGGAGGTGGGTTGAGGGCGGGCCCGCTGCTTGGCCGCTTTCGGACCCGCTCCCGGATGCTGCCGCCCAGCAGTTACGATTTTACCTTGATTGGCCTCGTTACGGCCGACGTGCTCGTCCCTCCAGGCAATTGCTTGGAGCATGTCAGATTCTCGCCTCTGATGACGCATTTTTTTGAGTAAAAATTTAAAGGGGCCATGTCCCCTTTGAAAAAGCATTAGGTTTTTTCTCTTAAAGGTGCTGGCTGCTGCAGGAATGGCAGCTCCAAAAACTAAGGCTGCACCCAGGTTCAATGAGGGCTCCCTCCATGCTCTTGTTGAGGGAGTTAGAGGACATCAGGAGCTCCTTTTCCCTAGAAACGAAAGGAGGAGGCCTCCTCAGCAAACCAAGGCAGCTTGGCTACAAATTGCTAAGGAGGTGAGTTCGTGGTCTGTGTGCAGATGCACATGGGTTCAGTGTCAAAAAAAGTTTAATGATCTGCTGAGATCACCTAAAGTGTGGCCTCTGTGTTCTGGGAAATGGAAGTTAAAGAGTGAGGGCTCAGGGCGAATTCCATGTAGAAGATTGGTGGTGACACTGAGCGCAAACCACCGTTTATTGGAATGATGATGCCTGGGGTTTTGAGAATGTCGGACTTATATTCATCTCCATGGGCCAGCCACCTGTGGTTGAAGTGTAAGCTTACGTGAATCTGGCATGGATGAGTGCATCCTTTGCCCGACGGCCAGCAATGAAGGTCGCCTGCTGCTGGATTGGCCACATCCGGCCCCACAAGGCGTCGCTCCCCGTCCTCCTTCTCCTCCTCCATGCTGAGCCACTTGTTCATCCGGCAGCACTAAGTCTGCTGTGCGATGTTGTGCAGGGCACAGCAGACCACGACGATTCTGGACACCCTGGCTGGTACATACTGCAAGGCTCCTCCAGATCTGTCTAGGCATCAGAAGCGTATTTTGAGCAAGCCGATGGTTTGCTCAATGATGCTTCTGGTGGATATGTGACTGACATTGTACCGCTCCTCAGCATCGTTTAATGGCCTCCTCATCGGGGTCATGAGCCACTTTTTCAGGGGATAGCCCTTGTCGCCAAGTAGCCATCCGAAAAGTTGGTTTGGCGGATGGAAGAGTCAAGGCACAGTAGACTGGCGCAGGATGAAGGAGTCATGGCAACTGCCAGGGTACTTTGCGCAAACATGCATGATCATCTTCCTGTGGTTGCACACCAACTGGACGTTCAGGGAGTGGAATCCCTTGCGGTTCACAAGTACAGCTGAGTTGTGATGGGGGGCCCTAATGGCTACATGTGTGCAGTCTATGACGTCCTGCACCATTGGCAAGCCTGCCATATTGGCAAAGCCAACCGCACACGTCGTCACATCCGTGGAGAAGTGGATGTAATTGTGCACTTTTGCAAAGAGGGCATCGGTGAGCTGCGTGATGCAGGTGTGTGAGGCCAGCTGGGAGATGCCGCTGATGTCTGCAGCTGATCCCTGGAAGGAGCCCGAAAGAAGTTGAGTGCGGTCGTGATTTTACATAAGAACATAAGAAATAGGAGCAGGAATAGGCCACTTGGCCCCTCGAGCCTGCTCCGCCATGCAATAAGATCATGGCTGATCTTGGGCTCAAAGCCACTTCCCTGCCCACTCCCCATAACCCTTCACTCCCTTATCTTGCAAAAATTTGCCTATCTCCACCTTAAATGTATTTAATGACCCAGCCTCCACGGCTCTCTGGGGCAGAGAATTCCACAGATTTACGACCCTCAGAAGAAATTCCTCCTCATCTCAGTTCTAAAAGGGTGACCCTTTATTCTAAATGGGCGATCCTTTATTCTGAAACTATGCTCCCGAGTTCTAGATTTCCCCACGAGGGGAAACATCCTCTCTGCATCTACCCTGTTGAGCCCCCTCAGTATCTTATGTTTCCATAAGATCACCTCTCATTCTTCTAAATTCCAATGAGTATCGGCCCAACCTGCTCAACCTTTCTTCATAAGTCAACCCCCTCATCTCAGGAATCAACTGAGTGAATCGTCTCTGAACTGCCTCCAATGCAAGTATATCCTTCCTTAAATAAGGAGACCAAAACTGTACGCAGTACTCAAGGTGTGGTCTCACCAATACCCTGTACAGTTGTAGCAGGACTTCCCTGCTTTTATACTCCAACCCCCTTGCAATAAAGGCCAACATTCCATTTGCCTTTTTGATTACTTGCTGTACCTGCATGCTAACTTTTTGTGTTTCATGCACAAGGACCCCCAGGTCCCTCTGAACTGTAGCATTTTGTAATCTCTCTCTATTTAAATAATTTGCTTTTTTATTTTTCCTGCCAAAGTGGATGACCTCTCACTTTCCCACATTATACTCCATCTGCCAAATGTTTGCCCACTCACTTAGCCTGTCTATATTCCTTTGCAGATTCTTTGTATCATCTGCAAACTTGGCTACATTACACTCGGTCCCTTCATTCAAGTCATTAATGTAGATTGTAAATAGTTGAGGCCCCAGCACCGATCCCTGTAGCGCCCCACTAGTTACCGTTTGCCAACTGGAAAATTACCCATTTATCGTGACTCTCTGCTTTCTGTTAGTTAGCCAATTCTCTATCCATGCTAATATATTACCCCCAACTCCGTGAGCTCTTATCTTATGCAGTAACCTTTTATGTGGCACCTTATCGAATGCCTTCTGGAAATCCAAATACACCACATCCACTGGCTCACCTTTATCCACCCTGCTTGTTACATCCTCAAAGAACTCTAGCAAATTTGTTAAACATGATTTCCCTTTCATAAAACCATGCTGACTCTGCTTGACTGCATTATGATTTTCCAAATGCCCTGCTACTGCTTCCTTAAATGAAGGACTCCAGCATTTTCCCAACGACAGATGTTAGGTTAACTGGTCTATAGTTTTCTGCTTTCTGAATCCCTCCTTTCTTAAATAGGGGTGTTACATTTGCGGTTTTCCAATCTGCTGGGACCTCTCCAGAGTCCAGGGAATTTTGTTATTTTGCAACCAATGCATCCACTATCTCTGCAGCCACTTCTTTTAAGACCCTGGGATGCAGGTCATCTGGTCCAGGGGACTTGTCGTCTTTTAGTCCCATTATTTTACTAAGTACTTTTTCCTTAGTGACAGTGATTGTCTTTAGTTCCCCCCTCCCTGTGGCCCCTTGATTATCCATTATTGGGATGTTTGACAGCAAATGGTAAGGAGTGTCCACACGCTCCTCTGGGCTCCAGGTGTTGGTGCAGCATTGTGCAGATGTCAGCGACTACGTCTCTCGAAAGTCTCAACCTCCTTTGGCACTACTGCTCAGTCATGCTGAGGAAGCTGATCCTCTGCCTGTAAACCCTGTGTTGGGGGTATCTCCTGCGCTGTGGCCCTCCGCCCTGTGCATCACCAGGTGGGTGAGGAGGAGGTTGGCGCTCCTGCTGTGGCTGGTTGTGGTGCTGCTGCGGCTGCTCTTCCGCCGAATCAGACGACCAGGATCAGAGGATATAAATGGCTCCCATCCCATTGCTATAGATTTCATTTGAGGCAAGAAGCTTGCAAGCGCACAGTCGAAGTGGCCTAAAATTATTCCAATCAGGTCACACTGCAGATGGCTGTCAGTCACAAGGTCAGTATATTTGCTAAATCTTATCCCAAACTTCCAACAACAAAGTTGTTGCATTTGAATGTCAGCCATGTTACAGGAGTGCTTTTAAAGTGCTGCACCAATGACTACAAATCATGTCCTCCAGCAACTCGTCTTGTTGCAGCTGGCCTGTTTCTGACAAGACGGTAAACAGGAGCCAGAAGCACGAAAGTAGGAAACCACTATCAAAATAGGATTAGCAAGGCAGTTAACTGCCTTAACTACCTGTCCCACCGGTTCCAGTCAAGTCAGTTTGGGAGCGGCTGACCTGACACTCATGAAAATTGCGTGGGGACGTGATGGAGGCGGCTTGGCAGTCTGAAGCCATTTTTTCCGTTTTTCGCTGCCCACCCGCCTCCAAACCCGCCTACTCAGGGCTATTAAAATCGAGCCTAAAAACTCTGGAAGCAATTAAAAGAAACTATTGGATGCTGCAATGGGGGGAGGTGGGGTAAACTGTAGGATTTTGTTGGATGGATGAACTTAGATGGGCCAGGCCTTCCTCATCCTTAACTACCACTAATAGCTTGTTCACAAGTGTGTGAATGTACTATGCTGGGTCCAAACATACTGGGCCTGAATTTGTGGTCGGATGCTTCCCGCGGGGAAATGCCTCCGATCCGCAAATAAAGTCCACGCCTACCTGATGGTCTCGTAGGTGCGGACTGTTCCGGTCCTGGGCCTCTATGGAAACGCCTGGGTAGAGGCCCACGTATCCCAGGGACGCACGTGGTTCGCAAGCGCCGCTGGGATCCAGTGGGCCGGCCCAACCAATGAGAGAGGGGGATCCCCATTCATGCTTATGGGGATTCCATTTACGTATGGAATCCCCAGAAGCATGAATGGGAATACCCCGCAAAACACATTTACAAACCTCTCGTAAATCTCTTTAGACTTCTCTATTCCAGTTGAAATAGTCCCAATATCTCAAGTCTCTTCACAACTATAGTTTCCCATCCCTGGCATAATTCTGATGAATCTACACTATATGACTTCAATGCCCTTTCTACTTTTGGGTGTCCAGATATTCACAAAGTATTCTAATTGCAGTCTAATTGTTGCCTTATACAAATTTATCATTACCTCCTTGCTCTTGCCCCATTTATAAAACCCAAACTGTTATTGGCCTTTTTTTTTAAAATTCCTTTATCTACTTGCACTCACACTTTCAAGAAATTATACAGTTACACCTGCAGGTATTAGCCTCCAACACTATGCACAACTGAGCAATGAAGTTATTTATGTACAGCAGCAACAAAAACTTCCATTTATATATCACTTCTAACATAGAAAAACCTCCCAAAGTGCTTCACAACACCATAATCAGATAAAAATCTACGCTGAGCCAAAGAAGCAGATATTAGGAGGGGCTTGGTTATATGTGAGTTTTAAGAAGGGTCTTAAAGGAGGAGAGGCTGACAGATTTAGGGAAGGAATTCCAGAGCATTGGGCATAGATAGCTGAAGGCACGGCTGCCAATGGTGGGACGAAAGGAGTGGGGGGAATGTACGAGGCTAGAGTTGGAATAACGCAGAATATTTAGAGGGTTGTCGGGGTGGAGAAGGTTACAGAGATGGGGAGGGGTGATGCATGAAGGAAATTGAACACGTGAATGGAAATTTTAAATCTGTGGCGTTGGAATCTTAAAATGTACCTTTAGTCGAAAAGGTATGTTTCACAGTACCACAACTTCAGCTGCACACAGTATTAAAGCAATTTAAATGTCTAACCTTTCGACAGGAATACACACAAATGAGATATTACTGAATGGATAGACATTTGTTCTCACCTTTTGCATAGTCTCATGATTTTGTCAGGATAATTAACCACCATAATCCATTTGCATACTAATATAAAAGAAAACAACATTGATCAAAGAGAAACAAGAGTGGGGGGGGGGGGGGGGGAACACACATATGCACACAAAATGTACATATAGAAGCTTTTTCCTTCAATTATTCTGCTGGGATCCTTGGCAGCACTAGGTTCTTTCCGAATTGTGTTGGTATGTTTATTTTAACACTTTGAAAATCATACTGCAACTTCACAAACAATGATCATAGCATCAGTTGTTCGGAGCAGAAAGTGACACTGCCATTCAAACCTCTCGTGGTTGAACAAACCTTTTGTTGCCAATGCCCAAGGCATAAAAACAACTTAATTAGCATTTAACAGAAGGTTATGTTGGCATATATGGGGCAACCTACTAGCACAACAAAACACCAAAGAATGCAGCCATTCCAGGTGATTTCAGACTTTAACTGGAAAAAGCAACTTAAAGAAAACAAATGGCTGTAAAATCCTGCCCACATCCCAAGAATGAATTTCAAAAAAAAATCAACTAATTTCAAGCTACATTTCAAAATAAACAAAAAGCAAATAACTGCAGATAATAGAAATCTGAAATAGAAAATGCTAAAAACACTCAGATCAGTCAACATGTGTTGAATGAACAGAAGAGTTAACATTTCAGGTGTGGACCCCTTCATCAGAACAGTTTTAATGAAGGATCAACATCTGAAGGTTAACTCGAACTCCTCCGTTCTCTCCATAGATGCTGCCTGCCTGAGCTGCTGATCATTTCCAGTATTTTCTGTTTTTGAGTTACATTTCAAAATGTTTAATACTTAATTATTATAGTTATTGTTCCTGTTCCATGAACAATATGCCACTTATACAGTGCAGCAATGTCAGTGCAAGTCACTGATGTAGTAGTCTTTCCAAGCTTTTATTTTCCATCCTACAATCTCTGCTGCTCTCCATTTGTCCTTTTCTAAACATTTTAGCTTTAAGCCACATAAGATAAAGATAAAGATAAACATAAACAAAAAAAGGGAGGCGTATGACAGATACCGAGGGCTAAATACTCCAGAATCTTCAAAGGAGTACAGAAAGTGCAGGGGTGCAATTAAAAATGATATTAGGAAAGCAAAGAGAGAGCATGAAAAATTCTTTTCACAAAGGAGAGGGGCGAAGCAGACATTGCTATCGGGGGGGGAGAGGAGTGTGAAATATTAGGTGAAATATTAGATGAAATAAACAGTGAGAGAGGAAGTATTAAGGGGTTTATAGCTTTAAAAGTGGATAAATCCCCAGGCCCGGATGAAATGTATCCCAGGCTGTTAAGCGAAGCAAAACAGGAAATAGCAGAGGCCCTGACCATCATTTTTCAATCCTCTCTGGCTTCAGGTGTGGTGCCGGAAGATTGGAGGACTGCTAATGTGGTACCCTTGTTTAAAAAGGGAGAAAAGGATAAACTGAGTAATTACAGGTCAGTCAGCCTAACCTCGGTGGTGGGAAAATTATTGGAAAGAATTCTGAAGGACAGGATAAATCTTCATTTAGAAAGACACGGATTAATCAAGGATAGTCAGCATGGATTTGTTAAGGGAAGGTCATGTCTGACAAACTTGATTGAATTTTTTGAAGAGGTAACAAGGAGGGTAGATGAGGGTAGTGTATTTGATGTAGTGTATATGGACTTTAGCAAGGCTTTTGATAAGGTTCCACATGGCAGACTGGTTATGAAGTGAAAAGCCATTGGGATCCAGGGCAAAGTGTCAAGTTGGATTCAAAACTGGCTCGGAGGCAGGAAGCAGAGGGTAATGGTTGATGGGTGTTTTTGTGATTGGAAGGCTGTTTCCAGTGGGGTTCCGCAGGGCTCAGTACTAGGTCCCTTGCTTTTTGTGGTATATATCAATGATCTAGACTTGAATATAGGGGGTACGATTAAGAAGTTTGCAGAAGATACTAAAATCGGCTGTGTGGTTGATACTGAAGAAGGAAGCTGTAGACTGCAGGTCAGGTGGGCAGAACAGTGGCAAATGGAATTCAATCCGGAGAAGTGTGAGGTAATGCATTTGGGGAGGGCTAACAAGGAAAGGGAATACACATTAAATGGTAGGACACGGAGTAGTGTAGAGGAACAAAGAGACCTTGGAGTGCATATCCACAGATCCCTGAAGGGAGCAGGCCAGGTAGATAAGGTGGTTAAGAAGGCATACGGAATGCTTGCCTTTATTAGCCATGGCATAGAAGAGCAGGGGGGTTATGCTTCAACTGTATAAAACACTAGTTAGGCCTCAGCTAGAGTACTGCGTGCAGTTCTGGTCACCACATTACAAGAAAGATGTGATTGCACTAGAGGGTACAGAGGAGATTTACAAGGATGTTGCCGGGAGTAGAGAATCTTAGCTATGAGGAAAGACTGGATAGGCTGGGTCTGTTTTCCATGGAACAGAGAAGGCTGAGGGGAGACCTTATTGAGGTGTATAAAATTATGAGGGGCATAGATAAAGTGGATAGAAAGGACCTATTTCCCTTAGCAGAGGGGTCAAAAACCAGGGGGCACAGATTTAAAATAATTGGTGGAAGGTTTAGAGGAGAATTGAGGGGAAATTTCTTCACCCAAAGGGTTGTGGGGGTCTGGAACTCACTGCCTGAAAGGGTGGTAGAGGCAGGAACCCTAACCACATTTAAAAAGTACTTGGATGTGCACTAACCTGCAGGGCTACGGACCAAGAGCTGGGAAGTGGGATTAGGCTGGATAGCTCTTTGTTGGCCGGCGTGGACACGATGGGCCGAAATGGCCTCCTTCCGTGCTGTAACTTTCTATGATTCACATATCACCAATTCTGGTAACTTTTATTTTTGAACTGTATGTTCAAAGTTCCAGATGTTTTGGCCATTGTTAACTCCATCTAACCTAGGTAAAACTTGGTCGACAAGTCTGTTGCCAGCCTGTGGAAACTGGATTTAACAAAGTAAACTGCAAGGGGAAAGTCATGGACTTGGTTGACAGACCGGAAACGAAGAGTTAGAGTAAACGTTTGTTGCTTGGATTAGAGAAACGTTGGAAGTGGTGTATGCCATGAGTAAGTTAGATCAACAGGGGCATACAGTACAAGATTAAATGAATGATAAATTTGTACAAGCAATGGTTCGGCCACGGTAAGAGTATATGAAGTTTTGAGCACCTCATTGTAGAAAGGAAACTAAAGCCACAGAGACCATGCAATACAGATTCATCAGGATTATGCCAAGGATGGGACCCTATACTTGTAAGGGGAGATTTGAGATATTGGGACTCTAGAGAAACCTGTGCAAATGGACACCCCGAATAAAGACACACTTATTGACAGTCCCAAATAACTTACATTGTAATAGATACAAGCTGCACCTTAAAACCACAGACACTAACAAATTACGGACAGCTTTCAATGCACCAAGTCAGTTTACAACTTAAAACACGGGTCACGCAACTAAGTGCGAGGCGGTAGCGGGTGAAAAAAACGGCTTGTGTGTATAGGAGATCTTGTCACTCAGCATGCATAGCGGCAGAGAAACTGCTCCATCCCTGGGATTGAACACTTGCAAGGTTCCATCCCATGGATAGAGTGGTTTCTCTGCCCCTATGGATGCTGGGTAAAGAGAACTCCATTACACAAAAGCCGGGGGAGTTGGTCAGGAATCAGGGGCCCTGAAATTGCAGGGGAGGCGGGCGAGAGGGAATGGTCCGAAACTGCGAGGGGGGGGACTGACATGGCGGGGGAGCGAGGGGAGTTTGGGGAAGGGGGTAGGGAAAAAGAGATGGACAGAATGGTTTCCCCTTTTCCCCACCCTCGGTTTCTCCTCTTCACCTGCTCATGGGTGACCTCCTGGTTCTTGGAACTTCTCAGACAACAGCTACTGGCACAATACTAAAAATAAAGATTCTCAACTACAGAGGACCCGACTTTTATATGGTAAATCCAGTAACATTTGTAGAAGTCATGTGATGCAATGTCATGTGATCTAACATTACATGATCTGATGTCACATGGTCTAATGTCATGTGGTCAGAACATCACGTGATCAAACCGCCAAGCAGAGTTGGCCACCCTAGTCCATCGGATACTAATGAGCTGCTAACAGCCCCCTAGCCACCCCCCAACACTTCAAACATTGGCATCTGCAGCGCACGGAGAGGGCTCCAGGCAGGGGTCTGCAGGACATTAATCACCCCTGATTTGGCTGGGATCTACCAGGCACTCCCTCAATGGAAAAGGACCCTGGGATGGCAATGAACTAGGAAACCCAATAAACAGGAAATGAACTGAAATCACATCCTGCTGACAGGGCACCAGAATTAGGCACGATCCCAGATGAGGGCAAAAAAAAAGAAACAACACTGCACGAGATACAGCGCACGAGATACAGCCAATCCTGTGATATTTGGCTCATCCAGTTTACTGTACATGCAATAACCATTTTGAAAATAAGGACACCTGATGTAAGTCCGTTCAGTGAGCCTAATTTACAGGTTTCACTGTACATGCTACCAGAACAGAGACATCCTAGAGGAGATTGCGTAGAGGTTTTAAAATTATGAAAGGTTTTGTTGCGGAGTGGAGGAAAGACTACTTTCAGAAGAATCAGAATCAGAATCACCACAGTGCAGATAGAGGCCATTTCGGCCCATCGAGCCTGCACCGACACATATCCCACCCTATCCCCGTAACCCCACGTATTTAATCCCGCCTAACACTAAGGGTCAATTTATCATAGCCAAATCAACCTAACCCACACATCTTTGGACTGTGGGAGGAAACCGGAGCACCCGGAGGAAACCCACGCAGACACGGGGAGAATGTGCAAACTCCACACAGACCTTGTCTGGATAGGGAATCGTTGTCAAGGGGTCATCCAATTTAAAACTGTGTGAGAGAGAAAAGAGAGAGAGAGAGAGAGAGAGAGAGAGAGAGAGAGAGAAAAGGAGAGAGAGAGAGAGAGAGAGAGAAAAGGAGAGAGAGAGAGAGAGAGAAAAGGAGAGAGAGAGAGAGAGAAAAGGAGAGAGAGAGAGAGCGCGAGAGAGCGCGAGAGAGAGCGAGAGAGAGAGAGAGAGAGAGAGAGAGAAATTTATTTGCATAGAGCTGTTGAAGTGCAAAATGTTTTGCCATAAGGAATGGTTGTAGCACAGATCATTATACCTTTATAAAGGGAAAACTGGATAAACATCTGAAACAAAGAAAGATACAAGACTATGGGAAGAGAGCAGTGCAATGGGATCAGTTTTGGATTGCCCTAGTAAAGAGCCAGCACAGACATGCTGGGCCGAATGGCCTCTTTTTCTGTTGCAAACTTCTATGATTATACGACCAGCAACACAATACCATGCCACACAATTTGAATGAGGAAAATGCCTGTGCAGAGGGATCAAAATCTTCATCCCAAATGCTTTAAAAAAAAAATATTAAACTAGATCTTTACATGCACACCTATTTCAATTGCAGTTCTGCCATCTCTATTACAACTCCAAGGTCATGCAGTTTTAAATATAAGTAGCAGTCTGCTACAAATGGAGCAACTAACTTGTTGCAAGAGATTTATCACGTAGAACTGCTCAGAACCTGGCATTTTACTGCCTCCGGGGCTTTTCATGGCACACTTCAGCAAATTGCACTATATTAACTTAGAAATTAACAGGATTTGTCAAGGGTATTACACCACAACAAATTGGGACCAGTCAGATGGATGGCAATGGTCTTTTCAAGTCCTGTGCATTTCTATCTGTCTAAATTATTTATGCATTATTAAGACGACAAAAAGATTGAGACAATGTCACAGAATGCAAGGTTGAAGTCTAATTAAGAGTACAATTCAAATATAGTACTCAATTTGGCAAGTAGCAAAACTTAGCATTATACCCAACGGGGCACTATATTCAAATTTAGGCCTCCTAGGGCTATTTCAATAAAATCCTGGTATGTAAATTTCTCTTTGTCAGCTATCAAAAGCTAGTTTATAATTAAAGTTGATAAATGTTACTTTAATCTTCATTATGTTGGTAATGGTACCTTAGTTGGGTGGCAGCCACCAACAGTCCACCACTGCTTCAAGAACAGTAAATTGCATATATGTAGCTCCTTAAAATTGAGGAAAATTTCCCCGAAACACGAGGTTAATGAACACTGAGCCAAAGGAGGAGAGATTAGCCTCCTTCAAGATCAAAACCTTGGTCAGAATGAGGCGAGTTTTAAAGAGGGTCTTAAAAAGGAGGAAAGTGGAGATTTAGGGAGGGAATTCCAGCGTGGGACACCTAGGTGGCGGAAGGCACAGCCATCAATCATAAAAGTAAGGGATTGGGAGGGATAGAGAAGGACTTGCAAAATGACCGAGTCAGAAGGATGGAAAGTTCAGCGGGGGTGGGAAAAGGGTTGTAGGGCTGGTGGAAGGGGGAAACCATGGAGCATTTAGTATTTATTTTTGCCAACGAGGCATCATGACAGAACTGAATTGTGTGATTTGACAAGTGGCTCTGAATGTAGTTAATGTAGCAAACTCTACTTGCTATATTTTATTCATATAATGCAGTTTGACAATACATCTGGGTTTTTTTTTTACTTTTTTTGCATAAAATTTGACTGGGCTATATTTTTTTTCCAAGATTCAGCATATGGAAACAAATTCAGATAATATTTAGCCAGACAGAAGAGCCACTTTACATCTCATTTTAAGTCAATCATTTAAATTTTTGACAGTTTTTCCTAAATTGTTGACACTTCTTCGACTGAAAGCTTTCATATAAAAGAAAGGTGCATCATCAAGGCTGCTGAAACTTTGTATGAAAGAGGTCAATTTTGGAAATAGTTGCAAAGATTATTTTGCTGGTTAATATTTTGCATTCCATTTGCTGCAGTGTCACACTGAAGTAAGAATCCCTTTTGCGCTTTGTTCTTGCTTCCAATCCAAGTCACCTAACATGCACTTCAATCAGAAAGGTAGAAGGGCGCCTTGGTAATGTAGCGAATTAGAACATTGACTTTACATCTCTGCATTTATTTCCAGGCATGACTGAAGAGATGAAAGTCACTCCTTTAGCTCAGTTTTAACCAGAAGAGACAAGCTCACAAACTCAAGCGGCTTCAATTAACCACGTGCCTGGCAATCCCCGACAGAGAGGCCACAAGGATGGTTCACATAGGAAACCGAGATGGCATTCATGCTCTGAAGTGAGGGTTATAACTAGGAATGCCAGCCAACAGTCCCGGACTGTCCACGAATCTCCCAGAATGGGGAATGAATTTCCCAGGCACTGCTGCTAGCAGCCTGGTAGAACTCTGCCCTTCATATTTCTCACCGCAGTCGTGGTCCTACCCCCCCCCCCACAACTCCGTGACATTACCCCCCTGCCACCAGAGAGAGCTGGCCCCCACTTGGGAGTGACCAGAAATGGGATAAGCTGGCAGACGGGGAAAATGGATGGGAGCGGCGAGAGCAGCAACCAGCAAAGGGGTGAGTGACACCTGGGAACTTACTCTGGGTAAATAGTGAAAGATTGTTTCCACTGGTGGATGTATGGAGACCGAGGATTATCACTGGAAGAACCAAGGGGGGAGGAAAGTTTTAACACTGTCAAGTTACATCACCACAAGTGGCTATTGAGGCATAGACTAGAATGTCATTTAAAAGGGAATGGGAGAAGTATTTGAAAAGGAGGAATATAAAAGGATCTGGTGGGAATGGGGTTACAGGAGAGAGCACCAGCACTGGCACAGGGGTCCGATTGGCCCCTGCCTGTACTGTATCATTCTATGAAAACTCTCCTTTGTTGAGTCTGTGCCTGCGGAGTGGTTTTGAAATGTTGGTGCAGAGCTGAGTTTAGGGCAATGTGCCCTCTGAGAAGTGCCCCAAACACGGAGTCCACTGCCAGTTGTGAGATTCTCAAATTTTATGGGGGTGGGGGGGGAAGGAGGGCGTAGAGAGCGAGAGCAATCAATGTAGTGCTTTCCAGAGCCAGGATCAAATCATCAGAAGCACCTTAATCAGCCTAGTCAATGGTCCTTTCCTAAATTGGGAATTAAATTTCTTCTCAGCAACAGCAGGTGAATTCTCTTATAATAACAAAGCTGAAAAACACTGTTTGACTTGCTCCACAGTCTACTCTTAATTAAAAGTCACTTCACAAGATTAGAAGATAGAGAAAAATGAGGACAGCCACTTGGCCCATCTTAATTCATCCAAACACAAAGACCGTCCAGTCGCCACATTGCTCCAACTACTTGTTTCTTAAATGATTCCAGGGTTTTCATATCCAGCATTTTCACCAACAACAATTTGCATTTATATAGCACCTTTAACATAGTAAAATGTCCCACGTCACTTCACAGGAGTGTATTCAGACAGAAATTGATAGAGCCAAACAAGGAGACATTAGGCGACCAAACGCTTGGTCAAAGAGGAAGATTTTAAGCAGCGACTTAAAAAAGGAGAAAGGCAAAATGATTTAGGGAGGGAATTCCTGAGATTAGGGACTAGATGGCTGAAGGCATAGCCGTCAATGAAGGAAGTGGGGGTTGCACAAAAGGCCTGAGTTGGAGGAACGCAGAGTTCTTAGACGGTTGTAGGGCTGGAGGAGGTTAGAGGTAGGAACAGGCGAGGCCATGGAGGGATTTGAACACGAGGCTAAGCCTTTTAAAACTGAGGCGTTGTGGACCGGGAGCCAATGTAGGTCAGCGAGCACAGGTGAACGGGGACTTGGTGTAAGTTAGGATACGGGCAGCAGAGTCTTAGATGAGCGCAGGTTTACGGAGACTTTATTGACTGGTCATTCAGGAATAATTGTTTTCAGAAGTCCTTAATAGCTTCAAACTAGCAGTTTTCCAGCCGCTTTCCTCACTTTTGGTTGGTACAATCCCCGTGATTTGCTGCTGTTTTACTTTGAGATAAGCAACAAAGCATTACGATTTGAAGCAAGTATGACAAACAGGAACTGCGAGTTAGATGCAAAAAATTTAATATGTTGGAGATAGTTGGTACCCACCAAATTCAAATACATTGCTGCAATCACCACTGTAGTTTATACACATGGGGCGAAAAAACATACAACCAGTTTGTATTATGAGCCTTCAAACTGACTTGCCTTTAAAAAATCCTGGCCATTTCATTGCAATGTTGCCATTTTAACCAATACAACAGTCAAAGAAAAAGTGTAAAATTACCTTGAAATGTACTATAATGTTCCATGGTAGTGCAGTGTTCGATGCATGAAGGTCAAAAAGTAAACCAATTGGATAATGCCTGATGAAAAAAAGGAAACCAGATTGGTAATTGAAACAGAATTGGAACAGTCAACTGCAGGACGAAGTAAAGTTATTTGCAGCTTTTTCCACTCCAATTGATGAAAGCACTGCTAGCAGCAGTCATTCGTGGAGTTGATGACAACATGTGCATAACAGAGGAGTTTGTCGAATTGGTGCTGACGAGAGACACAACAACAGCAAATTAAATCTTCAACAGCTTGATGGGAGCTCTGGACAAATTGGATGTGGACAGAACAAAAGCCGAGTGTGGCCACAGACCTGCAATGCTGGGCAAGAAAGCTAGAGTTGGATTTGATTTGCTATATTGCAAATAAATACTGATACGTCTTATCTTTCTCTATTTCTATTTTGATAACTTGCACTGAACATGACCCACGCAAAATGCCAGAATATCGGCTCAGGCTCACCATATAAAATGAGTTTGACACCCCTGTCCCAACACATCTATCAGACTCCTGGGTAGGACACAAGAAAAAAAAAAGTCATCTGATAGACAATCACTTGCTCACTCTCCAATGCAAACTTTCTCACCGGCACTACTGTTGTCAGTTCTCCTCTGAACTGTTCGCTCATTTCTTCTGGCTCCTAATTAGACCATCCTACCCATTTTCTCCACTCCGCAGGGAGCTGAAATGTGCAAAGTGTGAAATGCATAGAAATTATGTAACCACATTGATCTCAGATTCTTAATTAGCTGGTTTTCCAAATGCTCCGAGTTCAGTTCAGGTAAATGAGCAAGGTGTGAAATGCAGGGAACGGTAGCATAGTGGTTATGTTACTGGACTGAGTTCAAATCCCACCATGGAAGCTGGGGAATTTAAATTCAGTTAATTAAATAAACCTGGAATAAAAAGCTAGTATCAGTAATGGTGACCATGAAACTACTGGATTGCTGTTAAAAACCCATCTGGTTCACTAACGTCCTTTAGGGAAGGAAATCTGCTGTCCTTACCTAGTCTGGCCTTTGTGACTCCAGACCCACAGCAATGTGGTTGACTCTTAACTGCCCTCTGAAATGGCCTAGCAAGCCACTCAGTTGTAGCAAACCGCTATAAGAAACAACAATAATAAAACCAGATGGACGACCTTGGACACGACGAAGGCACACCCAGCCGAGTCGACCCTGCAAAGTCCTCCTCACCAACATCTGGGGACTTGTGCCAAAATTGGGAGAGCTGTCCCACAGACTAGTCAAGCAACAGCCTAACATAGTCATACACACAGAATCATACCTTTCAGCTAATGTCTCAGACTCCTCCATCACCATCCCTAGATATGTCCTGCCCCACCAGCAGGACAGACCCACTAGAGGTGGCAGCACAGTGGTATACAGGAGGGAGCGGCCCTGGGAGTCCTCAACATTGACTCCGGACCCCATGAAGTCTCATGGCTTCAGGTCAAACATGGGCAAGGAAACCTCCTGCTGATTACCACCTACCGCCCTCCCTCAGCTGATGAATGTTGAACACCACTTGGAAGAAGCACTGAGAGTAGCAAGGGCACGGAATGTACTCTGGGTGGGGGACTACAATGCCCATCACCAAAAGTGGCCTGGTAGCACCGTGCTAAATGGAATAGATTCAGAACAGATCTAGCAGCTCAAAACTGGGCATCCATGAGGCGCTGTAGGCCATCAGCAGGAGCTGAATTATATTCCACCACAATCTGTAACCTCATGGCCCAGCATATCCCTCACTCTACCATTATCAAGCCAGGCGACCAACCCTGGTTCAATGAGGAGTGTAGAAGAGCATGCCAGGAGCAGCACCAGGCAAATCTAAAAATGAGATGCCAACCCGGGGAAGCTGCAACACAGGACTACATGCATGCTAAACAACGGAAGCAGCATGCTGTAACCAGCATGGTGGGAGATTTGGCGATGGTAATGCCGTTGAATGTCATGGGGAAGTGGTTAGACTCTCTTGTTGGAGAAAGTCATTGCCTGGCACTTGTGTGGCGCGAATGTTACTTGCCAGTTATCAGCCCAAGCCTGAATGTCGTCAGTTTTGCTGCATGCGGACATGGACTGCTTCATTTTCTGAGGAGTTGCAAATGGAACTGAACAATGTGCATTGCTAAATGCCCCACCATCAACATCCTGGGGGTCACCATTGACCAAAAACTTAACTGGACCAGCCACATAAATACTGTGACTACAAGAGCAGGTCAGAGGCTGGGTATTCTACGGCAAGTGTCACACCACCTGGTTGAGGTTGTGGGTTTGGGAGGTGCTGTACACCACCTTAAACATTCACTCCCTCCACCACCGGCGCACCGTGGCTGCAGTGTGTATCATCTACAAGATGCACTGCAGCAACTTGCCAAGGCTTCTTTGACAGCACCTCCCAAACCCACAACCTCAACCACCTAGAAGGACAAGGACAGCAGGCGCATGGTAACACCACCACCTCCAAGTTCCCCTCCAAGTCACACACCATCCCGACTTGGAAATATATCGCCGTTCCTTCATAGTCGCTGGGTCACAAGCCTGGAACTCCCTCCCTAGCAGCACTATGGGAGTAACTTCACCACGTGGACTGCAGCAGTTCAAGGCGGCGGCTCACCACCACCTTCTCAAGGGCAATCAGTGATGGGCAATAAATTTATTCATTCATGGGATATGGGCGTCACTGGCAAGGCCAGCATTTATTGCCCATCCTTAATTGCCCTCAAGAAGGTGGTGGTGAGCCACCTTCTTGAACCACTGCAGTCTTGTGGTGAGAGTATTCCCACAGTGCTGTTAGGGAGGGAGTTCCAGGATTTTGACCCAGCAACGATGAAGGAACGGTGATATATTTCGAAGTCAGGATGGTGTGTGACTTGGAGGTGGTGTTCCCATGCACTTGCTGCCCTTGTCCTTCTAGGCGGTAGAGGTCGTAGGTTTAAGAGGTGCTGCCGAAGAAGCCTTGGCGAGTTACTGCAGTGCATCTTGCAGATGGTGCACACTGCAGCCACGGTGTGCTGGTGGTGGAGGGAGTGAATGTTTACGGTGGTGGATGGGGTGCCAATCAAGCGGGCTGCTTTGTCCTGGATGGTGTCGAGCTTCTTGAGTGTTGTTGGAGCTGCACTCATCCAGGCAAGTGGAGAGTATTCCATCACACTCCTGACTTGTGCCTTGTAGATGGTGGGAAGGCTTTGAGGAAGTCAGGTGAGTCACTCGCCGCAGAATACCCAGCCTCTGACCTGCTCTTGTAGCCACAGTATTTATGTGGCTGGTCCAGTTATGTTTCTGGTCAATGGTGACCCCCAGGATGTTGATGGTGGGGGATTTGGCAATGGTAATGCCTTTAAATGTTAAGGGGAGGTGGTTGGACTCTTTTGTTGGAGAAGGTCATTACCTGGCACTTGTGTGATGCAAATATTACTTGTCACTTATCAGCCCAAGCCTGAATGTTGTCCAGGTCTTGCTGCATGCGGGTAAGGACTACTTTATTATCTGAAGAGTTGCGAATGGAACTGAACACTGTGCCATCATCAACGAACATCCCCACACCTGACCTTATGATTGAGGGAAGGACATTGATGAAGCAGCTGAAGATGGTTGGGCCTAGGATACTGACCTGAGGTACTTCAGAGTTCACCATTCCTAGTCAAAACACCAGGTATTGGTGTACATCACATACTGGTTACATGCCACTTAATACTTCATGGCCACTTAACACCTAGGTGTCTCACCTGGCTAGGTAAAAAAAAAAATCTGGCGAGACAAAGAACATAGGAAAATACAAGACTGAAGGAAACTGCAGTTCATCTCTCCAGCCACAAAAACTAATCAATTGTCCATTCCCACAAATATCTATACAATGCTCCCTTAAATGTTTCCACACTATCTCCCTGCACAGCTCATTGCACATCCTCTGCATATTTTTATTTCATTCTCAAGATATCAGAATCGCTGGCAAGGCCAGCATTTAATGCCCATCCTTAGTTGCCCTGAGAAAGTGGCGGTGACCCTTCTTCTTGAACCACTGCAGTCCTTATAATGCAGGTGCTCCCACAATGCTGCTATTTTTTTTGGAGCAGTTTGATACAACTGTATGGCTCGCTAGGCCACTTCAGAGCGCAGTTAGAAGTCAACCAGGTTGTTGTGAAACTGGAGTCACATATAAGCCAGATAGGCAAGAACAGCCGGTTTCCTTCCCTAAAGGACGTTAGTGAACTAGTTGGGTTTTATGACAATCTGTACCACTACACTACTGTACCTCATAGTAATTAAATCTAAATCGACTGTGCATCTTCCCTCTTCCAAGCTTGAGTCTGTGTCACCAGGTTCTAGAGCTTTGTGGCAATCTGAACATATTATTAGAGTTTAATTTACTGCTGCGCATCATCAACATGTTGCATTTATATAGCATCTGCAATGTAAAGAAACATTCAAAAATGCTTCACAGATGCGCACAAGGAAAATGACAGAGCCAGAAAGAGACAGTAGGAAATGTGACCGAAAGCTTGGTTGAAGAGAGGGGTTTTGAGGAAGTTTCTAAAGTCTGCAAATGAAAAGGCATTTATAAAGGGGCTGAGGCAATCAATGTTGTGGAGGTGGATAAGAGTTTACGGCTATGCTCAAGATCAAACAAGACACCAACAAACAGTCTGGTTCAGCTTGAGTGTTTGGTCGGGAGAGAGATGGCATCAAATACAAACAGCTAAGAAACATCCATACATATTATATACAGTTGTGCGCAAACTATGAACAGATTTGCTGCAGAATCTGCATTCTCAAGCTGTAGAGCTATGTTGGGGTTGCCAAATGGCATAGATGTGTCTCAAAGATTCACAGCAGTCCAACCCACAATATTTTGAGAATGCCAACAGTAGCAAAAAACTTACATCTCCAAAAAACATCTCTGAAGACTTTTAAACCACATGTTGAAAGCTTCACTATAATGGTAAAAGGAATCTCTCTCTCATGATCATTATCACTGGATTAAATTATAGAAACATCTGGGCGGCAAAAATATCCCCAAATCCCCTGACTGTCCTATCAATAGAACCATAGATGTTTACAGCACAGGAGGCCGCCATACGACCCATTGGGTCTGTGCCAGTTCTTTGCTAGAGCAATCTGAAACTAATTCCACTGCCCTGCTCTCTCCCTATAGCCTGTATCTTTTTCTGCTTCAAATATTTATCCGCTTTTGCCTTAATAATAGTCCTTGACTCAACTACTCCCTATGGAAAAGTATTCCATGCTCCAACAATTCTCTGCATGAGGAAATTGCCCCTAACACCTCTCCTTGCCCTATGACAATTTTAAATTGCTGACTCTTCGTCACTGATTCCCCATGCAGAGGAAATAGTCTTTCACTATTCACCCTATCAAAGCCCTTCATCATTTAATAAAATCTTCTATTAAATCTCCGCTCCAGTGGAATAGTCCCAATATCTCCTCTCCTCTCAGAACTTCCCATCCTGAGCATCATCCTGGTGAATCGATGCTGTACACTCTCAAAGGCGTTAATGTTTTTTATATAATGGGGTGCCCAATTAATGAGTACCATGTACTCCTCTTAATTGTCACAATTCAAATCATCTGATCATTCAATTTTTTTTAAAACACTAAATTCCAACTATGTCCTTTAATTCAAATTATTAGATAATTAAGATTTTTAGTACAAAAATACAACTTTGTATCATCAGGAGTAGTGCAAGTTGTCATTAGTTTCTCTCTCTACCTTTCTGTAGTGGTGGAGCAATAGCACTAGTATCCTCTCCCACAGCAAGATACTCAACCAAGCTTTCAGCTCAATTTTTCTAACAGATTAGTTACAATCAGCCAATTAAGTTTAATGCAACTATAGTGGTATTATAGGGCAAGACTCATCTTGGGGTTCTTTGTCATTAAAGAGCAAGCCTGTAGAGCTATGTTGGATCCCATTCAGTAAGCTCTACAAAGATAATTAAACCTGACAAATCATCTCACAGCAGAGAAGGACTCTGTGGACATGTAACCATCAAGATATCTTCTTCAGTAGCACTACGACCACCAAAAATTCTAGTTCCCTTTCTACACAGTTTTAATGAAAGAAAAATGTACCACAATTAAGCACTGTAAAGCTTTAAGTATTATTAAATACACTCAAAAAGACATCCAGCATACTTCCAGCAGACTCTACATAGGAACCAAAGATAGATGAGAATCTTTGAACCATAAAGCCATGGCAACATAAGATGTCCCTGCTCAGCTAAGTCTGACCACCTGAAGATATAACAGGCACAACCATGGAACATATCCGTGCCACAGTGAGCACCATAAACCACACTTACTCACAAAATGAACAATATCAAAATAGTCTCTCGAAATGTCAAGAGGCTCAACCCTCCAATAAAAATGGAATGAAAAATCCTAAATTATTTCAGAAGAGAGTGAGCAGCAATACCCTGCTGACAAAAAGCCCATTTCACTTCAATGGAACTCTAAGCTCACAAGTGACTATGGGCCAGATTGTGGCTATTTCATTCTCATACAAGAGAATAAGTGTGGCAATATTGATCAACAAACACTTAATCTTCAGGTAAGAAGAATTTGTTACAATGCTAAATGTGTGCACACCAAACAGACTCTCCGGTGTTGCCTGTAGCCATTTTCCTAGCACTTGCCCACCACATAGGAACAGGAGTAGGCCATTCAGCCCCTCTAACCTGTTCTACCATTCAATTAGATCATGGCTGATCAGTATCTCAATGCCATTTACCCATCTTGGTTTCATATCCCTTATTACCCTTACCTAACAAAAATCTATCAATCTCAGTTTTGACATTTTCAATTGACCTAGCCTTAACAGTTTTTTGGGAGACAGTGTTCCAGATTTCCACTACCCTTTGTGTTAAGAAGTGCTTCCTGGCATCACCCCTGATTGCCCTAGCTTTAATTTAAAGATTACACCACCTTGTTCTGGACTTCCCCACTAGAGAAAATAGTTTCTCTCTATCTACCTTATCAAATCCTTTAATCATCTTAAACACCTCAATTTGATAACCCCTTAATCTTTTATACTCAAAGGAATACAAGTCTAGTCTGAGCAACCTGTCCTCATAATTTAACCCTTTTAGCCCCAGTATCATTCTGGTGAATCTGCGCTGCACTCCCTTCCAATATCCTTCCTCAGGTGCAGTGCCCAGAACTGAACACAGTACTCCAGATGCAGTCTAACCAGAGCTGTATACAACTGTAGCATAACTTCCACCCCCTTTTAAAAAAAAATTTGCTTATGGGATGTGGGCATCGCCAGCAAGGCCAGCATTTACTGCCCATCCCTAATTGCCCTTGAGAAGGTGGTGGTGAGCCGCCTTCTTGAACCGCTGCAGTCTGTGTGGTGAAGGTACTCCCACAGTGCTGTTAGGGAGGGAGTTCCAGGATTTTGACCCTGCGACGATTAAGGATTGGCGATATACTTCTAAGTCAGGATGGTGTGTGACTTGGAGGGGAACTTGGAGGTGGTGTATTCCAGCCTCCTTGAGGCATTCAAGGAGAAGATAGTGAGGGTTCAGAGCAAATATGTTCCCACAAAGAAAAAAAGAGTAGGACTCCCAAATCTAGAGCCCCTGGACGTCAAGAAAATTACAGGGTAGGATAAGGAAAAAAAGCTACCGAGATACTGAGAGCTCAATACTACAGAAAGCTTAGAGGAGTATAGAAAGTGCAGGGGTGAAATTAAAAAGGAAATTAGGAAAGCAAAGCAAGGGCATGAAAAAATATTGGCAAGTAAAATCAAGAAAAACCCAAAGATGTTTTATAAATACATAAAGAGCAAGAGGGTAACTAAAGAATGAGTAGGGCCTATCAGAGACCAAAAAAGTAGCCTGTGTGTGGAGGCAGAAGACGTGGGTATGGTTCTTAATGAATACTTTGCGTCTGTCTTCACAAAAGAGAGGGACGGTGCAGTTAAGGAGGAGGAGTGTGAAATATTAGATGAGATAAACATACTGAGAAAGGAAATATTATGGGGTTTAGCATCTTTGAAAGCCCAGATGAAATATATCCCAAGCTGTTAGGAGAAGCAAGGGAGGAAATAGCGGAGGCTCTGACCATCATTTTCCAATCCTCTCTGGCTACAGGCGTGGTTCTGGAGGACTGCTAATGTTGTACCGTTATTCCCCAGGTATACATCCAAAGCAAGTGTTGTGAACTTTTGGGCACAGTTTGGCCCCCCACAGAAAATGTATTCAACTTCTAATGAAACTGTTAAGTAATACTTCAGAATTAACTACTTTTTCTATATCATAACTATCTAATACAAATCAGAAGCTACAACTACATGCCCCTCCCCCTGCCATATTGCCTACATGGACATCTCAATGTCTGCCTTATAGAGGTTAAGCAGAGTCGTCCATCTGCTAAAAAGGAGAAAGGCTCAGTTCAAAAATCATTCACTAAATATAATTCCTCTTGTATAGACCACAGATTATAACCAGTCCTAGCAGTCAAATTCTGGAGGGGCTACAATCAAATTGGCAAACTAATTCACACATCCTGGACCTAATTCCACCTCCAATCTTCCTGGAAAAAGAGCACGAAACTCATGACTGGTCTCACCATCCTCCCAACCTTACCTCATGTGCCCTACCCACTGTCCAGCACACAGTAATCATCCAACCTGTGTAAACTTGCATTTCTCCCTACTCGGAGCAAGATAATAAATACCTTAAGTGTGTTGCAACCAGCTTCCCCACTTGAAACACGCAAGCAACGCAGCTGCAGGACATCCAACAGTCTATTGTTTGGACTATACTTGAAGTTGCAAAACCACCACTCTCCCTCTCGGCACGATCACTAGTTTCCAAACTCTCCAGCCTAAAAGGTTACTAAATAAACTAAGCCAGTTCCTTGCCGTCAACACCTAGTTGACAGTTGACAACATGCCAGGCCGTACCTCCTGACACTTGCTAAGTGGCTACCTGCCACAAAATGATACCACACTAGCTGCATACAGTGCCATCCAACTGAACGGGTTAGAAATGGGGAGTACCGTACTCATATAATCTCTGCAATAACTGGAACTTTTTTTTTAAAAGTAGGATACCTCAGACAATTACAGACAGCAATTTGTTTCAGGGGTTCAGATGACAAACCGCTTCAAACTAATCACTCTATTTACTGAAGGGTATCCTATTTTTAAAAAAGTGTTGTAATATTATTGAAGAGATTGCATGTCAGGAAGAGTTAAAGTTCATAAAAATCACCCAACACTTGAGTACTATTCTCCCCATTTATAGCCAGTTCAGTTCCATGGCATTTATCTGATCCTCCAAGAATGGATTACTACCTTGTAATTCAATGAGGTATCCAATATCCTCCATGAAAAACTAATTTATCCTTGTTTTGTTATTCATTCTCTTTACATACAAATGTGATTATTTGGCAGATATAATAAAACTAGAAAATTATCTAGCTACAAAACAAATATTAGTGCTAACAGATGCAACAGTTAATTCTGAAACAATCAGCACAAGTCTCCCTTTGCTGACAAAAAATCATGTTTGGCCACGGCTAGGCCTGGGCCTGTTATTTGTACTGTGACATGTGGGAAGGATAGGTTTCACACTGCTTCACTCTAGGCATAGCCCAAAGAACATTATTCTTAAGCTACATCAGATATACACGCAGTTATTAACATTTCAGCACCTGGAATACTAGTGTGGAGTAGGAGACTGTTGTACAGCAATCTTAATCAGAAGCCAAGAAAGATTGTGGAAGTGGTCAAAACATCTTGCAACAATTTCCACGCAGGACTGAAGACAAGAATAATGCACTGCAAGATACTAAAAGTTCAGAGGACATTAGAAACTATCAAGAGCCAAGCTCAAATATTTAATTAGCAGGGTTCCAGGCTGCTTTCCAGTGTAATAAATGCTTCATCACTTATTACCTTATATGAACTAGCATTTTGCATGTTACTTTGGTAGTTGTAAAGTACTTGGTGGAAGTAACTACCCAAGTGACTGATGACAGGTTTGACTGTGCTTGTATTGTGAACAATACGGAGAGATTACTTTGTACACAATACTCTAGCACCATCTACTGGCAAACGTGCATATATACATACAATGAGAGAACAGAAAATGTGTTTGTAAAGAGAAAAGACAGGTTGCTATTTTGTGTGTAGACCGAGATACTCAGCAGGTTGTTTAACCTTGGGGCATATCAGAGCCAAGCCCAATACTGTCCGAACAATCACACCCATATAGTTCCACGAGAAGCAACGGTTTAGCAATGAAAAGTAGAAACACTCTCTCCCCACCCCAGGGACGCCAAGGCCAATTATTGCAATTTGCTCTTAGCTGATCTCATCTAACAGGATTTTGCTGTAGAGTCCCCACCGCTTATAGCGGGCGCGTTGTGTGCGAACGCAATTTGCCTGCTATACGCATTGGACGGTTTATATGAATCTTGATGAATTTTGTGATTGTAGCTCTGCATCTTGTGTTAAGCAGCATAATTACTGGAATCTGCCTCACAATCTCTGATTCCCCTATGAGATTCCCCTCTCCTCGAGACAATGATTATTTGTTCCAGATTATTTATCATCTAAATTAATGAGGTATATAAATGGAAAGCATTACAATGAGGCAAACTGCATTTGGATAAATGCAGTCAGTCCTTTCCTCCAAGACCCTTACTGGAATCCTACAAACCTGCACTTAAAGTCATAATGGATTAGAAACAAATATTTTGATTAGTCTCGAGATGTTCGGAACTATTTGAAACTAAATGTATGAATCACATAAATTCAATGCAAATTCATTATTCATTTGCTCTCAAATTCCCGAACTGATATCATGGCCAAAAACGATTTGTGGAAGTGCTGTTGTGTTATTTATCAGATAACTCCTAATTCACTAACTAATGTATGAAGAGAATATTGCAAAGGTCTTAACTTGTAACTGACACCACGTAGAGGTCTAATAAATCTTTACAACTTAACGAGGTGCAAACTATTCACTGAACACCTGTTTCTTCCCAGGTTAATATACCAAGTGGCAACTTTGCAATTGGCAATAACTGTAATGGCAAATGGTTTGCACTATTTGCCTGATTAAAACGTGGGCGGTTTAAGCAATGGGGACTGTATTTCCAAATACCCAGTATACCACTTGCCTTTGGTGAACTCTGCAATTGCAGGTGCGCCCTCTAATGGCAGAAGTCAGTTACTTAAGTGCTTCAATTTACTGCACAGATCAACAAGATCACAAGATATTTACGGATAAGGAATGAACCTAAAGTTCCCTCCACACCACCATCCAATTAGTTCTTGTCCGATTCCAAGCTTCTCACCTCAAGTACTCTATTTGGAAGTACGTTCGAAGTGTTGATCACACTGTGTGTTAAGAACTTCTTCCAGGTATCAGTACTAAGTTTGCCTTTTATTAGTTTGGATCTGTGTCACCTGTTCTACTCTTGAGGGATAATATAAGGGAGCTTCTTAAAGGGCAGGAGCTAATCCAAGACAGTCAGCATGGTTTTAGTAGTGGATGGTAAGGCTCGACAAATTTATTGAATTTCTTTGAGATGGCAGACTTAATAAATCAGGGAGACAGTGGACGTTATCCGGAATGCGTAAAAGGGTGGTGGAAGCCGATTCAATAACTTTCAAAAGGGAATTGGATAAATAATTGAAGTAGAAAAATTTGCAGGGCTATGGGGAAACAGCAGAGGAGTGGGACTAATTGGATAGTTCTTTCAAAAAGCCAGCACAGGCACGATGGGCCGAATGGCCTCCTTCTGTGCTGTATCATTCTATTATTTACCTGGATTTCATGAAGGCAATTGACACTGTTCCACATAATAGGCCACTACATAAGGTCCAAGCTCATAGGATAGAGAGGAATGTCTAAAATAGATTGGCAAATAGTTAGTTGGTAGGCAACGAGTAGTGGTGAATGGCAGGTATCTGTTTGGCAGCCAGTTACCAGTGAATTACCACAAGGTTCAGTGTTGGGGCAACTGTTGTTTTGACTTAAAGGAAGGGATCGGTGTAAATGACTTAGAAAAAGGAATTGTGTCCAAAAAACTGTCTAAATTTGCACGTGATAAATTGGGGGCAGTGGCAAATGATGAACATCATCAAGAGATACAAATTCAAAAGGATCTTGACAAGCTCGATCCATGAGCGGAGAAATGGCAGATGCAATTCAGTCACAGGTACGGTAGTGTAGTTGTTATGTTACTGGACTAATAATCCAGAGGCCTGAACCAATAATGCACCATGGCAGGTTGAGAATTTGATTTCAGTCTTGAAAAATCGGGAAATAAAAAACTGGTATCAGTAAAAGTGACCATGAAGTGGTCGTAAAAACCCAATTGGTTCACTCACGTCCTTTAAGGAAGGAAACCTGTCATTTTTACCTGGCCTGGCCTATATGCAAGTCCAGTCCCACGCCAATGTGGTTGACTCTGAACTGCCTAGCAAGCTACACAGTTAGAAAAGGGTGCCAACCAGCACCTTCTCAGGGAAACTAGGGATGCGCAATAAATTCCAGCCTTGCTAGCGACGGCCACATCTCGAAAATGAACAAACATTTTATAGCACCTTTAATGTAGCAAAACGTCCCAAGGATCTTAACAAGAGTGTTATCAATAAAAACATTTTTGACACCAAACCACAGAAGGAGATATCCGGACAGATGTCCAAAAGCTTGGTCAAAGAGGTAGGTTTTAAGGAGCATCTTAAAGGAGGAGAGAGAGGTAGAGAGGAAATTCCAGAACTTAGGGTCAAGGCAGCTGAAAGCACAGCCGTCAATGGTGAAATGATTAAAATCGGGGATTCACAAGATGCCAGAATTGGAGGAGCGCCGAGATCTCTAAGGCTTGTAGGGCTGGAGGAGGTTACAGAGATAGGGAGGGATAGAGATAATATTTAAAAAAGTCAACCTTGAAGTCAGCCGTGGTTCAGTGGTAGCACTCCCGCCTCTGAATCGGAAAGTTGTGGGCTCAAGTCCCACTCCAGAGATTTGTGCACAAAATCTAGACTGGCACTCCAGTGTAGTACTGAGGGAGTGCTGCACTGTCGGAGGTGCCGTCCTTCTGATGAGACGTTAAACCGAGGCGCCGTCTGCCCACTCAGATGGACGCAAAAGAACCCATGGCACTATTTCAAAAAAAAAGAGGGGATCTCCCCAGTGTCCTGGCCAATATTTATCCCTCAATCAACATCACTAAAAAAAAGTTATGTGGTCATTATCACATTGCTGTTAGTCAGACCTTGCTGTGCGCAAATTGGCTGCGGTCTCTCCTACATTTCAATAGTGCCAACACTTCAAATGTACTTCATTGGCTGTAAAGCGCTTTGGGTCATCCCCAAAGTTGTGAAAGGCTCTCCAAATCTTTTTTTCTTAAAGTTAAATAGTGCCAGGGAATTTCGAAATTGGATGACATTGCTCTGAAGTCAGGGTGGAGAGAGGGCAGCTTGGGACATTTTACTACGTTAAAGGCGCTATATAAATTCAAATAGCTGATGTTGTGAGAGAAGATGGAAATTGATCCTGCAAAATTGGAACAGTTGACGAGTATTATGCCGTTGCCTTACTATGCTCGCTCTGCTAGTGAAGGGCCTTACCCTAACTTTAACCTGTCTTTCCCTTTCACATGCTGACTGACCCACTGTGTATTTACTGCATTTTCTTGGAATTTTACATGGCACTGCTCATGGAAAAAAGTAAAAAGAAAAATTTGCCTTGCTCCCTTTTCCCGTAATTGTCCCCGCTTATCTTACACTCGCTACGTCTTTCTCTTCCCTGCTGTATGGTTCTCACTTTCTCTCATTGTGGTAGGTTTGTCTCAGACTCTTCACCTCTTTCTGCAAAAAGGTATTTGTAAATAAAATTCCCCTATAAATAAATGGAACTGTCCTTGCTATGATGCAGTTAGAATTACTATGACCACAGCTGCTGCAAAGATTGTTTCAGCAAAATCCACAAATGTTACTTCACCTGAAATCATTCATGGATATTTCCTCTATTAATCACCATGGGAAGTTTCTTATTAAATAAGCTTCTTTTCCCCTCCTTTTCTGTGGGAAAGGAATGCCTTGTCGGATGCGCTAAAAGTCCGTGCTCACCCAATGCAGAGATGTCAACCTGTCAACCTGTAAGTATTGAAATCAGTGAGAGCGCCTCGCCAGACTTTGCTGGGGTTCAGGGGCCTGCCAAAAATGCTCCAGCGGCGTCCAGGGACAGAACCCAGGCTAAGTCCTGGACTACTGTTGGATTTTAAATATTTTTAGAAGCAAAAGAATACAACAATTGATGTAAATGTGATAATCTCATATCTCCTTCAATAATTTGTGGAGTAAGTTTGCTATACAGGAAAATTGTAAACATGTTTTACTTGTCAGTTCAGGCTTCAAAAAAGATAACCTTTGAAAATCTGTTTTTGCTAAACGTGCTAGTTCAGACATTTGCCGAGGCATTCTCTCACTGCAGGGCATTACATTAACTTACGTAGAGAAAACATAAGTGAAACACAGGTCAACACCCTGTCCACTTCTTCTGCCACATTTTTATTTTACTTTTTCTACATTTACTTTAACAGATGTGTGTTGTCAACAAATGCCAACACAAAGTGTTATCAAAAAAGAGTTACGTTTACTTGTCATATTATAAAATGCTTCTTTCCACTTATTTTATTATTTGCAAAACAAAGACCCTGTTTAATTATAGCTACACAAAATAAACGATTACTAGAAGTTTTACCAAGTCTATCATTCTGTAGTTATTTTATATCAGCAAACAATTACTCCAGGTAAGACAATCACTTACCTTCTCGGATCCTCAACTGTACTCGCAGCAAGTTTTCTTTTTACATTTACAATGGAGCAGCCTAAATACTTGTTTCATGCATTTTTTTCACCAGTTTACCCTGAAATAATACAATGTGTTCACCTGATAAACAAATGCATTCTGCATGCAACCCTAACTCAGCAAATGTAGTAATAGTGAGAAACCGGTAAACACACAAAGCCTTAAGCTCCATTAAACAAATTGACTCTAGGCAGCCACTTTCAGTTTTAACAACAGGTAACTCTTTTTTAAGAAGTCAAATACAATCAACGCTGTCTTTAGTTTATTATTAGATATCATCCGTCCCTCTGTAACTACACACTCCCATCCACGACAGTATTCACATACAAAATACAGACAAGATTTCAACAGGCTCCAAGCACAAAATGCACAACATTCGCATTAACGCAAGATGAAAGGCCATTCTTTTCAAATTAAATGCCTCTATTTAAATAAATGACCTATACCTAACACTCAAATAGCCGAATAAAAATGGCAGATGGACAGCCAGTCACTATCGGAAGATTGCTGGGGTACTCAAGTTAGGCAGGCATTGTCCTTTTGTTGTTGGTGGTTTTAATTGGTCTGCAGACCCCATGCAGTCACATTTGGACTGTGGCGGCTCGTGCTCGCTCTAACTCACACGCGTGTACACCTGCCAGTACATGTCGTGCTCAATAATAAAAGTAGAATGGCCTGTTGACGTAGTTCAGACGCTCGCACATTCCCTTTTTGAAGCCTGCAGCTTTTCTCTCACCACCCCTCACGAATCACATCCAGCCACCTCCAATACACGGGGTGGGTGCCGGGGGGGGGCACGGAGGATAACTGAGGTAATAATGAGCTTAAATGACATGGTCAAAAAATTTATCATAGTCATAGAATCTTATAGCACAGAAGGGAGCCATTCAGCCCATCATGTCTGTGCCGGCTCTTTGAAAGGGCTATCCAATTAGTCCCACTCTGCCGCTCTTTCCCCATAGCCCTGAAAATTTTTCCTCTTCAAGTATATATCCAATTCCATTTTGAAAGTTATTATTGAATCTGGCAGTGCATTCCAAAAAAATTGGGATTGTATCTTCAGTATCAGCTAAATAACTTTCATATCTTTTCAGAAGATGTACACTGATTTGAAGAAAACAATGGATGAAATGCATTTTCTCCCCAACAAATTTTTCTGAGTTTAGAGCACATTTAAGTTAGCCAGTGAGATGGTAATCAAATCCATACAACTCACGGAAAATCCACAAGATCTAGCATGTCTGCCACTGAGTGAGAAAGACTGTCTGAACGGTCGCCGTCTCCCCCATCTCTCATCACCTGTCAGGTATACTACCCATTCTCTGGAGACTGAACAGTTTCTTTTACAGATTGTGCCTTCCATTTTATAATCAAAATACCTCAATTTCAAATGATCACAACCCCTTTCTCTTAGCAAACTCCTCTCGGTTTGTGACTGTATCCGGGATACCACACCTGATGTAACACGTCGTTGTGATGGCATAATGCAGAGGACATTGGACACAGAGGCAAAACGCCGAGCAAATTTTATCCCGTTATACAGCACGTAATGATAAAGAAACTTGTTGAAAACAGCAATCTCTCTAGACTGGAAAAATTTCATGAATGGTGTTTTAATTAACTAATTTTATACATATCTGGTTGAGAAACTTCCTCAGGTTTACGTACAGTCCTGACCCACGAACAACACTTAATTTTTGTAATCATATGTAAATAGACGGCTACATCAAAGTGATTATAAAGCTGAAACTTAATGAAAGGGCATAGATGAATCCTTGCAAACAAAAGAAACATACAATTGACACCAAAATACATTACAGCCATTGCTATTTTATGTAATACTGAATCTATTATTTTTGTCCATTAGATATATAATTTCAGGGATGTAACCTAGTGTCTCTGTGCAGTATCACATGATGTGTACAGAAGGCACTGCATCCTTTACTCACATTACCCTGAATTTAGAAGAGCAAAAGTACATGTTAATCTGACAGTATTTATAGTTACTTACATTACACAGAATGAAGGCGTTTCTAGCATGTGCCCATTCTTTAAGGCAACTGAGGATCTGATTGGATGAAGTCACTTATATCGTAAAATCTCTCTTCTACTGCACAGAAACAGACTACAGGAAACTTTTGTTTATCCGGCACCCAAATATCCGGAATTCTCGCTTAACCGGCAAAAATTATACTCCGAAAACTCCTCTCAAATAACCGGCAATGTTGCCGAGTCGCAGTCGAGTCTCCGCGAACGCCGAGTACTCCGAAAACTCCTCTCAAATAACCGGCAATGTTGCCGAGTCGCAGTCGAGTCTCCGTGAACGCCGAGTACTCCGAAAACTCCTCTCAAATAACCGGCAATGTTGCCGATCCCGAGTCCAAGTCCGAGTCCGCGAACGCCGATTTAGTCAGATGGGGTAGTTTTCAAAAGTGCCACTACTCGGCCTCCTGGCGCTGTCGGAAGTATACTGCACATTTCTTGATTTATTTATTTTTCTTTGTTAAAAATAGCCTCGGTAGATATAACTCTCCGTTATCCGGTACTTTCGATAAACCGGCACCACGCCGGTCCCATTGGTGCCGGTTAATAAAGAGTTTCCTGTATTTGGCCCAACTGGTTTATGCCAGCATTTATGCTCCACACGATTCTCCTCCCACTCCTCTTCATCTAAACCGATCAGCATATCCTTCTATTCATTTCTCCCTCATGTGCTTATCTAGCATCCCCTTAAATGCCTCTTTGCTATTTGCCTCAACTACTCCTTGTGGTAGGGCGTTCCATATCTCAATCTCAAAATTATTAAGGTAACAAATTAATGTTTTTAGATGATTAGATGAACAAGAATAAATCTGTACAACACAAATTTCCATTTTATCACAAGAGCAAGAGGTAGGAGGGGGGAGACTCAAGAACCCTGCTGTTCAAAGCCTTACCTGTACTAAGTCCTGCACACTTATCTCCCCCATCCTCACCAAGCTCCAGTTGAGGAATTGTATGGAGAGGGACTAAAAGTACTTGGCACTTTCAGATGTGGGCCATGATGGTAGCATAGAATCCAGACACTTAGGCATCAACCTGCTTTAAATATTTGTGAAACAAATTTTTACAATGGACTCATTTACATGATCCACTATTATAAGTGGGTAACTGAGAGAAGAAATAATATGGAGGAACTTTCCAATCCCCAATATTAATAAATTTTGATCATGCAAGCTCAATGTACCCAAGATAAAATATCATAATTTAAAATACTTTGAGCAATTTCAGTACCTAAATAAAAGTGCAAACACATGTACACATTTTTTTTATGAAGTAACAGGGAGGATTGATGAAGGGAATGCAATGGATGTTGTCTACATGGATTTTAGGAAGGCGTTTGACAAAGTACCACATAGAAGGCTGGTTAACAAAATTGAGGCTCATGGAATAGGTGGGTCAGTAGCAGCTTGGATAAGGAATTGGCTTCAGGACAGAAAACAGCAAGTTGTGGTAAATGGCTGTTTTTCAGACTGGAAGATGGTAGACAGTGGGGTTCCCCATGGGTCAGTGCTGGGGCCACTGCTTTATTTGATATAGATAAATGACCTGGATATTGGAATACAAAGTAGAATTTCTAAATTTGCCGATGACACCAAACTTGGGGGTGTGGCAAACAGTGAGGATGATACCAATCGACTGCAACAGGACATAGAAAGGCTAGCAGAATGGGCAGACAAGTGGCAGATGGAATTTAATAGAGAAGTGTGAGGTGATGCATTTTGGCAGAAGGAACAGGGAGAGGCAATATACACTTAATGGCACAGTTTTAAAGAGTGTGGAGGGACAAAGGGACCTGGGATTAATGTGCATAGGTCCCTGAAGGTGGCAGGACATATCGAGAGTGGTTAGCAAAGCATATGGGATCTTGGGTTTCATAAATAGAGGTATTGAGTACAAAAGTAGAGAAGTTATGCTGAATCTTTATAAAGTGCTGGTTAGGCCACAACTGGAGTATTGCATCCAGTTCTGGTCACCGCACTTTAGGAAGGATGTGAAGGCCCTTGAGACGGTGCAGAGGAGATTTACCAGAATGGTTCCGGGGATGGGGGATCTTAGCTACAAGGACAGGTTGGAGAAGCTGGATTTGTTTTCATTAGAGCAAAGGAGGTTGAGGGGTAATTTGATAGAGGTGTACAAGATTATGACAGGTTTGGATAGGCTAGATGGGGAATGGCTGTTTCCACGAGTTGATGGTACAAGGACTAGGGGACACAGATTTAAGGTTTTGGGCAAGAGATACAGGGGGGATGTGAGGAAAAACTTTTTTACGCAGCGAGTGGTGAGGACTTGGAACTCGCTGCCGCCGGAAGTGGTGGAAGCGGAGACACTCAATGTTTTCAAGAGGAGACTGAATAGGCACTTGTGGGAAATAAACTTGCAGGGCTACGGGGATAGAGTGGGGGAATGGGACTGACTCGATTGCTCTGCAGAGAGCCGGCACGGACTCGATGGGCCGAATAGCCTCCTTCTGTGCCGATATGACTATGTTCTAAACAGACATATTGCAAGTACAAATTGATTGACAGTTGCTGAATTTTTTTTTAAATGCCGACTCGAGTACACTTTCTGGTGATGTGATGTGTATATTAATAGCGTGCCAAACATCGAACAATGAGGAACCTGCATCAACCTGCAGAGGCAATGAACAATGGAGAAGCTTTATACAACATCAAATGGAAACTCACCACTTCAGAGGTACACCTTCGTATTCAAACCACATCTCTCCCACGTCTTCTTGTCTCATAACTTTCTGGAAGTGCTTTTTAGCTTTGTCAGTGACCAGCATCAAATAGCTGACTCTTGGTAAAAGCAGCTGAAAAGAAATTGTGCAAGTTACCATAGTGGTAGGTGTCAAAGTTAGCACTAGTCCGATAGGTATCTTTCTTTGTGGGGGGGGAGGGGAAGGGGGGGAAATTCTGTAGAAATGGCCTGTCAGTAAAATATCTAATATACTCTCCCCAATTAATGCCATGTACATTGAAAACTACCAAAATCTACCTTTTACTCAGAAGTTCAAATCAAACCTCTTTAAACTCAGGTTAAAACAAAAATTCAATTTTACAGGCATCTTAAACACTAACATCTGATATTGATGCCAATTTTGGAATCATTAGCACTTTTTGTTTTAATAGTGTACCCTCTAATTGAAGGTATGTCTGTGTGTGTTTCTCTCTTCCCCCATCCCGAAGCTGATCCTTCCCAAGTCATGTACATTATGTTCAGTGTTGCCCTTTGTGGCGGCGGTAAGGATGTGCATTAGTGCAGTTGGATAAAAACTCACTATCTAATTCTCTCATTGTCCTTTTGCGAGGTGCCTGGCATCCAACTCAGCACCAGCAACATTTCTTATGTCCTTAAATTATTTTGAGAGAAATCCAAATATATTGATTTATGCTGTGACTATATATACATACAAAAATCTTGTTACAAACTTTCTTCAGATGTTTCTGCACTAGAGGTATTCATTATTACAGCATGTATCAATTCATAGAATCATAGAATGATACAACACAGAAGGAGGCCATTCGGCCCATCTTTGAAAGAGCTACCCACTTAGTCCCATTCATAGGATTACATGGGATATACAGCACAGAAACAGGCCATTCAACCCAACCAGTCCACGCCGGCCTTTATGCTCTACTCGAGTCACCTCCCACATCTGATTCTATCAGCATAACCCTCTATTTCCTTCTCAGTCATATGCTTGTCTAGCCTCCTCTTAAATGCATCTATGCTACTCGTTTCAACCAATCCCTGTGGTAGCGAGTTCCACATTCTCACCACTCCTTGGGTAAAGAAGTTTCTTCTGAATTCCCTATTAGATTTCTTGGTGACTATCTTATATTGATGGCCTCTAGTTATGCTCTTCCCCACAAGTGGAAACATTCTCTCTGTATCCACTCTATCAAAACCTTTCATAATTTTAAAGGCCTCTATTAGGTCACCCCTCAGCCTTCTCTTTTCAAGAGAAAAGAGACCCAGCCTGTTCATCCTTTCCAGATAGGTATAACCTCGCAGTTCTGGTATCATCCTTGTAAATCTTCTCTGCACCCTCTCCAGTGCCTCTATATCCTTTTTATAATATGGCGACCAGAACTGTACATAGGACTCCAAGTGTGGTCTAACCAAGGTTCATTACAAGTTTAGCATAACTTCTCTACTTTTCAATTCTATCCCTCTAGAAATAAACCCTAGTGCTTGGTTTGTTTTTGTTATGGCCTTATTGATCTGCGTCGCAACCTTATCTATATTCCAAGATCCCTTTGCTCTTCTACCCCATTTAGATTCTTATTTTCTAAGTAATATATGGCCTCCTTATTTTTCCTACCAAAATGTAATACTTCACACTTATCTATGTTGAAATTAATTTCCCAATTATATGCCCATTCTGCAAGTTTATTAATGTCTTCTTGTAATTTGTTTCCGTCCTCCTCAGTGTTGACTATCCCTCCCAATTTGGTGTCGTCAACAAATTTAGAAATGACGTTTTTGATTCCAAGGTATAAATCGTTAATATAAATTGTGAACAACAGTGGTCCCAGCACTGATCCTTGTCGGACCCCACTTCCCACCTTTTGCCACTCTGAATCCCTACTCGCTGCTTTCTGTCTTTCAGCCAGCCAGCCAGCTATCAATTCTGATACTTGTCCCCTGACTCCGTACACTCTTATTCATTAGTCTATTATGTGGTACCTTATCAAAGGCCTTTTGGAAATCTAAATATATTATATCTACTGCACTTCCCTTGACTACTCTCTCAGTTACCTCTTCAAAGAATGCAATGAGGTTGGTCAAGCAAGACTTTCCCTTTTGAAATCCATATTGACTATTCATAATTATATTTTTGATTTCTATATGTTTTTCTATTTTCTCCTTTAGTAGGGATTCCATTATTTGTCCTAACAATGTTAAGCTGACTGGTCTATAGTTCCTTGGACATGTTCAATCTCCCTTCTTAAATATAGGTAAAATATTAGCTATCCACCAGTCCTCTGGCACTGCATCTTTTTCTAATGAATTATTAAATATGTGCAATAGTGCCTCTGCTATCTCTTCCCTAGATTATTTTAGAATGCGCAGATGCAATCCGTCTAGACCTTTATCCTCCGAGTTTGATTAGTTTTTTTTAATATTTCTCCTCTTTTTATTTTAAATGCAGTTATATAATTTCTAATCTCATCTTCCGATGTCATGTCCACTTGATCCGTCTCCCTGGTAAATACTGAAGCAAAATAATTATTTAATATTTCTATCATTTCGCTATCGCTGCCTGTGATTTTATCCTGAACGTCCTTTAATGGCCTTATTCCCATCCCGACTTTCCTTTTTTATTTATGTGCCTGTAGAGTATTTTACTATTTTGTTTTATGTTCCTTGATAATTTAATTTCATAGCTCCTCTTTGCTTTCCTAATTGTTTTCTTAACTTCTCTCCTAGTCTGTGTTTTCCCTTGTCTTGCTCTCCTCTGCTGTCTGTGTACTTAGTCTATGTCCCTTACCTTGCCCTTGATTTTTCCATTATCTCTTTATTCATCCATGGTGTCTCATTAGTGTTTAGCTTGTTCTTATTTTGTAGCAGAATATATTTTTCCTGGGCTCTGTTGAACACCGTTTTAAATGTTTCCCCCGCTCTTTCCCCATAGCCTTGCAAATTTTCCCCCTTCAAGTATTTATCCAATTCCCTTTGAAAGTTATTGTTGAATCTGCTTCCACCATCCGTTCAGGCAGTGCATTCCAGATCATAACAACTCGCTGCGTATAAAAATTTCTCCACATCTCGCCTCTAGTTCTTTTGCCAATTACCTTAAATCTGTGTCCTCTGGTTAGCGACCCTTCTGCTACTAGAAACAGTTTCTCCTTATTTATTCTATCAAAACCCTTCATGATTTTAAACACCTCTATTAAATCTCCCTTTAACCTTCTCTGCTCTAAGGAGAACAACCCCAGTTTCTCCAGTCTGTCCACATAACTGAAGTCTGTCATCCTAGGTACCATTCTAGTAAATCTCCTCCCACCCTCTCTAAGGCCTTGACATCCTTCCTAAAGTGTGGTGCCCAGAATTGGACACAATACTCCAGCTGGGGCCGAACCAGCATTGTATAAAGGTTTAGCTAAACTTCCTATGGCTCTTGCAATCCAACACTGCAATATCATTGGACTGGATATAATCTAGTTCTAGGATTCCTATCCTACCGATGATCAAAGTGTTGGAGCTCCTTCCTGTCATTCCACCTCTTAAACTCGAGTCTCTGATTTGCATTAGCAGGTCCACCAGCCTGCAAATACATGGACTAATTTCTCTTATTTGGAAGGAGGAGAGCATGCCAGGAGATCTCAGAGACACCGTAACCGTGACCATCTTCAAGAAAGGTGACCAGTCCGATTGCTGTAATTACAGAGGAGTCACCCTGCTGTCTGCCACAGGGAAAGTCATCACAAGAATCCTCCTCAATCGCCTTCTCCCAGTGGCTGAAGAGCTCCTCCCAGAGTCGCAATGCGGATTCCGCCCACTAAGGGGCACAATGGACATGATCTTCACTGCGCGTCAACTACAAGAGAAATGCAGGGAACAGCACCAACTGCTGTACATGGCCGCCTTTGACCTCACAAAGGCCATCGACACCGTCAACCGTGAGGGATTATGGAGTGTGCTCCTCAAATTCAGCTGCCCTCAAAAGTTTGTCACCATCCTCCGACTGCTTCACGACGACATGAAAGCCGCGATCCTGACCAACGGATCCACCACAGACCCAATTCACGTACGGACCTGGGTCAAGCAAGGTTGTGTCATCGCACCCACGCTCTTCTCGATCTTCCTGGCTGCAATGCTCCATGTCACCCTCAGTAAGCTCTCCGCTGGAGTGGAGCTAATCTACAGAACAAACGGAAAACTGTACAACCTCCGTCGCCTCCAGTCTAGATCTAAGGTCATCCCATCCTCTGTCATCGAATTACAGTATGCAGATGACGCTTGCGTCTGCGCACACTCTGAGGTCGAACTCCAAACCATCGTCAACACCTTCACCGAAGCGTACGAGAGCATGGGCCTTACACTAAACATCCGTAAGACAAAGGTCCTCTACCAACCAGCCCCCGCCACACAGTACTGCTCCCCGATTATCAAAATCCATGACAAGGCCTTGGACAACGTGGACCACTTTCCATACCTCGAGAGCCTACTGTCAACAAGGGCAGACGTCGATAACGAAGTCCAACACCGCCTTCAGTGTGCCAGTGCAGCCTTCAGTCACCTGAGGAAGAGAGTGTTTGAAGACCAGGACCTCAAACCCAGCACCAAGCTCATGGTCTACAGAGCAGTAGTGATACCCACCCTCCTGTATGTTTCAGAGACATGGACCATGTACAGCAGGCACCTCAAAGCACTGGAGAGGTACCACCAACGCTGCCTCCGCAAGATCCTGCAAATCCATTGGCAGGATAGGCGCACCAACGTCAGTGTTCTCGCCCAGGCCAACATCCCTAGCATCGAAGTTTAGACCACGCTCGATCCGGTCCGATAGACGGGCCACATCGTCTGCATGCCCGATACGAGACTCCCAAAACAAGCGCTCTACTCGGAGCTCCGACATGGCAAGAGAGCCCCAGGTGGGCAGAGGAAACGCTTCAAGGACAGCCTCAAAGCCTCCTTGAAAAAGTGCAACATCCCCATTGACACCCGGGAATCCCTGGCCCAAGACTGCACAAAGTGGAGGAGAAGCATCCGGGAAAGGCGCCGAACACCTCAAGTCTCTTCGCCGGGAGCAAGCAGAAGCCAAGCGCAAACAGCGGAAGGAGCGCACGTCAACCCAAGCACCCCACCCACCCGCCCCTTCAACCACTGTCTGCCCCACCTGTGATAGAGACTGTAGGTCCCGCATTGGACTCAATCACCTGAGAACTCATTTTTAGTGTGGAAGCAAGTCATCCTCGGTTCCAAGGGACTGCCTAAGAAGAGGAGAAGCAGGTCCACCAGCCTGCCTTCATTCATTGGGAGTCCCAAGTGGAGATTGAGGGTCGTAATCTTCCACCTGTGCTGATAAAAGACCAGCTTTGCACCATTCTTTTGCTTTCTTTGGTGGAGAAGGGGTAGCGAAAACAGAGAGAGAAAAAAAACTAAGATAAGGTAAATAAGAAGATAACAGGAGAAAGAAAGAAGAGAGAAATGGTGAGAAATTCTGTCATGGCTACACTGCATTGTAGGATGCGGCATTGGCTTTTTCCATAACAGTGAAAGTGGGAGCAATGTTTTCATGGAGAACTCGCCGTGAAGGAGCAGATATCAGATAAAAGTCTATATATATTTTTAATATTTATTTGAGATGTGAGCGGCCACTTCAAATTTTGTTTACTGTAGCCAGACGACAGCCATGGCCTTTCATACTCTCAGGAGACAAATACATTTTCATTTCAAAGCAGATATAAATCACTTAACAGGCTGATTGCTTTATCCTGAATCAATTAAGGAGAAGGGCAATTGAGTTTGGGTTTAGCAGCTGGTGGAGTTGAGGAACCCAGAAAATTAATTTGATCAGCTTAGTTCAACAATAGAAAATACCTTTTCTTGGAACATGCGTCAGCCATTCAGTCTCACGTACAAGTCATGGGCTCTGTAATACTAAAACTAACTAAAGCCAAGAATTGGAAATGTGTCTTTTTTGTACTTGGAGTTCAAAGTTAAGTCAAAGAGTCATAACGGCACAGAAGGAGGCCATTCGGCCCATCGAGTCCGTGCCGGCTCTCTGCAGAGCAATCCAGTCAGTCCCATTCCCCCGCTCTGTCCCCGTAGCCCTACAAGTTTATCTCCCTCAAGTGCCTATCCAGTCTCCTCTTGAAAACATTGAGTGTCTCCGCTTCCACCACTTCCAGCGGCAGCGAGTTCCAGGTCCTCACCACTCGCTGCGTAAAAAAGTTTTTCCTCACATCCCTCCTGTATCTCTTGCCCAAAACCTTAAATCGGTGCCCCCTAGTCCTTGTACCATCAACTAGTAGGAACAGCCTTTCCCCGTCTAGCCTATCCAAACCCGTCATAATCTTGTACACCACTATCAAATCACTCCTCAACCTCCTTTGCTCTAATGAAAACAAATACAGCTTCTTCAACCTGTCCTTGTAGCCAAGATCCCCCATCCCCGGAACCATTCTGGTAATTCTGCTCTGCACCCACTCAAGGGCCTTCGCATCCTTCCTAAAGTGTGGTGACCAGAACTGGACACAATACTCCAGTTGTGGCCGAACCAGTGCTTTATAAAGGTTCAGCATAACTTCTCTACATTTGTACTCAATACCTCTATTTATGAAACCCAAGATCCCATATGCTTTGCCTCTCCCTGTTCCTTCTGCCAAAATTCATCACCTCACACTTCTCTGTATTAAATTCCATCTGCCACTTGTCTACCCATTCTATTAGCCTTTCTATGTCCTGTTGCAGTCGATTGGTAGCATCCTCACTGTTTACCACAGCCCCAGGTTTGGTGTCATCGGCAAATTTAGAAATTCTACTCTGTATTCCAATATCCAGGTCATTTATGTACATTACAAAAAGCAGTGGCCCCAGCACTGACCCTTGAGGAACACCACTGTCTACCATCCTCCAGTCTGAAAAACAGCCATTTACTACAACTCGCTGTTTTCTGTCCTTAAGCCAATTCCTTATCCAAGCTGCCACTGACCCACCCAATTGAGCCTCAATTTTGTTAACCAGCCTTCTATGTGGTACTTTGTCAAATGCCTTCCTAAAATCCATGTAGACAACATCCATTGCATTCCCTTCATCAATCCACCCTGTTACTTCATCAAAAAATTCAATTAGATTAGTCAAACATGACCTGCCTTTTACAAATCCGTGTTGGCTCTCCTTACTTAGCTTAAACCTCCCCAAGTGCCTGTTAATTTTTTCCTTGATTATTGTTTCTAAAACTTTACCCACCACTGATGTTAAACTGACCGGCCTGTAGTTACTAGGATTGTCCTTACAACTTTTCTTGAACAACGGTGTCACATTTGCCACTTTCCAATCCTCAAGCACCTCCCCCGCATCTAGGGAAGATTGGAAAGTTATAGCAAGCCCTTCTGCGATCTCCTCCCCCAATTCCCTTAGCAACCTGGGATGTAAGCCATCTGGACGAGGCAACTTATCCACTCTAAGCATACCCAGTCTTTCTAGTACATCCAGTCAATCAATTTTCACCCCTTCCATTGCTTCTACCTTTTCCACTTCTAACGATATTTTGTCAGCATCCACCTCCTTAGTAAACACCGATACAAAGTACTCATTGAGTATTCTAGCCTTGCCCTGCGTCTCTAAGCATATATCACCTTCTTTGTCCCTAATAGGCCCCACCCTGCCTCTTACTACCCACTTACTGTTTACATGCCGGGAGAAGATTTTTGGGTTCCCTTTTATGTTAACGGTCATTCTACTCTCATATTCTCTCTTTGCCAATCTTATTTTCATCTTCACTTCCCCTCTCAACTTATTGTATTTGGTCTGGTTCTCCCTTGAAGAATTCACCTGACATTCATCATACACCCTCTTTTTTTGTTTCATCATCTTCTCAATCACCCTCGTCATCCAAGGAGCTCTTGTTTTGGTTCCCTTACCCTTCCCTCTTGTTGGAATGTACCTAGCCTGTACTTGGAACATCGCCTCCTTAAAGATCACCCATTGTTCTGTTACAGTTTTTCCTGTCAGTCTTTGGTTCCATTTTACCCTGGCTAGATCCTTTCGTATCCCATTGAAGTTAGCCCTATTCCAGTTTAGAAGTTCCACTCTAAATTGTTCCTTGCTCCTCTCCATTGCTAATCTAAATCTTATGATACGATGATCACTCGTACCCAAGTGTTCTCCCACAGACACTTGGTCGACCTGGCCCACCTCATTCCCCAGCACCAGATCCAGCAATGCCTCCTTCCTAGTTGGGCCAAGAACATATTGGTCAAGGAAATTCTCCTGAACACATTTCAGAAATTCCTCCCCCTCCTTTCCCTTTACCGTAGCATTATCCCAATCGATATTTGGGTAATTAAAGTCCCCCAATATCACCACTCTATAGCTCTTGCATGTCTGTGATTTCCCTGCAGATTTGCTCCTCTACCTCCCTCTCACCATTTGGAGGCCTGTAGAATATCCCCAATAGCGTGATCATATCCTTTTTGCTCCTCAACTCTAACCAAATGGATTCTATCCATGTCCCCTCAAGAACATCCTCCCTTTCCAACATTACAATGTCTTTCTTAATCAGCACTGCCACCCCCACCTCCCTTTTTTCCTTCCCTATCTTTTCTGAACACCTTCCCAGTCAGGCCTCTTCTGTTTACTTCCACCTCCAGATCATTGCCCACCTATGCCCTTAACTCGCCCTCCCCTTTGCTGAAACGCTCATCCCTCAAGGAACGGTTTCTCCAACACTCCCCTCGACAACAACACCCAGCCTCCCTACACAAACTCCAGCCTATCCAGAACTCAGTGACCTGTTTCCTATCCTGAAAAAAGTCCCACATACCAGTCACTTCTATCCTGCTAAAATGTAGACTCCATCCCCCAACATATGGATATCAAAATCTTTGATCTTGCTCCACCTTACCTGTGAAATCTTCTCCAAGGCCATCCAATACCCTTTTTTCTTCCAAATCTGGTCTACCATACATCTTCCTCCTCCCCTCTCGCACACACTCTGGAAGTCTCTCCCTTAAACCTCTTTGCCCTGATGCTTCACTCCCTTCCTGAAAAAGCCTCCTCAAAACCTAGCTCTTCAACCATACTTTAAGTTACCTCCCTTCCGCTTAATGGTCACTGTTTCCCTTACAAAGCACCTTTGTTCATTTTGTTACATAAATGTAAGTTGTTAGAGGTGATGGGCACTTCCTGTAGTTACCAGAATACTTGATTGGTCCAATAATAGCTGAAGAATAAATTACTCAGAGCAGCAGCATCATCAGTAAAAATGATACCCCGAGCTAGAATTAAAGCATACAGGCAGTCCGCTACAAACTATGTAATGGGTACAGCTTAACATTTTTATGTTTTTGGTGCAGGTTGACAATTGAAGTATGTGGGTGACTTGCAACTGAAAATCTCACACCTAGTGTTTACTCAATGATAGCAGCCCTAGCTTCAGCGCAAGGGTTCTGAGAATGACCCTCAAGCAAGTCACTGCTTGCAACTGTGGCCCTCAACCAAAAATCTTTGATTTTTGTTCTATAACTTCAACATAATTTGCGCCAACATTTATTCAACAATCAGCTCTGCTTTTTTCTCTCCAGGATTTCCAGTTATTTATTCAAGTTCTATATTAAAAACAAGCAGCTCCACTCTTTATCTTCCTCAATTCTCCTAATACCTAGCTGCCTCAAAAATTCTCTCCCATTAATTCAGACTGGAGTTCTGTCCACTCAATAGCAGCCCATGCCAAATATAAATCAGATCATTAACAGAGTAATAAACTGAGCAACACAATGAGTTAGCACAAACCAATAGAATGAAAATCTCACATCCATTAGTTCTCACTCAAGGATTAGGATTGGAATGTGTTTGTATAATCTCAATGCTGTCTTAATGCATCTGAGACTACAGCAAGAACAGCCCATAATTCACTGCCAGTAACTGGACCTGAGAGAGGTTACGAAGATGCCATACGCAGAATCTGAAAAATGTTCAAGTTTGTGCAGTAAGGGATGCTCCGAGGGTGAATTAACAGCATACTTAGGCACAGTAGAAGAGTTTTGCTTTGTAACTGGCTTGCACTATGTTTGACAGTGAAAGTGCTTTATGCCGACACCAGGTGACAAAAGTGGAAGTGTCCTATCCTCCTCAAGACCAGATCACAAATGTTATTAAAATATAAAGGGTCCACTGCTCCTGTACAGCTTCTATCAGTACACTGGGGGGTGGGGAGATGAGGGAGCAGTCAACTGATGACCAACAAGAGGGGGAAAGAAAAACTCCCGTCTCAAATACAGCACCAATTTTTAACCAATTAAATAGTTCAGAATATTAAAATATGAAACAATACCAAAAGCAAAATTAGATTTTTTAAATATCCCTAGTTATTAATAGAACATCTAAAAGGAGGGGGGTGTCAGAGCTAACAGCCTCCAAATAACTACTGGGCCAGATGAATCAGCTGCATTATTAATAAAATCTTCCAATCAGCAGACAGCCAGTATTCCATAAAACGAATGAATCCCCAGACCACTAGAGTTAGGAATCTAAAGTACTTCAAAAAAAATCTACCTCTATAATTATAGAGCAGATACCTAGGAATGCATTAAAGAGAAAATGCAATTAAAAACAAAACACTACTGAATCTTGCACCACAAGATTGTGGTACAAGATTCATTAGTGTTTTTTAAGTAGCACTTTCTTGAACAAAGCAGTCAGCCAAACCTGGCTAAGGAGATAACTAATGCGCAAGATCTAAGCAGGCAGCTGCCAATAAACTGAGCATACCAGTGGGACAACCCATGATCCATGTGTCACAACATCCTAATGTGATCCTCGATATTAAACCTTTTTTGTAGTTAGATACTGAAGTATACAACATCTAGTTGTGTGCATTATAACTGGGTTGCACGCACTGCCGAGAGTGAGTTACTTCAGTGTCACATAAATTGAACAGCCCCATCCCATAAAGCGGAGATATGCAAAATACTATTTTCTTTCCTCGTACTTACATAATAAGGTTCAGCCTCTCTTTCTGTTATTTCATCCTGAGATAAAGTGAAACAGGTTGGTATTCTTCCAAACCAAACATCCCGTAATACATCTCTGTCATCTGTCATCTTTCCAACACTCGATGCAGCACATATAGACAGATGTGTCTCCGGCAGCTTTGGGAGCGAAAACAAAAAAAACAATGAGTGTACATTCAGCTGGCAAAACACTGGCCTCCTGCTCATCTCCACCACCCATATCTCTTCCCCACCCTCCCCGCCCAAACACAGAACAAACTCTTCAAAACAGCATGACTATACTCAAGAACCCAAGTAAAGGTGGCTGCACACCTACTGAAATGTATTTCTCCAGCCCCCCAATTCACCCATTAGAGCATTCAGCTACATTGTGAACATCCTTAATGTTTTGTCAGTACTAGCCCATCCCCAGATTCCAAATAATAAACATTTAGTAAGGACATCTCTCATACACATTTTAAATTTAAATCCTCTAGTATTGCTCTCCTGGCTTAGAATCATAGAATTTTACAGCACAGAAAGAGGCCATTCAGCCCGTTATGTCTCTCTGAAAGAGCTATCCACTTATCCCTTGCCCTTTCCGGATACCTTTTCTTTTTTCCAATATTTATCCACTTGCCTTTTGAAAGCTATTATGGGTTCTGATTCTGATCCATCACTTTTCTGGCAAGACAGTGTATGTCCCAACATCCTCTCCATTAAAAAATCTCCAAACTTGTCTGGATTTACCTTGTAATTCACTGTATTTATATACCTCAATGATACAACCTTCCCCCTCACTCTAGACTGTGCAGCTTAAGTTTCTCTAACCCTTGCTTCTAGTTCATCCTCATCACTTGGGATAAGTCTTCAACTTCTCTACACCTTCCCCAGTATGTGTAGGAGTTTTCTGCCTTGGTAGCCAAAGTTGAATACAGCACTTCAAGTGGGGTTACATCAGTGTATTATAAAGCCTTGGCACAGCCTCTGGAGCTTTACACTCTTATTGAACCCAAGGTCTCTAAGTTAATAGACACGAAAGCAGGCCTGCGGGATAGCGAGAGGAGCGGCCGCAGATAAAGGTAGGTCCAAGAGCCCGGAGAGAGCGCAAGTGTCAGGGAGCGAGGTAAGTGACGTCAGCGCAAGGGAAGGCACTGATTGGTGAATAGTTGGTCATTTTTTTAATCTTAAGTTTATTTCTGTTAAGTTACTTAATAGTCTATTAAGTAGAGACATGGCAGGGCACCTCAGTCCCATGGAATGCACATCTTGTGCCATGTGGGGACTCTAGGATGCTTCCCGTGTCCTGGACAACCACATGTGCAGGAAGTGTCGTCAGCTGGAGCAGCTCAAGCTCCAGGTTTCGGTGCATCCATGAGGCTGAGAGCTACGTGGATAGCACGTTTCAGGAGGTGGTCACCCCACAGCGTAAGAGTGTGCAGACAGAGAGGGAATGGGTGACCGTCAGACAGACAAGGAGGACCAGGCAGGTAGTGCAGACTCCCCAGAGTGCATCTTGCTCTCCAACCAGTATTCTGTTCGGAGTACTGGTGAGGGCAATGGTTCCTCTGGGGAGTACAGCGAGGCAAGTCCACGGCACCAAGGGTGGCTCAGCTGTACAAGGGAGGGAGGAGGAAGATCGGGAAAGCAATAGTGATAGGAAATTCGATAGTTAGGGGAACAGACAGGCGTTTCTGCGGTCAAAGACCTGACTCCAGGATGGTATATTGCGTCCCTGGTGCCAGGATCAAGGATGTCACCGAGTGGCTGCAGAACATTCTGAGGGGGGAGGGTGAACAGCCAGAGGTCGTGGTCCATATCGGTTTCAACGACATAGGTAGAAAGATGGATGAGGTCCTGCAGGCAGATTTTAAAGAGCTAGGAAAGAGATTCAAAAGCAAAAGATCAAAAGTAGCAATTTCCGGATTACTCCCGGTGCCACGAGCTAGTGAGTATAGAAATAGGAGGATAGAGCAGATGAATGCGTGGCTGGAGAGATGGTGCAGGAAGGAGGGCTTTAGATTCCTGGGACATTGGGCCCAGTTCTGGGGGAGGTGGGACCTGTTCAGGCCAGACGGGTTGCACCTCAACAGAGCTGGAACCAATGTCCTCACAGGGGGGGGTTGCTAGTGCTGTTGGGGAGGGTTTAAACTAATTTGGCAGGGGGATGGGCACCAGGATGTAGCATTAGAAAGGAGAGACAAGGCGCACAAAGGATTGGGAGAGATAGATAGCACTAGAGTAAGAAATAGTATGGTATTAGGTGGGGTCAGACTAAATGAGAGAATACAAGAAGGTCTAAGATAGGTTTACAGTGCATATCTGTAAATGCACATAGTGTGGTAAATAAGGTTGGTGAGCTGCAGGCGCAAATAGACACATGGGAATATGATGCTGTGGCGATAACGGAGACCTGACTCAAAAGAGGTCAAGATTGGGTATTAAATATTCCTGGATATAAGGTGTTCAGGAAAGATAGGGAAGGAAAGAAAGGAGGTGGGGTGGCAGTATTGGTTAAGGAGAATATTACAGTGCTGGAGAGAGAGGATGTCCTGGAGGGGTCAAGGACAGAATCTATTTGGTTAGAGTTGAGAAACAATAGAGGTACCATTACACTACTAGGTATATTCTATAGGCCGCCAACTAGTGGGAAGGGTTTAGAGGAGCAAATTTGCAGGGAAATTACAGAGGTGCAAGAACTATAGAGTAGTGATAATGGGGGTCTTCAACTATCCTAATATAGACTGGGATAGTAATAGTGTAAAGGGCAGAGAGGGGGAAGAATTTCTGAAGTGTGTTCAGAACTTTCTTGATCAGTACGTTCCGGCCCAACAAGGAAGGAGGCATTGCTGGATCTGGTTCTGGTGAATGAGGTGGGTCAAGTAGAGCAAGTGTCAGTAGGGGAACATTTAGGGAACAGTGATCATAGTATCATAAGGTTTTGACTAGCTACGGAAAAGGACAGGGAGCAACCTAGAGTAAAAATACTTAATTGGAGGAAAGCCAATTTCAGTGGGTTAAGAATGGATCTGGCCCGGGTAAATTGGAATCAAAGATTGGCAGGCAAAACTGTAATCGAACAATGGGCTGCCTTTAAAGAGGAGATGGTTCGGGTAGTCGAGGTACATTCCCACGAGGGGGAAAGGTAGGGCAACCAAAGCCAGAGCTCCCTGGATGACGAAAGAGAAAGAGAGTAAGATGAAGCAGAAAAAGGGGGCATATGACAGATGTCAAGTTGAGAATACAAGTGAGAACCAGGCTGAATATAGAAAGTTCAGAGGGGAAGTGAAAAAGGAAATAAGAGGGGCAAAGAGAGAGTATGAGAATAGATTGGCAGCTAACATAAAAGGGAATCCAAAAGTCTTCTGTAGGCCTATAAATAGTAAACGGGTAGTAAGAGGAGTGGGGCCGATTAGAGACCAAAATGGAGACCTACGCATGGAGGCAGAGGGCATGGCTGAGGTACTAAATGAGTACTTTGCATCTGTCTTTACCAAGGAAGAAGATGCTGCCAAAGTCATAGTGAAAGAGGCTGTAGTTGAGATACTGGATGGGATAAAAATTGATAAGGAGAAGGTACTAGAAAAGCTGGCTGTACTTAAAGTAGATAAGTCACCAGGACCGGACGGGATGCATCCTAGGATGCCGAGGGAAGTAAAGGTGGAAATTGCAGAGGTACTGGCCATAATCTTCCAATCCTCCTTGGATACGGGGCTGGTGCCAGAGGACTGGAGAATTGCATATGTTACACCATTGTTTAAAAAAAGGTGCAAGGATAAACCCAGCAACTACAGGCAAGTCAGTTTAACCTCGGTAGTGGGGAAGCTTTTAGAAACGATAATCCAGGACAAAATTAACAGTCACTTGGACAAGTATGGATTAATTTGGAAAGCCAACACAGATTTGTTAAAGGCAAATCGTGTTTAACTAACTTGATCGAGTTTTTTGATGAGGTAACAGAGAAGGTTGATGAGGGCAATGCGGTTGATGTGGTGTACACGGACTTCCAAGAGGCATTTGATAAAGTGCCACATAATAGGCTTGCCAGCAAAGGTGAAGCCCATGGAATAAAAGGGACAGTGGCAGCATGGATGCGAAATGGCTAAGTGACAGGAAACAGAGAGTCGTGGTGAACGGTTGTTTTTCGGACTGGAGGAAGGTATACAGTGGTGTTCCCCAGGGGTCGGTACTAGGACCACTGCTTTTCTTGATATCTATTAATGACTTGGATGTACAGCACACAATTAAAAATTTGCAGATGACACAAAACTTGGAAGTACTGTATAGCAAACAGTGAGCAGGATAGTGATAGACTTCAAGAAGACATAGACAGGCTGGTGAAATGGGCGGATACGTGGCAGATGAAATTTAACACAGAAAAGTGTGAAGTGATGCATTTTGGTAGGAAGAACAAGGAGAGGTAATATAAACTAAAGGGTACAATTCTAAAGGGGGTGCATGAACAGGGAGACCTGGGGGTATATGTGCACAAATCGTTGAAGGTGGCAGGGCAGGTTGAGAAAGCGGTTAAAAAAGCATATGGGATACTGGGCTTCATAAATAAAGGCATAGAGTACAAAAGCAAGTAAGTTATGATGAACCTTTATAAAACACTGGTTCGGCCTCAACTGTGTCCAATTCTGGGCACCGCACTTTAGGAAGGATGTGAAGGCATTAGAGAGGGTGCAGAAAAGATTTACAAGAATGGTTCCAGGGATGAGGGACTTCTTTTACGTGGATAGACTAGAGAAGCTGGGGTTGTTCTCCTTAAAGCAGAGACGGCTGAGAGGAGATTTGATAGAGGTGTTCAAAACCACGAGGGGTCTAGACAGAGTAGATAGAGAAATTGTTCCCATTGGCGGAAGGGTCGAGAACCAGAGGACACAGATTTAAGGTGATTGGCAGAAGAATCAACGGCGACATGAGGAAACAAATGTTACGCAGTGAGTGGTTAGGATCTGGAATTCACTGCCTAAAAGGGTGGTGCAGGCAGATTCAATTGTGGCTTTCAAAAGGGAACCTGAAGGAAAAAAAATTGCAGGGCCAAGGGGAAAGGGCAGGGGAGCAGGATTAGTTGAAGTGCTCTTGCAGAGATCCGGCACAGGCTCGATGGGCCGAATGGCCTTTTTCTGCGCTGTAACCATTCTATGAATCCATTGTACGATTATTCTTCCAGCTATATCAATATCCTATTAACTTTAATTGTCTTCTAGACATTGAAATGGTAATCACTTTTAGTTCCCCAAGGCTCAATATTCCATTGACTGTATGCTTATGCTGCATTTCTGACCAGTGTGCATCATTTCACGTTATCCGTTTGAAATTTCATTCCTAGTCGGCCCAATTACACAGCCAAGCTAAATTCTTATAACTTAATAGTGTAGAGAAAAACATAACACACTTAGAGATGCATAAAAATGAAGTGTTTCAAAATGTGTGGACTAAAACGTCTAGTTATAACTGGACTATTTTACAGGGATCAAATTCTCAAACTATACTTTTACTTTAGACGAATACTTGGGGGAAACTCTTCCAGGACAAAGCCCACATGCTCGTCAAGACTGCAACATAAAACTTCGGATTAGAGTCCCAACATTTTTTTTTAAATCCTTTATCCCCGAGCCTAGCTACGTAGATATGCAGGCAAAAAGATTGCAAAACACGAAGTTGTCAAGTAAGAGGAAGGAGAGCAAAATCCACACAAAGCGTGTAGGGTGTTTTTGACAGCAAAGCTTCATGGAACTTGTGCTTTTGACACACACACACGTGTACTTGGAGGGGCGCGGTCCACTTTCATTTTGCTCGGAGACCGTTTAAAAACAACACCCAAGTAACTGACAGTTCGAGTGCAAAGTCAGCCACTCTTTCACGGAGACATTAACTCTATTATATAAATTCAGCATGGCATTTAAAGAGTGCATTTGCACTTCTGACCTTCCCTCTCTCACCGGCTGCCCCCAGAATCACAGCTGCAACCTTAACTCCTTCTAATTGGCGTCCGGTCGGTCTCCCGCGCGCCCAGGCCCCGCCCCCTCTCTCTCCGCGCACCCAGGCCACGCCCCCTCGCCCAGGCCCCGCCCCTCTCACCGCGCGACCGGGCCCCGCCCGTCACCCCGCGCGCCCAGACCCCGCCCTCTCGCCCCGAGCTGTCAGTCAGCCAATTCTTTCCGTTAAGAAGCAGCAGCAGTAGCAAAGGGGCGGCCGCCGCGGCCTCGCCATCAAACCCGACCGCCTTACATATAAGACAGTCCGACCAGCCGGGAGCCGCGACTGTTTATTTTACCTGAGCGTCCCCGAGCAGCGGTTGCGTCCTCCCGCACCTGATTTAATTACTCGCCTCCGTCTCCTGACTCCTGGGCCCCCGGCTCCGAATCGGCTGCTTCTTCTCAAACTCAAACTGAACGCGACGGAACCTGGCGCAGAACTCGTCGCGTCAGCACGTGACACCGACTCGGACCTTCCTCCCGTGAGCGCCCGCGGCACCACGGGGAGAGGAGGGGACAGCAGCGCCACCTGCTGCACTGGAGGACCAAACTCCCCCTGTCTCCATAATAACAGGGACATGCAGTACAGAGCAAAGTACCCTTCACTCACTTGTACACTGAACTATCACTTTTAATGAGAAAAAATCCATTGAAATTTATGTTTATAGTGATACAAAGCGGATTGGGTGACTGCTTTGCGGAATACCTCTTCAGTCCGTAAGTGTGACCCCAAGCTTCTGGTGGCCTGTCACTTTAATTCTCCGCTCCACTCCCACATCCTCGGCCTCTTACACTGTTCCAACGAGTGACCTCTCCATCCTCGGCACTTACATTGTTCCAACGAAGCTCAACGTAAGCTCGAGGAACAGCACCTCATCTTTCGTTAAGTCACTTTACAGCCTTCTGGACTCAACATCGAGTTCAACAATTTCAGACCATAACCTCTGACCCTATTTTTTCACACAGGCAGCTGTTGATGATTCTGACATTTCCATTTACACCTCATCTAGACTCCTCTTTTGTTTCTTTACTTGTCCCATTACCATAGCATCATAGAAATTTACAGCACGGAAGGAGACCATTTCGGCCCATCGTATCCGCGCCAGCCGACAAAGAGCTGTCTAGCCTAAGCCCACTTTCCAGCACTTGGTCCGTAGCCCTGTAGGTTACAGCACTTCAAGTGCATATCCAAGCACGTTTAAATGTGGTGGGGGTTTCTGCCGTGAGTTCCATACCCGCACCACCCTCTGGGTGAAGAACTTTCCCCTCAAATCTCCTCTAAACCTCCTACCAATTACTTTAAATCTATTCCCCCTGGTTGTTGACCCCTCTGCTAAGGGAAATAGGTCCTTCCTATCTAGGCCCCTCATAATTTTATACACCACGATAAGGTCTCCCCTCAGCCTCCTCTGTTCCAAAGAAAACAAACCCAGCCTATCCAATCTTTCCTTGTAGCTAAAATTCTCCAGTCCTGGCAACATCCTCGTAAATCTCCTCTGTACCCTCTCTAGTGCAATTACATCTTTCCTGTAATGTGGTGACCAGAACTGCACGCAGTATTCCAGCTGTGGCCTAACTAGTGCTTTATACAGTTCAAACATAACCTCCCTGCTCTTGTATTCTATGCCTCGGCTAATAAAGGCAAGCATTCCGTATGCCTTCTTAACCACCTTATCTACCTGTCCTGCTACCTTCAGGGATCTGTGAACCTGCACTCCAAGGTCCTTTTGTTCCTCTACACTTCTCAGTGTCCTACCATTTAATGTGTATTCCCTTGCCTTGTTAGCCCTCCCCAAATGCATTACCTCACACTTCTCTGGATTGAAATTCCATTTGCCACTGTTCTGCCCACCTGACCAGTTCATTGATATCTTCCTGCAGTCTACAACTTCCTTCTTCATTATCAACCACACAGCCGATTTTAGTATCATCTGCAAACTTCTTCATCATACTCCCTACATTCAAGTCTAAATCATTGATATATACCACAAAAAGCAAGGGACCTAGTACTGAGCCCTGTGGAACCCCACTGGAAACAGCCTTCCAGTCAAAAAAACACCCATCAACCATTACCCTTTGCTTCCTGCCTCTGAGCTAATTTTGGATCCAACTTGCCACTTTGCCTTGGATCCCATGGGCTTTCACTTTCGTGACCAGTCTGCCATGTGGGACCTTATCAAAAGCCTTGATAAAATCCATATACACTACATCAAATGCACTACCCTTATCGACCCTCCTTGTTACCTCCTCAAAAAATTCAATCTCCTCTTGCTTTGTACAATCATACCTTTTGTCATTTAATTATTCCTGCCTTGCACCATATCACAGACCTTCCCTTTTGTTCTTTCCACCCCTCCTCCCTTTCCCTGCCTCTGTACTTGCTTAAATCTGTTATATCTCCAGTTCTGATGAAAGGTCATCGACCTGAAATGTTAACTCTGTTTCTCTCTCCACAGATGCTGCCTGACCTGCTGAGTATTTCCAGCATTTTGTTTTTATTTCAAATTTATTTCTCTGATGTTTCCAGGATGGAAAGGAGATTTACCGGAATGGAACCAGGGATCAGAGACAGTTATGTGGAAAAACTAGGGTTGTTCTCCTTGGAGCAGAGAAGGGGGGATTTAATTAGTGTTCCCAACCCTTCCGCTTTGGGCGGGAGTCTACCGGAATGGGCGATGGATCTCCCGGGTGCTGCTCCTGCTGACTCGGGAGAAACGGACCTTGTGCGACCTTGTGTGCACGGATCGCAAGTGCGCAGTACCCCAGCTGCCGTGGCTTGCAACCAAACCGCATTGTTTGAGTCCTGCCGGTCCCCCCGCTATTTGAAAACACACCGCTTAGAATCATAGAAATTTACGGCACAGAAGGAGGCTATTCGACCCATTGTGACTTTGCCAGCCGAAAAAGTGCTATCCAGTCTAATCCCTCTTTCCAGCTCTTGGTCTGTAGCCTTGTAGGTTACGGCACTTCAAGTGCATATCCAAGTACTTTTTAAATGTGATGAGGGTTTCTGCCTCTACCACCCTTTCAGGCAGTGAGTTCCAGACCTGCACCACCCTCTGGGTGAAAAATGTTATCCTCCACTCCCTTCTAAACCTTCTACCAATTATTTTAAATCTATGCTCCCTGGTTATTGACCTCTCTGCTAAGGGTAACAGGTCCTTCCTATCCACTCTATTTAGGCCCCTCATAATTTTATACACCTCAATCAAGTCTCCCCTCAGCCTCCTCTGTTCCAAAGAAAACAAACCCAGCCTATCCAATCTTTCCTCATAGCTAAAATTCTCCAGTCCAGGCAATGTCCTTGTAAATCTCCTCTGTACCCTCTCTAGTGCAATCACATCTTTCCTATAATGTGGTGACCAGAACTGTACACAGTATTCTAGCTGTGGCCTAACTAGTGTTTTATACAGTTCAAGCATAACCTCCCTGCTCTTATATTCTATGCCTCGACTACTAAAGGAAAGTATTCCGTATGCCTTCTTAACCACCTTATCTACCTGTCCTGCCACCTTCAGGGATCTGTGAACATGCACTCCAAGGTCGCTCTGTTCCTCTACACTTCTCAGTGTCCTACTATTTATTGTGTATTCCCTTGCCTTGTTAGCCCTCCCCAAATGCATTACCTCACACTTCTCTGGATTGAATTCCATTTACCACTTTTCTTCCCACCTGACCAGTCCATTGATATCTTCCTGCAGTCTAGATCTTTCTTCCTCACTATTAACCACACGGCCAATTTTTGTATCATCTGCCAAATTTTTAATCATGGCCTCTACATTGAAGTCTAAATCATTGATGTATACCACAAAAAGCAATGGACCTGGTACTGAGCCCTGCGAAACCCCACTGGAAACAGCTTTCCAGTCACAAAAACACCCGTTGAACTCCTGGTCTACCTTTGTCCTTTTCCATAACTACGCTAAATCTAACTGAATTATGATCACTACCACCAAAATCCTTTGCTTCCTGCCACTGAGTCAATTTTGGATCCAACTTGCCACTTTCCCTTGGATCCCATGGGCTTTTACTTTTCTGGCCAGTCTGCCATTTGGGACCTTGTCAAAAGCCTTGCTAAAATCCATGTAGACTTCATCAAATGTGCTACCTTCATCGAACCTCCTTGATACCTCCTCAAAAAATTCAGTCAAGTTAGCCAGACACGATCTTCCCTTAACAAAGCCATGCTGACTGTCCTTGATTAATCCATGACTTTCTAAATGACAATTAATACTGTCCCTCAGAATTTTTCCAATAATTTGCCCACCACTGAGGTTAGGCTGACTGGCCTGTAATTACTCAGTCTATCCCTTTTTCCCTTTTTAAACAACGGTACAATGTTAGCAGTCCTCCAGTCCTCCGGCACCACACCTGTAGCCAGAGAGGATTGAAAAATGATGGTCAGAGCCTCCGCTATTTCCTCCCTTGCTTCTCTTAACAGCCTGGGATACATTTCATCCGGGCCTGGCGATTTAGCTACTTTCAAAGATGCCAAACCCTTTAATACTTCCCCTCTCACTATGTTTATCTCATTTACTATTTCACACTCCTCCTTAACTACAATGTCCGCATCGTCCCTCTCTTTCGTGAAGCAGACGCAAAGTTTTCATTAAAAACCATACCCACGTCTTTCGCCTCCACACACAGGTTACCTTTATGGTCTCTACTAGGCCCTACTCATTCTTTAGTTATCCTCTTGCTTTTTATGTATTTATAAGACATCTTTGGGTTTTCCTTGATTTTACTTGCCAATATTTTTTCATGCACTCTGTTTGCTTTCCTAATTTCCTTTTTAATTTCACCCCTGAACTACAGTTATACAGGGCCTTGGTGAGACCACACCTGGAGTACTGTGTACAGTTTTGGTCTCCTTACCTAAGAAAGGATATACTTGCCATAGAGGGAGTGCGGCGAAGGTTCACCAGACTGATTCCTGGGATGGCAGGACTGTCGTATGAGGAGGGATTGGGTCGACTAGGCCTGTATTCACTAGAGTTTAGAAGAATAAGAGGGGATCTCATTGAAACGTATAAAATTCTGATAGGGCTAGACAGACTGGATGCAGGGAGGATGTTTCCCCTGGCTGGTGGGTCTAGAACGAGGGGTCACAGTCTCAGGATATGGAGCTTTTAGGACTGAGATGAGGAGAAATTTCTTCACTGAGGGTGGTGAACCTGTGGAATTCTCTACCACAGAAGACTGTGGAGGCCAAGTCACTGAATATATTTAAGAAGGAGATAGGTAGATTTCTAGACGCAAAAGGCGTCAAGGGGTATGGAGAGAGAGCAGGAATATGGTATTGAGATAGAGGATCAGCCATGATCATATTGAATGGTGGAGCAGGTTCGAAGGGCCGAATGGCCTACTCCTGCTTCTATTTTTCTATGTTCTATGTATATTCCTCTAGGCTTTCTACAGTATTGAGCTCTCAGTATCTGACATAAACTTCACTTTTTTGCCTTATCCTACCCTGTATGCCCCTTGACATCCAGGGAGCTCTAGATTTGGGAGTTCCACCCTTTTTCTTTGTGGGAACATATTTGCTGTGAACCCTCACTATCTTCTCCTTGAATGCCTCCCACTGCTCTGACACTGATTTACTCCAAGTAGCTGTTTCTAGTCCACTTTTGCTAAATCACATCTCAGCTTAGTAAAATTGGTCTTTCCCCAGTTGACAACTTCTACTCCTGCTCTGCCTTTGTCCTTTTCCATAACTATGTTAAATCTGACTGAATTATGATCACTACCACCAAAATGCTCTCCCACTGATACCCCTTCCATCTGCCCAGTTTCATTCCCTAAAGCCAAGTACAGAAGCGCCCCTCTCTTGTTGGGCTTGCTCCGTACTGGCTAAAAAAGTTCTCAATGCATTTTAAGAATTCTGGGCCCTCTATACCTTTTGCACTGATTCTATCCCAGTTAATATTAGAATAGTTGAAATCCCCTACTATTACTGCCCTATTGTTTTTGCACTTCTCAGAAATTTGCCTACAGCATTGCCTGTTGGCAGGATGACGGCATCGTGGCCAACGGAAATCATCTAGAAACTGTGTGTCCTGAGATAGCAACTGGGGAGGGAGGGAGCGAGAGAGAAGCACAAACTGGGGAGGGAGAAAGCAGCACAAACTGGGGAGGGAGAGAGAGAGAAGCACAAACTGGGGAGGGAGGGAGAGAGAAGCACAAACTGGGGAGGGAGCGAGAGAAGCACAAACTGGGGAGGGAGCGAGAGAAGCACAAACTGGGGAGGGAGTGTGAGAGAGAAGCACAAACTGGGGAGGGAGTGTGAGAGAGAAACACAAACTGGGGAGGGAGTGTGAGAGAGAAACACAAACTGGGGAGGGGGGGAGAGAGAAGCACAAACTGGGGAGGGAGTGTGAGAGAGAAGCACAAACTGGGGAGGGAGCGAGAGAAGCACAAACTGGGGAGAGAGGGAGAGAGAAATACAAACTGGGGAGAGAGAGAGAGAAGCACAAACTGGGGAGGGAGGGAGGGAGAGAGAAGCACAAACTGGGGAGGGAGGGAGGGAGGGAGAGAGAAGCACAAACTGGGGAGGGAGGGAGGGAGGGAGAGAGAAGCACAAACTGGGGAGGGAGGGAGAGAGAAATACAAACTGGGGAGAGAGACAGAGAAACACAAACTGGGGCGGGAAGGAGAGAGAGAAACACAAACTGGGGAGGGAGTGTGAGAGAGAGAAACACTACACGCCATCTTAAAGGATTGTTGTCAGTACTATCCTGGGTCAGTTTCTCTCCTGTTATTAATGATCTTCTATAAATTAATTCATCTTCTGTGCAATTAAAAGTTCCCAGAGCTGGGTGGGGTCACTGATATGCAAACGTCAAACTTACCGCTATTTGTAAATGACTTAATTATAATGATTATACTCAATCTTACACAATCGTTCTTGTAAAGCAAATTTAGTGATCAATCTCGTACTTGAAATTATATGTCTGGCTTTTTTGTTTGCTAAGTACATACAATCAGAACATTTCGAGAGAGGACTGTGCCCATATCAAGTACACATACTTAGTATTTACTTTAAATTTTAATCTTTCAAATGTTATGAATTGTGATCCTTTAAGGTGAGTGCTGGGGTAGTGTGACCTGTCACCGCCTCATACTAATTATTCTGAGCGCATGAGTCTTTCCGTGACATTACACTCTGTCATGGAGCGTAGGCAACTCATTTAATCTTCTGAGAAAAGCTTCTGCAAAGTTTCTCTCTTCAAAGACTGGAAAATAGTTCTTGACATACTTAATGGCCCGTATTTTCCGATCCCTATGGGTGTGTACGAGGTGCATACACACCCGTAGGGACATTGGAAATGCCGGTTTCAGGCATGCCAAGCGCATGCGCTGAAAACCGACATTTCCGATCTGTCAAGAATCCTCTTGACAGATCGGACGCCTGCCCTGGAGAAGGGCCTCTGCGGATGGAGAGTCCACTTTCTGGAGAACCTCCGCCCGCTGAAATCACTTAAAAATCTTACACCTGGTAAAAGCAGGCGTAAGGCCTGCTTTTACCAGCATAAGAGTTTAAAAAAAGTAAAAAAAATAATTTTATTCACTCATTTATAATTTAAAAATACTTTTAAAAAAGGTAAGTTTATTTTTAGCCCCGTAAAAAACTTTAATTATTTTTTTCAAAAAATTTAATTTTTGTTTAAAATATTTAATTTAATGTAATTTTAACTCATTTTAAAAACGTGATGGTTTTTTAAAATTTATTTAATGTTTTGATGTCTTTTTTCAGTGATCCCCATTCATACTTTTGACAGGTCTATCTGTCAAAAGTATGAAGGGGGATTCCCTTCTCCCATTGGCTCGCCTGGTCCACGTGATCTCAGGGACGCTTGCGAACTGCCTGCACCCCTGGGATACGTGAGCCCTGCGCATTTCGTCGTGGAGAGGCCCAGGATCGGAAATGGCCGACCTCGGGAGCCCCCAGGCAAAGGCGTAGATTTTTTCCCGATAGGAGGCATCCGCACGCAGGAACCCCCTATCAGAAATTATGGACTATTACATTTCCTAATATAAAATGCATCGAAAGTAACTAAAAACAGTATAAATCATATTTTTGTCATTTTGTCTGGATTTAACTTTTAAAGATATATTGGGATAGGTTATAAATGAGGAAATGGCTGATGAGTTAAATAGATATAATGCATCTGATTTCACTTTTGAAGATAATATGGCAATCTCTCATGTTGTAAACAATAGATAAAATTAAGAGTAACATTTGAAATTGTGGTTGCCAAAGTTGGACCTGGTGTCAACCTTGATTCAGTGTAGCGCTGCCACCTTTGAGTCAGATGGTCATGGGTTTCAAACAAACCTCCAGAGACTTGAGCATTCAAATCTTTGAAGGTGGCAGGACTGGTTAACAAAGCAGTTAATAAAGCATATGGGACCTTGGGCTTTATAAATAGAGGCGGGATGGAGGCGGGTTTTGGTTTGGGTGGGTTTGAAACCCGCCTCCACAGATAGTTTTCAAAAAATTGCGATTTTACCCTGATTGACCACTTGATTTCAGAGGTGTGGGATGCCTTTGGTCAATTAGTGTTTTGGGACTGAAACTCGCCTCTGCTGACATCACTTTTCCAGCCTGATTTTAGGGCTTCTTGCTGCCTTGGATCATGCCACAGGATTTCTGCCTATGCTGCACCACCTGCAACATATTCTAAGAAACCACTATGTTCAATTCCAAGGCAAGGGGGTGACAGCTAGCAGGGAGGTGCTCTTTTACTCATCTGGGAGAAAGAGGCCTCCCAAAGAAACCAAGGCTGTATGGGTCTAGCTGGCAAGGGATATAACCTCCAGATCTGTGTGCAGATTGGGTCAATGTTTCTGTATATTGATGAAATGCCATCCCGGTTGGAAAGCATTAAAATGATTTGATGCCAAAATGTTGGCGTTATGGCATCTGTTCTTTCGCCTTAAGCAGCTCCACATTGTGGGCTCCGCCACACTTGCATTGTCAGGTTGGTGGCCAGATTGAAAGGAGGCCAGAGAGTCATATCCATTGTCAATGATGTCTTAAGCTGGAGCCAAGGACATGTGCCAACTTGGCCAACCTATGCAAATCTGGCCAGGATAAGTTCATACCTTGCATCATGGGCAGCCATGTGCTCGCGTGCTGCCGCTGCTGCTGGTCGATACACCGGCGTTCTGACCTCCTCCTGCTCCTCCTCCTCTCCAGATCCTCCTCCTCCTTAGCCTCCTCCTCCTCCTCATCTGAGGAGGGCTGGAACTGAGCCACTTGCTCATCAGGAAGCTGCAAGCCACGACGCTGTGCGATATTGTGCAGTGCACAGCAGACCACGACCATTCTGGAGACCCTGTATGGTGTATACTGCAGGGCTCCACCTGATCGGTCAAGGCAACAGAAGCGCATCTTCAACAACCCAATGGTTTGCTTGATGATGGACCTGGTCGAAGTGTGGCTGGCATTGTAGCGCTCTTCAGCCTTGTTAGCTTGAAGGGATTATTACTAGTCCTAGCCCCTTTAGGGCTACCCCGGATCAGGCGTATTCCCCAGACGTTCACTTTCAACTAAAGTTTGAGGTAGCCGAATCCTAAAGACGCTTAATTGGGTTTAAAGGTCCAGATGATCTCTCCCTAAAGGAAAGGAACAACCTGAAGATGTTACCGTCCTCCAGATAGCACTTTTAATAAGTTTAGCTAGACTGTAACATTCCGGATATTATGAGGATCTGGAAAACTCCCCCAGAATTCTGCAACTCCTCACCAAAGAGCTTACAGAGATTGAGTTCACGAGAAGTATTATGTGAGACAATTCTAAAGATATATAGATTTATTAAAGAACCGACATGTAATTACAGTTGGTGATTCAATCGCAACATTAACAGTTCCAAAAAAAGTAAGCTTTTACAATCTTATTATCAGAGATCCTTATTCTCAAATCTTAACTTTGTTACATTTTTACAGTTCTTAAAGTTTTATTCCAGGATATCCACCAAACTCAAATACCTTTGATACCTTTGATCCCCGAGGTACAAAGAGTTGTAGACTTACAGAGCTTGCCTCTGAAGCCGAGAATCGCTTTGCCCCTTTACAGCGAGACTATCATCCCATTTGAAAGTTCAATATTTATATCCTTTTTCAGTGGTATGTCCTTTGAAGTTTTCTGCTGATGTAAGCTAATTATCTCTAGTAATTTTTCTGCTGACCCCTGCTATTCTTACAGTCAGTTCAGCTGGTAGCATTAAGAATTGTGTCTCTACCTTTAGGTGTTCAAAGCTGATCATAAAAACGGTGTGACAGCAGATGCATCTATTTGATGTCATTCTTACCAAGGTCTTCTGTTTGTGTCTTTTTACGACGTGTAAATTAAAAACACCTCAACCGGGTGCACCATTGTCTTCTTAGTTACCTCAGCTAGTTGCAACACAGAATTGTGTCTCCTGTGTTTCATTTGATGTCATTTTTACGAAGGCATATGTTTCTTAATTTTCTGTGTTTCTTTCCAAAGTGTAATTTAGGACATCTTAACAGGGTGTACCATTATGTTCTTTCCAAAGCTTCAGACTTCAGGAACCTCCAACCTCCTGTTTCAATAAGGTTATTGATTCAGTGTCAACAACATATCTTATCTCAATAGCCTGTATGCTGTTTACAGCTTCTCCATTGTTAGGTTTTTAGATTTCCAAGCCCAGTTTGTCATGTTACAATAAGGCCAGAATTATTTCATAGAATGGTGTATTTTTCTGAATATGGCTTATTCCTTCACAAGCTGGCCTCCTGATCAGCGTCATTAGCCACTTCTTCAGGGGGTAGCCTTTGTCACCAAGGAGCTATCCGTTAAGTTGGTTTGTGGATTGAAAAGCAGAGGAACACTAGAGTGCTGCAGGATGAAAGAGTCATGGCAACTACCACAGAACTTGGCGCAAACATGCAAAAACTCCTCCTTGTGGTTCCACACCAGCTGTACGTTGAGAGAGTGGAAGCCCTTTCGGTTGACAAAGATAGCTGGGTTGTGATGGGGTGCCCTAAGGGCCACATGTGTGCAGTCTATGATGCCCTGCACCATTGGCATGAATGCCATATTTGCAAAGCCAACCGAACGGGCGGTTATACTTGCTTGATCCCTTGAGAACTGGATGTAATTGTGGGCCTTAGCGAAAATCGGTAACCTGCGTGATGCAACTGTGGGCGACCGACTGGGAGATGTTGCTAATGTCTGCTGATGATCCCTGGAAGGAGCCTGAGGCAAAGAAGTTGAGTGTGGTGGTGACTTTGACAGCCACTGGTAAGGGATGTCCACCCGTTCCTCTGGGCACCAGGTCTCGCTGCAGCAGTCCGCAGATCTCTTGGACAACCTCTCACGAAAGTCTCAGCCTCCTTTGGCACTGTTGCTCATTCATGTTGAGGTAGCTCATCCTCTGTCTGTAAACCCTCTGTTGGGGGTATCTCCTGCAGCGAGGTGCCTCGATGCGCTGGCGCCTTCTGCCCTGTGCAGCATCAGGTGGCTGAGCAGGAGGTTGGGGCTCCTGCTGCTGTTGCTGCTGAGCTGCCTGGTTCTGCTGCTGCCGTGGATGCTCCTCATCTGAATCTGAGGTCCATGGTGAAAGAAAATGAATGGTTCCCATGCTGCTGCAGATGCCTCTGTTGGGGAAGCGCTCATTGCAAACGGGGAGAGGGTCTTCCAAGGAGGTCCCACAGTTAATAGATTCAAGCTGCAGCACCTCCGACTTCGGAAGGCCTTCTAAAAGTGCTCAAAGACCTTTTAAAGCAAAGTTCTGCCACCTGCAACTAATCCCTGATGAAATAACCGACTTAATGTTGGACCTGCAGCTGAGGAGACCACCCACTTGTCAACCCGCCAGGTTTAGCTGGCGTGGTTTAGAAGGTTCGTGGAACACGCCGAAATGATCGAAAAATCACGAGGGCCTCTCAAAATAGGCTTAGTGAGGCCCTTAACGAGCATTTAAGCCTCTTAACAAGCTCTCGAGCCAGCTGGAGGCGGGGCCGTTTCCCACCCTGCAAAACCGGCACCGGCAAAATCCCGCGGAGGCGCGTTGGAGGTGGGTTCCAAACCCACCCTCATTGTTTCCGATTTTCCCGCCTTTCCCGCCTCCAAACCCGCCTCCTCGGACATCAGAAAATCGCCCCCATAGAGTACAAAAGCTAGGAAGTTATGCTAAACACGAGTTTGACCCCAGCTGGAAAATTGTGTCCAATTCTGGGCACCACACTTGAGGAAGGATGTGAAGGCTTTGGAGAGGGTATAGAAGAGATTTACTAGAATGGTTCCAGGGATGAGGGATTACAGTTACGTGGATAGACTTGAGAAGCTGGGGTTGTTCTCCTTAGAGCAGAGAAGGCTAAGAGGAGATTTGATAGGGGTGTTTAAAATCATGAACGATTTAGATAGAATAAATAAAGAGAAACTCTTTCCAATGGCTGAAGGGTCGATAACGAGAGGGCATAGATTTAAGGTGATTGCCAAAAGAATCAGATGCAACATGAGGAAAAACTTTTTTATGCAACGATTGGTTAGGATTTGCAATGCACTGCCTGATAGGCTGGTGGATACAGTAGCCTTCAAAAGGGAATTGGATCAATACTTGAACGAGAAAAAATTGCAGGGATATGGGGAAAGAGTGGGGCATGGGAGTAACTGGATTGCTCTTTGAACGAGTCAGCTCAGACTCAATGGGCCGAATGGCCTCCTTCTGTACTGTACTATTCTATGATTCTATGGTTCTGTAATCTAGGCTGACACTTCAATGCAGTGCTGAGGAGGTGCTGCATTGTTGGAGGTACTGTCTTTTGGATAAGATGTTAAACAAGGCCCTATCTACCCTCTCCGATGGATATAAAAGATCCCATGGCACTATTTGAAGAAGAGCACAGGTGTTCCTCCAGTATGCTGGCCAACATTTAACCCTCAGCCAACACTCCCAGAAACAGATTGCTCATTTATCTCATTGCTGTTTGTGGGACGTTGCTGTGTTCAAATTGGCTTTGAAGTATTTTGGGGCACCCTGAGTTCATGAAATGTGCTATATAAATGCAAGTTCTAATTTTTCTTTCATACTGTCAATCATGCAAGAGGCCTGATTCAATTTGCTCGAGTTCTGATAAGGGGTCTTCACTTCAAATAGTAACCTATCTTTTTTTCTTTTCAGGTATGTATTTCCAACAGTTTTTGTCTCAATTCATCATAGACTGCTCAAAGAAATGGGGGAAGTCATATGAAGCATTGGTTAGTATTTCCAATAAAGTACTACAATTAGGGATGGTTCCTGAGGATTCTAATTATTTAAAAAAGGAAAGAACCTGCGCCTGGGAGCTATAGGCTAATGAGTTTAATTTAAGTTCATAGGAAGATATTTGTGAAAGATGGCTGCCGCTAGGCTGGCAGTTCCATAAGGAGCTCTGGAGCTCTTCACCTCTATCCATGGGAATCTCCTGCCATCCTTTGCCCTTTCTCTCCCAAATCTCCTTGCTTCCACTGTTCAAGTCCCCCAGGCTCCATCAGTTGATGCATTTTAGCCCAACTACAAGTTAATTACAAGTTAACTACAAGTTATCTGATTTAATCCTACAATATCCACCCCCACCCCTGCTCTCTGCTGCTCAAATTTGGTTTCCGAATTCCTGGACTTCTCAGGACTTCAAGACTACATTTCTGCACTGGACGACACTGGATTACACCACTACGCTTCTGCACTGGACTACACTGGATTACACCACTACGCTTCTGCACTGGATTACACTGGATTACACCACTACGCTTCTGCACTGGATTACACTGGATTACACCATTACGCTTCTGCATTGGACTACACTGGATTACACCACTGCACTTCTGCATTGGACTACACTGGATTACACCACTACGCTTCTGCACTGGACTACACTGGATTACACCACTACGCTTCTGCACTGGACTACACTGGATTACACCACTACGCTTCTGCACTGGACTGCACTGGATTACACCACTACGCTTCTGCACTGGACTACACTGGATTACACCACTGCGCTTCTGCACTGGACTACACTGGATTACACCACTACGCTTCTGCACTGGACTACACTGGATTACACCACTACGCTTCTGCACTGGACTACACTGGATTACACCACTACGCTTCTGCACTGGACTACACTGGATTACACCACTACACTTCTGCACTGGACTACACTGGATTACACCACTGCGCTTCTGCACTGGACTACACTGGATTAGACCACTACGCTTCTGCACTGGACTACACTGGATTACACCACTACGCTTCTGCACTGGACTACACTGGATTACACCACTGCGCTTCTGCACTGGACTACACTGGATTACACCACTACGCTTCTGCACTGGACTACACTGGATTACACCACTACGCTTCTGCACTGGATTACACTGGATTACACCACTACGCTTCTGCACTGGACTACACTGGATTACACCACTACGCTTCAGCACTGGACTACACTGGATTACACCACTGCGCTTCTACACTGGACTACACTGGATTACACCACTACGCTTCTGCACTGGACTACACTGGATTACACCACTACGCTTCTGCACTGGACTACACTGGATTACACCACTACGCTTCTGCATTGGACTGCACTGGATTACACCACTACGCTTCTGCACTGGACTACACTGGATTACACCACTACGCTTCTGCACTGGACTACACTGGATTACACCACTACGCTTCAGCACTGGACTACACTGGATTACACCGTAAGACTCATTTGCTGTGTCAAAAATTTGCTGCTAAAAAAATGATCTTCCCCACTGTGGCTGTTTCTTTGCTGAGCTGGGTGACTCGTTCGACTGGTTTTTCTGCTTTGTTGGTCGCTGGCTTGTGGTTTTACATTTTGTCCGCTGCTTCTGATCTACGGTTACCTCCAACTTCGCGCCAACTTTGCCATCATCTTCTTGCACCGCAACCGATTCTCATTACCACGGCAATAACCTCCATCCTTCAATTCTCTACCCTTCACATAGCTTCTGGACTTCACTCGTCTGCTACTCCTTTCTCCGAGCTTGGACAACAGTTTGACGATGCTCTACGCCAACTCTATCCTACCTATGTCAACTTTTTCCCTCCACGAGACCTCCGACTTTAACTCTGGACTCCCTACTATTGTCACCACCCTATTCCCTGCTGCTACCAGGAAATATGCATCCCTATAATTGCTACATAACCAGGCCTATGTCACTTGAGTTTTTCCCTGTGTCTATTCACGTGCGCATTTTGGCTGCTGCTCCGGACCCAAGCTGTTCACTTCTATTTCCACCTTTTTCTCCCCCCTTTTTCTTTTCTCTCTATCCCTCCCTGTCTGGTCTCTCCTGTCGTCATGCCGCCCTTCATCTCTCCTCTCTCGATACTCTGCCCTCCCAAATCCCTACCCCAACCCTTCATTACTCTTCGACCTTCCTACTCTCCTGCTGCCATCTCAGGCTTGACTCCCTTTTAGATAAGCCTACAGCTTCCCTCTATGCCTCTCTTGGCATCCTCCGAAGGGCCCACCGTGGTACTCGTCGCTGCCTCCTCACGAGCAGCAACCCTAACTGTCCCATCCTACTCTCTCACTGACTTTCCCGTCCAGCGCGCCTGTGGGGGGCTAATCTTACCAATCTCCTCCCCGTCCAACTCACCCCTCCCAGTGCTAACCCTGTGGATGCTGGCAGTGGATCAGCCATCACCGACCCTCTCCACATCTCCCTGCAGAATGTCCGCTCACTTGCGAACAAGGCCCTTGCCATCCATGAGCTTATCGTGGATAACCGCATCGACACCATGGCTCTGACAGAAACTTGGCTGAGGGGTGATGACACCTTACCCTTAAATGAAACCTCCCCGCCTGGCTATACCTTCCACCACTTGCCCCACCCAGACCGCCATGGTGGCGGTGTGGCTCTCATCACCAAATCACACCTGGGTCTGTCCCCCTACTGCTCCGGCACTTTCTCCTCCTCTGAGCATCTCACCTTGTTCCACTCCTCTCACCTCTCATTTAAAATTGTCGTTCTCTACCGCCTACCCAAGTACGATAAAAATTTTATCACCGAGATATCCTCACTGCTTTCCTCCTCAGCCTCTGCACTGAGCGATTTCTCATCCTTGCTGATTTCAACCTCCATCTCAATTCATCATGCTCTCTCTCCTCTGAGTTCACTACCCTCCTATCCTCCCTTAATCTCTCCCTCCATGTGAGCTCCCAACTCATATTCATGGCCACCCCCCTGACCTTGCCATCTCTCGTGGCCTCGCTACTCCCACCGTGTCAATCGAAGATAAGGCCATCTCTGACCACTTCCTTGTATCGCTTTCCACCCACATCCCCCTTCCCCCACCCAACCCTACTTCCTTCTGTGTCCGCCCCTGGAAAAAACTCTCTCCCAACTCTCTTACAACTGCACTTACTAAATCCCAACTGACCAGCCTTTGGCCCTCCATTCACCACGACATTTCTGCAGCTACCGATCTGCTCAGCCTCACCCTCACCACCACCTTTGATACCCTAGTCCCTATTAAGACCAAAATTCTCATCCTTGTTTTCAAATCCCCCACTGCGAAGCACCTTGGGATGTTCTCTATGTTAAGGGCTGCATAAATTCAAGTGATTGTTCCTGTTGTTATGAGACAATAACCAAAGACAAGGAATACCACTGTTATTGGGGGTATCAGGAGGCACAGGATATGTCTCCCTAACTTAACTGAGACTTTTTGAGGAAGTGACAAAACAGCGGACAAAGGTGGTTGAGTTGATATTGTCTACCTTTGATAAAATTCCATATGGGCACCTATTTGGAAAAAAAACGAGATGCATGTTGGAAATAGCAGAATGATTGGGAGTTGGTTTAAATTGTGTAAACAGAGAGTGGTTATTAATGGGAAGAGTTCAAATTGGGCCTTGGGGACAGAGTGCCCTGGAGCTTCGTACTTCAGTAATACTGTTATTAAATTTGCAGGTAATGAGATAAATTTTCATCTTCAGCACTCCCAGTGTAGAGCTTCCTGGAAGAAAAATCATAAGCCCGGGAATCACTTCCTGATGCGCACTGCCAGCACGTGAAGCTCCATGCCAGGAGTTGCTAAAGATGAAATTTATCCCAGTATGTAAGTGTTATCCAAACTTTACTGATTTCCTTGTTTGTTAAATTAAGTGAATTAGCTCATAAATTGCAGCTGCCATTTCCTGCAGAGAAGTGCTCTGTTTTACTAATGACGCCAGGCAACCCTGGGCGTAAAAATAAAAAGGAAAGCCTGCAACTGCTGGGAATCTGAAATAAAACCATAAAATGATGTAAATACACAGCCAGTCAGTCAGCATCATGAGAAAAGATAGGTTTTGATATTTCGAGTGTTTGTCAGAGCTGAAGACAAAAAGATAAACAGGCATGTTAATGAGGTTGGTGTGGTCGAAGCTTTGACCACGCTCGATCAGCTTCGATGGATGGGTCACATCATCCGCATGCCCGATACGAGACTCCCAAAACAAGCGCTCTACTCGGAGCTCCGGCACGGCAAGAGAGCCCCAGGTGGGCAGAGGAAACGCTTCAAGGACACCCTCAAAGCCTCCTTGAAAAAGTGCAACATCCCCACCGACTCCTGGGAATCCCTGGCCCAAGACCGTACAAAGTGGAGGAGAAGCATCCGGGAAGGCGCCGAACACCTCGAGTCTCTTCGCCTGGAGCAAGCGCAAACAGCGGAAGGAGTGCAAGGAGTGCACGTCAACCCAAGCACCCCACCCACCTGCCCCTTCAACCACCGTCTGCCCCACCTGTGACCGAGACTGTAGGTCCCGCATTGGACTCATCAGTCACCTGAGAACTCATTTTTAATGTGGAAGCAAGTCATTCTTGGTTCGGAGGGACTGCCTAAGAAGAGAAGAGGTAATGTAATGGCTGATTTTATTTCAGACTCTCTGGAACATTCCATCTAGATATAACAAACAATATAAGAGGACAGCCTAGAGTATAATTGCTGCAGTACGCTTAGTCCCATCAGGGGACCCTCTAGTGTTCAGTTATGTAATATGTAAATACTATACATATCACTTTGTACTCCCTCCAAGAATGAGCCTGGTTAACAGCAAAAACATTAAGTAAAGAAATTCAGCAACTATGCCATACAATAAAGTGATTAAAAAAACAAAGCATAGCACTCTCCTGGTCATACACAGGAAAGCTAAGTGATGCCAACACTAGAAACATAACAATAACCACAACACTCATAACTATCTACAAGTCCAAACGATTTAAAGGTTTCCTCGACTTCTCAGGATATCTTCGAGTAGGATTGACAAAGGGTGACCTGGGACTGACAACAGAAGCAGTACATGGCAACATCTCGGGTTCGGTTGCAACACTGTCGGGTTTCACAACTTGCTTCTTGAGATCATCCTGGAGAGTTCACACCGGAATCAGGAGCATGAACAACATCCTGGCAGGTGGTTGGTTCACTGCCGATGGGAATAGATGTAACATCTATGACGTACGATAAAAAACGCAGCTAATTTTGGAGGCATGGTGTCAGGATCTTGTAGCACCTTTTTAGTGAGGTTTTGAATGTAAGTCCAACCCTCTCAGTTTCCCCTCTCAATTTGACTGTGGGTGTGGGTGGCAATGTAATATTAGACACATCATTCTTATGCAAAAATTGAGAAAAGTTGTATGACTTGAAACTGTGGTCGCTGGCTAGATTAAATATGTGAATTTGAATTGGACACCAGGGGCTGCCATAACTATTATGTCATCATAAGTACATAAAGAAAAGTTTCTGAAAATTGCCCTACAAATAAGTCCAAGTAAAGTACAAAAATCAAGCCAAACAATTGTCTGTAGTTGTGGTTAAAGGCAAAGGTGATAGGCCGAGACTGGAAATGTAGCCTGAAGTTAAACTGGGCCAATGTTAAGGAGATAACCCATAACCCGTGGACGTACATGGAAGAGTACAAGACCTTATTCAGTCAGAAACTTGGTACAGCAAAAGGTATCCAAGTACGCTTTAAAGCAAAGGAGGGGGCAAAGACAAAAAAATTTAAGCCCAGAGCAGGGCCCGATACTGTAAAGCAGAGGTTCCCGAACTGGGGGGTGCGAGGAGTTCGGGCTGGGAATCTTAGCGTGGGATAAGAGCAAAGTGTTTAAGTCCATCTGCGGTGCCTCTTCCAGCAGCACATCCCCAGTGCGCTTCCTCTTATCGACACTATGAGCAGTCCGCAGCACAGCGAGTGCCACCTTAGCACAGCGGCCGGCCCCATTCAAAGAGAAGCAACTTTATCAGAACAGGAAATTCTAGATAAGATGATGTGGGTAGAAATTCCAGTTTGTTAAATCTATATTGTGCATTTTACTTTAAATATAAACTTTAACCAGTAACGACATTAGTGTCTTTAGAGATTTCACCGTCCTAGTTTTTTGATTACTTCCATGGAGAGCTTGCTGGAAGGTAATATTTTAAAATAACACTGAGATTTTGTGCAAGTTATTGAGCACGACAGACTAGATTTTAGTTCATACTCTGAAAGGCATTCAAAACCATAACAGCTGGACACAAGGAGTTGCGGTATTATTTTAAACGAAAATCATTTCTTTTTATAAAGTGACATTGCAGTAAATGAAAACTTAAAAACTTATACTTTGTGTGTGTTTAAACAGCCTGGAATTTCTGATTGGTGTTATTTTAACACTGGTAGTTTACGCTGGTGTTCTAATAACGCAGTCATAAAGTCCAGGCTAAGCAGCCAATCACATTGAAGAAGTCAGCCTAACCTCGGTGGTGGGAAAATTATTGGAAAGAATTCTGAAGGACAGGATAAATCTTCATTTAGAAATACACAGATTAATCAAGGATAGTCAGCACCGATTTGTTAAGGGAAGGTCGTGTCTGACAAACTTGATTGAATTTTTTGAGGAGGTAGATGAGGGTAGTGCGTTTGATGTAGTGTATATGGACTTTAGCAAGGCTTTTGATAAGGTTCCACATGACAGTCTGGTCATGAAGTTAAAAGTCCATGGGATCCTGGGCAAAGTGTCAAGTTGGATTCAAAACTGGCTCGGAGACAGAAAGCAGAGGGTAATGGTTGATGGGTGTTTTTGTGACTGGGAGGCTGTTTCCAGTGGGGTTCCGCAGGGCTCAGTACTAGGTCCCTTGCTTTTTGTGGTATATATCAATGATCTAGACTTGAATATAGGGGGGTATGATTAAAAAGTTTGCAGATGATACTAAAATCGGCTGTGTGGTTGATACTGAAGAAGGAAGCTGTAGACTGCAGGAAGATATCAATAAATTGGTCAGGTGGGCAGAACAGTGGCAAATGGAATTCAATCTGGAGAAGTGTGAGGTAATGTATTTGGGGAGGGCTAACAAGGAAAGGGAATACACATTAAATGGTAGGACACTGAGTAGTGTAGAGGAACAAAGGGACCTTGGAGTGCATGTCCACAGATCCCTGAAGGTAGCAGGCCAGGTAGATAAGGTGGTTAAGAAGGCATACGGAATGCTTGCCTTTATTAGCTGTGGTATAAAATATAAGAGCAGAGGGGTTATGCTTCAACTGTATAAAACACTAGTTAGGCCTCAGCTAGAGTACTGCATGCAGTTCTGGTCACCACATTACAAGAAAGATGTGATTGCACTAGAGAGGGTACAGAGGAGATTTACAAGGATGTTGCCGGGAGTAGAGAATCTTAGCTATGAGGAAAGACTGGATAGGCTGGGTCTGTTTTCCATGGAACAGAGAAGGCTGAGGGGAGACCTTATTGAGGTGTATAAAATTATGAGGGGCATAGATAAAGTGGATAGAAAGGACCTATTTCCCTTAGCAGAGGGGTCAAAAACCAGGGGGCACAGATTTAAAATAATTGGTGGAAGGTTTAGAGGAGAATTGAGGGGAAATTTATTCACTCAGAGGGTTGTGGGGGTCTGGAACTCACTGCCTGAAAGGGTGGTAGAGGCAGGAACCCTAACCACATTTAAAAAGTACTTGGATGTGCACTTGGGATGCTGTAACCTGCAGAGCTACGGACCAAGAGCTGGGAAGTGGGATTAGGCTGGATAGCTCTTTGTTGGCCGGCGTGGACACGATGGGCCGAAATGGCCTCCTTCCGTGTTGTAACTTTCTATGATTCTATGAATTCTCACAGCCAGCAAACCAGGAAGTAAAATGCACAGATTCCAATTTACTTTTTATAAATTTTACAGAGAGCAAAATAAAGATTGCGACATACACATAGGATTAAGGTAGAAGCTGAAATATCATAAACAAACTTAAAAAAATTAAAAACTTGTAATTCTTAATCATATTAATGGAAAAATCCGACATTCTACAAATAATAAATTAGCTTTTCAGGGCCAGACAGTTGTTCAGCAGTCAACAGTCAGTATATCGTTAAAAACCCAGTTACACCTCTTTCAACAAGGCTTAAAGTTTTAGGGGGTTTTAACAGCAATATCCATCGTAACAGGGGAAGTTGTCTTACTTATATGTGATTTCAACTGATTGCCGGCTCTGGGGAGTTCCACAGCGCAACCTGTGGTGGAGCAGGGAATGACTGGCCGCAACTTCAGGATTTCCGCGTTTATCTGTGCATGCGCTAAATCCTGAAGTTGCGGTCAGTTTCAGAGGGGTAATGACGGCGAATGCTGACAGTTTCGTTGCCATCACCACCGCAAAATCAGGGCCGATATCATCATTGGGATTCATTTTAAAACTTAATTACAAGGAGCTGCAACTATCATGAACAACTTTGTTCTGCTCAGTCCATTCTTTTTAAAATATTCAACAAAATGATCTTAAGTTTAACAGCTTGATTTTGAAGAAGGGTCCTGCTGGTGGTGAGACCTTTTTTGATCGAGTCTTGGGTAAGACTTCACAGGAACTGTGGAAGATACAAACTAAATGTACTCTATATCTACAACACCTGAGTTCCAAAACAATAAGCGCATGGTGATCTGATATGATAAAACTAGTCTACCAGTCCAGTAAGTGATTTTGATATTCTTCACTTTTATGTCATTTTTCTGGTTTTCTTTTATATTCCTAATTTCCCCTCTACCTCTTCATGCTTGTGCTCTTTTTCTGCCATTATTTTCTTTCATTTCTATGTTCCTCTTTGTCCTTCTGCTATACAACTATTACATTATTTTCTTATACAGCACTGATGGAACAGACCACAGCCTGCAATGCTGATTTTGGTAATTATTTTTTTATATTAGTTCATGGTATGTGGGCATCGCTGGCAAGGCCAACACTTATTGCCCATCCTTAATTGCCCATCCATAAGGTGGTGGTGAGCCGCCCTCTTGAACCACTGCAGTCCGTGAGGTAAAGGTACTCCCACAGTGCTGTTAGGGAGGGAGTTCCAGGATTTTGACCCAGCAACGATGAAGGAATAGCGATACACTTCCAAGTCACTTAACAGCTTGGGATACATTTCATCCAAGCCTGGCGATTTATCTACTTTGAAAGATGCTATACCCCTTAATATTTCCCCTCTCACTATGTTTATCTCATTTAATATTTCACACTCCTCCTTAACTACAATGTCCGCATCGTCCCTCTCTTTTGTGAAGCAGACGCAAAGTATTCATTAAGAACGTACCCACGTCTTTCGCCTCCACACACAGGTTACCTTTATGGTCCCTAATAGGCCCTACTCTTTCTTTAGTTATCCTCTTGTTCTTTATGTATTATAAAATATCTTTGGGTTTTCCTTGATTTTACTTGCCAATATTTTTTCATGCCCTCTGTTTGCTTTCCTAATTTCCTTTTTAATTTCACCTCTGCACTTTCTATACTCCTCTAGGCTTTCTGCAGTATTTAGCTCTCGATATCTGACATAAGCTTCCCTTTTTTGCCTTATCCTACCCTGTATGCCCCTTGACATCTAATGGGCTCTAGATTTGGGAGCCCTACACTTTTTCTTTGTGGGAACATATTTGCTGTGAACCCTCACTATCTTCTCCTTGAATGCCTCCCACTGCTCTGACACTGATTTACCTTCAAGTAGCTGTTTCCAGTCCACTTTTGCTAAATCACAAATCAGCTTAGTCAAATTGGCCTTTCCCCAATTGAGAACTTTTACTCCTGGTCTATCTTCGTCCTTTTCCATAACAACGCTAAATCTAACTGAATTATGATCACTACCACCAAAATGCTCTTCCACTGATACCCCTTCCACCTGCCCAGCTTCATTCCCTAAAATTAAGTCCAGAACCGCCCCCTCTCTTGTTGAGCTTGCTACGTACTGGCTAATAAAGTTCTCCTGAATACATTTTAAGAATTCTGTGCCCTTTACACCTTTTACACCTATCCCAGTTAATATTAGGGTAGTTGAAATCCCCGACTATTACTGCCCTATTGTTTTTGCACTTCTCAGAAATTTGCCTACATATTTGCTCTTCTATCTCCCTCTGACCATCTGTGGGTCTGTCGTACACTCCCAGCAGTGTGATTGCCCCTTTTTTGTTCAACCCATATGGCCTCATTTGATGATCCTTCTAACATATCATTCCTCATAGCTGTAATTTTTCTTTAACCAATATTGCGACCCCCCTCCTTTTTTATTCCCCTCTATCTCATTTGAAAACCCTGTAGCCATTCCTGCCCTTCTTTCAGCCATGTTTCAGTAATAGCTCTGATATCATACTTCCACGTGTCTATCTGTGCCCTCAGCTCGTCTCATCTCATCATTTAACAGTTTTTGTATTGTAGAAAGCTTGGATCCAGCCTATACAGTGCCGTCTTTTCTATTAATCAACTGCAAAAATGTTACAAACAGCTACCTGCTATTTTGAATATTCCACTAGAGGGAGACACATTGAGGTAATGACCAGAGTTCTAATTTTAGGACATTGTTTAATCTAAAAAGAAGCAACAATTACTGGAGTTCCCAGCTAATAGCTGAAAAATACAAACTGCAGCCCCAAACCTGGTCTTTGTCCACATAGAATTTCCCTTTGCTTTAATTAGAGTATTTATTGTAGAGATTGGCTGGAAGACACAGCCCAGGAAGCAGCAAAACTCTGTCACTGTTACCGAGCAGGTTTATTTTGCATAAGGCCCGTGACTGACCAAGATAGTACTTTCAGAATTTTTCAACTTCTTCCATGACACTCCCTGTGACATACAAAATAACAAAACCATGCAAATCTGTCCCGAATGTTGAGGAATGCTCTCTTTGAATTTTCTTTTCTTTCTGGTCAGCCTCTAGCTGTAATAACTAACCAACTGTAACCTCATTTCTAGCCCAGACCAAAGCCTGCCTCTTGCTGCCTTTGTTGGAACGGACTGACCTCTTAACATGTGTCCCTTTGTCCATTTCATAGAAACATAGAAACATAGCAAAATAGGAGCAGGAGTAGGCCATTTTGCCCTTCGAGCCTGCTCCGCCATTCAATATGATCATGGCTGATCCTCTATCTCAATACCATATTCCCGCTCTCTCCCCATACCCTTTGACACCTTTTGCGTCTAGAAATCTATCTCCTTCTTAAATATATTCAGTGACTTGGCCTCCACAGCCTTCTGTGGTAGAGAATTCCACAGGTTCACCACCCTCTGAGTGAAAAAATTTCTCCTCATCTCAGTCCTAAATGTCCTACCCCGTACCCTGAGACTGTGAACCCTCGTTCGAGACCCCCCAGCCAGGGGAACCATCCTCCCTGCATCCAGTCTGTCTAGCCCTGTCAGAATTTTATACGTTTCAATGAGATCCCCTCTCATTCTTCTAAACTCTAGTGAATACAGGCCTAGTCGACCCAATCTCTCCTCATACGACCCAATCTCTCCTCATATTTCCTCGATGTGCTCCACCATTGGTGGCCGTGCCTTCAGCTGCCTAGAACCTATCTCTGGAGTTCCCTCCCTAAACCTCCCTACCTTGCTCTCCTCCTTTAAGACATTCCTTAAAACCTACCTCTTTGACCAAGCTTTTGGTCACCTATCCTAATATCTCTTTATGTGGCTAGGTGTCAAATTTTGTTTGATAATGCTCCTGTGAAGCGCCTTGGGAATTTTATTACATTAAAGGCGCTATATAAATACAAGTTGTTGCTGTTATTGTTGTTGTGTTCACAGGCCGTCCTTCTGACTTGTCTCGGGACCAGGGATTGGCCAGTAGGCCTGTCAGTTGAACTGGCTACCTCCCCAAGAGTGGATTCTCAGCTGACCACCCTGTGCTGGGTACACATGCCCCATGTCCTTCCCAACGTCAGGTGTGAATGCCGGATGGGAGTCTGAGACAATCCAATGGATTTCGGTATTGCCCCTGATCTTGCTGGATAACATCATCAATGTCTGACTCACTAGAATAACATTTGCAGTTTGTCTCAACAGCTGCAACATATGGCTGCCAGGAAGATCTAAACCTGTGGAAACTCATTTTAAGTTGAAATACTGCACACACTCAAATGTGACTCATTCCTAAATCTGTTCTGTGGAAAAATGGTCAAAAGTCCTGAAACGCAACCAGAATTAGCATTAGCTCTTATATGTGGGAAATTTCAAGAGCTTTAAGAATAACTTTTATAATTGAATTCAACACCACCATCGTATGAGCTGTAAAGTTAAACTTGTGAATAAATTGGTGGAGCGTTGTATCTCTATGTTATACATTTATTGGACTTATTTAATACGTTATCATTTTTGTTCTTTTTTTCAAATGTTTTTTTACTTTTCATATTGATTTCTTCCTTTTAAGGTCCTCGTGAGTGCTTATTCTTAGAAGTTTAATTTAAAGTATTTTTAATGTTCTATTAATTTTAATTTTAGAGATGTAATGACACGGTTAAATCTGATTATTCAATACTGTATAGCCAAAAGTTCTTGTTATTCTTGTTGACCTGGGGGGGGCGTGGCCAGTTTTGTGGGCGGAGTCTGATCTGGGCGAATTGAACCTTAAACCAGTGTAAAAGATCGCGGAAAAGACGAACGCAAGTGGTTTTGGATGTAACTTACTTACGTTTAAAATTCCACGATCTTTCGTGCTGGTTCAGCCAATTCCGCCCAGATTATGTTGATATAACTGGGCCTAAACGAGCGGAACCTCGACCCCAATATTGTGTTTGTCAAATATGTCAGCCAGATAGCCCAGTAACATCTTAGCAGATAAGCTTTTGCAATTTTGTTTTACTACATAGCTCCAGTAAGCATGACTATTTCAACCACCATCCATCCAGAAGTTTCTCCCCCCATTTAGTTTTTAACATTTTCTCCAGATTTTGTCCATTGAATTTTAATTCTGCGGTCGCATACTGTTGCAAAGGACTGTAGAAATCGAGGAAATCAGAATTAAGTGTCGGTAACATTGTCTTCAGTAGAACGTTTTCTGCACTTTGACTCTTGCTAGTTTTCAGCTCAGTTCCATGAAGGGTTTGTTGGAAGATGATATTTTAAACGAACTTTGAGATTTTGTGCGAGTTATTTGGCACAACAGACTGAATTTTATTTGAAACTGTGAAAAGGAACTGGATTGCACGACACAAGCTACTGACCAGATTAAATGAGGTGAGAGTGACTGGTCTTGACATCAAGGCAGCATTTGACCGAGTGTGGCAGGCCCGGATGAAATGTATCCCAGGCTGTTAAGAGAAGCAAGGGAGGAAATAGCGGTGGCTCTGACCATCATTTTCCAATCCTCTCTGGCTGCAGGTGTGGTGCCGGAGGACTGCTAACATTGTACCGTTGTTTAAAAAGGGAGAACGGAATAAACCGAGTAATTACAGGCCAGTCAGCCTAACCTCAGTGGTGGGCAAATTATTGGAAAAAATTCTAAGGGATAGTCAGCATGAATTTTTTTAAGGGAAGGTCATGTCTGACTAACATGATTGAATTTTTTGAGGAGGTAACAACGAGGGTCGATGAGGGTAGCGCGTTTGATGTAGTCTACATGGATTTTAGCAAGGCTTTGGACAAGGTCCCATATGGCAGACTGGTCGGAAAAGTAAAAGCCCATGGGATCCAAGGGAAAGTGGCAAGTTGGATCCAAAATTGGTTCAGTGGCAGGAAGCAAAGGGTAATGGTCGACGAGTGTTTTTGTGAGTGGAAGGCTGTTTCCAGCGGGGTTCCGCAGGGCTCAGTACTAGGCCCCTTGCTTTTTGTGGTATATATCAATGATTTAGACTTCAATGTAGGGCACATGATTAAGAAGTTTGCAGATCATACAAAAAATGGTCGCGAGGTTGATAGTGAGGAAGATAGCTGTAAACTGCAGGACGATATCAATGGACTGGTCAGGTGGGCAGAAAAGTGGCAAATGGAATTCAATCCAGAGAAGTGTGAGGTAATGCATTTGGGGAGGGCTAACAAGGCAAGGGAATACACAATAAATGGTAGGATACTGAGAAGTGTAGAGGAATAGAGGGATCTTGGAGTGTATGTCCACAGATCCTTAAAGGTAGCAGGACAGGTAGATAAGATAGTTAAGAAGGCATACGGGATACTTTCCTTTATTAGCCGACCCATAGAATATAAGAGCAGGGAGGTTCTGCTTGAATGGGATAAAACACTAGTTAGGCCACAGCTAGAGTACTACATACAGTTCTGGTCACCACATTATAGGAAAGATGTGATTGCATTAGAGAGGGTACAGAGGAGATTTACAAGAATGTTGCCAGGACTGGAGAATTTTAGCTATGAAGAAAGATTGGATAGGCTGGGGTTGTTTTCTTTGGAACAGAGGAGGCTGAGGGGAAACTTGATTGTGGTGTATAAAATGTGGGGCCTAGATAGAGTGGGTAGGAAGGTCCTATTTCCCTTAGTAGATGGGTCAATAACCAGGGGGGCATAGATTTAAAGTAATTGGTAGAAGGATTGGAGGGGAGTTGAGGAGAACTTTTTTCACACAGCGGGTGGTGGGGGTCTGGAACTCGCTGCCTGAAAGGGTGGCAGAGGCAGAAACCCTCATCACATTTAAAAAGTACTTGGATATGCACTTGAAGTGCTGTAACCTACAAAGACTACGGACCAAGAGCCGGAAAGTGGGATTAGGCTGGATAGCTCTTTTTCAGCTGGCACAGACATGATGGGTGGAATGGCCTCCTTCTGTGCCGTAAATTTCTATGATTCTATGAAACACTGACATCGCACTGAATAACCATCAGTTAGAAACTCTTTACACTGTACTTCGAACGTACTTATCTGTTGATGCTACATTTTTCAGTTCAACAAATGTCATTAATCACTGGATAACCTTCCAGGCAAAATTGTGTGTTCTGATTTGGTTAATAAACCAGGGAGTGGCTTAAGTGTGATTTATTTATTGAAGGTGCACAAAAGCACAGCAAGCGCTGCAGCACTATGCGTTGGAACACCAATGCACGAACCACAAAGTGATGGAGCACAAGTTCCACTTCCGTCCCTGTTAAGTTTCAAACCTCAGCCACGTGCTGTGAGTCGGTGCCTCTGCACAGTGGAGAGCGGGGGGCAGAGAGGCAGTCAGAAAGGGAAAAAGAGAGGGAAATAAAGAAAACCCCTCACGGTGCTCTTATCCACTCAGAGTGGTGTTAAAGGGTCCCAGGCACTCGGTTACCCAACTGCCATTTTGGCCGGCGCCATTGCTTTTCATAAGAGGTTAAAAAGAGCCCGTGAGAAAGTTCATGCTGGCACAGGGATCACTTCTGCTGCACGGCGAACATTCCTGTTTGTCAACGTGGTTGCCATGGAAATAACATTTTACGATCGTTGTTCCTGCCTGTTCCACAAGCTGAACCAAAAGGATGTTCCTTTATGGGTGAATGTGTGTATTATGTCGTAATAAAAGTGCCTGCTTGTATTTCTGAAGTTTAATTGCTCAGATTCTCCTATGGTACAGGGGAATCTTTCATGTGACTCCATTCCAAGCAAAAACATTCAAGTACGTGGATTTTATGACCTGAACATGTAATTTCCAAGATCATGGTCTTGTTGTGAAATTCTAAACATGTAAAGAATATTGTATATAGGGGAGAAGTCTGATGTGAAACGTTTTTCCACAAATTTCGAAATCTGGAATTCGCTTCCCCAAAAAGCTGTGATCGCTGGGTCAATTGAAATTCTCAAGACTGAGATCGATAGATTTTTGTTCAAGTAAGGGTGTCATGGGATATGGAACAAAGACGGGTAAAAAGGAGTTGCCATGATCTAATTGAATGGCGGAACAGGCTCGAAGGGCTGAATGGCCGACTCTTGTTCCTATGTTCCTAAATCGTGTGAGCTGACTACTCACGAGTGAGTTACAAGGAGCGAGTTACAAGCAGTGCCATATACAATAACATTCCTATTTAGTCCCACATAGACTGCTCTTGTTATAATAGAGCTTTACTATTATAAAGCAATACTAATGCTTTTTAAAGAGACTTCTTCACCCTCCCCATCCCTTAATCCTACTCTCTTTAAGGCAAGTCCCATGCTGGGATATGTTCCATGGGTAGCGCCATTCCCCCCAGTATCCTGCCCAAGTAGCCATTCTTAATGTGTGAGCCCAGATAGCGAAAGCTGGATTTTCCAATCGGTGTTATTTTAATGCTGGCGGTAACTCGTCAAAAATAAATGGGCTACTGCCAGCATTAAAATAGTGCTTGGTTTATTGGCAGACTATTCTACCGTGGGACACATCACAGCCAAGTCTGATTCCGTTCTCATTTGATGTCCACAGTAGTGTACTTTCAAGCAGAGGCCACTGCATGGTGACCAGGAGCAGGCTGTTTTATTTTTCTCCTTCCTCCAGTGGAGATGCTGATTTTCCATACTGCAGAGATGCTGCATTTACCGATTGAGCTATGAGGTGAAAAGGCTTCTAATTGTTGCTCTGATCAGAACTGAAGCTACTGCGGTATTTCATTTTACTGTAATATTTTATCCTTCTTCCTCTTTATGGCAAGTCTAAAATGAAACAACACGTGTTGATTATATAATTTATTTCCTCTGATATTATTCATCCTATTATAATCACAATTTCTAAATTTGCTGCACAATTTCTAAATTTGCAGATGACACCAAATGGGGGGAATAGTCAATACTGAGGAGGACTGCAACAAATTACAGGAAGACAATAATAAACTTGCAGAATGGGCATATAATTGGCAAATGAAGTTCAACACAGATAAATGTGAGGCATTACATTTTGGTAGGAAGAATAGGGAGGTCACTTATTACTTGGAGGGTGCGAGTCTGGGTGGGATAGAGATCTCGGAGTACAAATACACAAATCACTAAAAGTAGCGACACAGGTTAACAAGGCCATAAAAAAAGCAAACTAAGCACTAGGGTTTATTTCTAGAGGGATAGAATTGAAAAGTAGTGAAGTTATGCTAAACCTGTATCGAACCTTGGTTAGACCACACTTGGAGTACTGCGTACAATTCTGGTCACCATATTATGAAAAGGATATAGAAGCACTGGAGAGGGTGCAGAGAAGATTTACAAGGATGATACCAGAAATGCGAGGGTATACATATCAGGAAAGGATGAACAGGCTGGGGTTCTTTTCTCTTGAAAAGAGAAGGCTGAAGGATGACCTAATAGAGGCCTTTAAAATTATGAAAGGTTTTGATAGAGTGGATACAGAGAGAATATTTCCACTTGTGGGGAAGAGCATCACTAGAGGCCATCAATATAAGATAGTCACCAAGAAATCAAATAGGGAATTCAGAAGAAACTTCTTTACCCAGAGACTGGTCAGAATGTGGAACTCTCTACCACAGGGAGTGGTTGAAGTGAATATAGATGCATTTAAGGGACAGTTAGATAAGCATATGAGGGAGAAGGGAATAGAGGGTTATGCTGATGGAGTTAGATGAGGAAAGATGGGAGGAGGCTCGAGTGGAGCACAAACGCCGGAATGGACTGGTTGGGCCGAATGGCTTGTTTCTGTGCCGTATATCCTATGTAATCAGAACTAAAATTATATAAGAAAACAGCACTTTTTTGAGAGTATAAGCTCTAATTGAACTGCTTCACTGCAAATCTCCCTTCAAGAAGGAAAAGCATCATCTGTAATAGTGTCAAATCTTGTACGTTTTTAATTCCAAATTCAAATTCATTGTAGTTGCCCTTGTATACATAATTGGAATGCTTGCAGTTCTGATTTTCGGTTAATGACTACTGTGTCTGGGCTTGTTATGATATGAATGTTCTTTACCAGGTGCTTTCGATCTCAATTGTTTTTGAACTGTTGTTAGAGTTACTGTTCGACAAAGTTGTTTTGTTCCTGTTATTGTTACCATAGTTATATTTTGTTCCTCATTATTAAAATGTACTAATTGGCCTAGAAAATCCCCTCTTTTCATTATGTTCATAGTGATTATTATTTCTTCCATTTTCCTACAGTACAATAGCGTGGATTTTTGATTTGGGTCTCCGATCAGGTGGCAGTCGGGCCGTACATAATGAACATGCCGCGACTGTTAAGTGTGCTGATTCGGACTATATTTCCAGGGTCAGCCTGAGAAGCATTGATGTGGAGATGCCGGTGTTGGACTGGGGTGGACAAAAGTGAGAAGTCGCACAACACCAGGTTATAGTCCAACAGCTTTATTTGAAATCACAAGCTTTCGGAGCACTGCTCCTTCGTCAGGTGAAGTGAAGAAATGCATATGGGCACAGCACATATAGTCAGAGAGCACTGCCAGACGACTACAGTTAATCTTTCTAACTGCCCTTTATCACACCTCGGCAGAGAGACAATCACGGCAATCAAAGGTGTGGATGGTGTCCAACCAGGTCAGTCAGGAAAACATTACATCAAAGACGATAGCAAAATACAACAAAGACAATGAGGTGGGGTCACAAGGGGTCAGATGTGGCAGATGCTGGAGTCTGTATGGAAAACAACAAACTTTTTACTTTTTTTGCATTGAGTAATTGAGCATCCGGCATGATTAATACCTCTGATTAGGAGGGTGGAAAATCTGACTGCAATAGTTTAAAGACGGCATTGTTTTATTTGACAACATGCCAATGAGGGGAAGCAACAGGAACACTGAGCACTAACTGCTTTCAATTGACACCCGACTTTTCAGATAGGCAATTGAAACCTTATTGGAGCAACTGTGGTGGGGAGTGGGGCGGCGGGGGTCCTCCTTGGGACTGATAGATGGTGAGACCCTATGACGAGCTGCTCAAGGTGTATGGGAGGAAGTGGCCAGCAATGTGAATACCCAGTGCACCATTCTGCGGACAGGCTGTAGTACCACGAAAAGTCTAGTGACCTCACCAGGTCAGCTGAAGTAGCTTAATCCACCATACCCTAATGTTCACACAATGTATTAAACAAGCATGGCACATGGGGTTACCTCCCCCTCACACTGTCTTACAGTATTCTGAATGCCCATTATTCAGCAGTGTTCTTTCACTTGCATTTTTAAATGCATGACCCCCCCTCCCCCAACCCAACAAATCTTTTCATGTAACATAGCTGTATAATATATGTATATATAATCGCACATGGGTATGTCCCATTAACGATTTGAATTGGCCACATCTTGTAATCTGTTAGTGGGAGAAGACAGGACATAATAAGAGAGAGAGAACCCACGTAGGAGGAGTCCTCCCCCAATCTATGTCCACTTATCCTGTTCAAGGTAGGTGGGACATTGGGAAGAGATGCCATTGAGGAAGCAGGCGATGGAGACGTTGGAGGCTTGGCCCCAGCTCAAGGCTTTTACTGGCCTTCTCCTGTTTTTTCTTCTCATCTGATTCACTCACTCACTGACACCAGAACATATACACTGGCAGTAACGTAAAATATAAAGGGGAAACAAAAGAGATTCAAAAGGACATGAGGAGGTGAAACTCAAATTGGTAAAAGCACTGAACTCTGATGGCAGGCATCCTAGAATGCTGAGGGAACTCACACAGAAAATAGCAGACATTCTGACGACAATCTACTGGAGATGTTGTGTTAGAAGGCTGGAGGGTTCCAAATGTAACAGCCCTGTTCACGGAAGAAAGGGATAAACTGGCCAACTAAAGACCAGCCAACCTAACAATGGTAGTCGATAAGATCCAGAGTCCAAAGTTAACACTCACTCAGAAAAAAATGTGTTAATTAACAACAGCCAGCACGAATTTATAAAAGGCAAGTCATGTATGTCAAGTTTGTTAAGGTTCTTGGAAGAAATAACAGAATGTATTGATAAAGAAAGTGCAGTAGATGTTGTATATGTGGATTTTCAAAACATGTTTGATAAGGTGCCACAAAGGAGACATGTTGGTAAAATTAAAGCACACAGTATTGAAGGGAATGTGGCAGCATCGATCGGAATTTGGTTGAAGCACATAACCACAGATGTTTTTCGGACTGGAGGGATGTGAACACTAGTGGCCCCAGAAGTCAGTGTTGGAAACATTGCTTTTCTCAGTATATATCAATAATCTGGACTTAGGTATAAGGGGCACAATATCAAAATTTGCAGATTACACAATAAGGGAGTGTGGTTAAATGTGAATTTGTAGGTGACTTCAAGAGGATATAGACAGCTTAGTAGATTAGTCAGATAAATTTCAAATTAAATTTAATGCAGAGAAATTACATTTTGGGAGGACGAATGAGAGCAAATGTACACTTTAAGGATAAAACTTTAAACCGAGTAGAAGTGCAGGCAGACATAGCAGATCGTATAAAAAATCGTTAAAAGTAGGAGGACAAATTGATATAGCTACAAAAACGCATATGAGTTCCTAGGTTTTATAAATAGAGGCATAGAGTACAGAAGCAAAGAAGGTAATGATAAGCCTGTATAAATTATTGGTTAGGCTGCAGTTGTGTCCAGTTTTGGGTTGATTACTTTTGTCCCTTCAACAAACACAAGAATCCCAGAGGGAGGCGAGACAGCCAATGTTACTCAGAAGGTGTGATTGTATAAGTTCAAGGAATCGTTGCTCAAGCTATGAGCTCTTCAGCCATAAGAATGGACTAACTTTTTAACATATCCACTGGATTCATTATTCAGAGCAGTTAACTTATACAAGTATTCTAACCGTAAACTAACCTTGCTGACTTTAAGTCAATCTTGGACATTGAGTAAAATGTCAACTTGTAATAAGTAGAGCTCAGCCAATGCTGAGTTAATGAACTGCAATTGTGACCTTAGGTTTACTAATTACATCAGTTAATAACCTCTTGCTTAACTACCTTAAGTACTTTTAATGTTGACTATTAAAATGCTGCTAATTGTGTTGTCATAAGTTTTAATAAAGAAATGCTAGTTCATGATTCATTGTCTGATTTCTTTGATGATTTGGCAGGAAGAGGTTAACTCATTCACTCAGCAGCATACCATTGGTCCCAAAAGGGTACTTGATTTGTAACTGTTAATATAATTTGGACTGGTTAGTGTAAGGCAGTCCAAGCAAGCTAAATTTTAGGCATCTAATAAACAATAAGCGTGAACCATAAATCTCCAGATGGTTCTCTGATGAGGCGTTAAGGTGAATGGGTTAAAGGTCCATCTGGCGCCTTTTGATTAATATTCCTTGTGAGGTTTATGGGTTTACTGATCATATCGTTCTTATACGGTTTTCAATCTATTTGGTGGGGAACACCTTGTCAGCTACCCACAAGGAAAACAGTGCTACTACCAGTGCAGAAAGCATTTTATTCACATATAGCAACGGTAACACAAATCATATGTTAGTAAGTTAGCAAATATAGAAAATACAGAAATCTGATGATAGACAGGTACCCCACTTTGAAAAAATATGCTCTAAACAGCTATGTTGGTTGATTTTCTTTATCTCAGATCTTTGTATTTTTAATTTGCTGTGGAACAGACCAGTGTTATAGATCTTCAGCAATCACAGTATTAATATTCATGGCGATTGAAACTTGAGCTTCATATTTTCATCACATTTTTTATTCTTATCTTACTTCTAATTTATCAGGGTCCCTCATGGGTGGCAGCCTATAGGCCCAAGGGGGCACCAACGTCAGTGTGTTGTTTTTTTGAAAAGGGTATCTGAGGTTTGAGGAGCGGAGGCTGCCATCTTCCTGCTCATCCTTCAATTCTGACCTCTACTATTTGGGGGACTTTCCACCATGACAGGCTCCAGAAAGCCACGGGATCCGCTGATTCAGTCTGAAACTTCACAACCTCCATTTACAGAGCAGAACTCTAGTTTGGAGACAAAGGATGCTTTGCATTAGTGCCAACAAAAGGAAGATTTTCAGCCAAATATATTCAAACAGCTAGAAAAATGCACTAAAGTGGAATTTGTTGAGCAAATATTGTAATCAATAAAACCGTACAGCAACATTAAATTAAAAAAATTATGCAACTAATTATTATAATCGCTAATCAAAATACGAAAGATCCCTCCCATTTCACCTCAACAAGTCATTGTGACATTATAATATACCATTTACCTGGCAACTATTCATTAAGCTGCATAAGAAAAAACCCAACTCGATTACAAAAGGCGAATGAAATATTTGAGGTACCGTGCCAAGCAGTATGACATTGATAAACCAATGCAAATTTAAACAAGCCGGGCTTGTATTTCCACACATGCAGATTGTTTTCAAATTCCAAATAAATTACAGGACTCGATGAAGATAGCAATCTACACAATCATTTCCTCAAACCACCCTTTCACCGTTCAGTGCTTCAAGCACGTCTACCTGCTCAGCTAAGAACAGCGCAAACTCCCTTTGGTTGCCTTCTATGTTCCAGACTCAGATATAAGATAAGGGAATAAATCTCGCTGGCCAAAGCGTACATTTCTTCAAACCACCTTATAACCAGTGATTTCCCCCCCCACCCCCCCCCCACCCCCCACAAGAGCTAAATGTCTTTCGCAAACCCTGGATCATCTGCTGATCCACAAGCAGCCCATTTCATGCTGGATATACATAGGAATTGCTGGATGAAAAAAGGCCAAGGTCCAATCTAGTTTGCCTTCTACCATCCTGGTGGTCGCATCATGGACACACAGTAGTCACACAATGATAGTGAAGTTATTGACTAATCATAGCAATCAAATTCTATCAATTAGTCTACAACAGACCCACACATGATGTGAGGAAAACCCCCAGTGCTGGAAAGCTTTGGGAACCATAAGCCGGAATTTTCATGCTGCCGTGCGTGCGGGATTGGAGGCGGGTTGGGAGTAAAAGTGGAAAAAATCGGAATGCGTCGGGACTCCGCCGTCATCCTGCCTCCTCGCTCCTTTAACTCGGGCGCTTTTGCCAGTGTGGCAACGACCCGTAAGGCAGAGGCGGGCGACCTAATTTAGATCATTATTACCTTGTTGTCAGACCCTTAACCGTGTTTTTAACCAGACCTTTTGAATTTCACTGCATGACCACGGGAATCACGCAGCTCGGGAACCACGACTATTAAGCTGAGGCGAAAGTTCAGTGGCCATTGATCGAGGTCATTAATGCAGAGCATGGAGAGCACAATAACTACAGCCACCTGACACCTGCTTACTTGCCTAAGGGAAATGCTCTTGCTGAGTGCATTTTCAGCACAGATTTAGATATCTAGAATTTGCAAGTCTTTTCTGCAAATTCAGGAACCACTATCACCTCATTGCTACTACCAAATCACACCGTTGACAGATTGCTTCTCTGATCTCTACTTGACCTGCCATCTATTACATCAGCATGGGTGCCGTTTATACTGTCTCACCTTGTTCCTCAGAATCGGACCAGGATGAGCCCCAACACCAGCAGCAGCAGGCACACCAGCAACAACAACACTACCAACTTTCTCCTCAACAACCTGATACTCCACAGAACAGAGGGCATCAGCGCAGGGCTGCACTGCGCCGGAGGTGATCCCCCCAACACAGGGTCAACAGGCAGAGAATGAGTTTCCTCAACATGACTGAGCAGCAGTGCCAAAGGATGCTCAGGCTATCATGCCAGGTTGTCGCAGACATTTGCAGCTTGATGGAGCAAGACCTGCAGCCCAGAGGAGCTGGTGGACACCCCTTACCAGTGGCTGTCAAAGTCACCAACACTCTCAACTTCTTTACCTCAGGCTCCTTTCAGGGATCTGCCGCAGACATTTGTGGTATCTCGCAGTCGGCCGCCCACAGATGCATCACCCAGGTCACCGATGCCCTGTTTGACAAGTCAGCCAATTATATCAACTTTGCCACTGATGAAGCCAGTGTTACTGAGCGTGCGCTCGGCTTTGCGGCTCTGGCTGGCTTCCCACGGGTGCAGGGCGTCATCGACTGCACACATGTGGCCATCAGGGCACGCCATCATCACCCAGGTGTGTTTGTGAATTGCAAGGGCCTCCACTCCCTCAATGTGCAGCTCATCTGCAACGATAGGAAGATCATCATGCATGTGTGCACCAAATTCCCTGGCAGCTGCCATGACTCTTTCATCATGCACCAGTCTACCCTCGCTCAGCTCTTCACACCTCCAAACAGACTTTCCGGCTGGCTGCTTGGAGACAAGGGCTACCACTGAAGACATGGCTAATGATACCCTTGAGGAGGCCAAGTACTGAGGCCAAGGAGAGATATAATGAAAGCTACATTTCCACCAGATGTGTCATAGAGCAGACAATAGGCATGCTGAAAATACGCTTCAGACTCCTTGACAGATCTAGAGGAGCCCTTTAGTACACACCAGCCAGGGTCTCCAGAATCGTCGTCGTGTGCTGCGCGCTGCACAACACAGCGCAGCAACGAGGATTACCACTGCATGAGGAGCAAGGCACTGAGCACACAGCCTCTTCAGAGGGGGAGGAGGAGGAGGAGCATCGGCTGGAAGATGAGGAAGAGGAGCAGGAGGAACCTGAGGTCCAGATGCCACCAGCAGCAGAGCACATTGCTGCCCGGCAGGCTAGGGATGGCCTCATCATGGCCAGATTTACTTACCTTCCTGCATTACACCCATGCAGGTTTCCCACCCACCCCCACCCCACACCCTGCCAGCAACACCATAAAGCATCCCTACAATGACCAAGCCATTCCTTTCACACTGACCCCCATTGCTGAAGGTAACTCCAACTCACTAAGCCACTTCCAAAGTAGCAGAAAAAATTGGGCATGACCGGAAAGTGATGAAAATAAATAGTTTTATATGTGACATAAGAGTAACGGAACCTTAACAGAAACACTTTTTTAAACACCCATGTGCTTACTCTTGTGCATCTACTTCTGTGTTATCTTTCACTTACGCGTGCTTCTACGAGGTGCAACCCCTGTGGCTTTAGGCAGCCTGCTCACTTCCCTGCTGCGACTGCATAGACACTTTTGGCGAACATCCTCTGGGTTTTGGAGCCTGTGATGGCCCCGCAAAAGTCTGCTCCTCCTGCGACTGTGCAGGGGCAGACTCAACCATTGCGATCCGAGGAGGCATCTGGGGCTCTGACTGAGGGGGAGGCAATGGGGGAGAAGTGTGAGCGCTTTGAGAGGAGCCCCCACTTCCATGTCCCCTCTCACCATCATCCCCCTCATGGGCCACCTGCACTTCCCTACTAGCAAGGAGCTGGAGAGCACCTTGCTTCTCAGTAGTGGGGCCATGAGGACCCAAGTCTACGTTGGCATCCCTCCTAGAGAGGAGGTCTATGAGCCTCTGCCATCTATTCTCCATAGACAGCATGTGCTCCTGTGAGTGGCGCATTAGCTGCTCCATTCAGGTGGCCATCCTTTCCATGGAAGAGCCTACAGTCGCCATCGCCTGCGACACGGTGTTGCTCATGTTGGAGATGGACTCCTCCATTCTCTGCACATTTGCAAACATCGCGGTCGCAAAACATGTCAGAGCCCCCTGCACTTCTTCCTGCACCTCCAAGATCACCCTGTTTCTCGATGCCCCTGAGGCTTAGCGTCTGCATGCAGCTGAGCAGAGCTAGGAGTGTCCAGCGCCCTCCAGCGAGGAGTCTCCACTGCTGTCCCTGTCTCCACCATCTGCTCTTGCTCACTTGTGAGTTGTGAGGCACCAGGTGACAACACTACTCTATCTCGCGTAGGACCCACCGAGGTGTGCATATCTGTGCTGGTGCTGGGTGCGCTTATGTCTGGTGACGGTGCGCCCTCAGAGGCTGGAGGCTCCTCTGAGGAGTCGTCTTCCTCTTCCACCTGGACATCTGTGGGGGCTCTTGTTGGACCTGTGGGAGAGTAAAGAGATGATTTATAAATGTAATATCAAGAATAGTCTACATTTTCTAGACCTTTAGAATGCTAAAAACAGCAATCATATCTTCTCTCAACCTTCTCTTTTCCAGTGAGACCATGCCCAATTTACATAATCACTCCTCATATTCCAATCCCCCCATCCCCTCAATCATTCTGGTTGCTCTCTCCTGTATCCTTTCAATAACTGCAATATCCTTTTTGTACGGTTGTCACAAGAACTGTACACAGTATTCTAAGTGCGGTCGTACCAATGATTTATAAAGTGGCAGGATTAACTCACTATTTCAACTCAATATTGATTTTTTAATACATCCCAATATCTGGTTTGATTTACTCACTGCCACCGGGCAATGTTGCAATAGCTTCAATTTATAGTCAATCAGGACCCCCCAGATCTCTCATTTTCCATGCAACATTATTTTCTTTCTATTTAAGTAATAGTCCCTTCCTGGATTTTTATTCCCGATGTGAAGCACTTTGCATTGCCCTGCATTGAATTTCTTCTACCACCTGCCAGCCCAATTCCCAAGCTCATTTTTGTTTTGTAGTTGGAAGTGCGAAGCTTTGGAGTCTACCACTTTCATTTGCTTTGTATCTTCTGTAAATTTAGCCACTGTGCTTGTGACTCCTTGCTCCAGACCATTTATGAAGATATTAAACAAAAGAGGTCCCAAAACAGACTCCTGTGGGACCCCACTGGTAACATTCTCCCAGGCTGACAACAATCTCGAAACCTCCTCTGGGTTCTGGGTACCAATTACGTATCCATTGAAAAATATTTTCACTGATTCCTGCTTTCTTTATTTTCAGTACCAGCATTTCCAAAGGAACTGTATCAAAGGCCTTACTGAAATCCTAGTACATCACACCCATTACCTTACCCCTATCAAGCTCCTTTGTCACAACCTCAAAGAAAACTAGTAAGTTAGATTGACAAGACCTCCCCTTCATGAACCCATATTGGCTATCTTTTATGATTTTATTTCTATCCAGATGCTCCCTGATCTTACCTTTAATAAAGGTTTCCACAACTTTACCCACAATGGATGTCAAACTCACTGGCCTCTAGTTTCCTGAGTCACAATTGCAACATTTAAAAAAAAAATCAGAGTAACATCTGCCTATCTCCAGTCCCCAGACACCTCTCCAGTATTCAGTGATTTCAGGAAGATTTATGCCAAAGTTTCTGCAATTTCCTCCCTTATTTCCTTATGATTCTTCGAAAGCACCTTACCCGGCCCCTGAGACACTCTGCCCAGCTCACTCTGTCCCAGCTCACTCCGTTCCCAGCTCACTCTGTCCCCAGCTCACTCCGTTCCCAGCTCACTCTGTCCCAGCTCACTCTGTTCCCAGCTCACTCTGCCCAGCTCACTCTGTCCCCAGCTCACTCTGCCCAGCTCACTCCGTTCCCAGCTCACTCTGTTCCCAGCTCACTCTGCCCAGCACACTCTGTCCCCAGCTCACTCTGCCCAGCTCACTCCGTTCCCAGCTCACTCCGTTCCCAGCTCACTCTGCCCAGCACACTCTGTCCCCAGCTCACTCTGCCCAGCTCACTCCGTTCCCAGCTCACTCTGTCCCCAGCTCACTCTGCCCAGCTCACTCCACTCCCAGCTCACTCTGTCCCCAGCTCACTCTGTCCCCAGCTCACTCTGCCCCCAGCTCACTCTGTCCCCAGCTCACTCTGCCCAGCTCACTCCACTCCCAGCTCACTCTGTCCCCAGCTCACTCTGTCCCCAGCTCACTCTGTCCCAGCTCACTCTGTCCCCAGCTCACTCTGTCCCCAGCTCACTCTGTCCCCAGCTCACTCTGTCCCAGCTCACTCTGTCCCCAGCTCACTCTGTTCCCAGCTCAATCCGTCCCCAGCTCACTCTGTCCCCAGCTCACTCTGCCCAGCTCACTCTGTCCCCAGCTCACTCTGTCCCAGCTCACTCTGTCCCCAGCTCACTCTGTCCCCAGCTCACTCTGTCCCCAGCTCACTCTGTCCCAGCTCACTCTGTCCCCAGCTCACTCCGTTCCCAGCTCAATCCGTTCCCAGCTCACTCTGTCCCCAGCTCAATCCGTTCCCAGCTCACTCCGTTCCCAACTCACTCTATCCCCAGCTCACTCTGTCCCCAGCTCACTCCGTTCCCAGCTCACTCTGTCCCCAGCTCACTCTGCCCCCAGCTCACTCTGTCCCAGCTCAATCCGTTCCCAGCTCACTCTGTCCCCAGCTCACTCTGTCCCAGCTCAATCCGTTCCCAGCTCACTCTATCCCCAGCTCACTCTGTCCCCAGCTCAATCCGTCCCCAGCTCACTCTGTCCACAGCTCACTCTGTCCACAGCTCACTCTGTCCCCAGCTCACTCTGTCCCCAGCTCACTCTGTCCCCAGCTCACTCTGTCCCCAGCTCACTCAGTCCCCAGCTCACTCTGTTCCCAGCTCAATCCGTCCCCAGCTCACTCTGTCCCCAGCTCACTCTGTCCCCAGCTCACTCTGTCCCCAGCTCACTCTGTCCCCAGCTCACTCTGTCCAGCTCACTCTGTCCCCAGCTCACTCCGTTCCCAGCTCAATCCGTCCCCAGCTCACTCTGTCCCCAGCTCACTCAGTCCCCAGCTCACTCTGTCCCCAGCTCACTCTGTCCCCAGCTCACTCTGTCCCCAGCTCACTCTGTCCCCAGCTCACTCTGTCCCCAGCTCACTCTGTTCCCAGCTCAATCCGTCCCCAGCTCACTCCGTTCCCAGCTCACTCTGTCCAGCTCAATCCGTCCCCAGCTCACTCTGTCCCCAGCTCACTCTGTCCCCAGCTCACTCCGTTCCCAGCTCAATCCGTCCCCAGCTCACTCTGTCCCCAGCTCACTCTGTCCCCAGCTCACTCTGTCCCCAGCTCACTCTGTCCCCAGCTCACTCCGTTCCCAGCTCAATCCGTCCCCAGCTCACTCTGTTCCCAGCTCACTCTGTCCCCAGCTCACTCTGTCCCCAGCTCACTCTGTCCCCAGCTCACTCTGTCCCCAGCTCACTCTGTCCCCAGCTCACTCCGTTCCCAGCTCACTCCGTCCCCAGCTCACTCTGTCCCCAGCTCACTCTGTTTCCAGCTCACTCCATTCCCAGCTCACTCTGTCCCCAGCTCACTCTGTCCCCAGCTCACTCTGTCCCCAGCTCACTCTGTCCCAGCTCAATCCGTCCCCAGCTCAATCCGTCCCCAGCTCACTCTGTCCCCAGCTCACTCTGTCCCCAGCTCACTCCGTCCCCAGCTCACTCTGCCCCCAGCTCACTCTGTCCCCAGCTCACTCTGCCCAGCTCACTCTGCCCAGCTCACTCCGTCCCCAGCTCACTCTATCCCCAGCTCACTCTGTCCCCAGCTCACTCTGTCCCCAGCTCACTCTGTCCCCAGCTCAATCTGTCCCCAGCTCACTCTGCCCCCAGCTCACTCTGTCCCCAGCTCACTCTGCCCAGCTCACTCTGTTCCCAGCTCACTCCATTCCCAGCTCACTCTGTCCCCAGCTCACTCTGTCCCCAGCTCACTCTGCCCAGCTCACTCCGTCCCCAGCTCACTCCCCCAGCTCAATCCGTTCCCAGCTCACTCTGTCCCCAGCTCAATCCGTTCCCAGCTCACTCGGTTCCCAGCTCACTCCGTTCCCAGCTCATTCATTCCTGCTCACTCTGTCCCCAGCTCAATCCGTTCCCAGCTCACTCTGTCCCTAGCTCAATCCGTTCCCAGCTCACTCTGTCCCAAGCTTAATCCGTTCCCAGCTCACTCGGTTACCAGCTCACTGCGTTCCCAGCTCACCATGTTCCCAGCTCACTCGGTTCCCAAAACGGACGGTAGCAGATCGGTTGCCCATCACTCACCCTTTCCAATCCTTTCCATTGATTTCCTAAGAAAATTGAAATGTGCAACTGAAGATATTCACCTGGAATTTCTTGAAAAACTTACATAGAATTACGTAGAATTAACAGCACAGAAACAGGATATTTTGTCCAATTGTTCTGTGCCAGTGTTTATACTCCACACGAGCCAACGCCCACCTTACCTCATCTCACCCTATTTGCACATCCTTTTATTCCTTTCTCCCTTGTGTGTTTATCAATCATCCTGTTAAATGCATCTATGCTATTCGCCTCAACTACTCCCTGTGGTAGCGAGTTCCACATTCTAACCATTCTCTGTGTAAAGAGGTTTCTCCTGAATTCCCTATTGGGTTTATTAGTGACTATCTTATATGTCTGGCCCCTAGTTTTGGATTCCCCCACAAAAGGATATGATCACGCTATTGGGGGTATTCTATAGGCCTCCAAATAGTGAGAGGGAGGTAGAGGAGCAAATCTGCAGGGAAATCGCAGAGATATGCAAGAGCTATAGAGTGGTGATATTGGGGGACTTTAATTACCCAAATATCGATTGGGATAATGCTAGGGTAAACGGAAAGGAGGGGGAGGAATTTCTGAAATGTGTTCAGGAGAACTTCCTTGACCAATATGTTCTTGGCCCAACTAGGAAGGAGATATTGCTAGATCTGGTGCTGGGGAATGAGGTGGGCCAGGTCGACCAAGTGTCTGTGGGAGAAAACTTGGGTACGAGTGATCATCGTATCATAAGATTTAGATTAGCAATGGAGAGGAGCAAGGAACAATTTAGAGTGGAACTTCTAAACTGGAATAGGGCTAACTTCAATGGGATGCGAAAGGATCTAGCCAGGGTAAAATGGAACCAAAGACTGACAGGAAAAACTGTAATGGAACAATGAGTGATCTTTAAGGAGGAGATGTTCCAAGTACAGGCTAGGTACATTCCAACAAGAGGGAAGGGTAAGGGAACCAAAATAAGGGCTCCTCGGATGACGAGGGAGATAGAGAAGATGATGAAACAAAAAAAGAGGGTGTATGATGTATGTCAGGTGAATTCTTCAAGGGAGAACCAAACCAAATACAATAAGTTGAGAGGGGAAGTGAAGATGAAAATAAGATTGGCAAAGAGAGAATATGAGAGTAGAATGGCGGTTAACATAAAAGGGAACCCAAAAATCTTCTACCGGCATGTAAACAGTAAGTGGGTAGTAAGAGAAAGTGTTATATGCTTAGAGGCGCAGGGCAAGGCTAGAATACTCAATGAGTACTTTGTATCGGTGTTTACTAAGGAGATGGATGCTGACAAAATATCGGTAGAAGTGGAAAAGGTAGAAGCAATGGAAGGGGTGAAAATTGATAGACAGGATGTACTAGAAAGGCTGGGTATGCTTAGAGTGGATAATTCGCCTGGTCCAGATGGCTTGCATCCTAGATTGCTAAGGGAATTGGGGTAGGAGATAATGGAAGGGCTTGCCATAATTTTCCAATCTTCCCTAGATGTGGGGGAGGTGCCTGAGGATTGGAAAGTGGCAAATGTGACACCATTGTTCAAGTAAGGGTGTAAGGACAATCTTAGTAACTATAGGCTGGTCAGTTTAACATCAGTGGTGGGTAAAGTTTTAGAAACAATAATCAAGGAAAAAATTAACAGGCACTTGGGGAGGTTTAAGCTAATTAAGTAGAGCCAACACGGATTTGTAAAAGGCAGATCATGTTTGACTAATCTAATTGAATTTTTTGATGAAGTAACCGGGAGGATCGATGAAGGGAATGCAATGGATGTTGTCTACATGGATTTTAGGAAGGCGTTTGACAAAGTACCACATAGAAGGCTGGTTAACAAAATTGAGGCTCATGGAATAGGTGGGTAAGTGGCAGCTTGGATAAGGAATTGGCTTAAGGACAGAAAACAGCGAGTTGTGGTAAATAGCTGTTTTTCAGACTGGAAGATGGTAGACAGTGGTGTTCCCCAAGGGTCAGTGCTGGGGGCCACTGCTTTTTTGGATATATATAAATGACCTGGATATGCGAATACAGAGTAGAATTTCTAAATTTGCTGATGACACCAAACTTGGGGATGTGGCAAACAGTGATGATGATACCAATCGACTGCAACAGGACATAGAAAGGCTAGCAGAATGGGCAGACAAGTGGCAGATGGAATTTAATACAGAGAAGTGTGAGGTGATGCATTTTGGCAGAAGGAACAGGGAGAGGCAATATACACTTAATGGCACAGTTTTAAAGAGTGTGCAGGGACAGAGGGACCTGGGAGTTAATGTGCATAGGTCCCTGAAGGTGGCAGGACATATTGAGAGAGTGATTAGCAAAGCATATGGGATCTTGGGTTTCATAAATAGAGGTATTGAGTACTAAAGTAGAGAAGTTATGCTGAACCTTTATAAAGCACTGGTTAGGCCACAACTGGAGTACTGCATCCAGTTCTGGTCACCACACTTTAGGAAGGATGTGAAGGCCCTTGAAAGGGTGCAGAGGAGATTTACCAGAATGGTTCCGGGGATGGGGCATCTTAGCTACAAGGACAGGTTAGAGAAGCTGGATTTGTTTTCATTAGAGCAAAGGACGTCGAGGGGTGATTTGATAGAGGTGTACAAGATTATGACAGGTTTAGATAGGCTAGATGGGGATAGGCTATTCCCACTAGTTGATGGTACAAGGACGAGGGGACACAGATTTAAGGTTTTGGGCAAGAGATACAGGGGGGACGTGAGGAAAAACTTTTTTATGCAGCGAAGTGTTGAGGACCTGGAACTCGCTGCCGACGGAAGTGGTGGAAACGGAGACACTCAATGTTTTCAAGGGGAGACTGGATAGGCACTTGAGGGAAATAAACTTGCAGGGCTACGGGGATAGAGCGGGGGAATGGGACTGACTGGATTGCTCTACAGAGAGCTGGCATGGACTCGATGGGCCGAATGGCCTCCTTCTGTGCCATTATGACTCTATGGGGGAAAATTTGGTTGCTTTGCACCTCCCCCTAAGAGGGCGCTAATGGGGTGCAAAGCAACTAGCGCCCGGGCGCAGTGATGTTTGCGCCGCTCGCGAAATTGACCAGACATTTTGTGGTGGCGCTAAACACTACCGCCACGATCTCCTGTGCCCGCAGTTCGTGACGTCAATTGAGCGTGCAACGCCCGGTAGCGCCCCGGACCGGATATTGAGTGGCGCCCCCTGCCTTACCGCCTGCCACTAGCAACAACAGGTTGAGGGGAGCATTTTGCAGTAGGGAAGGGACTGGGGGGGCGCTATTTAAAGGCGACCGCTTCCTGCCTTTTTTTGTCGGCGACATTTTTGCACCACGCATTCTGAGAGAGAGACAGAGAGAGAGACTTCTGGAGAGATTCAATGCTGTGTGAAGGAGTTTTGGGTACTGAGCAGCACTTTGCAGGTTTATTTTGATTTGACCTTCCTTGCATCAATTTAGAAGAGACTATGCGGGCTGCACTCTGAGCTCTTTCCCTGGGCCTCTCCATTGTTCTTTCCATCAGATTTGATGTACAGGTCTCTCCAGGCCGAGATTCAAGGCTGCAATGAGCAGGGTGTGGATGGAGCGCAAGATCGACCCTCCCATTTAGGAACTGGCCGGCGCCGGTGTGTCTGTGGTCCATTGCTGACTGACATCACATGAGCTTCGCCAGCGCTCTGAGGTAGCGCCTCGCTCCTCAGCTTTAGCGCCTTAAGACAGGTGTGTAGCGCCTGATTTAGCGCGCCAATCACCTCCAGGGGCGATAGAAACCAAGTTTGCAGTCGGTGGCGATAATTAGCGCCAGGCGCTAAACTTTGCGCCTGGCCGATAATTGCGCCCCAAACGTGGCGATACCGAATTTCTCCCCCTATGACTGTATAAGTGGAAAACTCTGCTCTATGACTACCTTCATAATTTTAAAGACTTCTATTAGATCACCCCTCAGCCTTCTCTTTTCTGCAGAAAGAGCTCCAGCTTGTTCAGCCTTTCCTGATAGCTATAACCTCTCAGTTCTGCTATCATTTGGCGAATCTATAGCATAAGAGAGGAATTGCATTTCATTTTCGCTGAGGAAATTTGCACGTAAGTGACTTACGCCGGTTTTGTGCCAGGACAACACAGCACGCGAATTTCCTCGATCATGTGCGCCGCTCACAGTGTTACATCTGCTGAAACCCTGCTTAGCTGGTTAACATAGCTCCACCCCACAATTCAGCAGTGCAGTGGCATTTTGCACCTGTTGTTGTTTAGTGGAAAAGGAGATGTAAGTACCGGCCATGCAGATATGGTGGGTGGCATAATGGCAGGTGTCGGTAGTCTGGTCTGGCACCAGTTCTGAGTGGCGTATATTTACACCAAAAGTTTAGGCGTAGCAAGATCCGAATCACTATTTCTGGTGTTTTTATAGTGATTTTTAAAACCATTTTTCTCACTGTATTTTTCTATAGCTTTGAATGTTTTTTTTAATGGCATCAGAATTTGTTACATTAAAAGGGAAAATCTCCCACAATTGCATGTACATAATGATGGTCTAATGGCTTCAAAACTTAATTTCATAACATCAACAAGATAAAGCGGGACTAAAAGAAGGAAGATGACGCATGTTCCTCGGGTCCCGATTGCTTTTATGCTGTTTTCTGCTTGTTTGACGTTCCAGCATGTGATAATGAGATTGTCAGGACATTTCGGCCTAAGCTCGGCGTAGATACAGGCATAGATTTCAGTGTAATTCTGGCGTAAGTGGGATCAAGGAAATTTCAGCCCATTGAATTGAACGGTTTCAATTACAGTTCATAGTTGTGAATGTTCTTGCAGTTCCTCTTATGTCACGTTCCATCCTGCCAGGTTTGCTCAGAAACAATGCAGAGCTATGCGTGGGCGAGAAAGGAGAATGCAATTGGCACGATACATTCCTCACTGATTCCAAATTCATTTAGTTAAGGTGTCAATAATTGAGGCATGTGATAATAGCAGGTAACTAGCATCCAAAATACAGGTTTTTGTGACTCGCACCGATTATTACAATGCGAGCATCACTTAATGGGCGTATGAACGAATAATATGATCATTTGCATCCCTGCAGGTAAATGTATTCCAGGGATTTCTACCTGAAATTGACTTACATTAGCCTCAGAAATGTCTGGTTCCATAACTGCATGCAGCAAAGAACAGGTACCACCAGCCCTATCTGGACAGCTGAAATTGTCTGTCGGTAAATCCTTCTGCATCAGTGTGCCTCGCTGGACTGAATGTCAACTGCTTTTTGGGGTATAAAGGGGAGTCATTAGTCAGAGTTGTGTTCATACCCACAATCTTCCATCATTCATTCTTCCAAAGTCAGAGCTGTCCCCAAGATCCTCCAAAAGAGGATAAAGACAGAATATAGTATAAGCTCTTTCATCTATATTCACAGTCACTGCCTCAACCTTGCCATCTCATGTGGCCTCTCTACTCCCATTGTCTTGATCACAGACAAGGCCATCTCAGACCACTTCCTTGTATCCCTCACCACCCATATTCCCTTACCACCTTCCAACCCCTGAATCCACCCCGAGGAAAAACATTCTCCCAAGTCACTTACAACTGCACTTTCAAACTCCCAATTGTCTAGCCTCTGGCTCTCCATTCGCCACAATACTTCTGCAACTGTGGATCTGCTCAGCGACTCCCTCACCTCCACCTTTGATGCCTCAGTTACCACTAAAACCCTGACTCTCTCCCAGCCTGGTCGTTCCCCTGGTTTGGTTCCCATCTTCGCTCCCTCAAGTCCAAGTAGGTGCAGACTTGTCTGTCAAACTCCTCTGCTCCATCCACATCACTATTGCATTGAATGAGACCATCTGTTTCTGTGGCCCTGAAATTCCACGCCCTTTCCTGTGCGTTTTTAGCACTGCAATGGTGACTTTCTCTTTTGAGCTCTGAAAATTGGGGCAAATGCCATGCCAACTGGGCAGAAAGCCAGCAGACCTGCCTAGGGCCTACCTAGGGCCTACCTGCAGTGTGCATGCCAATGCTGCTGCAGGATCGTATCAATAGAGGATAGCAACAGCAAAATGAGGATGACCGGCGATGGGGTTCCACAAACCCATGAATTGCGTCCCCAATGCACCAATGAAATAAGCGATGAACACCTGTTGCCAGTATCAGCTGATACTGGCAGGAGGACTTCGGAGCCAGCAGCCAGAGGAAACTTTCAAGAGAGATTATTGGGGTTACTACACAAGAGCTTTTAAATTGTCTTTTTTTTTTGCCTTGCACTTGGATAGAGATACACTTGCCTTTGACAGCCTGAGGCCTGTGAGCCCACTAGGAATTTTTTTGCCCTTACCACAATAAGAGGTTCTGAGTACCGGGTGTGGGATTCCCTGCTGGAATTCCATTTTATGCAATTTTAGTGACGTCACAACCAGGGATGGAGCTGATTGGTAAGTAGGACCTGGTGAGTATTTCTACAGTCCAGTCGTTAAAGTCAAAGTAAGATCTCTAGTTTAGAGTAAGTAGTGTTTAAAGGGAAGTAAGGTCCCTAGTGAATTTAATATTCTTTAATTTAAAGGAAGTAAAGGGAGTAAATTAAGGGTAAGACATGGCAGGGCAGCTCGGCTGCATGGAGTGCTCCTCCTGTGCTATGTGGGAAGTCAGGGACACTTTAGGTGTCCAGGGCGAACACATGTGCAGGAAGTGTCTCCAGCTTCAGCTACTCGAAATCCGCGTTTCGGAGCTGGAGCTGCGGCTGGAGTCACTGTGGAGCATCTGCGAAGCTGAGATCTTCGTGGATAGCATGTTTAACGAGATGGTCACACCGCAGGTAAAGAGTGCACCGGCAGACAGGAAATGGGTGACCGCCAGACAGAGTAAAAGAACTAGGAAGGTAGTGCAGGAGTCCCCTGGGTCCATCTCCCTCTCCAACAGATTTTCCGTTTTGGATACTGCTAGGGGAAATGGTTTCTCAGGGGAATGCAGCAAGAGCCAAGTCCGTGGCACTATGAGTGGCTCAGCTGCACAGGAGGGGAGGAAAAAGAGTGGGAGAGCAATAGTGATAGGGGATTCTATCGTAAGGGGAACAGATAGATGTTTCTGTGGCCGCAGACGTGACTCCAGGATGGTATGTTGCCTCCCTGGTGCCAGGGTCAAGGATGTCACTGAATGGCTGCAGGGCATTCTGAAGGGGGAGGGCGAACAGTCAGAGGTCGTGGTTCACATTGGTACCAACGACATGGGTAGAAAGAGGGATGAGATCCTGCAACAAGAATTTAGGGAGCTAGGTAGCAGATTAAAAAGCAGGACCTCAAAGGTTGTAATCTCTGGATTACTCCCGGTGCCACGTGCTAGTGAGTATAGGAATAGGAGGATAGAGCAGATGAATGCGTGGCTAAAGAGTTGGTGCAGGAGGGAGGGCTTTAGTTTCCTGGATCACTGGGTCTGCTTCTGGGGAAGGTGGGACCTGTACAAGTCGGACGGGTTGCACCTGAACTGGAACGGGACCAACATCCTTGTGGGGAGGTTTGCTAGTACTGTTGGGGGGGATTTAAACTAACTTGGCAGGGGGATGGGATACGGAGTGGAGCTATAGTAGGGGGTGATGCACAGCCAAATATAGAGGAAAAAACAAGTCAGCCTGGAAGGCAGAGCAAATATGTAACGGCACAAGGGAGTATGGCAAGGCTGGATGGCATTTATTTTAATGCAAGGAGTCTTGCGAGTAAGGCAGATGAATTGAAGGTGTTGATGAACACATGGGAGTATGATATTGTTGCTATCACAGAGACATGGTTGAGGGAGGGGCAGGACTGGCAGCTCAATATTCCGGGGTATAGAATCTTCAGGCGAGACAGAGGGGGGTGTAAAAGAGGAGGGGGTGTCGCAATATTAATCAAGGAGTCAATTACTGCTGTAAGGAGGGATGATATCTTAGCAGGTTCCTCTAATGAGGCCATATGGGTAGAACTTAAAAACAAAAAGGGGGCAAGCACTTTGCTGGGAGTGTACTATCGGCCCCCAAACAGTCAGGGGGAGATAGAGGAACAGATATGTAGGCAAATCTCAGAGAAGTGTAGAAATAATGGCCCTGAAATTCGCGTGGCCGGTTTGCCGCGGGGGTAAGGATCACGCGCGCTCTTACCCACCGCACCTGCCGTTGTGTTTTGGGCCCACGGGAACTTCGGGTCCTGGGCCTGATCCAACTGCCGGCGCGCAGTGCTTGTGTGTTCCAGGGGCGCAGTTAGTGCGATGCGACCCCTGGGATCACGTGGGCCTTGGAGAGCCAATGGCAGCAGACCATCTTTCATTCATAGATTTGACAGGAGACCTGTCAAATCTGTGAATTGAAATCGGCCCCAAAAGAACAGCTAAACTTAAAATAATTTTTTTTAAAAACCATCACATTTATAAAATAACTATAGTTAAATAAATTAACCACTTTAAACAAAAATTAAAATTTTTGAAAAAATTAAAATACTTTTTAAAAGTGATGAAAATAAACTTACCTTTCTTTAAAGTATCTAAAAAAGATAAACCTGTTGAAAATTTTTTTAAATTATACTTAATTAACCACTTACCTTGTTCAAAAGGGGTCTTACGCCTCCTTTTTATTAGCCTAGTATCTTCAATACTTACCCTCGCGTAGAAACCTGAAAAAAAATCTAAGTGTGCTGCGTGCGCGCAGCCTCTAGCGCGCACGCGGTTCACCTAGGAACCGCCCCCTTCACCATACCAGAAGTTCCGGTTTCCAGTGCATGCACAGTGCATGCAGGAAACCGGCACTTCAGGAAGCAATACGGGTGAGTAAACACTATGTACTCACCCGGGAAGGGCTGAATTTTTGGGCCAATCGGGTAATAATAGTAGGGGATTTCAACTTCCCCAATATTAACTGGGATAGTCAGAGTGTGAAAGGCTTAGAGGGTGCGGAATTCTTAAAGTGCATCCAGGAGAGCTTTTTGAGCCAGCATGTAGAAAGTCCTACAAGAGAGGGGGCGGTACTGGACCTAATTCTAGGGAATGTAGCCGGGCAAGTGGTAGATGTGTCAGTAGGAGAGCATTTTGGTGACAGTGACCATAATTTGGTGAGATTTAAGGTAGTCATGGAAAAGGACAAAGATGGACCTGAAATAAAGGTTCTAAATTGGGGGAAGGCCGATTTTAATATGATAAGGCAGGATCTGGCCAAAGTGGACTGGGATCAGCTACTTGTAGGAAAATTCACATCAGAGCAGTGGGAGTCTTTCAGAAAGGAAATAGAGAGAGTACAACGTCAATGGGGTCATTTTCTTGCTCGGCGTCATTTTACGCTTATAACTGACCAGCGCTCTGTGGCCTTCATGTTGGATAACCGGAGGCGCACGAAAATCAAAAATAATAAAATTCAACTCTGGAGGATGGAGCTGGCTGCCTTTGGATATACTATCTGTTACCGACCCGGCAAACAGAACGTGGCCCCAGATACCTTCACACGGGCATTTTGCTCCTCAATGTCAACGTCGACTCTGGCGGATTTGCATATGGACTTATGCCATCCTGGTGTGACCCGCATGTTGCACTTTGTGCGCTCCAAAAATCTACCATTTTCAACCGAGGACATAAAGAAAACATGCTCCTCCTGTAGGATTTGTGCAGAATTGAAACCACAATTCTTTCGCCCATCAGATGGCTTACTCATACATGCAATGCAGCCTATGCAGAGGCTCAGCATAGACTTTAAAGGGCCATTGCCTTCGTCGACAAGGAACACCTACCTACTTACGATGGTGGACGAGTATTCACGCTTTCCCTTCGCCTTCCCCTGCCCTAATATGCTTACCTCTACGGTAATTAAATGCCTCGATCAGGTCTTTTCCCTTTGCGGGACGGCCAATTTTATCCACACTGATCGGGGTCCCTCCTTTATGTCGAGTGAACTTAAAAGTTATCTCTCCCAACGGGGAATCGCCTCAATTAGGACGACACCATATCACCCAATCGGTAACGGACAGGTTGAACGATACAATGCCATCATCTGGAACGCTGTCCGTCTGGCACTAAGGTCACGCAACCTGCCGGACCAGCAGTGGGAAACGGTGCTCCCCGACGCGTTACACTCTATCAGGTCTCTTCTCTCCACATCTACTAATGTCACGCCTCATGAGCGATTCTTCAAATTCCGGCGTCGCTCTACACATGGGACGTCTCTACCGTCATGGTTGGTGGCTCCAGGCCCGGTACTACTCCAGAGGTTCGTCCGGTCTGCCAAAAACAACCCTCTCGTTGACGAGGTGGAGTTAACGGAGGTAAACCCCACGTATGCGCACGTACGGTACCCTGATGGCCGGGAGACCACCGTCTCGCTCCGAGATCTGGCTCCCTGCCCAACCGGAATGATGAAGGATCCCCCGACAATGATATCAACACTCCGCACCCCTATGAAAATGACGCCCCGCCTGGGACATCGGGGGATCTGCCGGCAACGCTACCGGATCAACTCAGGGAGCTGGACGCTCCCCGTAGGATGGCCACCCGAAACCAGGACACCGGACAATCTCCAGCCACGACCCGGGATGAGGCCAGCTCAGCACCTGTGGGGACCCGCACCCGGAGTCATGATATTCCCAGTCCTCCACAGGATGATCAAGATGACGCGGACTCTACTGACTTACCGGTACGGGCCAAGCGACCCAGGGACCAGGACACGGTCCGGGGAGACGTGCCTTCCACTCACAAGCAGAGAGCTAAACGTCTGCGGCTATTTCTGGTCCGCCTAGTCCGTTAAAGGAAGACTGGACTTCCAAACCTTTTAGGGAGGAAGAATGTCATAAATCGCAAGTAACAACTCAGGAAGTACTACTGGGCGGCCAGCTGGGGCGCCGTCCAGGGAGTATAAATACTCAGGCATGGGCCCACCTTGGGCAGAGACAATCTGGAAACAGGAAGCTAGTGACTGCTAACTAGACCTCCATGTTTTGTTACAAGTTGATTAAAGCCTTGCTTTATGTTCAAGTGTGTAGTGAGTCTTTATTACGTCACAGCACATGAAGCGAAAGCAATGGAATTAACATGCTTCAACTTTGACCTATAATTGGAGATATGGGTATCTACATAACAACATAAGAACATCGAAGGTGTTGATGAACACATGGGAGTAGTTTATTGTTGCTATCACAGCGACATGGTTGAGGGAGGGGCAGGACTGGCAGCTCCATATTCCGGGGTATAGAATCTTCAGGCGAGACAGAGGGGGGTGTAAAAGAGGAGAGGGTGTCGCAATATTAATCAAGGAGTCAATTACTGCTGTAAGGAGGGATGATATCATAGCAGGTACCTCTAATGAGGCCATACGGGGAGAACTTAAAAACAAAAAGGGGGCAAGCACTTTGCTGGGGGTGTACTTTCGGCCCCCAAACAGTCAGGGGGAGATAGAGGAACAGATATGTAGGCAAATCTCAGAGGTGTAGAAATAATAGGGTAATAATAGTAGGGGATTTCAACATCCCCAATATTAACTGGGATAGTCAGAGTGTGAACGGCTTAGAGGGTGCGGAATTCTTAAAGTGCATCCAGGAGAGCTTTTTGAGCCAGCATGTAGAAAATCCTACAAGAGAGGGGGCGGTACTGGACGTAATACTAGGGAATGTAGCCGGGCAAGTGGTAGAAGTGTCAGTAGGAGAGCATTTTGGTGACAGTGACCATAATTCGGTGAGATTTAAGATAGTCATGGAAAAGGACAAAGATGGACCGGAAATAAAGGTTCTAAATTGGGGGAAGACCGATTTTAATATGATAAGGCAGGATCTGGCCAAAGTGGACTGGGATCAGCTACTTGTAGGAAAATCCACATCAGAGCAATGGGAGTCTTTCAGAAAGGAAATAGAGAGAGTACAACGTCAACATATTCCCGTAAAGGTCAAGGGTGGGACCAACAAGCCCAGGGAACCCTGGATGTCAAGGGATATACAAGAATGGATTAGGAAAAAAAGGGAGGCTTTTGGCAGATACAAAGGACTAAAAACAGTGGAAGCCCGAGAGGAGTATAGAAAGTGCAGGGGGGTACTTAAAAAAGAAATTAGGAGAGCGAAGAGGGGGCATGAAAAAACACTGGGGGGCAAAATAAAGGAAAGTCCCAAAGTGTTTTATAAGTATATTAAGGGCAAGAGGATAACCAGGGAAAGAGTAGGGCCCATTAGGGACCAAAGTGGCAATCTGTGTGTAGAGCCGGAAGATGTAGGTGAGGTTTTAAATGAATATTTTGCATCTGTGTTCACGATGGAGAAGGACGATGTAGGCATAGAAATCAGGCAGAGGGATTGGGATATACTTGAACAAATTAGTATTGAGAGGGATGAGGTACTAGCGGTTTTAGCAGGCTTAAAAGTAGATAAATCCCCAGGCCCTGATGGGGATGTATCCCAGGCTGCTGTGTGAGGCAAGGGAGGAGATTGCAGGGGCTCTGACACAAATTTTCAGAACCTCTCTGGCCACAGGGGAGGTGCCAGAGCACTGGAGAACAGCTAACGTAGTACCATTATTCAAGAAGGGTAGTAGGGATAAACCAGGGAATTACAGGCCAGTGAGCCTAACATCAGTGGTAGGGAAATTATTGGAAAAAATTCTGAGGAACAGAATTAGTCTCCACTTGGAGAGGCAGGATTTAATCAGGGATAGTCAGCATGGCTTTGTCAGGGGGAGATCATGTCTGACCAATTTGATTGAATTTTTCGAGGGGGTGACTAGGTGTGTGGATGAGGGTAGTGCAGTTGATGTAGTCTACATGGACTTCAGTAAGGCTTTTGACAAAGTCCCACACGGGAGACTGGTCAAGAAGGTAAGAGCCCATGGGATCCAGGGCAACTTGGCACATTGGATCCAAAATTGGCTTAGTGGCAGGAGGCAGAGGGTGATGGTCGAAGATTGTTTTTGTGAATGGAAGCCTATGTCCAGTGGCGTACCACAGGGATCGGTGCTGGGTCCTTTGCTGTTTGTAATATACATTAATGATTTAGATATGAATGTTGGAGGTATGATCAGTAATTTCGCAGATGACACGAAAATTGGTGGAGTGGTAAATAGCGAGGAGGGAAGCCTCAGGCTACAGGACGATATAGACGGGATGGTTTGATGGGCAGAACAGTGGCAAATGAATTTAACCCTGAAAAGTGTGAGGTGATGCATTTTGGGAGGACAAACAAGGCAAGGGAATACACAATGAATGGTAGGATCCTAGGAAGGACAGAGGATCAGAGGGACCTTGGTGTGCATGTACATAGATCCCTGAAGGCAGCAGAACAGGTAGATAAGGTGGTTAAAAATGCATATGGGATACTCGCCTTCATTAGCCGAGGCATAGAATATAAGAGCAGGTAGGTTATGATGGAGCTGTACAAAACGCTAGTTAGGCCACAGCTGGAATACTGTGTGCAGTTCTGATCACCACACAATAGGAGGGATGTGATTGCATTGGAGAGGGTGCAGAGGAGATTCACCAGGATGTTACCTGGGCTGGAGCGCTTCAGCTATGAAGAGAGACTGGATGGGCTGGGGTTGTTTTCCTTAGAGCAGAGAAGGCTGAGGGGGGACCTGATTGAGGTGTACAAAATTATGAGGGGCATAGATAGGGTAGATAGAAAGGAACTTTTCCCCTTAGTAGAGGGGTCAATAACCAATAGAATTAGTCTCCACTTGGAGAGGCAGGGTTTAATCAAGGATAGTCAGCATGGCTTTGTCAGGGGGAGATCATATCTGACCAATTTGATTGAATTTTTCGAGGGGGTGACTAGGTGTGTGGATGAGGTAGTGCAGTTGGGGGCATAGTTTCAAGGTAAGGGGCAGGAGGTTTAGAGGGGATTTGAGGGAAAACTTTTTCACCCAGAGGGTGGTTGGAATCTGGAACTCACTGCCTGAAAGGGTGGTAGAGGCAGGAACCCTCACAACATTAAAGAAGCATTTAGATGAGCACTTGAAATGCTATAGCATACAAGGCTACGGACCAACTACTGGAGAATGGGACAGAATAGACAGGGCTTGATGGCCGGCGCAGACACGATGGGCCGAAGGGCTTCTTTCTGTGCTGTATAACTCTATGACTCTATGACACTATTTAATGGATGATTAGTGCAGGATGGAGGAAAGGAGAGTCAGGCACCATTTGAGGAGACAGTTCTCCTCAGTCTGGACAGAGCGGGATTAAACGGAGTGGATTTGAACAGTGTATTTTACTGTGGAATTTGGAAAGAGTGGGAATTTGGAGAAGAGGGGAAAGGAGTTGCTGCTTTTTGCCTACAGTACTTGTAGTGCTTTGTGTTAAAGGTAGACATTTAATTTCAGTACCCTTAACTTAATCGAGATCAAGTAAGTAGTCATGAAACGACACTGTAAACCTTGGTGCCAGGGTTAAAGACATCTCCTCGCGGCTGGAGAAGAACTTGGAGTGGGAGGGGGAGGATCCAGTTGTCGTGGTCCATGTAGGAACCAATGACATAGGTAGAACCTGAATGAGGTTCTGCTGAGGGAGTTTGAGGAGCTAGGATCCAAATTAAAAAGCAGAACCTCAAAGGTAATAATCTCTGGATTGTTACCTGAGCCACATGCAAATTGGCATAGGAATAAACAGATTAAGTGTTTAAATGCGTGGCTCAAAGAGTGGTGTGGGAGGAAGGGGTTTCAGTTCTTGGGGCACTGGCACCAGTACTGGGGAAACAGAGAGCTGTTCTGTTGGGCTGGGACCAGTGTCCTGGCGAACCGAATAACTAGGGCAGTAGTCAGGGCTTTAAACTAATGAAGGGGGGGTGGTGGGAGGATTCAGGAAAGAGTAAATTTAAAAGCAGCGAGAGAAATGTCAAGGCTCTAGAGCAGAGTAGAGTTTTGGGTAAAAATAAGCAGAATGGGTCAGGAAGGGACATAGAGAGTAACAAAGGTAATAAGGCATCAGTGACTAAGGTGACATCAGGGAAAATATAAAAAAGTCAAAGCTTAAGGCACTATATCTGAATGCGTGAAGCATTCGCAACAAAATAGATGAATTAATAGCGTAGATAGAAATGAATAGGTTTGATCTAATAGCCATAACGGAGACGTGGTTGCAAAGTGGCCAAGGTTGGGAACTAAATATTCCAGGATACATTACTTTTAGAAGAGATAGGCAAAATGGAAAAGATGGTGGAGTAGCCCTGTTAATAAAGGATGGGATAAAGACAGTAGAGGGAAAGGATCTTAGCTCTGAAAATCAAGAAGTAGAATCAGTTTGGGTGGAGCTAAGAAACAGCAAGGGGCAGAAAACATTGGTGGGAGTTGTTTATAGGCCCCCAAACAGTAGTTTTAATGTAGGGCAGAGTATAAATCAGAAATTAGAGGCCCATGTAACAAAGGTAATACAATAATCATGGGGGACTTTAGTCTACATATAAACTGGGCAAACCAAATTTTCAGTAATAGTGTGGAGGATGAATTCATGGAATGCAAGATAGTTTTCTAGATCAGTATGTTGAGGAACCAACTAGGTAACAGGCTATTTTAGATCTAGTATTGTGCAATGAGAAAAGGTTAATCAATAACCTTGTAGTAAAGGGGCCTTTAGGGAATTATGATAGAATTTTATATTTAGTTTGAAAGTGATTTAGTTAAATCCAAAACTAGGGTCTTAAATCTAAACAAAGCAAACTACGTAGGTATGAGGGGCGAGTTGGCTAAGGTAGATTGGGAAACTACATTAAAAGGTATGATGGTAGAGAAGCAATGGCTAGCATTTAAAGAATTAATACATAATTTACAACAAATATATATTCCTTTAAGGCACAAAAACCCCACAGGAAAAGTGGTGCAACCGTGGCTAACAAGAGAAATTAACGATAGTATTAGATCAAAGGAAGAGGTTTATAATGTTGCCAAAAAGAATAGTAAGCCTGAGGGTTGGGAGGATTTTAGAGTTCAGCAAAGGAGGACCAAGAAATTGATAAAGAAAGGGAAACTAGAATATGAGAGTAAACTAGCGAGAGACATAAAAACAGATTGTAAAAGCTTCTATAGGTATGTAAAAAGGAAAAGATTAGCGAAAGTAAATATGGGTCCCTTACAGGCTGAGACAGGAGATGCAATGGTTGTAATTTTCCAAAATTTCATAGATTCTCGAATGGTTGCCGCAGATTGGAAGGTGGCAAATGTAACCCCACTATTTAAGAAAGGAGGGAGAGAGAAAACGGGGAACTACAGACCCTGACATCAGTAGTAGGGAAAGTGTTAGCCTGACATCAGTAGTAGGGAAAAAGTTAGAATCTATTATTAAGGACGTGGTAACAAGGCATATAACATTAGGATTGGGCAGAATCAACATGGATTTATGAAAGGGAAATCGTGTTTGACAAATCTGTTTGAGTTTTTTGAGGTTGTACCTAGCAGAATAGATAAGGGGGAACCAGTGGATGTGGTTTATTTGGATTTTCAGAAGGCATTCGATAAGGGGCCACACAAGAGGTTATTAAACAAAATTAGGGCTCATGGGATTGGGGGTAATATACTAGCATGGAGTGAGGATTGGTTAACAGATAGAAAACAGAGAGTAAGAATAAATGGGCCATTTTCAGGTTGGCAGGCTGTAACTAGTGGGATACTGCAAGGATCAGTGCTTGGGCCTCAGCTATTCACAATCTACATCAATGATTTGGATGAGGGGATCAAATGTAATATATCCAAGTTAGCTGATGATACAAAGCTGGATGGGAATGTAAGTTGTGAGGAGGATGCAAGGAGGCTTCAAGTGGATATAGACAGGCTAAGTGAGTGGGCAAGAACATGGCAAATGGAATATAATGTGGAGAAGTGTGAAGTTATCCACTTTGGTAGGAAAAATAGAAAAGCAGAGTATTTTTTAAATGGTGAGAGATTGGGAAATGTTGGTGTTCAGAGGGACCTGGGTGTCCTTGTACACGAATCACTGAAAGTTAACATGCAGGTACAGCAAGCAATTAGGAAAGCAAATAGTATGTTGGCCTTTATTACAAGAGGACTGGAGTATAAGAGTAAAGACGTCTTACTGAAATTATATATGTAGGGAAAGATTGAATGCATTTTCTCTGTGTTTATATTCTGTGAATTCTGGTAGATTGTCTCACAGTAACTCTACCTGAGGAAGGGGCGACAGCTCCGAAAGCTTGTAATTTTAAATAAATCTGTTGGACTATAACCTGGTGTTGTGCGACTTCTCATTTTTGTCCACCCCAGTCCAACGCCGGCATCTCCACATCATGAAATTATATAGGGCCTTGATGAAACATCACCTGGGAATTGTGTATAGTTTTTGTCTCATTACCTAAGGAAGGATATACTTGCCATAGAGGGAGTGCAACAAAGGTTCACCAGACTGGTTCCTGGGATGGGGGGATTGTCCTATGAGGAGAGATTGAGTAGACTAGGCCTATATTCTCTAGAGTTTAGAAGGATGAGAGGTGATCTCATTGAAACATACAAAATTCTTACAGGACTTGACAGGGTAGATGCAAGGAGGATGTTTCCCCTGGCTGGGGAGTCTAGAACCAGGGGTCACAGTCTCAGAATAAAGGGTCAGCCATTTAGGACTGAGATGAGGAGAAATTTCTTCACTCAGAGGGTGATGAATCTTTGGAATTCTCTACCCCAGGCGTCTGTGGAGGCTCAGTCGTTGAGTATATTCAAGACAGAGATCGATAGATTTCTGAATACTAAGGGATTCAAGGGAAAGTGGACATGAGGTAGAAGATCAGCCATGATCTTATTGAATGGCGGAGCAGGCTGGAAGGGCCAAATGGCCTACTCCTGCTCCTAGTTCTTATGTTCTTATGTTCTTATGCAATGTATTCCCCTCCCCCAAACTTTTACATGCCATGCAGATTCTATGAAGACCACAGTGAGGAACTCTGTTTTAGAAGAATGCGCTTCACCAAAGCTGCTATAGGGTAGGTGTCGTATGCTACTACAGTAAGACCCACAGCCATCATCATCTGCCTGGAGAGCTCTGCCTGTTACTGTCAAAGTGACAACAGCACTCAACTGTTATACCACAGACTTATTTTAAGCAGCCACGAGATCTGTGCAATATCGCCCAGGAGACCATTTGTGCACATATTCATTAGGCCACTGTCACACTTTTTAGGAGAGCTGGGGAGTTCATCCAGTTTATCAACACAGCAGTATGATAGAACCATCCAGTTTAATTACATTGCTGGGATGCCCAAAGTGCAGAGTAGACTGATGGGACCTATGTACCATTGTGAACACCCACCATTAACTCCATCAACTTAATTAAGGGGCCACTACTTGCTGGAGGTCCTGATTGTGTGTGACCTGATGCAAAAAAGCCATCATGTGAATGCCAGATTTACTGGAAGTTTCCATGATGCCTTCATCCTCAGGAATTCTGCCCTTCCTGAGCTCTTCAAGGAAGATAGTCAAGTGAACAGATGGCTTGTGGGTGAAAAGGTGTAGCCCTTGCTACTATGGATAATGACCCCTCTAAGAGTTGCAGGAACAGCAGTTGAGGAGCGCAACAATGAGACACGTGCCTATGCCAGAGTGGTCATTGAGAGGATCATCGAGTCTTAAACGGATGCTTTTGTTGCCTTGATGGATCAGGATGGGCTTTGCAATATGCTCCAGATAATGTGTCCTGCATAGTTGTGGCTTGCTGTGCTCTGCACAACTCTACCAGGCAAAGAGGCATGCTGTTTCCTGCGGGGGTGGGTCTAGCTGCTTTGGAGGCAGAATGCATGGCGGACCATCATTCAGAGGACTCCTCAGTGATGGTTGCAAGGGGCATCAGAAGTCAATTTATCAATGAAGTGTTCTCATCTGTTGAATACAGTCTACCTTTGTCACCACTGCCACTGTCATTACTACTTCTTTCCACCTTCAAATAAGCGACAAAATAAGTGCACCCTTTCCTATATGACAATAATCTTCATGAATAACAAAATACAACGTAAAGGCACATTCTCCTTTAATGCAAGGAACTCAAAAGTGAACATAAGCCATCCTACTCTTCCCTCACTTCATGCTTCCTCTGGGTGTCTAAACATGTCCTTCTTTCTCCTATTCTAGTGCAACCTGAGGGTCAGTATTGCAAGAGGGAGTTGACTGCTTCTGTGTTACAAAAGATTCACAGGACTGAGATGGCCCTTCTTTCATGCCAACTTAGTCCTAGCAGGGAGCCACTGCTGGCTGCATCTCTCGAACTTGTGCCTGAGCAGACAAGTATCACCACTTGTGTCGTGCTCTGAGGGGAAAGACAGCCTCATGCAGGTTGTCTCTAGCCATCATCATTCCGGTATGAAGGGTTCTGTCTAGTCTGTAACCTACTGCCACCAGAGCTGCACTCTGTGCTTCCATGGCGCACGAGGCACCATCTGGTTGCAGGCTGCTTCTGAGATTCCAATACAGCTGCTATAAGCTCCATTGATGCCTGCAACAAAGAAGAAGCTCCCCTTACCTTCCATCAAATGATGGCTGTAGACTCCAGAGTCACAGCTGTTAGTTGTCGCACATCTTTGGAGACTGAGGTCAGAGCCTGATTGTAGGTGTGGTGTTCCTCAACTATCCTTCTTTTCAAATGAGATTTATATCCCACAGTTCCAAAACCATGGGCTGTCTTCTCCTTGGCTTCCACTGGGAAGGTGACACATCCTCCTCACCCACTCACACTTCTCAGACTCCCACATGCTCTGTAAATCACCAGCTGCTACATCCTCACTTACTCTATCCAATTTTCCCTGAGTGACAGTATCTGAGCTGGTGCGAGAGAGTGAGAACGTAGCAACACGGGGGCGGGGGGAGGGGTGCGGGTGAATAGAGGGAGTTGGGGCACTAGAACATGGGACTCCTATGCAGCCTTGTCCTCACTATACTCTTCCTGAACATCATCCTCCTCATTGTCAGCATCGCCTTTTACTGCTCCTTCTCCTCCTCATCATCCTCTGCCCCCTCAGCCCACGGCTGTGATATATTTGCAGGAAAGGAGTGCAAAACTAAGAATGGGTGAGCGGATTCTCCTTGGGTTTCAGGAAACAGAGAGGAAGCTTTTTTTTTATTCATTCACGGGACATTATCAGCAAGGCCAGCATTTATTGCCCTCGAGCAGGTGGTGGTGAGCCGCCTTCTTGAATACAATTGAGTGCCTTGCTCGGCCATTTCAGAGGGCAGTTAACAGTCAACCACATTGCTGTGGGTCTGGAGTCACATATAGATCTGGGTAAGGTCAGCAGATTCCCTTCCCTAAAGGACATCAGCTAACTAGATGGGTTGTTATGACAATCTGGTAGTTTCATTGTTACCATTACTGATACTAACTTTTATTACAGATTTATTTAATTAACTGAATTTAAATTCCCCAGCTGCCGTGGTGGGATTTGAACTCACAGTCTCTGGATCATTAGTCCAAGCCTCTGGATTTCTAGTTCAGGTAACACAATCACTATGCTACCACACCCACAGGCTGTATGGTACTTCACAAGGATGCCATGATGACTGTGCATCCATTAACCTTCCGTCTGCAGCATCCCACCAAAGTCATGCCTCCCCAGCAGCTTCACGGCTTGTTACTCGTAGAGGCTGAGCTCTCTGGGGCTGGATTTTGTCTTGGGGTCGGGTTGGGGTCGGGTCATCCGCATTTTGTGTTCCCCCCTACTCCAGATTAATGTGGATGAATGATGCAATTTTAACTTAATTGGGCAATTGAGTTCAAGCATGTGGGAACCCATGAACCAATTAGTGGTTTCAGTCTGAAAGTCGCTTCTGATGATGTCATCATTGCAGGTCAGAGACTGACTGCCTGGCCTTTGCTGTGAGTGGACCTGGATGCAAAATGAGCAGCAGCTGAGAGAGAGAGAGAGAGAGAGAGAGAGAGAGAGAGAATGAGAATTTTTTTGCATCCAGGTCCTTTCAGACTCTGATGCTGCTGCAGGTCATGCTTACGGACTTAATGGTCTCCCCAATGTAGAGGAGACCGCATCGTGAGCAGCGAATACAGTATACTAAATTTTAAGAAGTACAAGTAAATCGCTGTTTCACCTGGAAGGAGTGATTGGGGCCCTGGACAGTGGGAAAGGAGGAGGTAAAAGGGCAGGTGTTGCATCTCTTACGCTTCCACGTGACGGTGCCGTGGGAAGGGGAAGGGGTGTTGGGGGTGATAGAGAAGTGAACCAGGGTGTTGCGGAGGGAGCGGTCCCTTCAGAATGCTGAAAGGAGGGGGGCGGGGGAACGGGAAGATGTGTTTGGTGGTGGGACCTCTAACGTGCGGAGGCTGAATGCCAACTCCCTGACACCTCCTCCTACCTCCCCCTGGACCATGACCCTACTACCAAACATCAAGTCATTGTTTCCAAGACTGTCACTGATCTCATCTCCTCTGGAGAACTTCCCTCCATGGCTGTCAGCCTCATAGTCCCCCAACCCTGCACAACCCGCTTCTATATCCTTCCCAAGATCTACAAACAGCGCTGCCCTGGAAGATCCATCGTTTCAGCCTGTTCTTACCCCACGGAACAGATTTATTCCTATCTCAACTATATTTTTTCTCCCCTTGTCCAGTCTATTCCCACCTACATCCACGATTCTTCCAATGCCCTCCGCCACTTTAATAGTTTCCAGTTTCCTAGCCCCAACCGCCTCCTTTTCACTATGGACGTCCAATCCCACTACACCTCCATCCCCCACCAGGATGGCCTGAGGGCGCTCCGCTTCTTCCTTGAACAGAGGTCCAACCAGTCCCCATCCACCACCACCCTCCTCCGCCTGACTGAATTTGTTCTCACATTGAACAACTTCTCCTTTGACTCCACTCACTTCCTCCAAATTAAAGGTGTTGCTATGGGAACCCGCATGGGCCCTAGCTATGCCTGCCTTTTTGTGGGCTATGTGGAACATTCTTTGTTCCAGTCCTACTCGGGTCCCCTCCCTCACCTCTTTTTCTGGTACATTGATGACTGTATTGGTGCCGTTTCCTGCTCTCGTCCTGAACGAGAAAATTTCATTCACTTTGCTTCCAATTTCCACCCTTCCTTCACCTTCACATGGTCCATCTCCGACTCTTCCCTTTCCTTCCTCGACTTCTCTATCTCCAGTTCTGGGGATAGGCTATCGACAAACATCCACTTTAAGCCCACTGACTCCCACAGCTACCTGGACTACACTTCCTCCCACCCCGCTTCCTGTAAGGAATCAATTCCACCAAACACATCTTCCCCTCCCCCCCCACCCTTTCAGCATTCTGAAGGGACTGCTCCCTCCGCGACACCCTGGTCCACTCCTCTATCCACAACACCCCTTCCCCTTCCCACGGCACCGTCCTGTGCAAGCGCAGGAGATGTAACACCTGCCCTTTTACCTCCCCTCTTCCCACTGTCCAAGGCCCCAAACACTCCTTCCAGGTGAAACACCAATTTACTTGTACTTCTTAAAATTTAGTATACTGTATTCGCTGCTCACGATGCGGTCTCCTCTACATTGGGAGACCAAACGCAGATTGGGTGACCGCTTTGTGGAACACCTCCATTCAGTCCGTAAGCGTGGCCCCGAGCTTCCGGTCGCCTGTCACTTTAATTCTCCGCTCCACTCCCACTCTTATCTCTCTGTCCTCGGCCTCTTACACTGTTCCACTGAAGCTCAACGTAAGCTCGAGGAACAGCACCTCATCTTTCGATTAGGCACTTTACAGCCTTCTGGACTCAACATTAAGTTCAACAATTTCAGACCATAACCTCTGCCCCTATGTTTTCTTTTTCCTCTCACACGGCAGCTGTTGATGATTCTGCCATTCCCATTTACACCTCATCTAGAGTCATCTTTTGTTTCTTAACTTGTCCCATTACCATCTCCAGTTGCCTTGCACCATCATCCCTTTTGTCTTTTAATCTCTCTTGCCTTCCACCCTGTCACAGACCTTCCCTTTTGTTCTTTCCTCCCCTCCTCCCGTTCCCTGCCCCACACTTGCTTAAAAATCTATTACTTCTCCAACTTTTTCCAGTTCTGACGAAGGGTCATCGACCTGAAACGTTAACTCTGTTTCTCTCTCCACGATGCTGCCTGATCTTCTCATTAAAATGTTGTACTTTTCTTTGCTGCCTATTTGCAATGTCCTGCTCCCTTCTTTGAGTGCCTCTGCCAGTTCCTCCACGTGAAGACATGTTTTAAAAGTGCCGCACAATCACACATGAACCATCCAGTACACCTATTGACAGTCAACTGACGATGCCAAACACTCTCCTACTCTCCTGCTGCTCTCCCAGTCTGCTTCAGCCATACTTAGCTTTTTAAAGGTTGCACTCCTAATTTTAGTTGTCAGACTTGGCTCAGTGGTAGCACCCTTACATCTGAGTCAGAAGGTTGTGGGTTCAAATCCAATTCCAGAGACTTAAGCACATAAATCCAAGCTGACACGTCAGCACAGCACTGAGGGAGTGCTGCGTTGTTGGAAGTGCCGTCTTTGGATGAGATGTTAAACTGAGGCCCTGTCTGCCTACTCAGGTGGATGTAAAAGATCCCATGGCACTTTTCAAAGAAGAGCAGTGGAGTTCTCCTGGTGTCCTGGCCAATAGTTATCCTTCAAACAACACCACCAAAAATCAGATTATTTGGCCATTTATCTCATTGCTGTTCATGCGATCTTACTGTGTGCAAATTGACTGGCATATGTCCCTACATCAAAACAGTACTTCATTGGCTGTGAAGTGCTTTGGAACATCCTGAGGTCATGAAATGTGTTATAGAATTCTTTTTTTCTTTAATTTCAAAGCACCCTGAACACACTAATCCTCCATTACATAGGATTTGCAACACCGAACTGTTAATGAATGTTGAAATAAGCTGAGCCCGGGGCACTGTGGATTTTAAGGGTTTGTAACCTTCCTTCTTCATATTGTTTACATAAGAAAATTAGAAATAGGAAAACAGCCAAGAATCCATCCACCTGCCAGTCTTCTCACCATATGCCTCAATCCCGTCAATCTCTGGAAACACATTTAGAATAGTTCATGAAGTTTGCCGAGTTGACAACAGTAAATGCACTTTAAAGTAATTAATTATAGATGAAGCTGTTTGAGACAGTTCTCAGCGACGTGATAAGGTACTGTACAAATACAAGTTCTTTCTTTCTCTTTCGGAGTAAGTGTAGCAGCATCGTAAATGGATTAACAACAACAACAACAACTTGTATTTATATAGCACCTTTAACGTAGTAAAACGTCCCAAGGCGCTTCACAGGAGTATTAAAAGACCAAAAATTTGACACCAATTTACAGTTTTGCTGCACATGATAATCAGTTATTTCTCGGTGGCTGAACAGTGTAGATGAACAGAGAGGGGGCAATTTCCCCCCCTGATATTTTAGGTGCTAAAGAGCCTCCGAGGTGGCCAAGTTGGAGTCTTAAGCTGAAGTGCCGGTTTAGCTTGTGTTTAGCACAAGACGCCATCTTGGTAAAGGAATTGAAGCTTGTGCTAGCAATGGCCACCCACAGTATCATTAAACAGCTGATTGCCACTTAAATTGCCTGCTAGTGCTCATTAACGAGGCTGCACAGCATTTTGGTGGCGAGCGCCCTCTCCTAACAGTGACCAGTTGATTGGGAGTAAACTAGTCATTGCAGAGGATTTGAGCTCTACTTAAAGGTAAATCACCTTTTACAGTTCACTTGTTACTGGAGGTTTGAAGAGAACTTGTGAAACACATCGGGAGACTTTCTGGGACACTTTGTCAAAACTTCACCTAAAAAGAGTGAGTGCTGTGCTACTCTACCTTATTGGGCACCTTATTCAAAACCTTCCAGGACAGAGCAGCCTGCTTGATTGGCACCCCATCCACCACCTTAAACATTCACTCCCTCCACCACCACTGTACCGTGGATGCAGTGTGTACCATCTACAAGATGCACTGCAGCAACTCGCCAAGGCTTATTCGACAGCACCTCCCAAACCCACAACCTCTACCACCTAGAAGGACAAGGGCAGCAGGCGCATGGGAACACCAGCACCTCCAAGTTCCCCTCCAAGTTAAACACTACTTGGAAATATAGCGCCGTTCCTTCATCGCCGGTGGGTCAAAATGCTGGAACTCCCATCCTAACAGCACTGTGGGAGGACCTTCACCACACGGACTGCAACGGTTCAAGAAGGGAGCTCACCACCACCTTCTCAAGGACAATTAGGGATGGGCAATAAATGCTGGCCATGCCAGTGACACCCACATCCCATAAATGAATAATAAAAAAAAGTCACCAGGAGAAAGGGAGTGCTTGGTCATGGGCACCTTGCTAGGGGTCCCCCTTGGTCTGCAGGAGGAATGGGAGGAGGACAGGAGGCCAGGCAGAGCAGCACCAGCTGCTGCAGGAGAGGGACAGTAGGGCGAGGTGGACTCCTCCTTCCCCCCGGGGGTACAGGACATCCCTCCTCCTCTGGACCTCCTCCACCAGGACCTCCAGTGTTGTGTCCAAGAACCTGTGCGTCCTCTCCCTCGCTCCCTGAGCCATCCTGAAACCTGCCGCTGTGTGTTAGCCAGCACAATCCACACCTTCAGTGGAAGTGGATGAGTGGAGCCCACATATACTGCTGCATGAAAATTGTGTCGAATCAGCGCTTGAGTGCTAAACCTGCAGATGTCTGATTTAGCTCCTCCAGGCAAGTTCAAATTATGGTCATCAGCAATTAGGTCCAAAATTGTGTGCTACAACCAGACTTTCAAACAGGCGCGTCTTATTAGCACAGCATCCATTTAGCGCCTGCTTTCACCCTTTCACCAAAATAACTCCCAGGGCTTCAAACATAATGGGCCAGAATTTGCGGTATCTCGCGGTGTGCCCTGTGAGTTGGATTTTTTTCCTTACCCTCCAGCTCAAAATTTTTGGCACCGCAAATCGCTGGAAGTGCGAGCTGATAATGGCACAGTGAGGGCAGCGGGGCTCCTGACTGGCACCTTAGTGAACGAAGGGACCAACGGTCTAGCTCCTGAACCAATTACATTTATGGCTAGAGGAACTAGGGTGAATTTAAGTCAAATTAGATACAGAAAGAGAAATAAAGAGGGAAGCAAAAGATTGGATTAAAAAGAGAGAAAAAAAGAGACAGAAAGGAAAGGTAAGAAAAAATTAAAAAATTAAAAATTTACAAACCCTCCAGGAACAATTTCCTACCTGCGGGAGTGAGAGTCCACAGCTTCAATTGTTCCCTTTCTGTGCCTCGAAGGTTGAGTGGCATTGCAGCAACATAAATCTCGTCACTAAAAGGCTCCATAGGTCGTGAAATACCAGCTCCAACCCATGACTGAAGCCAGCTGACACAGCACAGACTGGGATCGAACCTGCAGCCCTTCATAACCCAGCATGGATATGGCTCAGTTCCACGCAGGTCAATGCATTTACTGACTAGGCCACATTCATTCATACATGTGTCAGACACTTCACTATACAGTAAGTGTGTGTTCAGATCTATGCATTTCATTATATAGTGAATGTTGTTTCACTATAGTACAAGTGTCTGCATTCTTTGAATGCCAAAAGTTGCTCGCGCATTTTCACACTAACCTGATTTGGAATCAGGTGGAAAGAATCTGAAAATAGCACATGGTAGGGAGAACGTAATAGGTGTTGAAATGCCTCCAGATCTATGGGAAAGCCTTTGGCCAGAATTTTCTGGGGTGGCAGCAGGCGAGATCGGTGGCGGGTCTGGTGGGAAAGTTGCTATTTTTGACAGCCGGTCGGGAACCCTCTGTCATCTCGCTCCCACGTGCCGTTACCCCAGGCGCATCTGTCATCGCGGACCCGACCCAATTTAAAAATCCACTACAAGCCCACTGACTCCCACAGCTACCTGGACTACACTTCCTCCAAACCTGCTTCCTGTAAGGACTCTATTCCATTCTCCCAGTTTCTCCGTCTGTTCGGACGATGCCACCTTCCATACCAGTGCTTCAGGTATGTCTTCCTTTTTCCTCAACCGAGGATTCCCCTCCACCGTGGTTGACAGGGCCCTCGACCGTGTCCATTCCATTTCCCGCACTTCTGCTCTCACCCCTTCCCCTCCCTCCAAGAACCACGATAGGGTTCCCCTTGTCCTCACCTTTCACCCCACCAGGCTCCACATTCAATGGATAATCCTCCGCCATTTCCGCCACCTCCAGCATGAACCCACCACCAAATGCATCTTCCCCTCACCTCCCCTTTCAGCATTCCGAAGGGACCGCTCCCTCCTCAACACCCTGGTCCACTCCTCAATCACCCCCAACAGCCTCTCCCCTCACCACCCCACAGAACCTTCCCGTGCAAGCGCAGGAGATGCAATACCTGCCCTTTTACCTCCTCCCTTCCCACTGTCCAGGGCCCCAAACACCCCTTCCAGGTGAAACAGTGATTTACTTGTACTTCTTGCAATTTAGTATACTGTATTCGCTGCTCACGATGTGGTCTCCTCTACACTGGGGAGACCAAACGCAGATTGGGTGACCACTTTGTGGAACACCTCCGTTCAGTCCGTAAGGGGGACCCCGAGCTTCCGGTCGCCTGTCACTTTAATTCTCCGCTCCACTCCCACTCTGACCTCTCTGTCCTCGGCCTCTTACACTGTTCCAATGAAGCTCAACGTAGGCACTTTACAGCCTCTGGACTCAACATTGAGTTCAACAATTTCAGACCATAACCTCTGCCCCTATTTTTTCACATGGCAGCTGTTGATGATTCTGCCATCCCCATTTGCAACATTTAATCTCTCCTGCCTTCCATCCTAGCACAGATCGTTCCTTTTATTCTTTCTTCCCCTCCCCCTTTCCCTGCCTTTGCACCTGCTTAAAACCTGTTACATCTCTAACTTTTTCCAGTTCTGACAAAGGGTCACAGACCTGAAACGTTAACTCTGTTTCTCTCTCCATGGATGCTGCCTGGCCTGCTGAGTGTTTCCAGCATTTTCTGTTATTTCAGATTTCCAGCATCCGCAGTATTTTGCTATTGTAAACAATTATTAGCTTGTTGTCAGACCCTTAAGCGTGTTTTTAAACTTACCTTTTAAATTTAACTGGATTCCCACGGGGACCACGTCTGTAAACCTGAGGCGGGAGTTCAGTGGCCATTGCTCCAGCTGATTAGTTGACAGGATGAAATGTACCATAAACGCTCCCACCTGACAGTTGATCACTTTCCTCAGGCAGAAGCTGTTTCTCACTGCATTTGCAACACAGATTGAGCTTTCTGCAGGCTGCAAATCTTTCAAGCAAAGTCTCCATCCACTGTCACCTCATTGGAAGAACCTCTCTCACCATTGACAGATCGCTTCTGTCATCTCTACTTCACATGCCATCTATTCCATCAGCATGAGTACCGTTTTTTTTGTCTCACCTTGGTCCACAGAACCGGACCACGATCAGCCCCAACACCAGCAGCACCAGGTACACCCGCAGCACCAAAAACACCATCAACCTTCTCCTCAACGCCCTGATGCTGCACAGGACAGAGGGCATCAGTGCAGGGCTGCACCGCGCCAGAGGCGATACCCTCAACACAGGGTATACAGGCAGAGGATAAGCTTCCTCAACATAACAGAGCAGCAGTGCCAAAGGAGGCTCAGGCTATCGCGCCAGGACGTCGCAGACATTTGCAGATTGCTGGAGCAAGACCTGCAGCCCAGAGGAGCGGGTGGACATGCCTTACCAGTGGCTGGCAAAGTCAGCACTGCCCTCAACTTCTTCACCTCAGGCTCCTTCCAGGGACCTGCCGCAGACATTTGCGGCATCTCACAGTCGGCCGCCCACAGATGCATCACCCAGGTCACTGATGCCCTGTTTGACAAGTCAGCCAATTATATCAACTTTGCCACTGATGAAGCCAGTGTCACTAAGCGGGCGCTGGCCTTTGCCGCTCTGGCTGGCTTCCCATGGGTGCAGGGCGTCATCGACTGCACACATGTGGCCATCAGGGCACCCCATCATCACCCAGGAGTCTTTATGAACCTGCAGGCGCTTCCATTCCCTCAATGTACAGCTAGTCTGCAAACATAGGAATTCATCATGCATGTGTGCGCCAAATTCGCTGGTAGCTGTCATGACTCTTTCATCCTGCGCCAGTCCACCCTCTCTCAGCTCTTCGCTCCTCCAAACAGACTTTCTGGCTGACTGCTTGTAGACAAGGGCTATCCACTGACGACGTGGCTCATGACACCTTGAGGAGGCCAAGTACTGAGGCCGAGGAGAGATATAATGAAAGCCACATCGCCACCAGATGTGTCATAGAGCAGACAATAGGCATGCTCAAAATGCACTTCAGATGCCTTGACAGATCTGAGGAGCCCTTCAGTACACACCAGCCAGGGTCTCCAGAATCATCGTGGTCTGCTGCGCCCTACACAACATAGCGCAGCAGCGAGGATTAGCGCTGCATGAGGAGCAAGGCTCTGACGGCACAGCTTCTTCAGAGGAGGAGCATCAGGTGGAAGACGAGGAGGAGCTGGAGGAACCTGCGGTGCAGATGGCACCAGTACTCGAGCACATTGCTGCCTGGGAGGCCAGGGATAGCCTCATCATGGCTAGATTTACTTAACTTTACGTAGTACACCCATATGGCTGCCACATGCCTCACCATGCTGGCAACACCCCACAGCCAGACCATAAAGCATCCCTACAATGACCAATCCATTCCTTTCACAGTCACCACCATTGCTGGAGGTAAAGTTAGGTCTGACCCTTCACTCCAACTAACTAAGCCACTTCCCATTGTGTACACAAATTTGTCCAAGACTGGAAAGTTTTGAAAATAAATAAATTAATGGTAAAAATTAAATTAACGGAAACTTCACAATAACATTGAACAAAACACCCAAGTGACTATCCTTGTGAATCTACTTGTGTGGCATTTTCTTTTATGCATGCTTCTACATGGTGCTACCCCTGTGGCTTCAGCTGAGGGAGAGGCAGTCTCCTCACTCCCCTGCTGCACCTGCTCAGACACTTTTGGCGGTCGTCCTCTGGGTTTTGGAGCCTGTGAGGGCCCCGGCAAAGTCTGCTCCTCTTGCGATTGTGCAGGGGAAAACTCGGCCATCGCTCTCCGGGGAGGCATCTGGGGCTCTGACTGAGGGGTTGGCAAGGGGGGAGAAGTGTGAGTGCTTGGAGAGGAGCCCCCACTTGCATGTCCCCTCTCACCATCATCCCTCTCATGGGCCACCAGCACTTCCCTGCTAGCAAGGAGCTGGAGAGCACCTTGCTGCACATCAGTGGGGCCGTGAGGACCCACGTCTACACTGACATCCCTCCTAGAGAGGAGGTCCATGAGCCTCTGCCATCTATTCTGCATAGATAGCCATCTATCCTCCATAGATACCCATCTATCCTCCATAGATACCCATCTATTCTCCAACACTACTCTTGATGGACTGGTGGGAGAGTAAAGAGATGAGTTAGATATGTCATATGTACATTGGGCACAGATAACATTATGCACATAATTATCATTCAGTGGCTGCTGACATCAGCCCCTATATGAGTGACTACTGTATGCCATGTAGCTGTGTGATATGTAATTCTGTCACCAGGTTGCTGAGATGTCCCCCTCTCTCCGTCTTCCGGGTGATCGGACACTCCTGACAGCTCCAACACAGCCTCCTCTGCAGTGGTCAGGGTTGCGAGTGATGGAGGTCCTCCATCAGTTCTCTCCCTCTCCCTCTTATTTTGGGCTCTCTTTTCCTGCAAGGAGGGAAAGAAGAGACAGTTGAGTTAGAGAGATGGAATGAGTGTAAGGAATGGATGGGTTACATGTGTAGAGGGTGACTATGATGGAGTGGGGTGGCAATGCCAAGTGGTCTCCTTGTATGTTGTTAGTTGGTATGATTGCACTAGGATGAGGGTGAGTGTGAGGGGTGGCTAGTGAGATGGGGATGTGATAATGTAGATAGAGAGCGAGGGATGGGTGGAGGTGCAAGGTATGTTGGTGTGAGTAAGGATGTGCAGGAGTAGGGTAGGGAAAGCAGAGTGATGGGCTTTGGACTCACTTTTCCTGATCTCACAAAATCGTTGAAGCGTTTCTGGCACTGCACCCAGGTCCTCCTCACGACGTATCTGCTGTTCACCTCCTCGGCTATCTAAAGCCAGGCTCTTTTGCTTTGCTGGGGAGGTCTCTTCCGCCCATCAGGAGGGAAGAGGACCTCCCTGCGTACTCCGACTCCCTCCACAAGCATGTGGAGGGAGTTATCGGAGAACCTGGGTGCAGCCCTCTGCCTCTGTGCAGTCATTTGTGCCCCTGTGTGCAGCAGTGGAAATCAATTGCACTGACTGCACACTCCTTAATGAACCTTCAAATGCAATGTGGCCATGGTCCCTTTAAATATCCTGGCTGAAAACACCTCATCGATGACGTCACCAGACCCGCTCCATTTAATTGGGCCGGGCAACGCGCAGGGCGGGCTTAACAGGCCCCATTATCAGAAAAACATTCTGTGGAGCGGGATGGAGGTAGCAACGGGGTCGTGACCCGACATGGCGCCCGCTCGGACTGGACCCGCCCAGGTAAGGAAAATTCCGGCCTTAGTCTCTAATTTTTTTTCTCATTGTTGCAATTCACCTGGAAGAGGTACTTACAGAAAGTAATACAAACAGAACACGCTGGAAACACTCAGCAGGTCTGGCAGCTTCTGTGGAGAGTGAAATGTTTCAGGTCGATGACCTTTCATCAGAAAGGGAAGATGTTAGACGTGAACAGATTTAAAGCAAGTGCAGAGCCAGGGAAAAGGATGGGGATTGTGGGGTGGCAGGAGTGACTAAATAACAAGGGTAATTGGTGCAAGGCAAAAGGAGGTGATAATGAGACAAGTATAGAAATAAAAGAAAAAAGAAAGACTTGCATTGATACAGTGCCTTTCATAACCTCAGGACATTCCAAAGTACTGTACAGCCAATAAAGTACTTCAAAGAGTAGTCACTGCTGTAATGTAAGAAACAAAAGGTTGGTCCAGAGGAGGTGTAAGTGGTTACAGCAGAATAGAAATTAATATTTAGCCATGGCACAGATAACATCTGTGGGAAACTTAAGGCTTGATGATTTGTACTATTTGTTATCTATTTAAATAGGATCTTTGAGACTGTGTCATAAGTTTTATGAACAAGGCAAGACATGCCTTTGGAAAGTATACTGGTACTTGTTTTCGGCAATCACATGCAGTGCATAGCACTAGGATGTGCATAGCAGCAATCCGGCGCCCAGGACTACACCATGGCCCACCATGGAGGGCCGATCTGGATGTCGGCGGAAAAAAATAAAATGGCGGTGCGGGTCGCGGCCGCACCTCCCCTTTAACTACCGCCCCGGGAGCAGAGGTCGCCCCCACGGCAGCCTCGTGGGGCGCAGCTGAATTTCTGCCGCAGGGCGCTAAGAGGACGCGGCGGGGCGCTATGGGATCACCGCACAAGGCGATGACGTCATCGCCGGAGGCGCGGCGACCCAGGGCGCTACCGGCAGGGGCACTGCACTATCGGGTAGCGCCTCAGCAACATCCCGCTGAATTTCGCTGGAGGCAATTTTTTCGCTCCCCTGGGCGATAACCCCTTTGTGCCCCGTTAGCGCCCCCTGGAGCCGCTAACGGCAGGCGCAAAGGAGCCGAATTTCACCCCCAAAAAGTCCATTCACTGAGTGGTATAGTGAATTATCACACTCTCCTTTGATCTTATATTTCCAGAAACATGATGAAATACCTTGTCGTAAGAATGAGCCTTACGCGTGGTGAACTTAAAGTAAGCTTTAATCAACTAAAAAGGTGCTACACACAAAAGAGGTCTTACTCTATGCCTCTCCAGGATCCAACTGATCAGTCCAGTATTTATCCTGGACTAATCACAGGAAGTGATGCAATAAAGTTCGAGTCACAGGAAGCTGTATTGTGTTACCACATTCTCCCCCCCCAAAAGATTAGGAGGCCGGGATGCTCCCTCCATTTCGTAGCCGCCGGACGAGGGAGAGCCGCACCCGTTTGGGTTCTCGTAGCGGTAGAGGGCCCCTAGCCCGTTTACCCGCCGCGGGCCGTGGACCAGAGTCCGAGTGATCCAGCCCGCTCCGTGAGGGGTCAGGACGATCCTGACTGTGTACTGGTGCCCGAACGGATGTCGGGCAGGGCTGTGGCAGATCCGTTTCCGAGCGTATGGTACGGGGTGGATCGTGGCTGCGCGTGCGAGCTCCGACGGGCTCATAGTCAGTCTGCCCCAGGTCGGCACGCTGGAGTGAGGTACCAGCCGGCGTCAGATCCAGATCGTGATGAGAGGCACCTGGCGAGCCCAGAGATGTGCCTGGTACAATATCATCCCCTGGTGTCCCTCTATGTTTCGGCGGGCAGGGAGCCAGATCCCGCAATGACACGGTAGATTCCCGACCGTCAGGATACCGAATATAGGCGTAGGTAGGGTTGACGTCAGTGAGCTCAACCTCATCTACCAGGGGGTCATTCTTAGACGCCCGGACATATCTTCGGAGTAGCACTGGTCCCGGTGCAGTCAGCCATGACGGGAGAGATATCCCATAGGATGAGCGATGCTGAAATCGGAAGAACCGTTCATGAGGCGTCGTATTTGTGGCGGTCGAAAGGAGGGACCGTGTGGAGTGTAATGCGTCTGGAAGTACTGCTTCCCATTGCTGGTTGGGTAGGCCCCGAGATCTCAAAGCCAGACGTACCGCATTCCAGATGATAGCGTTAAAACGCTCGACTTGCCCATTCCCGACCGGATGATAAGGCGTCGTTCTGCTGGCAGCAATACCCCGTTCCGAGAGATAGGCCTTGAGTTCTCCTGACATAAAAGAAGGGCCCCGATCCGAATGAACATAGGATGCCATGCCACAGAAAGCAAATACCTGCTCAAGGCAGCTGATAACCGTGGTCGTCAGCATATTGGGGCAGGGAAAGGCAAACGGAAAACCGGAATACTCATCGACCATGGTCAATAGATAAGTGTTGCGAGTTGAAGAGGGCAACGGCCCCTTAAAATCGATGCTAAGCCGTTGCATTGGCTGGGTTGCATGTATGAGTATACCACCCGAGGGGCGGAAAAACTGAGGTTTCAATTCCGCACAGACTCTGCAGTCCGAGCACATCTTCTTTACATCCCCGGTAGAGAATGGGAGATTTCGGGACCGCACGAAGTGTAGCATGCGAGTAACGCCCGGATGACACAACCCATCATGGATGTCTACGAGCTTAGAGGGTGCCATGGCGGAGCAGAATGCTCGTGTGAGGGTATCCGGAGCCACATTCTCCTTGCCAGGTCGATAGTGGATGGTGTAACCAAAAGAGGCCAATTCCAGCCGCCAAAGCTGGATTTTATTATTTTTAATTTTGGTCCGTTTTCGATTATCGAGCATGAAGGCGACCGATCGCTGGTCCGTGATTAAGGTAAAGTGCTGGCGAGCTAGGAGATGACTCCACTTCCGTACTGCCTCTATGATGGCTGTAGCTTCTTTCTCGACTGGAGGATAATGTAGCTCAGCCCCTTGAAAAGTCCTGGACAAAAATGCCACCGGACGACCTTCCTGATTCAGAGTGGCCGAGATCGCCACCTCCGAGGCATCACACTCAACAACAAAAGGAAGACTCTCATCGATGGAGTGAAGAGCCGCTTTCTCCAACTGTTTTTTCAGGAGGTTAAAGGCTGCAACAGCCGCTGTGTCTAGTGGGAATGTGCTGGCCTTCAGTAGAGGTTGGATTCGGTCCGAGAAGTTAGGAATCCATTTAGCATAGTATGCAAACAGGCCGAGGGCCCGGCGCAAGGAGGCCGGATTCTTAGGTGGCGGGAGTTCTTGGAGTGGGCGAAGCCTTTCAGGGTCAGGTTTAATGATGCCATTGCCCACACAATAGCCAAGGATGTTGATGGTTGGTTGTGACTCAATGGATTTAGCCGCATTTAATGTCAAATTACGGTGCTGGAGTGCATCCCAAAATCGTTGGAGATTGGCGTCATGTTCCCGCTGATTGTGACCTGCGACAGTAATATTGTCCAGATAAGGAAACATATCCTTCAAGTCTTCCTGTTTGAGCAGGTCATCCATTGCTCGCTGGAAGACAGCCACTCCATTAGTGACCCCAAAGGGGAGGCGACAAAATTGATACAGCCGTCCATTGGCTTCAAAGGCCGTATACTGCTTGTCTGAGACCTTCAAGGGTACCTGATGATAGGCACTTTTCAGATCATATGTTGAGAACACCGTGTACTCAGCCAGTTTATTAACCATATCATCGATGCGCGGCAATGGGTATGCGTCCAAGTCCGTATATTGATTGATAGTCTGTGAATAGTCAATGCACAGCCGTTTCTTGTGAGGTTGTAGAGGGTTCTTAACAATAACGACCTGGGCGCGCCATGGCGACGAACAAGGCTCGATGATATCCTCTGCTAAAAGCCGAGAAATCTCAGCCGCAATAAAAGACTGGTCTTCCTGACTGAAACGTCGTGACTTTGTTATAATCGGTTTGCATCGAGGAGGGATACTGGTAAACAGTGAGGGTTCATCCAGTGAAGCTGCTGACAATGCACAGAACGGTAATCGAGGTCGTATATTAGAAATAGTGAGTTCAGGTTTGGATCCGCCGAACTCAATGGTGAGCTTCTTATGCTGCTTTTGAAAATCCAGCCCTAAGATAAGATCACTACATAAGTCCTTGAGCACCGAAAGCCGGGTGGAGGGATACCTGCGACCATTAAGTGTTATTTCAACCATACAAAAGCCAGAAATTCTGGTATTAAGTGATGACTGAGCCATCGCAATTGCCTGGTCCGATGGGAAAACATGTAGCTTTAACTCTGCAACAATCTGTTCCCTAATGAAACTATCAGTGCTACCTGAGTCAATTAAGGCATCTAAAGTATGTCCATTAATTGATGCTTTTGTAGCTGCATGGAATAGATTCTGAGGACAAGCAGCTGTAATTGGTGTCGTTGCACAAAGAGTGGCTGAAACTCTAGGTGTGTTTCTTCGAGAGAAAACCCGAGAGGAAGCACGATAGATTTTAGCCGGAACATCTTGATAGGCCCTTACCGGGGCAGTTCAGTAGGACTTAGCTTGATAAGCCCTCGTAGAGGCTCTTGATAGGCAAACCTTTGCAAAATGACCCTTTTTGTTGCAATGACTGCAAAACGCATTGCGAGCAGGGCAGAATTTCCGAGGGTGAAACTCATCACCACAAAAGAAGCATTTCTTAGATTGCCAAGAGGCTGCCACAGTGGGGTCATCATCCTCTTCATCAGTGAAGTCATCAGATTGATCGTCAGGGATAAAGTCCTCCCTAATAGAGTTCACCTGTGGCCTCTTAAATTGCCTGACTGTAGTTAAGGCAGCAGACCGAGGTCTGGGCACTGTATAAAGGTCTGTATTTCTTTTTGCCAGATCTAGAGAGCAAGCCATGTCATAAGCTCTCTGAAGCTCAAGTGTCTTACTTTCCAGTAGACGCTGGCGTATAAATGGGGAGGCAAGCCCGCAGATGAAAGCATCACGGATCATTTCTTCACGGTACAGCTCAGCTGAGGCCACCTGAAAGTTACAGTCCATACTAAGTCTGCGAAGCTCTTGGAGGAATTTATCAATGGATTCCTCCGGCCCTTGTTGGGCTGTAGCTAGTAGATGTCTGGCATAGACCTCATTCGGTGTCTTAGTATATAGTCTTTTAAGCGTCCGAATTGCCTCCTCGTAACTGCCCCATTCCTCGACATACTGAAATACATTCGGGGTGACACAGTTGATGAGTATCCGCAACTTTGTGTCATCATCAGCCTTGCAATATTCGAGAAAATTGTCAAACGTGCGATACCAGTGTTTCCACACCTTACCGGCTGCTGGGGTGTTTGGGTCCAAGTCAAGACGCGATGGTTTAAGGATGTTTTCCATGATGGGTGATTCCCTGGATCCTTAGTTCCGAGTTCGTCCAAAAAGTTTGAGTGCGAAGTTTTTCAAAGTTGATTAAATTGTCGTAAGAATGAGCCTTACGCGTGGTGAACTTAAAGTAAGCTTTAATCAACTAAAAAGGTGCTACATACAAAAGAGGTCTTACTCTATGCCTCTCCAGGATCCAACTGATCAGTCCAGTATTTATCCTGGACTAATCACAGGAAGTGATGCAATAAAGTTCGAGTCACAGGAAGCTGTATTGTGTTACCACATACCTTTAACTTCTTCAACTGAGTGGTAGGGTACAGGTCCATTCCTGTTTCCTCACATAGTGTGAATCTCAATCTCAGTCATAGCACTAGGATAGAGAAAGCAGGTGGAGGGCTGGAGGCATGTTCATTGGGAGAGATAGGAACATGGGAAGGAACATAAGAGCATAGCAACAGGAGTAGGCCATTCATCCCCTCATGCCTGTTCCGCTATTCAATTAGATCACAGCTGGTCTGTATCTTAACTCCATTTACCCACTTTGATTCCGTAGCCCTTAATACCCTTGCCTAACAAAAATCTATCAATCTTGGTTTTGAAATTTTCAACTGACCTCGTCGCAACAGTTTTTTGAGGGAAGAGAGTTCCAGATTTCCACTACCAGTTATGTGAAGAAGTGCTCCCTGACATCAACCCAGAATGGCCTAACTTTAATTTTAAGGTTATGCCCCCTTGTTCTGGACTCTCCCAGCAGAGGAAATAGTTTCTCTCTATCTACCCTATCAAATCCTTTAATCATCTTAAAGACCTCAATTACATTGCCCCTTAATCTTCTATGCTCGAGGGAATACAAGCCTAGTCTATGCAACCTGTCCTCATAATTTAACCCTTTTAGCCCCGATATCATTCTGGTGAATCTGCACTGCACCCCCGCCAAGGCCAATATATTCTTCCTGAGATATTGGGCCCAGAACTGAACACAGTACTCTAAATGAGGTCTAACCAGAGCTTTATAGAACTGTAGCATAACTTCCAGCCCTTTGTATTCCAGACCCCTTGAGATGAAGGGCATCATTATATTAGCCTTTTAAATTACTGTTTGCACCTGTCCACTAGCTTTTAGTATTTTTTGTACATGGATCCCTCAATGGCTCTGCTCCTCCACAGTTCCTAGAGGAGCTCCCCTGCCCTCCACCAAGTTATGGTTAGTCCCAATTTTATTCTCACTGGGAGGAAGGTGCTGCTGAGGTTCAATTTTCAACAACAACAACCACAGCTTGCATTTATATAACGCCTTTAACATAGTAAAACGTGCCAAGGAGCTTATTTTCCCTACTTGCTATGTTGTGTGTTTTTTTGTTTCTGGGGATTCCTAATAATCTGGCATTAAATGATAAAGGAAAAACAACTCGATTTACTAGGGTTGACAAAACTTTACATGTATCAGTAGATCAGAGGTGTAACCACGTATAAAAAGTTGGGGCGGGGGGGCAGCAGAGACAGATTTGAGTTTTAGAGTGGGGAAGAGATGGGCATAACCCATGCTAAAGCAATTTTTTTTTGTGGGGTGGGGGGGGGGGGTGGGAGGGTTGGGGTGGGGGAGGGGGGGAGGCGGTTCCCAAAGATTTCACTCCAAAGAAAGAAAGAACTAACTTGAGTTTCTATAGCACCTTTCACAACCTCAGGACGCCCCAAAGTGCTTTACAGACAATGAAAGCCTTTCTGAAGTGTTGTCACTGCTGTACTGCAGGGAATTAAATAATTAATTAGCAACAGCAAGTGGCATTGCACATTTCATTTAACAATACACTATTTATTTTAATATTTCACTCATGAAAAATGTAGTTTAAAGTTCTGCCAGGTGCCCCTGTTGCTACAACAAAAACAAAACCTGTTCCCCATGACCATGAGTTTCAGGCAAGTTGTAACTTATCCAAAGACCATAATTCACGTTGTTCATAATGTAAATTATGAGCTTTTCCTGTTTACTAATGAACTACTGTAGCTTACTGCCAGTCTAGTGATAGCCTTTATTTCAGGACATCACACACATTAAATGTGTGAAAACACGAGGGGAGTAAGAGGCATGGCAGTCACCAGGGCCTCATTACTGATTGTACCACAGGTTCCCAGCCTGGTGGAGGGTGATATTTCTTGATACCACGTCCTTTTACTTCAACTAGAAAACAAAACCTAACCTAATTGGTACAGACTATCATAGAGGAGACGTTCCTCTTCACTGCGCACCTGGGTAATTTGTGTTCCCCGGGTGTAGTGAAGAGGAAAGTCTCCTCTATGATAGTCTGGACCAATTAGGTTAGCTTTTGTTTTCTAGTAGGCGGAAGTCTATCACTAGTATTATAATGAGACGCGAAGGTGCGTTCCCAACCTCCCGCCTCATTTTGCTGTGGTTTTGTTCATTGGGCCAACCAGTGCAGTGACGTTTGAAGAGAGCTAGTACAGAGGTCTGCCCCTTGACCCCTGCAGAAGAGTCTAAGGACAGGCTGAAGTTAATACAGGCAAATCCCAAAATTGTTTTAAATCCTAACAGGACAATTTGAAAGAAAGAAAGGACTTGAATTTATATAGCGCCTTTCACAACCTTAGGGCGTCCCAAAGCGCTGTACAGCGAATGAAGTACTTTTGAAATGTAGTCACTGTAGTAATGTAGGAATCGTGGCAGTCAATTTGCATAGGTCCCACAAACACCAATGACATAACCAGATAATTTATTTTAGTGATGTTGGTTGATGGATAAATATTGGCCAGGACAGCGGAGAGAACTCTCCTCTTGTTCTATTAGTACCATGGGATCTTTTACCTCTATCTGAGAGGGCAGACGGGGCCTCGGTTTAATGTCTCACCTGTAAGATGCGCTCTCAATACTGCACTGAAGTGTCAGCCTAGATTATGTGCTCAAGTCTCTGGAGTGAGGCTGGAATCCACAACTGAGCCACGGCTGACACCTTGAAGTATGTGGGCCTTCTGGGTGCTGCTCTCAAGCATCAACTTCTGGGCTGGGATTCTCCTCCCAGCTGCTGAGCTTGAGTTGTGCCGCTTCTGCACCGCCAGAACCCCGAACTCGTTTCCTGGGTCGGGGTTCGTCTGATATGCACGACAGGCTGCCCAGCGGGATTCCTGCTGCCAAAGGGAAGCCATCACTGCCTGGCCGTGAAATCTCGGTGGTGCGGCAGCGGGACCACTGCTCCAGCACCAGAAAATGCGGCCAGGCAGTTAAAGGGGCAGAATCATTCGGAAGCTCAGCAGCCTAGTAGGCCCCAGCAGAGACCAAAGCATACAAAGCAAGGTAAATGGGGGTCGTAATGGAGGGAGAGAAGGCTGCTACATCGAATCCAAAGCACAGAAACAGGCCATTCGGCCCAACAAGTCTATGCCAGTGTTTATACTCCACACGAGCCTCCTCCTACTCTAATTCCCTCCCCACCCTGCCTCAATATCCCTATATTCCCTTCTCCCTCATGTACTCCCCAAGCCTCTCCTTAAGCGCATCAATGCTCATTGCTTCAACCATTCCATGTGGCAACAAGATCCACATTCTCACCAGCCTCTGTGTAAAGAAATTCCTCCTAAATTCTTCATTGTCTGTTAGTGACTATCTTATATTTATGCCCCTTTGTTTTGAACTTACGCACAAATGGAAACAGTTCCTTCACATCCACCCCAGCAAAGCCCTTCATAATTTTTAAGACTTCTATCAGGTCTCCTCTTAGTCTTCTAAATCTCAGAAAAAAACAGCCCCAGCCTGCTCACTCTTTCCTGATTGTTGCATCTCTCAAATGTGGTAACATCCTTGTATATCTTTCCTGTACATTCTCCAATGATTTAATATCCTTTTTGAAGCAGGGAAAAAACCCGGGAGAGTTCAAAAGCAGCGGGAGCAGAGCGAGAGCGCCAAAGCCCGGGAGAGTTCAAAAGCAGCGGGAGCAGAGCGAGAGCGCCAAAACCCGGGAGAGTTCAAAAGCAGCGGGAGCAGAGCGAGAGCGCCAAAACCCGGGAGAGTTCAAAAGCAGCGGGAGCAGAGCGAGAGCGCCAAAACCCGGGCGAGTTCAAAAGCAGCGGGAGCAGAGCGAGAGCGCCAAAACCCGGGAGAGTTCAAAAGCAGCGGGAGCAGAGCGAGAGCGCCAAAACCCGGGAGAGTTCAAAAGCAGCGGGAGCAGAGCGAGAGCGCCAAAACCCGGGAGAGTTCAAAAGCAGCGGGAGCAGAGCGAGAGCGCCAAAACCCGGGAGAGTTCAAAAGCAGCGGGAGCACGCTGAGGTACAAAGGTGAGTGTAAAGAAGTAAATGTAATCAAAGTGTGACGTCACCAGAAAGCAGGTAAGTGATTGGTTGGTGAGTATTTCTCTATTTCTCGCTTTTTTTCCAAACTTGAGCGTCTAAATTTAAGTGCCTTGGTGTAGATTACAAGATATAAGTGTTCCAAATTTTAAAACGAATTAATTAATTGAGATGGGAGACCAGGCAATATGTTGTTGTTGTTGTATGTGGGAGCTCGTGGACACCATTGAGGTCCAGGGTGATCACATCTGCAGCAAATGTTGGCTGCTTGAGGAACTTCAGCTCAGAGTTGATGAGCTGGAGTCCGAGCTTCAGACAATGCGACACATTAGGGAGGGGAGCGTTACCTGGACACTATGTTCCAGGAGGCAGTCACACCCACTAGAATAATTACTTCCAATTTGGCCCATGGTCAGGGACAGGAGGGTGTGACTACAAGCGAGGCAGGTATTGGGATCCAGGAGGTAGTGGTGGAGGTACCTCAGTCCTTGGCCTTGTCCAAGATTCTTGCTCCCTGTGTGGACGAGGCCAGGGACTGCAGGGAGGATGAGCAAACTGACCACAGCACCGTGGTACAGGGAGCCATTCAAGTGGAGGGAGCAAAAAGAAATGTTGTAGTGATTGCGGACAGTATAGTTAGGGGGATAGATACTGTTCTCTGCAGCCAAGAGCGTGAGTCCCGAAGGCTGTGTTGCCTGCCCAGTGCCAGGGTTAAGGACATCTCCTCTGGGCTGGAGAGAAACTTGGAGTGGGAGGGGGAAGATCCGTTGTCATGGTCCACGTAGGTACCAATGACATTGGTAGAACAAAGAAAGAGGTTCCACTGAGAGAGTATGAGCAGCTAGGGGCTAAATTAAAAAGCAGAACCACAAAGGTAATAATCTCTGGATTACTACCTGAGCCACGAGCGAATTTGCATAGGGTAAATAAGATCAGAGAAATGAACGAGTGGCTCAAAGACTGGTGTGGGAGAAATGGGTTTCAATTTGTGGGGCACTGGCACCAGTACTGGGATAAGAGGGAGCTGTTCCGTTTGGACGGGCTTCACTTGAACCATGCTGGGGCTCGAGTCCTGACAAATCGAATAACTAGGGCTGTAGAGAGGGCTTTAAACTAAATAGTGGGGGGGGGAGGATCCAGGTGAGCGGGAAAATAAAAAGTCAATGAGAAATGAGAAAGCAATAGAGCAGGCTAGAGATGGGGGAAATAATAACCAGAGTGTGACAGGAAGGGACAGAATGTTTAAAAATAAGAGTGTAACAGAAAAAAAGGCCAAAACAAGGAAAAATGGTAAAAAGACAAAGTTAAAAGCTTTATATCTGAATGCACGCAGCATTCGTAACAAGATAAATGAGTTGACGGCACAAATAGATACAAATGGGTATGATCTGATTGCCATTACAGAGACGTGGTTGCAAGGCGACCAGGGCTGGGAACTGAATATTCCAGGGTATATGATAATTCGGAAGGATAGAAAGAAAGGAAAGGGAGGTGGGGTGGCTTTGTTGGTAAAAGATGGGATCAGTGCAGTGGTGAGAAGTGATATTGGCTCAGAAGATCAAGATGTAGAATCGGTTTGGGTGGAGATAAAAAATAATAAGGGGGAAAAGTCTCTGGTGGGCGTAGTCTACAGGCCCCCGAACAGTAGCAATGCTGTTGGACAGAGTATAAATCAACAAATAATGGAGGCCTGTAAAAAAGGTACGGTAATAATCATGGGTGATTTTAATCTCCATATTGATTGGACAAATCAAATTGGCCATGGTAGCCTGGAGGAGGAGTTCATAGAGTGCATCCGGGATGTTTTCCTAGAACAGTATGTAATGGAACCAACCAGGGAGCAGGTTATCTTGGATCTGGTACTGTGTAATGAGACAGAATTAATAAATGATCTCATAGTAAAGGATCCTCTAGGAAAGAGTGATCATAGCATGGTTGAATTTCAAATTCAGTTGGAGGGTGAGAAAGTTGTATCCCAAACCAATGTCCTGATCTTAAACAAAGGCAATTATAATGGCATGAGGGCAGAACTGGCCAAGGTGGACTGGAAAAACAAATTAAAGGGTAAGAAAGTTGAAATGCAGTGGCGGACATTTAAGGAGATATTTCATAACTCTCAACAAAAATATATTCCAGTGAGAAAGAAAGATTTTAAGAGAAGGGAGCACCATCTGTGGCTAACTAAGGAAGTAAAGGATGGTATCAAATTGAAAACGAAGGCATACAATGTTGCCAAGACTGGTGGGAGACCAGAGGATTGGGAATTTTTTTAAACCAACAAAGGATGACTAAAAATATATTAAAGAGAGAGAAGATGAATTATGAGAGTAAGCTGGCAAGAACCATTAAAACAGATAGTAAGAGCTTCTACAGGTATATAAAAAGGAAGAGAGTAGCTAAAGTAAATGTTGGTCTCTTAGAGGATGAGACTGGGGAATTAATAATGGGGAACGGGGAAATGGCAGAGACTCTGAACAAATATTTTGCATCTGTCTTCACTGTAGAAGACACTAACAACATCCCAATAATGGATAATCAAGGGGCCACAGGGAGTGGGGAACTAAAGACAATCACTAAGGAAATAGTACTTGGTAAAATAATGGGACTAAAAGACGACAAGTCCCCTGGACCAGATGGCCTGCATCCCAGGGTCTTAAAAGAAGTGGCTGCAGAGATAGTGGATGCATTGGTTGCAATATACCAATATTCCCTGGACTCTGGAGAGATGCCAGCAGATTGTAAAACCGCTAATGTAACACCCCTATTTAAGAAAGGAGGGAGACAGAAAGCAGGAAACTATAGACCAGTTAGCCTAACATCTGTTGTTGGGAAAATGCTGGAGTCCTTCATTAAGGAAGCAGTAGCAGGACATTTAGAAAAACATACTGCAATCAAACAGAAGTCAGCATGGTTTTAGGAAAGGGAAATCATGTTTAACAAATTTGCTGGAGTTCTTTGAGGATGTAACAAGCAGGGTGGACAAGGGTGAGCCATTGGATGTGCTGTATTTGGATTTCCAGAGGGCATTCAATAAGGTGCCACATAAAAGGTTACTGCATAAGATAAGAGCTCACGGAGTTGGGGGTAATATATTACCATGGATAGAGAATTGGCTAACTAACAGAAAGCAGAGAGTCGGGATAAATGGGTAATTTTCTGGTTGGCAAACGGTAACTAGTAGGGTGCCACAAGGATCGGTGCTGGGGCCCCAACTATTTACAATCTACATTAATGACTTGAATGAAGGGATCGAGTGTAATGTAGCCAAGTTTGCAGATGATACAAAGATGGGTGGGAAAGCAAGTTGTGCAGAGGACTCAAAGGGCTGGATTTTCATTGACCCATGGAGGCGGGTTTGGAGGCATGTGGGGGGTTAAAATTGTGAAAACTGGCGGACGGGCACAAGTCCGCCTCCATCCCGCCTCCACGCAATTTTCATTAAATCGTGTCTGCTGGTCCCGACTCCGTCCAGCCTTTAAGAGGCGGAATAGGCTGTTAAGGCCCTTAACAAGCACTAAATTGGCTCTATAATGCCATTTTGAAAGGCTTTTGTGATTTTAACCCTTGATCTATGTGAAGCACGCCTGTTCTGAACCACGATTGTGAAACCTGGCGGGAGCACATTTGGATAGCTGACTGTCAGCTGCAGGTCCACTATTACAACGGAGATGTGTATTAGGTCTGAAAGTCACCTCTGCTGCTGCTGCATTGAAGGTCTTCAGAGACTGCCTGGCCTTTGCTGTGAGAGGACCTGGATGCAAAAAAAATAATATCTCTCTCTCTCTCCTTAGAGCTGCTGCTCATTTTGCATCCAGGTCCTCTCACAGCAAAGGCCAGGCAGTCTCTGATCTGCAATGCAGCAGCAATGATGACATCATCAGAGGCGACTTTCAGACTGAAACCACGAAATGGTTCATGGGTTCCCACATGCTGGAACTCAATTGCCCAATTAGGTGAAAATTGCATCAATCTCCCACATCCAATTGCAGTCGTGTGGATAACACGAAATGCGGATGACACAACCCCAACCCGCCCCAGTATCAAAATCCAGCCCAAAGAATCTGCAAAGGGATATAGACAGGCTAGGTGAGTGGGCAAACATTTGGCAGATGGAGTATAATGTGGGAAAGTGCGAGGTTATCCACTTTGGCAGGAAAAATAAAAAAGCAAACTATTATTTAAATGGAGAGAGATTTTAAAATGCTACAGTTCAGAGGGACCTGGGGGTCCTTGTGCATGAAACACAAAAAGTTGGCATGCAGGTACAGCAAGTAATCAAAAAGGCAAATGGAATGTTGGCCTTTATTTCAAGGGGGTTGGAGTATAAAAGCAGGGAAGTCCTGCTACAACTGGACAAGGTATTGGTGAGACCACACCTTGAGTACTGCATACAGTTTTGGTCTCCTTATTTAAGGAAGGATATACTTGCATTGGAGGCAGTTCAGAGACGATTCACTAGGGTGATTCCAGAGATGAGGGGTTTGACTTATGAGGAAAGGTTGAGCAGGCTGGGCCTATACTCATTGGAATTTAGAAGAATGAGAGGTGATCTTATCGAAACATATAAGATACTGAGGGGGCTCGACAGGGTAGATGCAGAGAGGATGTTTCCCCTCATGGGAAAATCTAGAACTCAGGGGCAGTCTCAGAATAAAGGGTCGCCCTTTTAGAACTGAGATGAGGAGGAACTTCTTCTCTCAGAGGGTCATAAATTTGTGGAATTCTCTGCCCCAGAGAGCCGTGGAGGCTGGGTCATTAAATACATTTAAAGTGGAAGTAGACAAATTTTTGCAAGATTAGGGAGTGAAGGGTTATGGGGAGCGGGCTGGGAAGTGGCTTTGAGTCCTAGATCAGCCATGATCTTATTGAATGGCGGAGCAGGCTTGAGGGGCCAAGTGGCCTATTCCTGCTCCTATTTCTTATGTTCTTATGTTCTTAGAACTGCACACAGTACTCTAAGCGTCGTCGAACCGAGTTTCTATATACATTTAACATGCCTTCTTTCTTTTGTATGTTATTTCTCTAGAAATGAACCCCAGTACTTAGTTTACAGTCTTTTTAGCTTTATCAACTTATGTTGCTACTTTTAGCGATAGCTGGATTTTTTTTATTTGTTCCTGGGTTGTGGGCATCGCTGGCAAGGCCAACATTTATTGCCCATCCCTATTTATTGCCCATCTGTACAAGCTACAAGGCTCTCTCCTTCAGGGGGGACCTCAGGGCTGTTACTGTTGCTTCTCGGGGCCTGCCCAGGAAATGGTGGTAACACAAGCGGATGTGAGGGAAATGCACTGGAGACCAATTCCCCGTGCCCACTGCTTTCATTTATATGCAGCAGGCTGGGATGGAGAGGCCAGTGGCAATTCCGGTGGGGGTGGGTGGTGTGATGGCAATAGGCCGCACTGCCTGCATTTTCCTTCACTCTCCACCGTCATCCCACCCAATTTCAGGGGGGATTGCAGTGAAGAATCTGGAGTCTGTACTCCACTCTTTTTGCATTCGATATACGCGCGCATGTGTGTGTGTGATTTGGAGCAGGATCAGTCAACTTGATCATAAAATCACAAACATTATTGGCTGCTCTTCTGGTTGACCATCAAACATTAACTTTGAGAAAGTATTTGTAGAGGTCAGGTCGTGTATGCTAATGGTGCCACCAGTAGCTGAGTGCAGTCCACGGCACTCCATTACAATAAGTAAGATATTTTCACTGTGGCCTTTGGCACAATTCTTTTGTTGGTTAGAGCTGTGATGTCAAGAATCCAGCCGTCAGTTTTTATTTTCCAAAAATTGCAATAATCTCAGTTACAGTACGAATTAACAATGAGAAATAAAATTCAATAATTTCTATAAACAAAAATAAAGATACAGCACTACGTGTAAAATAAAGGATATAGAGAAGGTGCAAAAAAAGTTTTGCAAGGATGATACCGGAATTGAGAGGTTGTAACTATCAGGGAGACTGAACAAGCTGTGGCTCTTTTCTCTAGAAAAGTGAAGGCTGAGGGATGACCTAATAGAGATCTTTAAAATTATGAAGAGGTTTGATAGGGTAGACATGGAGAAGATGTTTCCACTTGTGGGGGAGTCACAAAACTAGAGGGCACAAATGATAGAATGATACAGCATAGAAGGAGGCCATTCGGCTCATTGAGCCTCTGCCGGCTCTTTGAACGAGCTATCCGATTAGTCCCATTCCCCTGCCCTTTCCCCATAGCCCTGCAAATTTTTCTTCTTCAAGTATTTATCCAATTCCCTTTTGAAAGTTATTATTGAATCTGCTTCCACCACCCTTTTAGATAGTACATTCCACATCATAACAACTCGCTGCGTGAAATTTTTTATCTTCATGTAAACACTGGTTCTTTTGCCAATTACCTTAAATCTGTGTCCTCTGGTTACTGACTCTTCTGCCACTGGAAACAGTTTCTCCTTATTTACTCTATCAAGACCTTTCATGATTGTAATATATATAAGATATAAAAAAGTCACTAATAAATCCAATAAGGAATTCAGGAGTGTAATAGAGCCACCTGGTGGATTACTGATGTATATAAAAATAAAGCCATATGCAGTACAGTTCTTACCGGAAGCCATGTTGTGCTGTTGTGTATATATGCTGTGTCTCGAGATATCACAGAATTGGTAATGAGGATGCGATTGCGGATTCCCTAGCTGAAATTTTTGTTGGAGGATAATCCTGCTAACCGACGGAGGGACTGTTAGAGGTTCTTCGTTTTGCAGAAAAACTTAAAAATCTGAGGTAAATTTTGAGCACACGTGGCTGAACTGTCGACGTTGCCAGAGTCCATATGGCCGCGCCTATGGGAATAATAGGGCACTTGAGTGAGTTGCATCATGAGCGAGAAACTTTCGGAGCATATGTGGAGTGGCTAGAAATGTTTTTCACCGCGAATAGTATCGTCGAAGTCCCCGATGATGTAAACCGTAACCGGGCGGTTAGAGAAATGAAACGGGCTTTTTTTTGACTGAAGCAGGCCCCGAGGTGTATGAAACCCTGAAAAACTTGCTTGTTCCCGCCAAGCCGAAGGACACGCCACTGAAGGAGATCCTAACCAAGTTAGAACAGAACTACAGTCCTGAGCGCTTAGAAATTGCAAAAGTTATAGTTTTGGAACACGCGATCAATTAAATAATGAGGGTATCAGTGAGTACATTGCAGCTTTAAAAAAGCTATCCATTCACTGTCATTTCAGAAACTTTCAGGACCGAGCTTAGCGTGACCGCTTTGTTTGTGGGTTGAAAAATGAATGTATCAGAAGTAAATTGTTGACAACCCGTAACTTGACTTAGCTTGTCAGACAGCTATGACAATGGATATGGCCGACCGATTCTCCCGAAAGTTCCGCGCCATTTCCAGTCATCAGACAACTGAGGTGAATTGGCTGCAGACTAAAAGTAAAAGGCAGTTGGGCCCCAAGGCCTCAGCAACTGGCCAAGGTAACAGTGCATTGAAGTCATGCTATCAGTGCCTGGGACAACAAATCGCTCAAAGCTGTGCATATGTGAAGGCAGAGTGTTTCATAGAGTCATAGAGTTATACAGCACAGAAAGAGGCCCTTTGGCCCATCGTGTCCATGCCGGCTATCAAGCCCTGTCTATTCTAATCTCTTTTTCCAGCACTCGGTCCGTAGCCTTGTATGCTATGGCATTTCAAGTGGTCATCTAAATACTTCTTGAATGTTGTGAGGGTTCCTGCCTCTACCACCCTTTCAGGCAGTGAGTTCCAGATTCCAACCACCCTCTGGGTGAAAATGTTTTTCCTCAAATTCCCTCTAAACCTTCTGCCCCTTACCTTGAAACTAAGCCTCCTGGTTATTGACCCCTCTACTAAGGGGAAAAGTTCCTTTCTATCTACCCTATCTATGCCCCTCATAATTTTGAACACCTCAATCAGGTCCCCCCTCAGCCTTCTCTGCTCTAAGGAAAACAACCCCAGCCTGTCCAGTCTCTCTTCATAGCTGAAGCGCTCCAGCCCAGGTAACATCCTGGTGAATCTCCTCTGCACCCTCTCCAATGCAATCACATCCTTCCTATAGTGTGGCGACCAGAACTGCACACAGTATTCCAGCTGTGGCCTAACTAGCGTTTTGTACAGCTCCATCATAACCTCCCTGCTCTTATATTCTATGCCTCGCCTAATGAAGGCAAGTATCCCATATGCCTTTTTAACCACCTTATCTACCTGTCCTGCTGCCTTCAGGGATCTATGTACATGCACACCAAGGTCTCTCTGATCCTCTGTTCTTCCTAGGATCCTACCATTCATTGTGTATTCCCTTGCCTTGTCAGTCCTCCCAAAATGCATCACCTCACACTTTTCAGGGTTAAATTCCATTTGCCACTGTTCTGCCCATTTAACCAACCCGTCTATATCGTCCTGTAGCCTGAGGCTTCCCTCCTCGCTATTTACCACTCCACCAATTTTCGTGTCATCTGCGAACTTACTGATCATACCGCCTACATTCATATCTAAATCATTAATGTACACTACAAACAGCAAAGGACCCAGCACCGATCCCTGCGGTATACCACTGGACACAGGCTTCCAGTCACAAAAACAACCTTCGACCATCACCCTCTGCCTCCTGCCACTAAGCCAATTTTGGATCCAATGTGCCAAATTGCCCTGGATCCCATGGGCTCTTACCTTCTTGACCAGTCTCCCATGTGGGACTTTGTCAAAAGCCTTACTGAAGTCCATGTAGACTACATCAACTGCACTACCCTCATCCACACACCTAGTCACCCCCTCGAAAAATTCAATCAAATTGGTTAGACATGATCTCCCCCTGACAAAGCCATGCTGATTATCCTTGATTAATCCTTGCCTCTCCAAGTGGAGACTAATTCTGTCCCTCAGAATTTTTTCCAATAATTTCCCTACCACTGATGTTAGGCTCACTGGCCTGTAATTCCCTGGTTTATCCCTACTACCCTTCGTGAACAATGGCACTACGTTAGCTTTCTACTGCAAGAAAACTGGGCATCATTGGATCGTTTAAACTAAAATGGCAGGGGGTTGGGAACCTGTGCAGGGAAACAGAGGAAAGGGAAGCAAGGATAGAAACAAAAGACAGGAAGGAGAAAAGCAAAAGTGGAAGGCAGAGAAATCAAGGGTGTAAATCAAACAGGGCTACAGTAAATAATAATTCTAAAAGGACTAAGGGGTAGAAATTAGGTCGCGCCCCATTTGGGGCGCAAATATCGTCCGCGCGCAAATATTAGCGCCTGGCGCTAATTATCGGCACTGACAGGAAACTTCACTTTTACCGCCCCGGGAGGTGAGTGGAGCGCTAAATTAGGCGCTGCACACCTCTCTTAAGGCGCAAAGGCCTAGGAGTGAGGCGCTAACTCAGCGCACAAGCGCAGCGCAGCTGCTGCCAGTTAGCGAGGGAACACAGACACACTGGCGCCGGACACTTCTTAAAGCGGGGGGGGCCACTTGCTCCCCAGCCACACCCTGCTCATTGCAGCCTTGAATCTCAGCCTGGAGAGACCTGTAATCCATTTTGCTGCCAAGCATGGAGAGGGTGAGAGAACGCGCTCATCGCTTCACCGAGCGGGCCTTGGATGCTCTGGTTGACGCAGTGGAGCGCAGACGATGCATGCTGTTCCCAGAGAGTGGCAGGAGGCCTTTGCCACGCGAGTTCAGAAGAGTGTGGAGGGAGGTGGCTCAGAGCGTCTCCTCCAGGAGCATGGTGCCCAGGACCCATGTCCAGTGCCGCAAAAAGTTCAACGACCTCACTCGGGTCGTCAGGGTGAGTGGCTTTTTCTCAATACCTCTCCATCCCTCCATCTCAACCTCACTATATGGCCAGAGGGTCTTAAAACCCCAATGCACAACACTCATCCAACACCTATGGCCCTTTCATCAAACACACACACACATTCCACACTTTGCATACAGTAAGGGCTATTCACCTATGGGAGGCACATCAGGCAAGACCATGGCTGCATATTGTAAGGGCTATTCACCTATGGGAGGCACATCAGGCAAGACCATGGCTGCATATTGTAAGGGCTATTCACCTATGGGAGGCACATCAGGCAAGACCATGGCTGCATACAGTAAGGGCTATTCACCTATGGGAGGCACATCAGGCAAGACCATGGCTGTATATTGACTCAGATGCTGTCCTTTTTCTTGCAGGCTAAGCTGGCTCATAATCGGAGACAGCAGCAACGGACGGGTGGAGGGCGGCTTCAGCTGCAACCCCTCAGCGATCTGGAGGAGCGCGTCCACAGGATTGTGGCAAGCCGGGTGATCGGTCCCGTCGCCACTGGAGACGCCGACCCCGTTGTGGACAGCAATGGTAAGGTCATCACCTTTTTGTCCTCTGTCCTTCCACTTGTCCCTCACAATACCAGCCTTTGACACTTTCAATCCAACTTGCTAACTCGCTGCATTATTCCTCCCTTACTGCCACCCTGTCCTCACGCTAAAGCCACTCTTGTACCTCCCTGCTTTCAGATGGTGATTCACCAGCTGAGGAGATGGTCCCTGAAGCTGCCACTGGGAGTGATGCTGCAGCTGAGGAGGAAGAGGAAGCCGGAGCATCAGTGCCACCCTCTCCCGAGGAAGCCCATGGCCACACTGGGAACACGCCGTCCCCGGAGGGGAGCAGGGGGGAAGGGGCTGATGATGGTGAAGTTCCAGGACCCAGCGGGCTGCAGCAACGCCATGGGGGGGGGGAGGGAAGAACGGGGGAGCAGGGGGGAAGGGGCTGATGATGGTGAAGTTCCAGGACCCAGCGGGCTGCAGCAACGCCATGGGGGGGGGGGGGAGGGAAGAACGGGGGAGCAGGGGGGAAGGGGCTGATGATGGTGAAGTTCCAGGACCCAGCGGGCTGCAGCAACGCCATGGGGGGGGGGAGGGAAGAACGGGGGAGCAGGGGGGTAGGGGCTGATGATGGTGAAGTTCCAGGACCCAGCGGGCTGCAGCAACGCCATGGGGGGGGGGGGAGGGAAGAACGGGAGCCTTCTCCCCAGAGGGAGAGTATGCCAGACACTCCTAATGCAATGGATGCAGAGGAGGAGCGGCTGATTGCAGAAATGAACAGCCAGGCGGTGGTCATGCACACTGAGCTCATGGGTGCAGTGGGAAGGGTGCCCGAATGCATTGAGGCACTGGCAAGGAGTGTGGAGCACTTCGCTGTAGCACAGGCGGATGCCACACTAAAGCTTACTGCTGCAATTCAGTCACTGGCTGCCAGGAACCCATCTGAGCCTGCTCTCATGCAGACTCAGATTGAGGCCACGCGAGCACTGACTGCTGCCATCCTCGATGGTTCGTGCACATGTCCCCGGGGCTGTCACCGCGCCGCAGCAGGCCAGCAATCTGTTCTCAGGCAAATTGCTCCGGATGCTGAAGTGCTGCCCCGTGGGAGTGCCAGTGTGTCGGGCGAGCAGGGAGTTGCTGTCCTCTCTCACGATGACAGCATTCCTGCTGCCAACACTGTCACTTCTCCACTGCACTTGCCACCGCCTGTAGGACAGACTGCTGCCGCCCATGCAGAGTTGGTGCAGTCTGCAGCCGGGCCCTCCAGGCCCAGAAGTGGTCGAGGCCGTCCTTCAGGGGCATCTGCAGTGTCAGGGTCTGACAAGCAGCAGCCTTCCACCAGCCTTGCTGCAGCCACTGAGGTCCCATTACGGAGGAGCAGTAGGGTTAGAAGGGGGGAAGTGCGCAAGGGAAGGAGATCACCCTCGAAGGGCAAAAAGTAGGAGGTGTGCCAAAATGCTGGTCATTTTTTTATTAAAGGCCGAGGTTCATGGCCCAACTTTTGTTTAGTGTTTTGGACATTATCTCCAGGTTGTGAGAACCAGTTATGTTACTGACTGTTTTTTTGTGTTTATTTCTATGAGTTTGTCATGAGGAATTGACACACACAGAGTTTGTACAATAAATAAGTTTCTGTATTCAAAATATACATGGCTGGTGGTTGGAATTATTGGTGCCTTGGCCGGCTTAGGGGTTGCGTGCTGGGTTGATTCGTGTTTGTAGCACTGGCAGGGGCCCTAGAAGCGGCTTGCTATTAGTCGTTGACGGACGGCCCTTGCAGTTTGACCATTGTGGGCCGCCCTCCTGCCTTGGTGCTGCTGCTGATCATCGTCCTCGGCCTGTTCCTCCTCTTCCTCCTCCTCCTCTTGTGGTGCTGCAAGGCCTGGTGGCATTGGCTGCGTCCTGAGGATTGCCATGTTGTGCAACATGCAGCACACCACTACGAATTTGGAAACTTGCTCAGGCGAGTACTGCAGGGCTCCTCCGGAATGGTCCAGACAGCGGAATCGTTGTTTGAGCACGCCGATTGTGCGCTCAATAATGTTCCTGGTTGCTTGTTGGCTTTCCTGGTACCGCAGCTCAGCAGGGGTGTTTGGCGCACGGAGCGGTGTCATCAGCCAGGTGCTCAATGCGTACCCCTTGTCCCCCAGAAGCCAACCAACTGGCTGATGCGGTGCCTCGAAAAGTTCTGCCACAGTACTCTGGCGCAGGATGAAAGCATCGTGGCAGCTGCCCGGATAGTGGGCATTGACAGCGAGAATCACCTGTCTGTGGTCACAGACCAACTGCACATTCAAGGAATGGAACCCCTTTCTGTTCCGGAACTCCTCTGCATTCTCTCGCGGAGCACGCAAAGCCACATGCGTGCAGTCAATGGCGCCCTGCACCATGGGGAAGCCTGCTACCCTCGCAAAGCCCATAGCACGGTCATGCTGCTTGTCTGGGGTCATAGGGAAGGAGATGAAGTCTCGTCTCCTTGTGAAGAGGGCATTGGTGACCTGCCGGATGCAGCGATGCACCGCAAACTGGGAGATATTGGCGAGGTCCCCAACAGCAGCTTGGAATGAGCCAGTGGCGTAGAAGTTCAAGGCCACTGTGACCTTCACTGCCACCGACAGAGACGTCCTGGACCTCAGCTGAGGCTGCAGATCTGGCTGCAGCAGGTGGCAGAGCTCAGTGACCACCTCCTTGCTGAATCGCAGCCTTCGCAAACACAGCTCCTCGGACATGTGGATGTAGGAGAGCTGTTCACGATATACCCTGGGAGGGTAAGCTCTCCTGTACATGCGCCTGATGGGCCTCCTCCGTCTGGCCATCATTGCCACTCTCTGTCTGCGTCTCACTCTGCTCCGATTGAGCTGGAGCAGGACGACGCCCCCAATCATTGCAGCCCCCATCTTCTCTTTGCCCGAAAAGTAATGAGGTACAGCAACGAAAGTAGCAGCAAAGTTAGGATGAACTAGGCAAAACTACCTCACAAAGCGTTGAGTCAATGTAGAGGTCTCTCTCTCTCTCTCTCCGAATCTCTCTCTCTCTCAGAACGAGTGGTGCATAAATGTCGACCACAGAAAAAGACAGGAAGAGGCCCCCTTTAAATAGCGCCCCCCCCAGCCCCAGACCGATTGATAACGTTCCAGTCTTCCGGTCGTTGGAAGCGCCAGGCGGTAAGGCAGGGGGCGCCACTCAATTTCCGCTCCGGGGCGCCCCAAGGGCGTTGCACCACGGACTGACGTCACAATCTGCGCGCGCAGGTGGTCGCAGCGGTAAGTTTTAGCGCCGCCGCACAATCTCAAGTTAAGTTCTCGAGCGGCGCAAACAGCACTGCGCCCGGGCGTTAGCGCCTTAACGCCCCATTAGCGCCCATTTAAGGCGCTAACGGGAGGCGCAACCAACTGAATTTTTACCCCTAAGAGTGTTAAAAAAACAAGCCTGAAGGCTTTGTGTCTTAATGCGAGGAGCATTCGTAATAAGGTGGATGAATTAGCTGCGCAAATAGATGTAAACAGATATGATATAATTGGGATTACGGAGACATGGCTCCAGGGTGACCAAGGCTGGGAATTCAACATCCAGGGGTATTCAATATTCAGGAAGGACAGACAAAAAGGAAAAGGAGGTGGGTAGCATTGCTGGTTAAAGAGGAGATTAACACAATAGTAAGGAAGGATATTAGCTCTGATGATGTGGAATCTGTATGGGTAGAGCTGAGAAATACCAAGGGGCAGAAAACGTTAGTGGGAGTTGTATACAGACCCCCAAACAGTAATGCTGAGGTTGGGGATGGCATTAAATGGGAAATTAGAGATGCGTGCAATAAGGGCACAGCAGTTATCATGGGTGACTTTAATCTGCATATAGATTGGGCTAACCAAATTAGTAACAATACTGTGGAGGAGGAATTCCTAGAGTGTATACGGGATGGTTTCCTGGACCAATATGTCGAGGAACCAACTAGAGATCAGGCCATCTTAGACTGGGTATTATGTAATGAGAAAGGATTAATTAGCAATCTTGTTGTGCGAGGCCCCTTGGGGAGGAGCGATCATAATATGATAGAATTCTTCATTAAGATGGAGAGTGAAGTAGTTGACTCAGAGACTAGGGTCCTGAATTTAAATAAAGGAAACTACGATGCTATGTGGCGCGAGTTGGCTAGGATGGATTGGGGAGCGTTACTTAAAGGGTTGACGGTGGATAGGCAATGGCAAACATTTAAAGATCGCATGGATGAACTACAGAATTTGTTCATCCCAGTTTGGCATAAAAATAAAACAAAAAAGGTGACTCAACCGTGGTTAACAAGGGAAATTAGGGATAGCATAAGATCCAAGGAGAGGACATATAAATTGGCCAGAAAAAGCAGCAAACCTGAGGATTGGGAGCAGTTTAGGATTCAGCAAAGGAGGACAAAGGGATTAATTAAGAGGGGGGAAAATAGAATATGAGAGGAAGCTTTCAGGGAACATAAAAACTGACTGTAAATGCTTCTATAGATATGTGAAGAGAAAAAGATTGGTGAAGTCAAGCGTAGGTACCTTGCAGTCAGAATCAGGGGAATTTATAATGGGGAACAAAGAAATGGCTGACGAATTAAATACATACTTTGGTTCTGTCTTCACAAAGGAGGACACAAATAAACTCCCAGAGATGTCGGGAACATAGGATCTAATGAGAGGGAGGAATTGAATGAAATCACTATTTGTAGGGAAATGGTGTTAGGGAAATTGACGGGATTGAAGGCCAATAAATCCCCAGGGCCTGATAATCTACATCCTAGGGTACTTAAGGAAGTGGCCCTAGAAATAGTAGATGCATTGCTGGTCATCTTTCAAAATTCTATAGACTCTGGAACAGTTCCCATGGATTGGAGGGTAGCGAATGTAACCCCACTATTTAAAAAAGGTGGTAGAGAAAAAACGGGGAATTATAGACTGGTAAGCCTGACATCGGTAGTGGGCAAAATGCTAGCCTCCATTATAAAAGATGTAATAGCAGAGCACTTGGAAAACAGTGACAGGATTGGACAAAGTCAACATGGATTTACAAAAGGGAAATCATGCCTGACTACTGGTAGAATAGATAAGGGAGAACCAGTGGATGTGGTGTATTTGGATTTTCAGAAGGCTTTCGATAAGGTCCCGCATAAGAGATTAGCGTGCAAAGTTAAAGCACATGGGATTGGGGGTGAGGTACTGATTTGGATAGAGAACTGGTTGGCAGGCAGGAAGCAAAGAGTTGGAATAAACGGGTCTTTTTCCGAGTGGCAGGCAGTGACTAGTGGGGTACCGCAGGGATCAGTGCTAGGACCCCAGCTATTCACAATATATATTAATGATCTAGACGAGGGAACTAGATGTAATATCTCCAAGTTTGCAGATGACACAAAGCTGGGTGGGCGTGTGTGCTAGGAGGAAGATGCAGAGAAACTCCAGTATGATTTGGACAGGCTGGGTGATTGGGCAGATGCAGTATAATGTGGATAAATGTGAGGTTATCCACTTTGGTGGCAAAAACAGGAAGGCAGATTATTATCTGAACGGCAATAGATTGGGAAAAGGGGAAGTGCAACGAGACCTGGGTGTCCTTGTGCACCAGTCGCTGAAGGTAAGCATGCAGGTGCAGCAGGCGGTTAAGAAGGCAAATGGTATGTTGGCCTTCATAGCGAGAGGATTCGAGTACAGGAGCAAGGACGTCTTGCTACAGTTGTACAGGGCCTTGGTGAGACCACACCTTGAGTATTGTGTGCAGTTTTGGTCGCCTTATCTGAGGAAGGATGTTCTTGCCATGGAGGGAGTGCAGCGAAGATTTACCAGACTGATACCTGGGATGGCAGGAATGACGTATGAAGAGTAATTGGGCCGATTGGGCTTATATTCGCTAGAGTTTCGAAGACTGAGAGGGGATCTCATTGAAACTTATCAAATTCTAACAGGACTAGACAGACTTGATGCAGGAAGGACGTTCCCGATGGCGGGGGAGTCCAGAACCAGAGGTCACAGTCTAAGGATAAGCCATTTAGTACTGAGATGAGGAGGAATTTCTTTACCCAGAGAGTGGTGAACCTGTGGAATTCTCTACCACAGAAGGCAGTTGAGGCCAATTCATTAAATATATTCAAGAAGGAGATAGATATATTTCTTAAGGCTAAAGGGATCAAGGGATATGGGGAGAAAGCAGGGACAGGGTACTGAATTTGGATGATCAGCCATGATCTTATTAAATGGCGGAGCAGGCTCGAGGGGCCGAATGGCCTACTCCTGCTCCTATCTTCTATGCTTCTATCTTGCAAAGGTGACAGAAGAGTAAACCAACTGGCAGTACTAGAAAGTAGAAATCGCCAGACACTACAAACCGTTGAAGAGAAGCAGCAGGACAAGGAGTTTCTGGAGATTCACGTCATCAGGAGCATGAAGGTATCTAACAGCGATTCACGAGGTATCGTCATCCAAGCCGATGTCGCAGGAATCAGGATACCCATGGAAATCGACACTGGTGCATCCGTGAGCGTAGTACCAGAATCACTAAGTTGCGTGATTATCGACTAGAGAAAGCGAAGCTAGAGCTGTGAGGCTACTCAGGAGAGCAAATTCCTGTAGTAGGAAGTGTCACCATCCCAGTGAAATACAAGGATCAGTGTCAGAGCTTGCCTCTCATAGTAATGGCAGGAGACAAGCCTGCCTTAATAAGTAGAAATTGGTTGGGATCACTGAGGCTGGACTGGAATGTGATTTTTCGTGTGGAAGCGAAATTTGCATCGAAAGACGATGTCATCAAGCAGTATCCGAAGGTGTTCAATGAATCAGTCAGTCCGATCCAAGTCAGAGTGCAGAAGGATGCAAGACCAGTTTACTGCAAGCCACAGCCCGTACCATATGCACTCAAGGAGAAAGTTGCGCAAGAACTCAAAAGACGAGAAACTGAGAACATTTGTTCACAGCGCTGACAGGTGGCCAGATCTTTTCGAAGTTAGATCTAACAAATGCCTACCTACAACTTGAGTTAGATGAAGAGTCCAAGTCATGCTTGACTCACCGAGGCCTATATCAATTCAATAGGCTACCATTTGGAGTGTCTTCTGCCCCCGACATATTCCAGGGGGTGATGAACTAAATTTTGTAAGGGATTGAAGGGGTAGTGTGTTATTTGGATGACATACTCATTTCAGCACCAAACAGGCAAATCCATGATGAGGTGTTGAATGAAGTGCTCGAACAGCTAGAGAAGCACAGTACGAGTGACAGGTCACAAGTGTGAGTTGTTTCAAAACTCAGTGGAGTAATTAGGGCACAGAGTAGACAAAGATGGTTTACATTCAACCAAGGGAAAGCTGGATGCAATCAGAAATGCACCCACTCCCAAGAATGTCTCTGAACTTCGTTCATTTTTGGGTCTTTTGAATTATTACGGAAAGTTCCTCCCAAATTTGGCTACATTGTTACATCCACTGAATGAACTGTTGAGAAAACAGGTCCCTTGGAAGTGGTCAAAAGAATGCGACACAACATTCAAAGAGTGTAAAAGCCAGTTAGTATAGAGTGCCATGTTAGTTCACTATGATGTATCGAAGGAGATCAAGCTAGCGTGTGGCACCTCTGTATGGAGTTGGGGCAGTGATCTCTCATGTACTAGATAGTGGGGAGGAGAGACCAATTGCTTTAGCTTCACGCACTCTCAGTGCCAGTGAGCGTAATTATGCGCAGATCGAAAGGGAAGCTTTGTCATTGATTTTTGGGGTCAAGAAGTTTCACAAATACTTCTTTGGTCATAAGTTCACCATAGTTACTGACCATAAGCCCCTGACAGAAATCCTCCATCCAAAGTCCCCAGTTCCAACCTTAGCTGCAGCCTGAATGCAGAGATGGGCTTTGATTTTGTCAGCGTATACGTATGACATTGAGTACAGACGATCAGCTGATCACAGTAATGCTGATGCTATGTCCAGGTTGCCATCCCCATCACAAGTTATACACAATAAGGAAGAAGTGTTCTATTTCTCATACATTGATGAGCTGCCAGTCACAGCTGAAGAGGTTGGTAGGGCAACCGAACGTGACCCAATTATGTCAAAAGTGTATGATTACATAGCAAATGGATGGCCAAACAAGGTATCAGAGGAAGATATCCATCCATACTTCGTTCGTAGGAATGAATTGTCAGTGGATAAAGATTGTATCCTGTGGGAAGCAAGAGTGGTTATCCCAAATAGGTTCAGGTCTAAATTGTTAGGAGGTCTTCATGACCAGCACCTGGGAATGTTCTTGACCAAGAGCTTTGCACGCAGTTACTTATGGTGGCCAGGTTTAGATAAAGAGATAGAGTACATAGTCAGTCAGTGTACAACATGTCAATCAGTGAGCAAGAAACCACCATCAGTACCATACAGCCATGGAATTGGCCTCCCAGAGTATGGCAAAGGTTACATCTAGATTTTGCTGAGCTCGAAGGACAGCAATTGTTCATAGTGATAGATAGTCACTCGAAGTGGGTAGAGGTGTTTCCGATGCGGATAATAACAACAAACAAAACACTACGCAATTTGTGAAGATTGTATTCTTCATACGGCCTCCCAGAAGAAATTGTGTCTGATAATGGGCTGCAATTTTGTTCAGAAGAGTTCACACAGTTCATGAGCAGAAATGGTGTGAAACATAACAAAGTTCCAACATACCACCCTGCTTCAAATGGTGCAGCAGAGCGCACAGTACAAATTGTCAAACGTCCTCATACCACTACTGGTATAAAACCAGCAGAGTTGTTTCTCAAACGACAGCCATGAACCAGGTACTCGTTGTTAAAGCCAAACTTGCACAGTCCGTAGAAGAGAAACAATCAAGGCAGAAAGAAAGTCATGATAAAGGTAAAGTTAGAGAGAGAAGTGTGAAGTTGAACCAGAAGGTTAGAGTGAAGAACCATCACCATAAATGGTTAAAATGGTTACCAGGAAGAGTAGTGAAGATATGTGGCCCTCGCACATATTTGGTCAAGATATTTGATCATGGAAAGGTTAGGTTTGTTTACATTGATCATATTTTACCTACAGATGTGGAAGGAGTTGAAAGCTGGGATGATTCAATTTATTCTGATGAGTCAGATAGTCTTGTTACAAGTAGAGTACCAGTAGCAAATCCTACATCAGACGTACCAGAAACAAGTCCAAGACAAGGTCAGAATTTAAGTCTAAGCCCGAGTCAGGAAGACAAACAGTCTGAAAGTGTAGAGAGTCCAAATGTAGATCAAGGTCAGCCCTTGGAGAAAAATTCTCCGCAGGCTCAGCCTAGAATGAGTCAAAGTCCTACAACAAATCTGAAAGTTCTGTTCAAGAAAGAAGGCATCCTCTTCGAAACAGAAAACCAGTGGTTACGTTTAATCTGTAAATATGGAAATACGTTCATATCTTTTGTTTGTGTTACAGAATTCTATAGTAGAATTTGGAAACATAAAATGGGTTCCATTTGAGAAATGTATACCAAGAGTTGTGTATACCATGCAAGTCATGTACAATGATTAATGGCTATGATTAACTTCTTCAATAAGGAGGGAGAAGTGTAATACTGATGTATATAATAATAAAGCCATATGCAGTACATTTCTTACTGGAAGCCATGTTGTGCTGTTGTATATATATGCTGTGTCTCAAGGTATCACAAGGAGAAACATCTTTATTCAGAGAGTAGTTAGAATGTGGAACTTGCTATCACATGAAGTAGTTGAGGTGAATAGCATAGGTGCTGTTAAGGGGCAGCTAGAAAAGTGCATGAGGGAGAAAGGAATAGAAGGATATGCTGATCGGATTTGATGAAATAGGGTGGAAGGAGGCTCATGTGGAGCATAAACACTAGATCAGTTGGGCCGAATGGCCTGCATCTGTGCTGTAAATTCTATGTATGTAATGCTGGTGATATTTTAATTTCAAACACAATGGGAATATTCTTGCATTGCACAAGGTACAGTTGTGTGTAAATATCAATAAGACTATTGACATGCCTTGTTTCTCACTGCTTTCCTGAAATTCAAACCGTGAAATGACGGGGAGGCGGGGGGGGGACTTTGCTCTCGCTCCATTAGGATCAGACTCTGCAGTGGGAACGGAGTCTCGCAATTTTGGACCTTTGTGAATGTAACAATTTTGAAATGTGAACAACAGTCAGAGCACATCTATACTTTGAACTGACATGTTGAAATATAGAAAAGGAACACATTTATTTGCATAGTTGGAACTGGACGTACAAATCAGATGCAGGGCAGCGGTCTTGATATTTGGCTCCTTCTCACAGGCCACACAGCACACTAAACTCCAACTCAGCACCAACATTTGTAGAACATTTTGTGGCAGATCATTGGCCAAAGACTCCATAGAGGAAAGACGTCAGCTCAGTGCCGTCAATTCAAACAGTTATGTGGCATACCCTCGGGAATTGCACCACATTTGCCTTTTTCCTGTACTTCTGTTCCAAGGAGACTTCACTTTTACATCATATTGGGAGAGGACAGCAGTTTATGCCTTCAACATACATTCTACAGAAGGTTTCACTTCAGAAAGAATCTATTTAAATATCTCAGGAAGTTTCAGGATTTGGATTATTAAAGCCCAAAATCCCATGATCCGTTATCACCAACCTGTCACATGTTTGAAGCTAAAATGTCTGAAGATCAATCACAAGATTTCGCTCATTACTCTGTTGGCTGCTCTCTTGCACTACTGTCCATTCACTACATTGCCGCTGCTCCCAGCTGCGCAGACAACGCTCCCTCTTGTGAACTCCAGTTCCACTCGCTTGAACACTCAGTTTCCAAGCCAATTGGCAATTCCTACTCCCCGCGTGCAGCGTTCATGACTGTTTCAGCCATCCAATTAGAAAAATACACCACCATAAATCATGTTGAAACTTGTGAGGTAGAACAGGTTGTCTCTGTTGTAGGTACAAAGCTACACAACGATAGACTCTTTAATATATTTTTAAAAATCCAATCGAACCCTAAGGGTATGGTATGGCCCACCAGGTCAGCACAAAGATAAAATACTGCGGATGCTGGAAATTCTCATCGAGACGCAGTGTTCCGACAATCAGTCACATCGTCTAAATACTAATGTTTGCACTACACCAGTTCTTGATTAAACAATAGCAGTGGTAATGCATCAGTACATCTGGCACAAAACCAACAGGATATTTCAACCACAACCTATTACAGACTCACAGTTTCTTTTCCAAGTATATTTCACAAGGGGAAATGATTTGAGGGACAATACTGAACAATGTTGTCATTCATAGATTGAACACCACAAACGGGGTGACTGGGATTATTTTTACGCATCAAGGGTAAACTAAGTGCTACTGCCAGAACAACAGTTGCTACCGTGTGTCATTAGACCGCGTACAGTGGAGTCCTGGTAGATGCAATAAGGGGCCACTTATACTGCCGGTACGATCACAATGACGAGCTGGCACACACCAGTCCCAGTGCTAATCTACAGTACTCAATAACAACAGAGCTCTACTTATGCAGTTCACCTACTTCTGAGTATTATATCAATTTTGATGGCAGGTGACAGCTAACATTGAAGAGATTCAAAATTAATCTTTAAAAGTTCCTTAAATGCCTGGAGACTTTTTTAAAACTTGGCTTCACACCAGACTGCAGTTATCACCTGGAGGTAATTCATCTTTTGTTTTAGTTTTTTTCTTCTGAATTTCGAGATGAGGGATGTCAGCAGTGAAGAATTCTACCATTTTGGGTGCCCGATTATCAGTATCAATCTTCGGTCAGGAGTACAGCATAGTTAGATACAGAATAAAGTTCCCTCTAACCTGCCCCAACAATGTCTCAGAAAAGAAAGAAAGACTTTATATCGTGCCTTTCATGGTCTGAGGATGTCCCAAAGCACTTTACAGCCAATGAAATACTTTGTAAGTGTAGTCACTGTTGTAATGTGGGAAATGCGGCAGCCAATTTGTGCACAGCAAGCTCCTCAAAGCAGGACCTCAAAGATTGTAATCTCTGGATTACTCCCGGTGCCACGTGCTAGTGAGTATAGGAATAGGAGGATAGAGCAGATGAATGCGTGGCTAAAGAGTTGGTGCAGGAGGGAGGGCTTTAGTTTCGTGGATCACTGGCTCTGCATCTGGGGAAGGTGGGACCTGTACAAGTCGGACGGGTTGCACCTGAACTGGAACGGGACCAACATCCTTGCGGGGAGGTTTGCTAGTACTGTTGGGGGAGGTTTAAACTAACTTGGCAGGGGGATGGGATATGGAGTGGAGCTATAGTAGGGGTTGATGCACAGCCACCTATAGAGGAAAAAACAAGTCAGCCTGAAAGGCAGAGCAAATATGTAATGGCACAAGGGAGTATGGCAAGGCTGGATGGCATTTATTTTAATGCAAGGAGTCTTGCGAGTAAGGTAGATGAATTGAAGGTGTTGATGAACACATGGGAGTACGATATTGTTGCTATCACAGAGACATGATTGAGGGAGGGGCAGGACTGGCAGCTCAATATTTCGGGGTATAGAATCTTCAGGCAAGAAAGAGGGGGGTGTAAAAGAGGAGGGGGTGTCGCAATATTAATCAAGGAGTCAATTACTGCTGTAAGGAGGGATGTAATCTTAGCAGGTTCCTCTAATGAGGCCATATGGGTAGAACTTAAAAACAAAAAGGGGGCAAGCACTTTGCTGGGAGTGTACTATAGGCCCCCAAACAGTCAGGGGGAGATAGAGGAACAGATATGTAGGCAAATCTCAGAGAAGTGTAGAAATAATAGGGTAATAATAGTAGGGGATTTCAACTTCCCCAATATTAACTGGGATAGTCAGAGTGTGAAAGGCTTAGAGGGTGCGGAATTCTTAAAGTGCATCCAGGAGAGCTTTTTGAGCCAGCATGTAGAAAGCCTACAAGAGAGGGGGTGGTACTGGACCTAATTCTAGGGAATGTAGCCGGGCAAGTGGTAGAAGTGTTAGTAGGAGAGCATTTTGGTGACAGTGACCATAATTCAGTGAGATTTAAAGTAGTCATGGAAAAGGACAAAGATGGACCGGAAATAAAGGTTCTAAATTGGGGGAAGGCCGATTTTAATATGATAAGGCAGGATCTGGCCAAAGTGGACTGGGATCAGCTACTTGCAGGAAGATCCACATCAGAGCAGTGGGAGTCTTTCAGAAAGGAAATAGAGAGAGTACAATGGCAACATGTTCCCGTAAAGGTCAAGGGTAGGACCAACAAGCCAAGGGAACCCTGGATGTCAAGGGATATACGAGAATGGCGTAGGAAAAAAAGGGAGGCTTTTGGCAGATACAAAGGACTAAAAACAGTGGAAGCCCGAGAGGAGTATAGAAAGTGCAGGGGGGTTCTTAAAAAAGAAATTAGGAGAGCGAAGAGGGGGCATGAAAAACACTGGCGGGCAAAATAAAGGAAAATCCCAAGGTGTTTTATAAGTATATTAAGGGCAAGAGGATAACCAGAGAAAGAGTAGGGCCCATTAGGGACCAAAGTAGCAATCTGTGTGTAGAGCCAGAAGATGTAGGTGGGGTTTTAAATGAATATTTTGCATCTGTGTTCATTATGGAGAAGGACGATGTAGGCATAGAAATCAGGCAGGAGGATTGTGATATACTTGAACAAATTAGTATTGAGAGGGAGGAGGTACTAGTGGTTTTAGCGGGCTTAAAAGTGGATAAATCCCCAGGCCCAGACAAGATGTATCCCAGGCTGCTATGTGAGGCAAGGGAGGAGATTGCAAGGGCTCTGACACAAATTTTCAGAACCTCTCTGGCCACAGGGGAGGTCATGATGCAGAGATGCCGGTGTTGGACTGGGGTGGACAAAATTGAGAGGTCGCACAACACCAGGTTATAGAGGTGCCATATGACTGGAGAACAGCTAACGTAGTACCATTATTTAAGAAGGGTAGTAGGGATAAACCAGGGAATTATAGGCCAGTGAGCCTAACATCAGTGGTGGGGAAATTATTGGAAAAAATTCTGAGGGACAGAATTAGTCTCCACTTGGAGAGGCAAGGATTAATCAAGGATAGTCAGTATGGTTCTGTCAGGGGGAGATCATGTCTGACCAATTTGATTGAATTTTTCGAGTGGGTGACTAGGTGTGTGGATGAGGGTGGTGCAGTTGATGTGGTCTACATGGACTTCAGTAAGGCTTTTGACAAAGTCCCGCATGGGAGACTGGTCAAGAAGGTAAGAGCCCATGGGATCCAGGGCAACTTGGCACATTGGATCCAAAATTGGCTAAGTGGCAGGAGGCAGAGGGTGATGGTCGAAGGTTGTTTTTGTGACTGGAAACCTGTGTCCAGTAGTGTACCGCAGGGATCGGTGCTGGGTCCTTTGCTGTTTGTAGTGTACATTAATGATTTAGATATGAATGTAGGAGGTATAATCAGTAAGTTCGCAGATGTCACGTTAATTGGTGGGGTGGTAAATAGCGAGGAGGGAAGCCTCAGACTACAGGACGATATCGACGGGTTAGGTCAGATGGGCAGAACAGTGGCAAATGGAATTTAACCCTGAAAAGTGTGAGGTGATGCATTTTGGGAGGACGAACAAGGCAAGGGAATACACAATGAATGGTAGGACCCTAGGAAGGACAGAGGATCAGAGGGACCTTGGTGTGCATGTACATAGATCCCTGAAGGCAGCATGACAGGTAGATAAGGTGGTCAAGAAGGCATATGGGATACTTGCCTTCATTAGGCGAGGCATAGAATATAAGAGCAGGGAGGTTATGATGGAGCTGTACAAAACGCTAGTTAGGCCACAGCTGGAATACTGTGTGCAGTTCTGGTCGCCACACTATAGGAAGGATGTGATTGCATTGGAGAGGGTGCAGAGGAGATTCACCAGGATGTTACCTGGGTTGCAGCGCTTCAGCTATGAAGAGAGACTGGATGGGCTGGGGTTGTTTTCCTTGGAGCGGAGAAGGCTGAGGGGGGACCTGATTGAGGTGTACAAAATTATGAGGGGCATAGATAGAGTAGATAGAAAGGAACTTTTCCCCTTAGTAGAGGGGTCAATAACAAGGGGGCATAGTTTCAAGGTAAGGGGCAGGAGGTTTAGAGGGGATTTGAGGGGAAACTTTTTCACCCAGAGGGTGGTTGGAATCTGGAACTCACTGCCTGAAAGGGTGGTAGAGGCAGGAACCCTCACAACATTCAAGAAGCATTAAGATGAGCACTTGAAACGCCATAGCATACAAGGCTACGGACCAAGTGTTGGAAAATGGGATTAGAATAGACAGGGCTTGATGGCCGGTGCGGACACGATGGGCTGAAGGGCCTCTTTCTGTGCTGTATAATGACTCTATGACTCCCACAAACAGAAATGTGATAATAACCGGATCATCATTAGACGGGAACTGAGTAGGTCTGATTGGACAACGTTCCTGGGAGGACTGGAGGTAGATAAACAATGGCAAGCATTTAAAGATAGAATGACAAAATTGCAAAAATTGTTTATACCAATCTGGCATAAAAGGAAATCTAAAAAGGTGACTCAGCCGTGGATAACAGGGGAAATTAGAGACAGCATAAAATCCAAAGATAGGGCGTATAAAATAGCCAAAAAAAGCGCCAGAGCAGAAGATTGGGAACAGTTTAAGATAGAGCAAAGGAGGACAAAGGGCTTAATCAAGAGGGGCAAAATAGCTTACGAAAGCAAGCTGGCGGAAAATATAAAAACTAACTCCAAAAGCTTTTATAAGTATATCAAGAGGAAAAGACTGGTGAAAACCAAAGTTGGCCCATTGCAGTCAGATACGGGGGAATATATAACGGGAAATAAGGAAATGGCAGACCAACTAAATGCATACTTTGGGTCAGTCTTTATGAAGGAAGACACAAAAAACCTCCCTGGGATATCGGGAAAAATAGGGACATTTGCAAAGGAGGAACTGACGCAAGTCAATATCTCTAAGGATATGGTGTTAAGGAAGCTAAAGGGATTGAAGGCGGACAAATCCCCAGGGCCTGATAACATGCATCCTAGGGTGCTGAAGGAGGTGGCCCTAGAGATAGCGGATGCACTAAGTATGATTTTTCAGAATTCATTAGACTCGGGAACAGTGCCCATGGATTGGAGGGTAGCTAACGTTACCCCACTATTCAAAAAGGGGGGTAGGGAAAAAGCAGGTAATTACAGACCTGTAAGCCTTACATCAGTTGTGGGCAAAATGCTGGAGTCCATCATTAAGGATGAAATAGCGGAGCACTTAGCAAATGGGGACAGGATAGGACAGAGTCAACATGGATTTACAAAGGGTAAATCGTGCTTGACTAATCTATTGGAATTTTTTGAGGGAGTAACTGGTAAAATAGATGGGGGAGAGCCAGTAGATGTGGTGTACCTGGACTTCCAAAAGGCCTTCGATAAGGTCCCACATAAAAGATTAGCAGGGAAAATTGAAGCTCATGGGATAAAGGGGAAAGTATTGACGTGGATAGAGAACTGGCTGTCAGATAGAAAACAGAGAGTTGGAATAAACGGATCATTTTCTGAATGGCAGGCAGTAACAAGTGGGGTACCACAGGGATCTGTCCTGGGTCCCCAGCTGTTCACAATTTACATTAATGACCTGGATCAGGGAGTCGGATGCAGCATTTCCAAATTTGCAGACGACACTAAACTAGGAGGGGGGGTGGGCTCAGAGGAGGAGACCAGGAAGCTCCAGAGCGATTTGGACAGACTGGGTGATTGGGCGGATAAATGGCAGATGCACTATAATGTGGACAAGTGCGAAGTTATCCACCTTGGGTGCAGGAACGGGAGGGCAAATTATCATTTAAATGGCAATAAATTGGGAGAGGGGGAAGTACAGAGAGACCTGGGTGTTCTTGTACACCAGTCACTGAAGGCGAGCATGCAGGTGCAACAGGCGGTCAAGAAGGCAAACGGTATGCTGGCCTTCATAGCAAAAGGGTTGGAATACAGGAACAGGGATACCTTGCTGCAGCTGTACAGGGCACTGGTGAGACCACACCTCGAGTACTGTGTACAGTTTTGGTCGCCTCATCTGCGGAAAGATGTTCTTGCCATGGAGGGGGTGCAGCGGCGATTCACCAGGCTGATACCAGGAATGGCGGGATTGACCTATGAGGAGAGACTATGTAGTTTAGGGATGTACACACTGGAGTTTAGAAGATTGAGAGGGGACCTCATAGAAGTGTATAAAATTCTGACAGGTCTAGACAGACTAGATGCAGAAGGAATGTTTCCCTTGGCGGGTGAGAACAGAACTAGAGGACATAATTTAAGGATAAGGGCTAAACCATTTAGGACAGAAATGAGGGGGAATTTCTTCACTCAGAGGGTGGTGAACCTGTGGAACTCATTGCCACAGAGGGCAGTGTACGCCAGCTCATTAAATATATTTAAGAGGGAATTAGATATATTTCTACAGGCAAAAGGGGTTAAGGGTTACGGAGAGAAGGCGGGGACGGGATACTGAATTGGAGGATCAGCCATGATCTCATTAAATGGTGGAGCAGGCTCGAAGGGCCGGATGGCCTACTCCTGCTCCTATCTTCTATGTATCTATGTATCTATGTATCTGTAGTGATGTTGGTTGAGGGAAAAGAACACCAGGGAGAACTCAAAATAGTGACATGGAATCTTTAAGTACATCTGAAAGATGACACTACTGATGGCAAGTTCAAGTTATGACTTGGTAAAGATTTGCTTAAGCGATAGCTGGGTTTTCATGCACCTGATTTGCATGTTTATACTGTTTACTTAAGAAATTTGAAGCGCTTGTTTTCCATATGTTTCACATATACTGGCATGTGAATTTCATCTAAATGTTCAGGGTCAAGCAAGGGAGTTACGTCTTTTTTGGTTAAATATTCCCATTTAACAAAACAGAAAGCAGACGATCCCAGGCCTGTGTCAATGCTCCCTTTGCTGGCTTCCTTAGTTCCACCCTTCAAAAAACAGCAGATCATCCAATACTCTACCATAGTCGAGGGCACGTAGAAATATGGAGGGGTAATCTTAGACAATAGAGGTGCACAATTGGTCTCACTGCACTGGGCTTGGGGAGGGTGGGGGGGGAAATTAGTCAGGGTGCCTACTCCTGATTGATATCTGGTGACCAGTACTTGTCTGTGAACATTGGTGGTGGGTAGGATTAGGGCTTCGCCACAATGTGGTAGGAGGGCCGCTGCGGTGAGCATGGAAGCCCAGGGCGCGGGCCCGGGAGGAGCCACCGCAGGTGCAGATCTTGGTGGTAGTTGCAAATATTTAAACGAGACTTTTGTAGGTCGAAGTGGAGAAGGGTTCCATGTGAACAGCAGTTGAACATGGGTCAGTCGGTCCCCTCCCACTCAACAGCCCACCAATTCCCTGGGCTCACACTTGAAGAATGGCCACTTTGCTAAGCTACCAGGGACCATGGAACCGAATCCCATCGTAAGTCAGAACTTCCAACAGGAAAAGAAACAAGGGAAGAAAACTGGAATAAAAAAAAAATACAATGCAAGTGGAGTGACGTTGCTGGAGCGAGTAGGTTAACTTACAGGCTGATCATGTTTTTCAACTTTCACAATTGAAGTTTAGTAACTATTTAAAGCTAAACAAATTCAATGTAAGGGTGAGTCGCAAAAGTTCTCGCTCAAGTGTAAAGTGTATTGGCTCTAAATTTCTAGATTGGGGGTGGGCATAGTTTGGCAATCGCACCTTTGGGGGTCAGCAATTTTTGACGGGCCCTATGTGTGCCGGGGTTCCGCTGCAAATGGTATGAATTCCGTTCAGTTTCAGAGTGTGCTGAAAAAGTGCCTGCCCTCCCAGTGGCAGCCACATACAAATGATGGAGCTTTGAGAACGTCTGTCTGCATTTCAAGGTGCAGTTTGCCAGGACCTGTTCACCAAAGAAAGAACTTCTATACAGCACCTTTCAGGACCTCAGGACATCTCAAGGTGCTTCACAGCCAATGAAGTAACTCTGGAATGTAGTCACTGTTGTAATGTGGCAGCTACGTTTTGCAGAAAGTGATCGCCGCTCTCAACTTTTATGCCACAGGCCCATTCCAGGGAGCCACAGGGGGCTTTTTACCAGATCTACCAATTTGCTGTGCACTCCTCTATAAGGCAAGTCGCCAATTTTGCGGGGCCATTTCAATTGATACAATTCAAAAGTGCGCCCACACAGATGACTGAGAGGACCATCTCAGGATTCCCCAGGATTGTGAGGGGTATTGATTGCACCCATGTGAAATTGTGTGCCCCACATGTAAACGCTGATATTTATATCATCCACAATGGTTTCCTTTCTCCAAATGTGTAGCTCATTTACAATGACAGGCACAGCTACTTGCAGATGAATTCACAACATGCTAGGAGCTGTCATGATGCTTTTATACTTTGCCAGTCCAGTGTCTCAGCTCCATTTCAACAGCAGGGGCATGATGGCTGCTGCATGACAAGGGATACCTACGACTGCCATGGCACATGATGCCTTTTTAGAGCACAACAAGTGCTGCAGAGGAATGCTACAGTGAAGCACACAGTAAGACAAGGATATGGATTGAGCAAACCATTCTGTGTCTGGTCTGGGTGCCTTGCAGTATGCACTCAGTGGCAGCATATGGTGTGTTTAAAAACTTTGCCATGAGGAAAGGACTGATAGTAGATGTCCCATAGGTTGCCAGAAAGCAAGATGATGATACTGCTGATGCTGAAGACCAGGCCCATGAAGAACAGGAAGCAAGTGCAGTGCCTAGTGATGCGAGACAGCTGAGAGACAGACTCATTCAGCACACCTTCAAAGATGAATAGAGCAAAATTATTTGGAAGTCTCAGGCCATCAAAGACCTTCCTCCTCTTAACTCCTCGTAACATTTTTGCCCCTCACAGTGAGCCATCACATCCACATCCTGAACGTCAACATTAGCATATCACCAGCTACTCGCAACAGGATTCAGTTTACCAACGACCATTAGGAGAGTTGACCTCAGGGAATCAGAAAGTTCCTTAAATCCCTGAGAGAAAATCAACCAAATAGTGTCTAGTCCCTCTGAAATGCTATCCTGTATACTCTGCAATTCAGTTAACGTTGATCTCTCCAGGCGATTCCCCCAGAGCTGCAGTCCTTCATTCAATGCGGCTGCATTGCGTTGACTAACTTACCTGGATCTCCTGAAGCGGGGAAGGTTTTGAGATGCTACTGCAGCTGCCACCTTCTCCAGGCTACCCTGCAATGAGTTGACCCCCTCTCAGATGTTACTGCGCAGCAGGTCAGTGGGCTGCACTGCTATCCCTGCAATCTGCCGCACATCTTGGCAGAGGCTACGCAGAATCCCTATATGTGTCTGATGCGCTTCTAGCATCCATTGCTTCCATCGCATCCCCCTAAGATCATCATCCACTTGCTCTGCCGCCAGATGCTGACATGTTTTATGTCTCCACTCAACTACACCAGGCTTCACTTTCACATCTACATCTCTGGCTTCCTTGTACTCTGTGTCTCACCATGTGCCAATTCCTTGTTTACACTATCTGTATTCCCTCGGGCAGGTGTCACCGGGCTACTGAATGCAAGGGAGAGGGAGGGTGAATGACAAGGTGGGTGAGTGGCCGTCAGTGTTGCCAGAGGTAGAGGGAGCTGCAGTGTCGTGCTCTTCAGCAATCTTCTCGGCTGTCTCCAGGGTTGTAGCCTCCAGAGGGAAAAAATACCAAAAGTTACCTCTGGTCTGCTTGAGCAGCATTCTGTCTTAATCAGCTACTTTGTGGATCTGTTATGAGGAAAGTGGTAGCTGTTGAGATTGAAGAATACATAGAAATATTAAATAAAAGTTTCCTAAATCCACTGAAGGCACAGAGATGGATGCTCAGTCGTTGAGTATATTCAAAGGCTGAGATATATAGATTTTTTGGACTCCAGACGAATCAAGGGATATGGGGATAGTTCAGGAAAGTGGAGTTGAGGTCGAAGATCTTATTGAATGGCGGAGCAGGCTCGAGAGGCCAGATGGTCTACTCCTGCTCCTAATTCTTATGTTATAGAGTCATAGAGGCATAGAGTTATGCAGCACAGAAAGAGGCCCTTCGGCCCATCGTGTCCGCGCCGGCTATCAAGCCCTGTCTATTCTAATCCCATTTTCCAGCACTTGGTCCGTAGCCTTGTATGCTATGGCGTTTCAAGTGCTCATCTAAATGCTTCTTCAATGTTGTGAGGGTTCCTGCCTCTACCACCCTTTCAGGCAGTGAGTTCCAGATTCCAACCACCCTCTGGGTGAAAAAGTTTTTCCTCAAATCCCCTCTAAACCTCCTGCCCCTTACCTTGAAACTATGCCCCCTGGTTATTGACCTCTCTACTAAAGGGAAATGTTCCTTTCTATCTACCCTATCGATGCCCCATATAATTTTGTACACCTCAATCAGGTCCCCCCTCAGCCTTCTCTACTCTAAGGAAAACAACCCCAGCCTGTCCAGTCTCTCTTCATAGCTGAAGCGCTCCAGCCCAGGTAACATCCTGGTGAATCTCCTCTGCACCCTCTCCAATGCAATCACATCCTTCCTATAGTGTGGCGACCAGAACTGCACACAGTATTCCAGCTGTGGCCTAACTAGCGTTTTGTACAGCTCCATCATAACCTCCCTGCTCTTATATTCTATGCCTCGCCTAATGAAGGCAAGAATCCCATATGCCTTTTTAACCACCTTATCTACCAGTCCTGCTGCCTTCAGGGATCTATGTACTGCACACCAAGGTCCCTCTGATCCTCTGTCCTTCCTAGGGCCCTACCATTCATTGTGTATTCCCTTGCCTTGTTAGTCCTCCCAAAATGCATCACCTCACACTTTTCAGGGTTAAATTCCATTTGCCACTGTTCTGCCTATCTAACCAACCCATCTATATCGTCCTGAAGCCTGAGGCTTCCCTCCTCGCTATTTACCACTCCACCAATTTTCGTGTCATCTGCGAACTTACTGATCATACCTCCTACATTCATATCTAAATCATTAATGTACACTACAAACAGCAAAGGACCCATCCCTGCGGTACACCACTGGACACAGGCTTCCAGTCACAAAAACAACCTTCGACCATCACCCTCTGCCTCCTGCCACTAAGCCAATTTTGGATCCAATGTGCCAAATTGCCCTGGATCCCATGGGCTCTTACCTTCTTGACCAGTCTCCCATGCGGGACTTTGTCAAAAGCCTTACTGAAGTCCATGTAGACCACATCAACTGCACTACTCTCATCCACACACCTAGTCACCCACTCGAAAAATTCAATCAAATTGGTCAGACATGATCTCCCCCTGACAAAGCCATGCTGACTATCCTTGATTAATCCTTGCCTCTCCAAGTGGAGACTAATTCTGTCCCTCAGAATTATTTCCAATAATTTCCCTACCACTGATGTTAGGCTCACTGGCCTGTAATTCCCTGGTTTATCCCTACTACACTTCTTGAATAATGGTACTACGTTAGCTGTTCTCCAGTCCTCTGGCACCTCCCCTGTGGCCAGAGAGGTTCTGACAATTTGTGTCAGAGCCCCTGCAATCTCTTCCCTTGCCTCACACAGCAGCCTGGGATACATCTCATCTGGGCCTGGGGATTTATCCACTTTTAAGCCCACTAAAACCACTAGTACCTCCTCCCTCTCAATACTAATTTGTTCATGTATATCACAATCCCCCTGCCTGATTTCTATGCCTACATCGTCCTTCTCCATAGTGAACACAGATGCAAAATATTCATTTAAAACCTCACCTACATCTTCCGGCTCTACACACAGATTGCCACTTTGGTCCCTAATGGGCCCTACTCTTTCCCTGGTTATCCTCTTGCCCTTAATATACTTAGAAAACATCTTGGGATTTTCCTTTATTTTGCCCGCCAGTGTTTTTCATGCCCCCTCTTCGCTCTCCTAATTTCTTTTTTAAGAACCCCCCTGCACTTTCTATACTCCTCTAGGGCTTCCACTGTTTTTAGTCCTTTGTATCTGCCAAAAGCCTCCCTTTTTTTCCTAATCCATTCTTGTATATCCCTTGACATCCAGGGTTCCCTGGGCTTGTTGGTCCCACCCTTGACCTTTACGGGAACATGTTGACGTTGTACTCTCTCTATTTCCTTTCTGAAAGACTCCCACTGCTCTGATGTGAATTTTCCTACAAGTAGCTGATCCCAGTCCACTTTGGCCAGATCCTGCCTTATCATATTAAAATCGGCCTTCCCCCAATTTAGAACCTTTATTTCAGGTCCATCTTTGTCCTTTTCCATGACTATCTTAAATCTCACCGAATTATGGTCACTGTCACCAAAATGCTCTCCTACTGACACTTCTACCACTTGCCCGGCTACATTCCCTAGAATTACGTCCAGTACCGCCCCCTCTCTTGTAGGATTTTCTACATGCTGGCTCAAAAAGCTCTCCTGGATGCACTTTAAGAATTCCGCACCCTCTAAGCCGTTCACACTCTGACTATCCCAGTTAATATTGGGGATGTTGAAATCCCCTACTATTATTACCCTATTATTTCTACACCTCTGAGATTTGCCGACATATCTGTTCCTCTATCTCCCCCTGACTGTTTGGGGGCCGAAAGTACACCCCCAGCAAAGTGCTTGCCCCCTTTTTGTTTTTAAGTTCTCCCCGTATGGCCTCATTAGAGGTACCTGCTATGATATCATCCCTCCTTACAGCAGTAATTGACTCCTTGATTAATATTGCGACACCCTCTCCTCTTTTACACCCCCCTCTGTCTCGCCTGAAGATTCTATACCCCGGAATATGGGATATAGAATCCTGCCCCTCCCTCAACCATGTCTCTGTGATAGCAACAATAAACTACTCCCATGTGTTCATCAACACCTTCGATGTTCTTATGTTGTTATGTAGATAGCCATATCTCCAATTATAGGTCAAAGTTGAAGCATGTTAATTCCATTGCTTTCGCTTCATGTGCTGTGACGTAATAAAGACTCACTACACACTTGAACATAAAGCAAGGCTTTAATCAACTTGTAACAAAACATGGAGGTCTAGTTAGCAGTCACTAGCTTCCTGTTTCCTGATTTTCTCTGCCCAAGGTGGGCCCATGCCTGAGTATTTATACTCCCTGGACGGCGCCCCAGCTGGCCGCCCAGTAGTACTTCCTGAGTTGTTACTTGCGATTTATGACATTCTTCCTCCCTAAAAGGTTTGGAAGTCCAGTCTTCCTTTAACGGACTAGGCGGACCAGAAATAGCCGCAGACGTTTAGCTCTCTGCTTGTGACTGGAAGGCACGTCTCCCCGGACCGTGACCTGGTCCCTGGGTCGCTTGGCCCGTACCGGTAAGTCAGTAGAGTCCGCGTCATCTTGATCATCCTGTGGAGGACTGGGAATATCATGACTCCGGGTGCTGGCCTCATCCCGGGTCGTGGCTGGAGATTGTCCGGTGTCCTGGTTTCGGGTGGCCATCCTACGGGGAGCGTCCAGCTCCCTGAGTTGATCCGGTAGCGTTGCCGGCAGATCCCCCGATGTCCCAGGCGGGGCGTCATTTTCATAGGGGTGCGGAGTGTTGATATCATTGTCGGGGGATCCTTCATCATTTGGGCCCGTGTGACCGGTTGGGCAGGGAGCCAGATCTCGGAGCGAGACGGTGGTCTCCCGGCCATCAGGGTACCGTACGTGCGCATACGTGGGGTTTACCTCCGTTAACTCCACCTCGTCAACGAGAGGGTCGTTTTTGGCAGACCGGACGAACCTCCGGAGTAGTACCGGGCCTGGAGCCACCAACCATGACGGTAGAGACGTCCCATGTGTAGAGCGACGCCGGAATTTGAAGAATCGCTCATGAGGCGTGACATTAGTGGATGTGGAGAGAAGAGACCTGATAGAGTGTAACGCGTCGGGGAGCACCGTTTCCCACTGCTGGTCCGGCAGGTTGCGTGACCTTAGTGCCAGACGGACAGCGTTCCAGATGATGGCATTGTATCGTTCAACCTGTCCGTTACCGATTGGGTGATATGGTGTCGTCCTACTTGAGGCGATTCCCCGTTGGGAGAGATAACTTTTAAGTTCACTCGACATAAAGGAGGGACCCCGATCAGTGTGGATAAAATTGGCCGTCCCGCAAAGGGAAAAGACCTGATCGAGGCATTTAATTACCGTAGAGGTAAGCATATTAGGGCAGGGGAAGGCGAAGGGAAAGCGTGAATACTCGTCCACCATCGTAAGTAGGTAGGTGTTCCTTGTCGACGAAGGCAATGGCCCTTTAAAGTCTATGCTGAGCCTCTGCATAGGCTGCATTGCATGTATGAGTAAGCCATCTGATGGGCGAAAGAATTGTGGTTTCAATTCTGCACAAATCCTACAGGAGGAGCATGTTTTCTTTACGTCCTCGGTTGAAAATGGTAGATTTTTGGAGCGCACAAAGTGCAACATGCGGGTCACACCAGGATGGCATAAGTCCATATGCAAATCCGCCAGAGTCGACGTTGACATTGAGGAGCAAAATGCCCGTGTGAAGGTATCTGGGGCCACGTTCTGTTTGCCGGGTCGGTAACAGATAGTATATCCAAAGGCAGCCAGCTCCATCCTCCAGAGTTGAATTTTATTATTTTTGATTTTCGTGCGCCTCCGGTTATCCAACATGAAGGCCACAGAGCGCTGGTCAGTTATAAGCGTAAAATGACGCCGAGCAAGAAAATGACCCCATTGGCGTACAGCCTCGATGATGGCCGTAGCCTCCTTCTCGACGGGGGGGTAATGGAGCTCACTACCCTGCAAGGTTCTGGATAGGAATGCCACGGGTCGGCCACCTTGATTCAAGGTAGCGGAGATCGCCACCTCCGATGCATCGCATTCGACCACAAAAGGAAGATTTTCGTCAATGGAGCGAAGCGTGGCTTTCTCCAGCTGTCGTTTGAGGAGGTTGAAGGCAGAAATAGCCGTAGCTTCCAATGGAAAAGACTTCGCATGGAGCAGGGGCTGTATTTTATCGGAGAAGTGTGGTATCCATTTTGCGTAATAAGCAAACATGCCAAGTGCCCGACGAAGAGAGCCGAGGTTCGTCGGGGGAGGGAGCTCCTGAAGTGGACGAAGTCGCTCTGGGTCCAGTTTAATAACACCGTTGCCCACCCAGTAGCCAAGAATGTTCACCGATGGCACCGACTTCACCGATTTGGATTCGTTTAACGTTAAGTGGCGACGGCGGAGTACGTCAAAAAATCTCTGAAGATTGGCGTCATGCTCCTTTTGATCATGGCCGGCAATAGTGATATTGTCTAAATACGGAAAGGTATCCGTCAAGTTCTCTTGCCGGACTAGGCCATCCATGGCCCGTTGGAAGACGGCCACCCCATTGGTGACCCCGAATGGAAGGCGGCGAAACTGGAAAAGCCGACCATTGGCCTCAAAGGCTGTATACTTCTTGTCGGAGTCTTGCAGTGGCACCTGATGGTACGTGCTTTTTAAATCGAAGGTCGAGAATACCTTGTATTTGGCAAGGTTGTTGACCATGTCATCTATGCGTGGCAGCGGGTAGGCATCCAGATCGGTATATAGATTAATAGTCTGCGAATAATCGATACACAGACGTTTTTTATGTTGTTTTAAGGGATTCCTCACGATGACGACCTGAGCCCGCCAGGGAGATGAACATGGCTCGATAATACCGTCGACTAAAAGGCGAGAGATTTCCGCCTCAATAAACGCTCGATCGTCTTGGCTAAAGCGCCGCGATTTGGTGGCTATGGGTTTACAGCGGGGGGGGAAGATTGGCAAACAGGGAGGGTTCACCGAGTAAGGCCGCCGAGAGTGCACAAAACGGCACCTTAGAAATGGTAAGCTCCGGCCTTGACCCTCCAAACTCAAAAGTGATCTTCTTGTGCTGCTTCTGGAAGTTCTGTCCCAGAAGCACATCGCTGCATAAGTTTGCGAGTACTCCGAGCCGGGTGGAGAGATACGTGCGGCCGTTGAGGATGAGGTTGACCAGACAGAAGCCAGAAGAATTGGTGGTCAGAGTCGTCAGAGCCATTGCAATCTCCCTGTCCGAGGGATAAATGTGCAGTTTTAACCTGTTGACAGCCCACTTACTAATGAAGCTGTCAGAGCTGCAGGAGTCGATTAGCGCGCTTAGAGTGTGCCCATTTACTGAAACCTTCGTGGCTGCATGGGACAAACTTTGGGGAAAAACAGCCGTGATGGGAGGAGGGGCAATTTTCCCTTCGGCAACTGTAGCCTTAACAGTAGTTCTTGGGGGAGGAGCAGCTCCATAGATAGCAGCTGTGAAGCTAACAGGAGCTCTCGACCGGTATACTTTAGAGGAGCGGCCTTTCTTGTTAGCAAAGGCCCGTGACTGGCATACCTTGGAAAAGTGTCCTTTCTTGCTGCAATGATTGCAGGTCACATTACGAGCCGGGCAAAATTTTCTGTGATGGCACGCCCCTCCACAAAAGAAACACTTTCTTCCTGATTGCCAGGATGCTGCTAGGGCGGGGTCGTCATCAGCGAAGGCCTCTAGGGTAGGGTCGTCGTCTGTTAGAGTAGAGTCAACATCAGTGGGGGCATCCGCCCGAGACCTACCGAAAGACTCATTAAAGGAGATAGCCGCCGCCCGTGCACGTGGTGGGAGATAAGTGTCTGCATTTTTCTTGACCAAGTCCAAGGAACACGCCTGGTCATAAGCAGCCCGTAAATTGAGGGTTTTATTTTCCAGCAGGCGCTGACGTATAAAAGGGGACGCGATTCCATTGATAAAGGAATCGCGGATTAGTTCCTCTTGATACTGTTCAGCTGAAACTGCTTTAAGGTTACAATCCTTGCTGAGCCTGCGAAGTTTCTGGAGAAATTCATCGAGTGATTCCCCAGGCTGCTGCCGAGTTGTGGCCAGTAGGTGTCGAGCAAAGATTTCATTTGGGGACTTGACATATAGCTGCTGTAAGATTTCAATAGCAGTGTCATAGTCTATACAGTCCTCAATATAATCATACACATGAGGAGACACGTAGTTGATAAGCATTCGTAACTTATTAGGGACATCCGCCCCACATTCTTCAAGAAAGTTGCTAAAGGTACGAAACCAATGCTTCCATACCTTTGCTGCCACAGGTGCATTCGGGTCCAGGTCGAGACGAGCGGGTCTAAGGAGTTTTTCCATGATGGATCAGTTTCTTGCCCAAGTTCCCTTCTGTGGTTCGAGTTGCAGCTGGTTGTTCCGAATCACCCAAAGCGTGGAGACGATATCAAGTTGATTAAATTGACGTAATAAAGACTCACTACGCACTTGAACATAAAGCAAGGCTTTAATCAACTTGTAACAAAACATGGAGGTCTAGTTAGCAGTCACTAGCTTCCTGTTTCCAGATTGTCTCTGCCCAAGGTGGGCCCATGCCTGAGTATTTATACTCCCTGGACGGCGCCCCAGCTGGCCGCCCAGTAGTACTTCCTGAGTTGTTACTTGCGATTTATGACATGCTGTTAAATGCTGGATGTTGGTACTTTCTCCCCAGTGGCCTGGCATTCCCTGTCATCGGGTGCTGCAGTCTCCTGCAGGAGAATGTACAATGTTAATTGGATGCTGCAGTTTCCAGATCCTGCAGTCACAACCAGTCAGGATCGATGGAGTAGATGGTAGCAATTGTAGATGTAAGGGAGCAAGGACCAAGGACGTGGACATCAGTGCTACCATGAATTACGGGATGTGAAACAACTGACATGAGTGCTGCCAAGAGACTTTGCTTCTGGGACAAGGGACATGGTGGCATCTGATATCCCAAAGGATACATTGCTTGACTATTGTCAGTGACTCAGTTGGTAGCACTCTCGCCTTTGGTCAGGAGGTTGTGGGTTCAAGCCCCCCTCCAGGGATTTTAGCAAAAAATCTAGGCCTTGATGTAGTACTGAGGGAGTGCTGCACTGTTGGAGGTGCCCTCTTTCAGATGAGACATTAAACCGAGACCCTGTCTTCCCTCTCAGGTGGACATAAAAGATCCCTATTTTGAACAAGAGCAGGGATGTTCTCCCTGGTACCCTGGCTAATTCTTAGCCCTCAACCAACTCCCAAAAAAGAGATTATTTGGTCATTATCACATTGCTGTTTGTGGGACCTTGCTGTGCGCAAATTGGCTGCCACATTTCCTACATTAAAACGGTGACTACATTTGAAATGTACTGGCTGTAAAGCGCTTTGGGACATCCTGCGGTCATGAAAGGCACTGTATAAATGCAAGCTCTTTCTTTAACATGCATGGCAGCATTGAGCATCATTACATCCAGCACAAGACAAATGTTGTCAAACAACTGCATCATGGGGAGCCTTTCTTTCTTTATATATTTATACACATACATTAACATTTAGCAACACAGCGCAAGACACTGTACAGGGAAACTAGACTGATTTTCTCTTGTAAACATGGATAGTGACTCTTGTGATACATTTATTCTAAATGATTATGCTATTTTAAAAAAGGCTGACTAAGTAAGCACTGTGATCAACCCTGCAGATATTTCATGTCACCAAACAGCATTTTTCTCTTAGATCTCTAGCCTTAGGGCAGTACTGCACAACACATGAGTCTGGAATGGAAGCAGGTTGCTGACAATATTGAACAACATCGTAGCTGCTATTCTAATCTAGGAGGGAGGAATTTTAATACATTACACACTGTTGTAGGGTGTTTGGTTTCCTCGTCCTTACAAGGGTTCTTTGACTCTGGGTTTTACAGGAACAAAATGGTAGATGACACAAAGGTTTAGGTTCAACCCAAAACTGTTAGTTTATTGAAACCAACAAAACACAGACAAAACCCTGTTGAGATTTGGCTGAAACTTAGAATCACCCATACGGCCGGTCATTACCGTTGTGGATTGTAGGCCTGGATCGGAGATGTCCTGTCCCCGTCCTCCTTTATCTGACTGCAGCTGCCTACACAGCACAAACCCCTTTTAGAGTCAACTGATACTTACAATCACCCGTCCGGCTGGTCGTGGCCGACGCCGATTGCAGGCTGGGAGCTGGAGATGACCGTCTTCCCTTCCTTCTTACACCTGGCAGTTGCTGTAGTCAGAGCTAGCTTCCAAGAGAGAGAGCTTCCCAGAGAGAGCTTCCGAGCGAAAAAGAGCGAGAGAGCGGTGTATGGTTCCTTCTTATAGTTCTTTTAGTCACCTGGCCCCATAGCTGGGCCTCCCCCAACCAGTTTCGGTTGTCGGTTTGCTGAACTGTCCGACATTCACACCTCGTCAACCTGTAATTCAATCACCGGAGGTGTACAGAGTTGTGAGAGCGAAGATAACTCCTTATCTCCTCTCCCGCTTTCTGTAACGCATAGTCAATGTGATTTCTATTACTGTTGATGGGCGGTTGGCTGATTGTCTGCTCGGGACTTGTGTATCTTCCATTCATGTCAGGAAGTCGATCGTGACCCCCATTGTTTCAGTTAAACTCAGAGCATTGTCCAGATGTTAATTTTTCCCATTGAAACCAATCATGATTCAAGGCCTCACAGTTCAATGTCAATGTCCTTTTCAGGGTTAATCATAAGTCAAAGCTTTCATTGTCCAGTATCAGTGTGTTCTCCAAGAACTGCAGACTTTGATGACTGGCACCTTTTCTGTGCCTTGAAGTTTAACCGTTTCATGCCCTTACCACTGGGCCAAACAGGCTTTCAGCATTTTACAGGGTTTTTTTGAAATCTACATCCCCCCCCTTTAATGTCTCTTTATAAACTAGAGACATTACTCTTGATGAATTCTACTTCTTCTTTGCCTTTGGGTGCATTGCCGGTCTCAAACAAATCTTTACATTTCACTTTTATTACATACATACATACATTCGGTTCAAACACACTGAACCTCCCGTTTCAATCTTTTAAGTTTCCCCCTTCTTGTCTTCCTTTTTAATTTACACGACAAGATTAATAGATACAACATAATACACAATTGTACAATTACCAACACATGCGACGCGATTCGAATCCAAGGAGAGATCTCAATGTTGAGTCCCACATCCCACCATGGAGGGGTAATGATCTCTTCGATTTCCTCCCTTTCTTTCTCATTCTTTTGCTGTAACGCGTAATAATGTTTTTGGGACAACTCTCGGTTCTTTAATAGCTTAACCAAATGTTCGGGTAACAGCAGGATATCGTATCCAAAACGTGATATGTATTCTTGGAGGTTCGGTAAAGTTCCGTTAACTGTGATACCGATGTGTTTGTGGTCTGAGATGGGGATTATCCTTTCTTGTGCTACTTGTGTCTCTACCTGGGGCTTGAAGCAAAAGGTGGAATCTTGAACTGGACACCAGGTGTCCCTGTGTATTCTGTACCGACTTTCGCTAGTGGTTACACAGTAGGTTCCGTTACCCTTGTACGCACCCTGGGGCAGGACATGGCTGTGAGCCATCATTTCCATGATACAGCTGATAGGCTGCCCGTCTCCATATTCAAACCCACATACCGGCCGATTTAAAGGACTCAAATGGTAGGGACACAATACCACATGTGCACCTCCTCCCTGACATCCCTCCAGACTAGTGCCGGTTATCGAGTTCCCCAACTTCACCACATACTGAGGGGTTTTATGATGCTTCACATGTACCCCGTTTCGAATTACACCAATGTTTTCTACCCGGTGATGGGTCGTTGCGCCTGATCCATCACCGGCATCCTCGGAACTATCCCCATTACCGTTTGTTTATTCTGACCACAGTTGACAGGGCCTGGGTACGCTTCGGAGGCCGACCGTAGCTGACACGGATTCATGAGGTTGTTATAAGCGCTTAAAGCCTTTAGGTGCCTGTTACTGATCCACGACGGTACGTGGCCTTGTTTTAAATCCTCTAAATTACTGCGCCCCTCGTTTAACAACCAGGCCCCGTACATGACACACACATCATTTTGGGCAGCCCGATCCGACGCATTTCGGCCCTCCTTTATCAATACATTGATGGTCTGAGCGTGAGTCTCCAGCTCAGCTACCATTTCCTTCAGATGAATCGTCATCACCTGGTCTCCCTGCAATTTGTGCCCCTCAATGTCATTCCCCTCCCCCAGTAATTTCCTTAGCTGGTCCCTTAGGGTATTTACTTGTAATTGCAACTGCGTGTTGTCCATACTGTTAATCAGTGACGTCTCTGTATTAAACACTGTGGCCGCATCATTAATCAGTCCCCTTTTTCATCTCCCCCAGCTCGTGTGGCTGTTATTTACCGATTTGTACGCTCCCCCCCGACTTTCGTCCCCATAATTCCTCTCATAGAATTGTCTGAACATTTCTTTTAGCAACTTTTCATACAACATTTCCGTCTCTGGCGGGCACCACCGGGGCAACTGTAACTCCGTTAAATTAAGAATAACCGACGCTACTTCATAATATACAGTATGATAGATCATTTTTCTTGTTGGGATCAAAACCAGCCCACTTTTAGGCCCGGGTGCCATTACGGGACATTTGACCTCTGTACCCTGAGTCTCTGGGGCTTTCGGTAGAGTCTTCATCTTGCTTGTGACCAATTCGGTCGCATTGACTGCTTTTGGAGGATCCAGGGTCACGCAAGAGTCAAAACTCTGAGTCCAATTCACTCCTGACCCGGAGTCCTGCCACTGCTGTTTGAAAGTAATGGCAACCCCCCCTTTGCAGTTGTGCCCCGACCCGACCACGCACACATAAACTCCTTGCTCCTTCTTCCACCATTTATCCCAACACAATTTTACCCCTTCCTTAGTTCCCATGGTCCGCCTGTTTGAATTATTGCCCAACTTTTTCCATTCCGTGGATGCGTTATTTTTACCTTTGTCTGTTTTCCGCAACCACCATCACCATCCCATGGGGGTGCACCCCTTACATTCCAGACAAACCCGTCTACCCTCTTAGTCGTGATGTTTACCTTTGGGCAGGACACCGACACTTCCCCAATCTTGTCCCCGGTTCGCTATGAATACTTGGTCGAGTTCGACCCTAGCCAACCCGGCCAATTCCCATCGTGGGTGTATGTAATTGTACCATTATTACCCCATGTCGCCCCCCCACCCCCCCCGAGTTACGGTGGGGCCAGTTCCTCCCATACACCCATATGCAAAGAATGTCTCGGTGTCTCCCCAATCTTCCCACCCTACTTTAATCAGGATCATTGACACGCTCATCCGCAGCGTCCACCTCATCTCGCGTCCTTGATTCGATTCGCTACTATAAAAACAAAACAAAAGAATAACACTGCTCTGTGAGGGGTCTCCCCTTCACAGGTCTCACTTAAATGATACACATATTTACACTTTGGTTCAATCACTACTTTTGTTTTTTTCTTGTCCCGATGTTTGGGCTTCTTGAGGTCCCGGGGGTGGAGTAGGAGGAGGTGTCCAGAGCACCCTGGGTCTCGGCACCCGACTACTTCGTCTCACCGCTCCGCCCTCTGAGTCATCCTCATCATCCCACAGCATGGGAGAAAGGCTCACATTGATCAAACTCATTGCGGTTCCTTGGGCCTTGGCCCGTTTTGTGCTTCTCTCTCCGGAGTCATACAGCTTGCACTGGTTGACGTGAAACCATTTTATCGCCTCGGCAGCTGGATCACACAGACCATAGGACTTGCCTTATCCACGATATTGTAGGGTCCTTTAAATAATGGCTCAAATGCCCCTACTCTGGCATAATTCCTGACCATTACCTGGTCCCCTACCTTCCACTCTTGTGTTACCCGTGGTTCCAACTGCATTTTATTCTGTTGGTGCTGCCTTCCCATATTGTTAGCTGCCTCCCAATGCAGCCCCCTTAGAGTATCGTACAGATCTCTAACAAACCTGTCCCGTGTGACCTCCTTAACCTGTGCTTCGGTCAGGACCGGTACCAACACATGAGTCGGGGTCCTCATCGACCTCCCTGCCATTAACTCATGCGGGGAGTGTCCCGTACTTTTAGAGAGACTGGCTCTGATGCTCATTAGGACCAGGGGTAGGACCTCATCCCATCTCTTCGGGACCTCTCCTGTCTCTTTCCTAAGCCTCTCTTTTAAGGTCCGGTTCATCCTCTCTACTATACCCGATGATTGGGGGTTATGCGCTATATGCCACTTTCCCTGTATTCCTAGCAGCTTCAGGTGGCCTGCATTACTAGTCCGGTGAAATGACTTCCCTGATCTGACTCTACTATCAGGGGCAGTCCCCACTGGGAAAACACTTCCTTCACTAGAATCTTAGCCGTGTTTAACGCTGTCGCTGCCCTACAAGGAAAAGCTTCCACCCATTTCGAGAAAGTATCCACTAATACCAGACAATATTTATTGCCCCTACTTGTGGTGGGCAGTGGCCCAATGAAATCTACCTGTATAGACTGCCATGGTTCCTCTACCCTCCTCGTGTGTCCCAACGAAACGTTCCTTCGGTGGGGGTCTGGGTTATTCGCTGCGCACACTAAACAGTTCTCGCATCTTCCCTGAGCTGGGGCCACCATCCCACAGCCTCCACTTTATTCCAAGTCGTTTCTGGCCCTGGATGTCCGGCCCCCGGACCCCCATGAGCTAGCTGCAAAAATTCTTCCCTGTACTGCACGGGCACGACCCACCTATTCCCCTTGAATAACATCCCCTGTTTCACTGCTACGTCTGCTGCTCCAAAAGGTCCCTCTACTGGCTTCCCACATTCCTTATCCTTAATTACCGTTTTAAGGACTGCATCTTGCAGCTGAGCCTGTTTCAAATCGGGTGGCAATTGTACCTCCTTGGGTCCCTCTTTTCCCTTTATAGCCATGATCTGTCCGGATAGGTACGGGTCCCAAGGTATCCCTTCCCCTGCGCACATTTTGGCCAGTACATCAGCCTTCTGATTCCCTTTCCACTTAGGCTCTGTCTTGGAATGCGCTTTAACCTTTTGGATGTAGTAATCCTGCTGGTTACTACCTGTGACGTTCAGAATGACTTCTAACAGAGGGGCCGTCACCAATGGCTTCCCGTCTGAGGACTTGAACCCTCGCCTAGCCCATATTGCTAGATACTCCGTGCAGGAGTTGCAAGTGAACATTGAGTCCAAACATATTGTATAGGGGGTTGGGAATTCACTGGGGTGTGTGACTACATACATTACGGCCGCCAGTTCGGCCTGCTGTGCACTCAAAGTGTTGGGGAGTTTTATGGCCTTCTCTATCCCTGCCTCTGGATCATAAATCCCACAACCTGTCCTTCTCTCTCCATTTGTCACCAAACTAGATCCATCCACGTAAATGTCTCTACCTGTCGGGTGTTCCCCAGCCCGGAATCCCACATCTACATCCCACCTCCTTCTACTGAGCACACATGAGCCATCCCCGGATAAACCAGATTCAGGGCTAGCTTTGGCTCCCCTAGTCTTTCCACTTTCAGGTCCAACTGAGAAAGCCGCAACGTCCAACGGGCAATCCTACTGCTACTCACTATCCCGTCCTTCATCCTACCGTCCAGTAACATTTGTGTCGGGGTGTGACAGGTCAATAGGCTCACTGTAGCTGACCCTGTGAACGACCTAAAGTGTTTGACGGCCCAAAAGGTCGCCAAAAGATGCCTGCTCGCAATACCTCTGTAAGAACTCGGGAGACGTAGGCCACTGGTCTCAACCTGCCGTGCCGCTCTTGGAGTAACACTGCGCTTAAACTGTCCCCAGTAGCTGCTACCTCCAGGTAAAAGTCCTGGTCCCCATTTATCGCTCCTAACGTGGGTGCCGTTTGTAGGTCCTCTTTTAAGCGCGTAAATGCTTCCTGGCAACTTTCACCCCACTCCCATTCTACTCCCTTCCTAAGAAGCCTCAGCAAAGGGGCTGCCGTGGCTGCATATCCTTCGATAAACTCCCTGCAGTAACCCGTTATTCCCAGGAAAGACCTTACTCCAGACACGTCCTTTGGAACGGGTAGTTCCTGGACTGCCTTTCTCTTCGCTCCATCTATAGCTCTTTCTCCTGCTCTAATGATCAATCCTAAAAATTGCACCTTCCCTTGTCCAACTTGGGCTTTCTTTGGATTCACTTTAAAACCTGCTTCCTTTAACAGCTCCAATAATTCACCCAGTAATGGCCCGTGATCCTCCGTACCTTCAGAGAATAATAACAGGTCATCCACATATTGGATCAACCAGTCAGGCTGACTAAAACCCTTTAGTGCCTCGGCCATGCTTTGGTGGAAAATTGAGAGACTATTGTGAAACCCTTGTGGAAGACACGTCCACGTATACTGCTGTCCTTTAAATGTAAAGGTGAATTTATACTGATCCTCCCGCCTCATGGGAATGGACCAAAACCCGTTTGAAATATCCAATACTGTAAAAGTTGTTGCCGCCGCGAGGATACTCCCTATTAAGTCTGCTACTGCCGCTACCGTAGGCGCACAGGCTGGAATATTCTTATTCAGGACCCGGTAATCTACCGTGGCCCTCCATGATTTATCGGACTTCTTTACCGGCCAAAGGGGTGAATTTACATGGGTGGCTATCGTTCTTAATACACCTTGTTCCACCAGGGAATTTATAACAGTTTCCAAGTCCTTTTCTGCTTCCTGGGGAAAGTTATACTGTTTCTGGGGCTGCGACATTGGGTCCCCATCTACCTTCACCTCTACCCCCATCACTCTCCCGCAATCATGTCTGCGTGGCAAACACGTCTATATTCTCCCGTACATGCCTTTGATACCTGGCCGGGATGCTATCGACCAATTGTTCTAGATCATAGCTCCCTTTCGGCTTCATCGTACAGGTGCTGCCTTTATCCTTACTGTCCCTGGGAATCACTACAACCTCGCCTCTCCTATCTGCATCGACTGCCCCCCATAGACAGTTGTTTTTCATGTCTACTATGGCGTGGTGTGCCAACATGTAGTTGGCCCCGAGAACTCCCGAACCGGGCTGTTCCCACTTCATCAAAATGCATTCCCATTTCGTTACGTTGGGTCCTAATTCTATCGTTAAGGGTTTCGATACCACCCCAGCCTGTTCATTACCTGTGAAACCTGCTAGTGTAAATGGGACCCCGCTCGACCATGGGGAAGTGGTCGGATTCGGTGAGTGGACCACCGTGCTAGAGGCTCCTGTATCTCCCAAATACCTTCCCCTAACGGTCTCCACTTCCACATCTACACATGGTCTGCCCCACGCATCGTAGATGAGCGGACACAGGTACTCGGGCTGGGCATGGCCCCGTCACAGTGAGGGTGCAGACGCGCTGGGTCCTCTTATGAAGGAATATGCCATATTCAGAAAAATACACCATCCTATGAACAGAATTCTGACTTTATTAAAACATGACAAACTGGGCTTGAAAATCTGAAAGCCTCAACAATCTAAAGCTGTGAACAGCATACAGACTTTTGAGATAAGATAAGTCATTGACACTGAATCAATAGCCTTAATGAAACAAAAGGTTAGAGGTTCCTGGAAGTCTGAAGCCTTGTAAAGAACACAATGGTACACCAGTTAAAGTGTCTTAAACCAACACTTCGGAAAGAATCACATAAGATTAAAGAAACATATGCCTTCGTAAAAATGACATCAAATGAAACACGGAGACACGAGTCTGTAATACAACCAGTTGAGGTAACTAAGAAGACAATGGTGCATCCGATTGAGGTGTTCTAAATGCAAAAGATACAAACAGAAGACCTTGGTAAGAATGGCATCAAGTGGGGGAGGCACCACCCATCACATTGTTTTGGTGTTGAAATTGAAACACCTAAAGGTAGAGACACAAGTCTAAGAACATAAGAACATAAGAAATAGGAGCAGGAGTAGGCCAATCGGCCCCTCGAGCCTGCTCCGCCATTCAATAAGATCATGGCTGATCGAGTCTGCTTGCTACCAGCTGATCTAACTGTAAGAATAGCAGGGGTCAACAGAAAAATGACTAGAGATAATTAGCTTACATCAGCAGAAAACTTCAAAGGAAATACCACTGAGAAAGGGTATAAAAATTGGACTTTCAAATGGGAAGATAGATTCGCTTGAAGGGGCAAAGCGATTCTCAGGCTTCAGAGGCAGGCCCTGTAAGTCTTCAACTCTTTGTATCTCGGGGATCAAGGTACTTGTATTTGATTTTGGTGGATATCCTGGAATAAGACTAAGAAATGTAAAAATGTAACGAAGTTAAGATTTGAGAATAAGGATCTCTGATAATAAGAATTGTAAGCTTTTCTATTTGGAACTGTTAATGTTGCGACTGAATCACCAACTGTAAATTACATGTCGGTTCTTTAATAAATCTTTATATTTTTAGAATTATCTCACATAGTACTTCTGTATCAAACTCATGAACTCAATCTCTGTATGCTCTTTGGTGAGGAGTTGCAGAATTCTGGGGGAGTTTTCCGGACCCTCATAATATCCGGAAGGTTACAGTCTAGCTAAACTTATTAAAAGTGCTATCTGGAGGACGGTAACATCTTCAGGCTGTTTCTTTCCTTTAGGGAGAGATAGTCTGGACCTTTAGACTCAATTAAGTGTCTTTAGGATTTGGCTACCTCTAACTTTAGTTGAAGGTGAACGTCTGGGGAATACGCCTGATCCGGGGTAGCCCAAAAGGGGCTAGGACTAGTAATTAGCCCTTCACTCTGTCACCCACAGCAGCATCCAGTTTCCCTTTATCCTTGCCCATAACCTGCTGTAATGCGGCCACTAGGATTTTTACTGGGTCGTCTTCTACCTTCCCTTGGTTCGTCTCTACCTCGGGACCCTCGTGCCCTGATTTCCCCCTTTCGGGAGCTTACACTCCTTACTCCAGTGTCCCAACTTCCCACAGTTAAAACACGCCTTGGATCTACCCGCATTACTTCCCTCCTGTCTCCATTCCCTTTTACTCCTCACATTCCCTTTCACTTCGTGCACCTTCCCCCTGTGTTTCTCCTCTTCCCCTTGTCCTGACTTGAAAGCTAGAGTCAGCTTCCTCAGCACCCCCACCTCCGTATTGTGGAGGTCCTCTGGGTCAAACCATGACTCAGCCTTTGCCCTGATTCGCGGCAAACCAATGATTCCCGGGAGCCCCTCTTCAGTCTGCGCGTACTAGATCTCCTCCAGTGGCCCTCACGTAAGTCGGCCACAATCTATCTGCAAACGTATCTGGCGACTCGCCTGCCTGCTGCCTAGTCTGCTCTACCTGCAAGAACGGTCTACCTTGGCTGTGCCCTAGTGCTACCAAGATCTCATCTTTTAAGCCGTGCATGGTTCCTCCCCCTAACTTGGTGGCTGCCGACAAACTCTGATATAGCTTCCCATCTAGGGAGAACAGTATCAACTTCCTCATCTCCTCCTCGTTGCAGTTATGAATGCCCCCTACCTGCTCTACATTGACGAAATGAACGGAGGCGTCCCCTCCCTGCTTTAATTTATGATGTGGAGATGCCGGCGTTGGACTGGGGTGGACAAAAATGAGAAGTCGCACAACACCAGGTTATAGTCCAACAGATTTATTTAATTTTACAAGCTTTCGAAGCAGTTCGCTCCTTCGTCAGGTAAGTTAGCAATGAGAGAATCTCCCAGAATTCACAATTTAAACCCAGTCTGGGTTTAAATTGTGAATTCTGGGAGATTCTCTCATTGCTAACTTACCTGACGAAGGAGCGAACTGCTTCGAAAGCTTGTAAAATTAAATAAATCTGTTGGACTATAACCTGGTGTTGTGCGACTTCTCATTTTTGCTTTAATTTAGCCACACTCGTCAGCATTTCCTGTAGCTGAAGCGACGTAAATGGGAGCACATAATCGCTCTGCAACGGCGCTGGGCCACCACCCACTGGTGGCAGACCCAACTTCTGCTGTCGTAGGGGACACATCGGTCTCGGTGGTCCCGGTGCTTCAGGAGCCGGCCGATGCTCGCTATACGGGGGCCCGTCATCTGATTCTTTACTCTCCATATCCCAGTCTTCCCCAACTTCTCCAGGCGCCATGAGACAAACCATCCCTCTGGCCCCGGATAGTTTTAAGGTCAACTTACGGATCTTTTCATTACAAGGCCCGTGATCTGCCCCCTCATAACCCTGAGTTCAGGCTACTCTATACGCTACCTTGATATCTTTCAATCGTTCCTCCGCCTCTTTGGCTCTTTCTAGATTCCTTTCACTTTGTTCACAGTGAGTCTGACACTGCCTCTTACCCTCTGTCACCTGACATTGTAAGTATTCTAGATTGTTCTGCGCCCTTTCCTCCTTAATCTTTCTCTCCTGCCTTTCCTCACTTAAATCTTTCGTCAGTCGCTCTATGACATCGTCCTTATCGCTTGCCTTGGTTTCTAGTTCCCTTTTCTCATCTTCCAGCTGTTTCATCTTTTCCCTGAGAATCGAGGTTTGCTTCTGTAGACACAGTAGCCAAATCGCCTTCTCTCTCGTTCTTTTATGGTTAACACTAACCGTCCACACTGCCGCTTTTTCCTGCGGATCCTCAGAGTGTAACATTTCTCGTGCCCATGGCTCAGAAATGTCTAACTTGCTACATATATACGAGGCTACCTTAGCCTCCATAGACTTCCTACGGCTACTTCTAACCGCCCACTCTGCCACTTTCTCCTGCGGAGAGTACATCATTTCTTTTGCCCCTTGCTCAGAAATGTTTACTTTGGCTACCTTAGCCAACCTGAGACTACCTTAGCCTCCCTGAGACTACCTTAGCCTCCCTAGGGTTTGTTGTCCTTACTTTGTGCCTTATTTTGTTCCACACCTCAAGAGTCCTGCCGCGGTCGCCAAGATATGTAAGGTGTTTGGTTTCCTCGTCCTTACAAGGGTTCTTTGACTCTGGGTTTTACAGGAACAAAATGGTAGATGACACAAAGGTTTAGGTTCAACCCAAAACTTAGTTTATTAAAACCAACAAAACACAGACAAAAACCTGTTGCGATTTGGCTGAAACTTAGAATCACCCATACGGCCGGTCGTTACTGTTGTGGATTGTAGGCCTGGATCGGAGATGTCCTGTCCCCGTCCTCCTTTATCTGACTGCAGCTGCCTACACAGCACAAACCCCTTTTAGAGTCAACTGATACTTACAATCACCCGTCCGGCTGGTCGTGGCCGACGTTGATTGCAGGCTGGGAACTGGAGATGACCGTCTTCCCTTCCTTCTTACACCTGGCAGTTGCTGTGGTCAGAGCTAGCTTCCGAGAGAGAGAGCTTCCCCGAGAGAGCTTCCGAGCGAAAAAGAGCGAGAGAGCTGTGTGTGGTTCCTTCTTATAGTTCTTTTAGTCACCTGACCCCATGCTGGGCCTCCCCCAACCAGTTTCGGTTGTCGGTTTGCTGAACTGTCCGACATTCACACCTCGTCAACCTGTAATTCAATCACCGGAGGTATACAGAGCTGTGAGATTGAAGAAAGCTCCTTATCTCCTCTCCCGCTTTCTGTAACGCACAGTCAATGTGATTTCTATTACTGTTGATGGGCGGTTGGCTGATTGTCTGCTCGGGACTAGTGTATCTTCCATTCATGTCAGGAAGTCGATCGTGACCCCCATTGTTTCAGTTAAACTCAGAGCATTGTCCAGATGTTAATTTTTCCCATCGAAACCAATCATGATTCAAGGCCTCACAGTTCAATGTCGATGTCCTTTTCAGAGTTAATCATGAGTCAAAGCTTTCATTGTCCAGTATCAATGTGTTCTCCAAGAACTGCAGACTTTGATGACTGGCACCTTTTCTGTGCCTCGAAGTTTAACCATTTCATGCCCTTACCACTGGGCCAAACAGGCTTTCAGCATTTTACAGGGTTTTTAAAAAAATCTACACTGTGCAATATTTTAAAAGTTTAGGGTGACCCCTTGCCATTTGCTGACGATGGGGCAGTTCTGTTCAGATGAGGATTTATGAGGTGAGAGGATAGTTACAGGTGAGGAAGGCCATTCAGCCCATCTTAATTATTTTATATAGTGAGAACCTAATATTCCCCATAGTAGCGTTCAATTGTTTCTGGAATGATTGCAGTATTTTTGCTTCCATTACTCTGTTCCATACGTTGATCACTGTGTGTGAAGAATTTTCTGATGTCAGTTCTAAAGTTACCTTTTACTAGTTTGAACGTGTGTTACTGAATTTTACCCCCGCAGTTTAATGTAAAGGAGTATTCTGGGTTAACTTTGTCTTAACAGTCTTAAATATCTATAAGTCCACCTCTTAGGTGCTTCCCCTCCAGGTTGAAAAGCTCAAGGGGTAAAAATTCACTTGGTTGCGCCTCCCGTTAGCGCCTTAAGAGGGCGCTAATGGGGCGCAAAGCCGCTAACGCCCGGGCGCAGCGATGTTTGCGCCGCTCGAGAACTTAACTTGAGATTGTGCGGCGGCGCTAAAACTTACCGCTGCGACCACCTGCGCGCGCAGATTGTGACGTCATTCCATGGTGCAACGCCCTTGTGGCGCCCCGTAGCGGAAATTGAGTGGCGCCCCCTGCCTTACCGCCTGGCGCTTCCAACGACCAGAAGACTGGAACGCTATCAATCGCTGTGGGGCTGGGGGGGGCGCTATTTAAAGGGGGCCTCTTCCTGTCTTTTATTGTTGGTGGCATTTTTGAACTACGCATTCTGAGAGAGAGAGGGAGAGACTTCTGGAGAGATTCAACGTTGTGTGAAGGAGTTTTGGGTACTGAGCAGCACTTTGCAGGTTCATTTTGATTTGCCATTCCTTGTATCGATTTAGCAGAGACTGTGGGAGCTGCACTCTGAGCTCTTTGCCTGGTACTCTCCATTGTTCTTTCCAGCACATTTGATGTGCAAGTCTCTCCAGGCCGAGATTCAAGGCAGCAATGAACAGGATGTGGATGGAAAGCAAGATTAACCATCCCCTTTAAGAACTGGCCCGTGCCATTGTGTGTGTGTTCCATTGCTGACTGACATTACATGAGCTTCGCCAGCGCTCCGAGTTAGCGCCTCACTGCTCGGCCTTTGCGCCTTAAGAGAGGTGTGCAGCGCCTGCTTTAGCGCTCCACTCACCTCCCGGGGCGGTAAAAGTGAAGTTTCCTGTCAGTACCGATAATTAGCGCCAGGCGCTAATATTTGCGTCCGGACGATATTTGCGCCCCAAATGGGGCGCGACCTAATTTCTACCCCCAAGTCTCTCTAAATAACTCAGATCTCTGATACTGGGGATCAGTCTTGTCGCTCTCCTCTGCACTGGGCCCAAACTCATGAGTGTCTCTCTTGTTTCCTGGTGACCAGAAGTGGACACAGTATTCAAGGTGCTGTCTGACCAGAGCAGTGCCGGATCCTGACTTGTATTCTACTGTTTTTTGGTTATGTAGTTGGAGATCCTATTGATTGCTGCGCTGCATTAGTCACTAATGTCGGTCTCTTTCCGTTTCATCCTTAGCTGTTTTAGCACTTCACTGGGGATTCTTCAAAAGGTAAATAAATATTTGACACTTCTGGGATGCTAGCCTCTTGAGTTTGAGCCAAGGGGAAGGGAATGAGAAAAATCAAGAAAAACCTGTTGGATCTTGGTTATAGTACCGGCTGGACATTTGGTGGCGGTACTTGCCAGGAAAAAGCGAGGCTGAACCAGTTTAGAGCGAACACAGACCTGTTGGTGGAGAACATCCGAAAACTGCAGTAACCGGGAAATTGGAAAGTTGGCGAATTGATGTATTTTTTTCTCTCTCTCTCTTTCCATATGCCAGTGTCGCAACGCCTATTTGAACAGCAGTCAATTGTTTGGCTTGGCAGTGAAGTCATGGAGCGGGAATGAAGTGAGCGAGGCTCTTCCTCAATCCGTTTTATTTTTGCCGCAGCAGACCTGCGGGCCAGCCCAGCGCAGCCCAAGTTTGTACCTGAGCGGAGCGGAGCGGCTCGGCTCTCCCTCAGTCAAGACACGAACCAGCGGTGCTCGCTGGCTGGCAGGCATGGAGAGGTCGGCGGGCAGGACACCGGCGCAGCAGCAGCCGCAGCCGCAGCCGAAAGGGCTGAAGAAGAAAATCAGCAGAGTCTTCCACCGCAGCAAGTCGAGCGGCGACCCGGGCGAGGAAGGTGTCCAGGCTGTCGCCCCGGGGCCCGGCTGCCCCCCGGGCTCGCAAGCTGCCGCCAGCAGCAGCAGGAGGAGGAAAAGTTGGGGAAGCTGGCGCCAGAAGAAGAAGCCCAACGAGCAGTCGGTGCCATCGACACCTCTGCTGTCCCCGCCGAGGAGCCAAATGTAAATCCGTCCTTCTTACCGTTGTATTTTTGTTGTTGGGGCTTTATCGGGCAGACTCCTTAAAAAATATATATTCTAACTACTGGCAATGCAGCTCCTTCCGCTTGAGGTGAAATGTTTACTTCTAACGTATGGAGCGTCGCTTAATGTGAAATAGACGGGTTGATTAGAAATGACCTGAAATGACCTGCTCACCGGATCAATAATAAGCCCATGAGCCATGGCCGCATGTATTGAGGTTAGGATGCGGACAGTGCGCTGGAAGGAATGTGATTGTAATCTATCCCCGTCCGACTCTCTCTGTGGCATTGCAATATAAAGTTCGCAGTAGTGGCAAATGTAATCTTATCGACGCAGGTAGGTTGGTGAAATGTTCCAATTCCCCCCCCGCCCCCACTGCCCCCCAGCTACCTACCATCTGCTGCTCAAATGGGATTTACAAACGGCAAAGTTTAGGGTCATTCCAATTCAAACTGCGATTAGCGTGCCTCTCCCCACACACAAAAAAACACACCCAGTAAACCCAGATAACAGACGCCGTTTCATTCATGCCAGCGCAATATAACTGTTGGACATGGATCAGTGTTTAGACAGTGAGGGCAGCCTCGGGTCACAGCCTGCTCATGGCTGGTGTTGTTGGCCAGCCAGTGTGGGCAGCACTACTGAAAGGGAAATCCATGAGCTTCCCCACACGGCACTGCCTCCACCAATTCGCAATTTACAAAAAAAAACCTTCAATTTTTTGGGGAAAGGGGTGGGTTCTGGGCTCTGGATGCTGTTTCTCTGTCGATGTGCATAACCATTACTCACTCTCCGAATTATTTGTGTTGATCCTTCCGTATTTCTGTGAGTAAGGGATTTTTATTCTTATATTTGTATTGTCATCCGTTGCATTAAAGTGGAGAAACACAAAGGGCCGCATTGAGAAAAATTCAGGGCTGCAAATGGATATTCGTTCATGATGGAAGTGGTTTGCAATTCTTTTAACTTTCAAACATTTTTGATTGAGAGCAGTAGATAAAAGGGTGTTGATGTCAGTCGGTGTAAAACCTGCTTGATGGTTTCAGTGTACAGCAACAAATTGTTAGTTTACTTCACCTTTGCAGGAAGATGTACTTCCCCGGAGTGTAAGAGTTTGGTGGGGTGTAAACCCTTATCGTAAAATTGGACACAAGTTGCTCGCCATTTTCCAACCATTTCTGGCAAGGCCAGCATTTATTGCCCATCCCCTAATTGCCCTTGAGAAGGTGGTGGTGAGCCGCCTTCTTGAACTGCTGCAGTCCGTGCGGTGAAGGTACTCCCACAGCGCTGTTAGGGAGGGAGCTCCAGGATTTTGACCCAGTGACGATGAAGGAACGGCGATATACTTCCAAGTCAGGATGGTGTGTGACTTGGAGGGGAACTTGGAGGTGGTGGCGTTCCCATGCGCCTGCTGCCCTTGTTCTTCTAGGTGGTAGAGCTTGCGGGTTTGGGAGGTGCTGTTGAAGAAGTCTTGGTGAATTGCTGCAGTGCATCTTGTAGATGGTACACACTGCAGACACACTGCACCGATGGTGGAGGGAGTGAATGAGGACACAAATAACTTCCCAGAAATGCTAGGGAATCAAGGGTCTAGTGAGAATGAGGAATTAAAGGAAATTAGTATTAGTAAAAAAATAGTGCTGGAGAAATTAAAGCTGATAAAACCCCAGGGCCTGATAATCTGCATCCCAGAGTACTAAAAGAGGTAGTCATGGAAATAGTGGATGCATTGGTTGTCATCTTCCAAAATTCTATAGATTATGGAACAGTTCCTGCAGATTGGAGGGTGGCAAATGTAACCCCACTATTTAAAAAAGGAGGGAGAGAGAAAACGGGGAACTACAGACTGGTTAGCCTAACATCAGTAGTAGGGAAAATGCTAGAGTCTATTATAAAGAATGTGATAACAGGACACTTAGAAAATATCAATGGGATTAGACAAAGTCAACATGGATTTATGAAAGGGAAATCGTGTTTGACAAACCTACTGGAGTTTTTTGAGGATGTAACTGGTAGAATAGATAAGGGAGAACCAGTGGATGTGGTGTATTTGGATTTTCAGAAGGCCTTTGATAAAGTCCCACATAAGAGGTTAGCGTGCAAAATTAAAGCACATGGGGGTAATCTACTGGCATGGATTGAAAATTGGTTAACAGACAGGAAACAGAGAGTAGGAATAAATGGGTCTTTTTCCGGGTGGCAGGCGGTGACTAGTGGGGTACCGCAGGGATCAGTGCTTGTGCCCCAGCTATTCACAATATATATCAATGATTTGGATGAGGGAACCAAATGTAATATTTCCAAGTTTGCTGACGACACGAAACTAGGTGGGATTGTGAGTTGTGAGGAGGATGCAAAGAGGCTACAAGGCGATTTAGACAAGTTGAGTGATTGGGCAGATGCATGGCAGATGCAGTATAATGTGGATAAATGCGAGGTTATCCACTTTGGTGGCAAAAACAGGAAGACAGATTATTATCTGAACGGCAATAGATTGGGAAAAGGGGAAGTGCAACGAGATCTGGGAGCCCTTGTGCACCAGTCGCTGAAGGTAAGCATGCAGGTGCAGCAGGCGGTTAAGAAGGCAAATGGTATGTTGGCCTTCATAGCGAGAGGATTCAAGTACAGGAGCAAGGATGTCTTGCTGCAGTTGTACAAGGCCTTGGTGAGACCACACCTTGAATATTGTGTGCCGTTTTGGTCGCCTTATCTGAGGAAGGATGTTCTTGCCATGGAGGGAGTGCAGCGAAGATTTACTAGACTGATACCTGGGATAGCAGGAATGACGTATGAAGAGAGATTGGGTCGATTAGGCTTATATTCGCAAGAGTTTCGAAGAATGAGAGGGGATCTCATTGAAACTTATAAAATTCTAACAGGACTAGACAGACTAGATGCAGGAAGGATGTTCCCGATGGCCGGGGAGTCCAAAACCAGAGGTCACAGTCTCAGGATAAGGGGTAAGCCATTTAGGACTGAGATGAGGAGGAATTTCTTCACCCAGAGAGTGGTGAACCTGTGGAATTCTCTACCACAGAAGGCAGTTGAGGCCAATTCATTAAATATATTCAAGTAGGAGATAGATATATTTCTTAAGACTAAAGGGATCAAGGGATATGGGGAGAAAGCAGGGACAGGGTACTGAATTTGGATGATCAGCCATGATCTCATTAAATGGCGGAGCAGGCTCGAGGGGCCGAATGGCCTACTCCTGCTCCTATCTTCTATGCTTCTATGCTATGATTTGAGTACAGGAGCAAGGATGTCTTACTACAGTTATACAGGGCCTTGGTGAGACCACACCTGGAGTACTGTGTGCAGTTTTGGTCTCCTTACCTAAGAAAGGATATACTTGCCATAGAGGGAGTGCAGCGAAGGTTCACCAGACTGATTCCTGGAATGGCAGGACTGTCATATGAGGAGAGATTGTGTCGACTAGGCCTGTATTCACTAGAGTTTAGAAGAATGAGAGGGGATCTCATTGAAACGTATAAAATTCTGACAGGGCTAGACAGACTGGATGCAGGGAGGATGTTTCCCCTGGCTGGGGGATCTAGAACGAGGGGTCACAGTCTCAGGATATGAGGTAGGACATTTAGGACTGAGATGAGGAGAAATTTCTTCACTCAGAGGGTGGTGAACCTGTGGAATTCTCTACCACAGAAGGCTGTGGAGGCCAAGTCACTGAATATATTTAAGAAGGAGATAGATAGATTTCTAGACACAAAAGGCATCAAGGGGTATGGGGAGAGAGCGGGAATATGGCATTGAGATAGAGGATCATCCATGATCATGTTGAATGGCGGAGCAGGCTCGAAGAGTCGAATGGCCTACTCCTGCTCCTATTTTTCTGTTTCTATGTTAAAGTGGTGGATGGGGGGTCAATCAAGTGGCTGCTTTGTCCTAGAAAGTGTCGAGCTTCTTGAGTGTTGTTGGAGCTGCACTGATCCAGGCAAGTGGAGAGTATTCCATCACACTCCTGACTTGTGCCTTATGTGGTGGAAAGGCTTTGGGGAGTCAGGAGGTGAGTCATTTGCTGAAGAATACCTAGCCTCTGACCGGCTCTTGTAGCCACAGTATTTGTGTGGCTGGTCCAGTTAAGTTTCTGGTCAATGGTAATCCCCAGGATGTTGATGGTGGGTAATTCGGAGATGGTAATGTCATTGAATGTCAAGAGGAGGTGGTTAGACTTTCTCTTGTTGGAGATGGTCATTGCTTGGCAGTTGTGTGGCGCGAATGCTACTTGACACTTACCAGCCCAACCCTGAATGCTGTCCAGGCCTTACTGCATGTGGGCACGGACTGCTTCATTAACTAAGGAGTTGTGAATGGAACTGAACACTGTCTAATCATTAACAAACATAGAGGGAAGGTCATTGATGAAGCAGCTGAAGATGGTTGGGCCTAAGACACTGCCCTGAGGAACTCCTGCAGTGATGTCCTGGGGATGAGGTGATTGGCCTCCAACAGTCATCTTCCTTTGTGCTAGGTATGACTCTAGCCAGTGGAGGGTTTTCCCCGATTCCCATTGACTTCAATTTTACCAGGGCTCCTTGATGCCACACTTGGTCAAATGCTGCCTTGATGTCAAGGTGCAGTCACTCTCATCTCACCTCTGGAATTCAGCTATTTTATCCATGTTTGGACCAAGGCTGTAATGAGGTCTGGAGCTGAGTGGTCCTGGCGGAACCCATACTGAGCATCAGTGAGCAGGTTATTGGTGAGTGCTGCTTGATAGCACTGTCGACGACACCTTCCATCACTTTGTTGATGATTGAGAGTAGACTGATGGGGCGGTAATTGCCCAGATTGGATTTGTCCTGCTTTCTGTGGACAGGATATACCTGGGCAATTTTCCACTTTTTCGGGTAGATGCCAGTGTTGTAGCTGTACTGGAACAGCTTGGCTAGAGGTGCAGCTAGTTCTGGAGCACAAGTCTTACAGCCGGGATGTTGTCAGGGCCCATAGCCTTTGCTGTATCCAGTGCACTCAGCTGTTTCTTGATATCATGTGGAGTGAATCAAATTGGCTGAAGACTGTATTTTGTGATGGTGGGGACCTCAGGAGGAAGCCAAAATTGATCATCCCCTCGCCCCTTCTGGCTGAAGATAGTTGCAAATGCTTCTGCCTTGTCTTTAGCACTCATGTGCTGGGCTCCGCCATCATTGAGGATGGGGATGTTCATGAAGCCTCCTCCTCCCGTTTGTTGTTTAATTGTCCACCACCATTCACAACTGGATGTGGCAGGACTGCAGAGCTTTGATCTGATCCATTGGTTGTGGGATCGCTTAGCTCTGTCTATAGTATGCTGCTTCCACTTTTTAGCATGTATGCAGTCCTGTGTTGCAGCTTCCCCAGGTTGGCACCTCATTTTTAGGTATGCTTGGTGCTGCTCCCGGCCTGCTCTTCTACACTCCTCATTGAACCAGGGTTGGTCCCCTGGCCTGATGGTAATGGTAGAGTGAGGAATGAGGTTATAAATTGCGGTGGAATACAATTCTGCTGCTGCTGCTGCTGACCCACAGCGCCTCATTGATGCCCAGTTTTGAGCTGCTAGATCTGTTCAGAACTGATCCGATTTGGCACGGTGGTAGTGCCACACAACATGATGGAGGGTGTCCTCAGTGTGAAGACGGGACTTTGTCTCCATAAGAACTGTGCGGTGGCCACTCCTACCAATACTGTCATGGACAGATGCATCTGCGACAGGTAGATTGGTGAGGACGCAATCAAGTAGGTGTTTCCCTCATGTTGGTTCTCTCACCACCTGTTGCAGGCCCATTCTGGCAGCTATGTCCTTCAGGACTCGGCCAGCTCGGTCAGTATTGGTGTTCCCGAGCTTCTCTTGGTGATGGACATTGAAGTCCTCCAAGAAGAGTACATTCTCTGCCCTTGCTTCCACATGGAGAAATACTGATTTATCAGCTGAGGGAGGGTGGTAGGTGGTAATGAGCAGGAGGTTTCCTTGCCAATGTTGACCTGAAGCCATGAGACTTCATTTGTTCCAGAGGTAATGTTGAGGACTCCCAGGGCCACTCCCTCCCGACTGTATGCCACTGTGCCCCCACCTCTGGTGGGTCTGTCCTGCCGGTGGGGATGTTGATGGATGAGTCTGGCTGAAAGGTATGATTCTGTTAGCATGACTATGTCAGGCTGTTGCCTGGACAGAAAATCATGAGCAAGGCGCTCGATTTTTGCGGTAAGGGTTTCTACACGGCCAAGCTCTTGCACCCCAGCGGTGTAGAAGAAAATCTGCTCGAAAGGGTCAACCATACTGGGAAAAATACAAATAGTAATAATAGGACTGGGGGAATGCACAGGAGAGGAATCCATATAGTTTGGCCAATTAGATTACTAGTTTACAATTTTTTGTGTTTTTGAAGTTGCATAGATGCAGATTGCACCCTTTTCATATCTGATAGTAAGAAACAAATATTGCAGAATGAAGTTTATGTCATTGAAATATTATTTTCATCTAAACTTAGATGGAGCAAAAGCACTGAACATATTCAAAATGTACGTCAAATCTTTCATGGAGTATAATCTTTCATAACAACATCTTTATAAAGAAAGAAAGACTTGCATTTATATAGCACTTTTGATACCTTGGGACGTCCCAAAGCACTTCACAATCAATGAAGTACTTTTGAAGTGTAGTCATTGTTGTAATGTAGGAAAATATAGAGAACATAACAATCCTTTGCCAAGTAATTGCACTGAATGTAATGTGCACTGATCATAAGAGACTCTACAGAATATATTACTAAATAATTAAGGTCATTAACTAATTTTTAGTAGCAGCTTTGGGATGTGACTATAAAATGTCAAACTGACCCACAGAGCTCCACAGCACTAGGTCTAGACTTATAAACCTATCCAATGCATAGGGCTCAATTGGAACCCAAATAAGGTAGATTATCTGAGTTCTTACTCACAACCAGCTCTAAATCGGAAAATTGGCTGGTGGCAGGCCAGTGCGCAGAAAAGCTGCCCTAGTAGGCTAATAACACTCGCCAATAGACATGCTAAAACTGGGGCCAGGTCTGTCAAACATGAAGGTCTACAGCACTGGGTCAAGATATATACATGTGTCCCATGGACCTCAATAACATTTCAGTCCAGGACTGTAAACCTGGCTTCTGGAGATCTTGAAAATATAAGCAGGCCTATGGTTTGTGAAGCTCTGTAAAATTGAGTCTAGGTGTATGGAACTCTACCATGGACTGAAGCTTCATAAACCTGGGTCGATGTGTGTAAACTGCCTATCGAGTTGTATAGGACTTGTGGTAACACTTAGTTATGCAGGTGATAAAAGAGTATAAGGTAAATGCCTGACAGAGCTCTACAACAATGGGTGTATTACACGGCAGTAGCAGGAGTGTGCAAGAGTATAAAACCACTTTTATATTGGTGTCGATGAGCTGGCTCACAATTTTTACATTGCTAAATCCAGCTCTGTTATTTCGGCGACCTCCTTCCTGTCCTATGCACCTCAGCTTTCTACTTTGCTGGCAACAGGGGAGGGGGATGGTATGCTAAACTGTGTCAAAGGGTGCAGAGTGGCCAAGGAGGACGAGTTGGGAATATTGCACAATGGTCACAGTCACCACGAATGTCATTCATGACTTTGATTAGGGCTATTTCGATGCTGTAGGAGAGGCAGAAATCAGGTTAGAGGGAGTTGTGGGAGCGATGGGCATGGATCAGAGAGGAGATGTCTTCCTCCAAGACCTCAGACAGGCAAGGGAGGTTGGAGATGGGACAGTAGTTAGTGAGAACAGAGCGTGTTTTTTGAAGAGGAGGTGATGACTGGTTGAATGGAGGGACACAGTGCCTAAGGTGAAGTTGGATGGATGTGAGTTTAGTGGAAATGGAGTCGAAGAAGCAGGAGAGGTTATGGGGGAGATGGAAAAGAAATTGAGGGGTTCAGGGCTAGGATGGAGGGACTAGAGGAGGTTTTGCTTGATGGGGAAGAGGGAAGCAGGAGAGACAGTTGAACAGATGGGCTTTGTCTTCATGATAAAATTAATGAGCTCCTCACACTCAGCAACAAGTGCGAGAGCTCATAAACTTCTTTGTCACCAAGATTGAGACCATCCGATCAGCGGCCTCTGCTGAACCCCTCCCTTCCCCTTGTCTACCAAGCCTAGTTTCCTCCTGCCCTAGCCCCAAACCTGCATCTTTATCTAATTCCTATCCTATCTCCCCTCATGCCTTCTCCGAGCTCATATTGCCCATGAAACCCACCTCCTGCTCTCTCAACTCTATTCTCACTAAACAGCTAACCACCCAACTTCCTTCCCTGGCCCCCATGCTAGCTCACATTGTAAAAGGTTCCCTCTCCCCGGGCACTGTCCCCCTACCTTTCAAATCTGCTGTCATCATCACCCTCCCAAAAAAAAACAACCTTGCCCCCTCTGTCCTTGCAAACTACCACCTAATCTCCAACCTCCCTTTCCTCTCGAAAGTCCTTGAATGCGTTGTTGCCTTCCAATTCTGTGCCCACCTTTCCTGCAACTCCATGTCTGAATCTCTCTCTAATCAGGTTTCCACCCCTGCCACAGCACTGAAATGGCCCAAATCAAACTCACTGTGCCCATGGTGCACTATCCCTCCTCATCCTGCTTGTCTTCTCTGCAGCCTTTGACATGGTTGACCACGCCATCTTCTCCAACGCCTCTCTTCCATTGTCTAGCCTGAGTGGGACTGCCCTCGCTAGGTTCCACTTTTACCCTATCCAGTCATAGTCAGAGAATCTCCTGAAATGGCTTCTCTTCCTGCCCCTGCGCCATTACCTCTGGAGTCCCCCAAAGATCTATCCTTGGCCCCCTCCTATTTCTCACCTACATGCTGCCCCTCAGTGATTTCATCCAAAGACATGATATCAGTTTCCAAATGTGCGTTGACGACACCACCACCTCTCGAGACTCCGCCACTGCCTCTGTTGTAAGCCTGCTTGTCCGACATCCAGTCTTGGATGAGCCGCGATTTCCTCCAGTTAAACATTGGGAAGACTGAAGCCATTGTCTTCAGCTCCCGCCACAAACTCCATTCCCTTGCCACTGTCCCAGGCTGAACCAGACTATTCGCAACCTTGGCATCCCATTTGACCCTGAGCTGAGCTTCCAACATCATATCCTCTCCATCACAAAGACCAACTCCTTCCACCTCCATAACATCGCCTGCCTCCACTCCTGCATCAGCCCATCTTCCGCTGAAACCCTCATTCATGCCTTTGAAACCCTCAGATTTGATGACCTCAGTGCTCTCTTAGTTGGCCTCCCACCCCGTTATCTTCAACTCATCCAAAGGTCTGTTACCCATATCCAATCCCGTACCAAGTCCTGCTCACCTCTGTCCGAGCTCACTTTTATTGGTTCCTGGTCCCCCAGAGCCTCAAATTTAAAATTATAATCCTTACATCCTTCCATGTTTTTGCCGCTCCCTATATCTGCCACCTTTTCCAGCTCTACAACCCTCCCCCTTAGAACTTTCAATTCCTCTGATCACCTCCTCCCATCACCCCACCATTAGCAGCCATGCCTTCAGCTACCAAGGTCCCAATCTCTAGGATTCCCTCCCAAGCCCTCCACCTCTCCACTTCCCTCTGCTTCTTTGATGCCACATAAATACTGTGGCAACAAGAGCAGGTCAGAGGCTAGGTATTCTGCAGTGAGTGTCTCACCTCCTGACTCCCCAAAGCCTTTCCACCATCTACAAGGCACAAGTAAGGAGTGTGATGGAATACTGTCCACGTGCCTGGATGAGTGCAGCTCCAACAACACTCAAGAAGCTCGACACCATCCAGGACAAAGCAGCCCGTTTGATTGGCACCCCATCCACCACCTTAAACATTCACTCCCTCCACTACCGGCATACCGTGGCTGCAGTGTGTACCATCTACAAGATGCACTGCAGCAACTCGCCAAGGCTTCTTCAGGCAGCACCTCCCAAACCCGCGACCTCTTCCACCTAGAAGGACAAGGGCAGCAGGCGCATGGGAACACCACCACCTCCAACTTCCCCTCCAAGTCACACACCATCCTGACTTAGAAGTATATCGCCGATCCTTCATTGTCGCTGGGTCAAAATCCTGGAACTCCCTCCCTAAGAGCACTGTGGGAGTACCTTCACCACACGGACTGCAGCGGTTCAAGAAGGTGGCTCACCACCACCTTCTGAAGGGCAACTAGGGATGGGCAATAAATGCTGGCCTTGCCAGCGACGCCCACATCCCATAAACGAATTTTAAAAAATGCTCCTTAAAACCCAACTCTTTGAACAGGCTTTTGGTCAGCCCTCCTAATATCTGTTTCTTTGGCTCAGCATGCCTCGGGATGCTATACAAAGGGAGGTTGTTGTTTTTGTTGTAGTCGACAACCACCTCCAGTTTTTTGTGGGTCCACGAGTCTGCTGGGATATGGACCAGGTTTAGTAGTGTGAACATCAGGAGCTGGGTCACAGATGGCAAACTCTTGGAATCCAAGCTAAAACAACGCCTGTATAAAAAAAACTTAAATTTGCCTCATTAAACTCCCTAAAACTGAACTAGGCAGTAATGCAAGCTCGCTCAGTCTTATTAACAATGGTTTAAGAACCTGAATAGCACTCACCACAGAGGATGAGGGCACAGTTAGTTACACACCAGTAAAACTCTAGCTACTCTCATGGTCCCCAGCTGTACAGGAGAGAAGAAATATCCCCTTTTACTTTTGTTTTTATTTATTTTGTTACAATTTTTGTACCTTTTCTCTCCTCCTCCTGAAGGCACTGACTTGCTGAGATATAACTGCTGGCAGCCCTCTGGTTTATCCTTCAAGTGGCTTCTGTTAATGTATTTGTCTTTGTTAGCTCTAGACATGACTATTCCAACACACTCCTGGCTGACCTCCCACATTCCACCCTATGTAAACTTGAGATCATCCAAAACTCGGCTGCCCGTGTCCCAACTCGCACCAAGTCCCATTCGCCCATCACCCCTGTGCTCGCTGACCTACATTGGCTCCTGGTTAAGCAGCGCCTCGATTTCAAAATTCTCATCCTTGTTTTCAAATCCCTCCATGGCCTCGCCCCTTCCTATCTCTGTAATCTCCTTCAGCCCCACAAACCCCCAAGATATCTGCGCTCCTCTAATTCTGCCCTCCTGAGGATCCCTGATTATAATTGCTCAGCCATTGGGCCGTGCCTTCTGTTGCCTAGGCCCTAAGCTCTGGAATTCCCTGCCTAAACCTGTCCGCCTCGCTACCTCTCTTTCCTCCTTTAAGATGCTCCTTAAAACCTACCTCTTTGACCAAGCTTTTGGTCACCTGCCCTAATTTATCCTTATGTGGATCGGTGTCAAATTTTTTTTTGTCTTAAAATACTCCTGTGCAGCGCCTTGGGACGTTTTACTACATTAAAGGCGCTATATAAATACAAGTTGTTGTTGTTGTATGTGTCTATACGGGGAAGGTGGATTGGCAGGCTATTCGACTGTGCAGCATATTGTGACAGAGCCTGATCCTGTCCTTATCTGAGGTTCACACGTGGCCAACAATCAGGAGTGGGGACTCGAGCTGATCTTCCACCTCCTTAGCCCAGGGATCTGTGGCCATTTGCAACCTCCTAACTGCTGCCAGCTGACATCAGCTAACTCGGCACAGTAATCAAACTTGGGAACTTCTGGTCTGTTTAGCACAGTGCCCACCATATTGTGCATTTACCCACTCAACCACTGGAGGAGTTCCTGTTGTACTTTATCACTTTGGGATGTGCAGGAGGGACACATACTTAGGAACATAGCAATGGCTAGACAAAGAAAGACCCAAGGTCCCTCTAGTTCACCATCTACCTACCCATTGGTCACATGATACAATGATAATGGAGTTATTGACTATTCATAGCAATCAGTCACCATCAATTAGACTACAATTAGTGTCAGCTGTGGCTCAGTTGGTAGCACACTCGCCTCTGGGTCAGAAGGTTGTGGGTTCAAGTCCCACTCCAGGGACTTGAGCACATAAAGCTAGGCTGACACTCCAGTGCAGTGTTGAAGGAGTGCTGCACTGTCGGAGGTGCCGTCTTTCAGATGAGACGTTAAACCGAGGCCCCGTCTGCTCTCTCAGGCGGATGTAAAAGATTCCATGGTACTATTTCGAAGAAGAGCAGGGGAGTTATCCCCGGTGTCCTGGCCAATATTCCTCCCTCAACCAACATAACAAAAACAGATTATCTGGTCATTATCACATTGCTGTTTGTGGGAGCTTGCTGTGCGCAAATTGGCTGCCGCGTTTCCCACATTACAACAGTGACTACACTCCAAATATACTCCATTGGCTGTAAAGCGCTTTGAGACATCCGGTGGTCGTGAAAGGCGCTATAGAAATGCAAGTCTTTCTTTCTTACAACAGACCCAGACATGAGGTGAGAAAAACCCCCAGTGGTTGGAGAGCTTTGGGAACCAGAGGTCCAAAGTTACCTGTTCCTCCCAATCATGCTACACTGACCATATATCATGTCTCAAATTACTCATATACTGTATCCCAAACTGTAACTTAGTCTTGAAATTGTGACGGTTGGATTTTGATTAGCAAGTTAGTTTACATTTGTCAAACAGCCAGACCGTAGCTAATTTGCACATGAAGTTGCTGCATATGCAAATCAACTAAATTTGTAACAAGGAAAACCTAGTTCAGCACCGTATATGGCTGTGGAAGGTTGTAGAAATTTAACAGGAAACGGGAACCTGATGTGATGCAGGTTGTGCCTATGAATTTGTGTTTAAGGTGGTGTGGGAGGGTTGAGTTCGTTCGGAGATCTGTGTGGGAAGGATTGGCTGGCAACAAAAAGTTTCAGAAACAAAAAATGAGGAGGAAAAAAAAATACATAAATGTGAGGAGTAAAGCATTTATCCTGTCAGCTTGAAGTAGGGAACGAGGAGTGCCTTGGCAGAGCCAGAAGAGAAATAAAAGCCTGGATGAAAATATCAAGGAGCAGCAAAAAGAGGGAGGATTAATGTTTTCAGCGCAAGAAAGGGGAAAACAGAAACTAAAGAGATAAAGGGAATAAAATGTGATCATTTTTCTGCCAGAGGAGACAAGGGAAATAAACAAAGTCTGGTCTAAACTCACTTCATCTTTATGTTGCTATTTTATTGTTGCCTTTGTGCATGGTGCAGCAAAGGAGGGGAAGGTGTCCTCTTGTCGCTCTATACCAGTGACATTGCACACATAGCAGGAAGGTTTGCTGTGTCTAGTGAAATCATAAATGTATTCTTTTTAAAAATAGCAAACACAGGAAACCTTCCCGCTGTGATAACACAGAGGGGGTAATTTTCACCTTCAGCGCCTGGTAACCGGGCAGAGTGGATCACCTACCCGTTGTAGAACTTGCTTGATTTTCATCCCATTGATTGCTGCCCAGGCGGTGAAGGTGAAAAGTACCAACAGAGTGACCAGAGGAAATCTTCCTTCACGTATATAGTCACGGTTGCTACATGCAGCCTTGCTTCCACGTGCCCCGCACCCCCCCCCCCCTCCCCACCAACCCACCCATATAAAGACCCTTTCCCCTAATAGCAGCCTTTATAATATGTTTTTCTTTTACAAATTATGGTTTTGCGCACTCATTGCCAGTGTAAAACATAATGGCCCGTATTTTCTGATGCCTACGTGCGTGTACGAGGTGTGTACACACCCGTAGGGACATCGGAAATGCCGGTTTCAGGCATGCGAAGCGCATGCGCTGAAAACCGGCATTTCTGATCTGTCAAGAATGCTCTTGACAGATCGGACGCCTGCCCTGGAGAAGGGCCTCTGCGGGTGGAGAGTTCCGCTTTCTGCAGAACCTCCGCCCGCTGAAATCACTTAAAAATCTTACGCCTTACGCCTGCTTTTACCAGCATAAGAGTTTTAAAAAAAAGTTAAAAATTTTTTTTTTCACTCATTTATAATTTAAAAATACTTTTAAAAAAGGTAAGTTTATTTTTAGCTCCGTAAGAAACTTTAATTATTTTTTTCAAAAAATTACATTTCTGTTTAAAATATTTAATTTAATGTAATTTTAACTCATTTTAAAAACATGATGGTTTTTTAAAAATTTATTTAATGTTTTAGTGTCTTTTTTCAGTGATCCCCATTCATACTTTTGACAGGTCTATCTGTGAAAGTATGAAGGGGGATTCCCTTCTCCCATTGGCTCGCCTGGCCCACGTGATCTCAGGGACGCTTGCGGACCGCATGCGCCCCTGGGATACTTGGGCCCTCCGCATTTCGACTGTGGAGAGGCCCAGGATCGGAAGCCCTCAGGTAAGGGCGTAGATTTTTTTCCCGATAGGAGGCATCCTATCGGAAATTACGGGCCCTTGTTCTCACTCATGGCTTTTCTCATTCTCTTCTCTATCTTTCTTCCCTGTCCTGCTTCCAGCGTTTTGTTGCTCTTGTCATTTTTGTTGCTATTTCTTGCTCCATTGCCATCTTCTCTTTGGCCATCCTGACTTCCTATTTCCTTCGTCCCCTGATTTCGGTGATGTGATGATGCCTACCCAGCCCCTTTAGTTTGGCGAGACCCCTCTATAACCTTATACCTCTCTATAATCTTCAGGATTTACCACCAGATAAGTGCCACTGTATTTTTGCGGATCGCCCTTTAAGGATTCTTTCAGGGTGTCTCAGTATAATCTTTCCACTATATTGTTTCTCCATCCTACTCTCTGGGCTGGATTCTCCACCCTGTTACCCTCCCCGCCCCATCCCCCCTCCTGATTGTGGAGGCCTAGGAGCTGTTCTGATGGTTCCTGGCATCTGCCGTTACTTCTGTGTCAGCCGTGGCTCAGTGGTAGCACTCCTGCCTCTAAGTCAGAATGGGTTTAAGTTCCATTCCAGAGACTTGAGCACATAATCTAGGCTGAAACTCCAGTGCAGTACCGAGGGGGTGCTCCACTGCCGGAGGTGTCGTCTTTCTGATGAGATGTTAAACCGAGGTCCCGACTGCCCTCTCAGGTGGACGTAACAGATCCCATGGCGCTATTTGAAGAAGAGCTGGGGAGTTCTCCCCGGTGGCTTGGCAAATATTTATCCCTTGGCAAACATCTAAAACAGATTATCAGGTCATTTCTTTCATTGCTGTTTGTGGGAGCTTGCTGTGCGCAAATTGGCTGCTGTGTTTTCTACATTACAACAGTGACTACACTTCAAAAGTACTTCATTGGTTGTAAAGAGCTTTGGCCGTGAAAGGTGCTATGCAAGTGCAAGTTCTTTTTTTCTTTTTTACGAGTCTTCCTGCTGGAAACAACAGCAGGCACATATTTGGTGGGTTTATTCAAATTATGCATTATTGATGGGAAATTGCGATCTGATAGGTCTCCCATTGATAATATTTAGCGAATGCTGGGTAGCAGGAATGCCAATATGTCCTGCAAAGTGATCGATTGATTAATTGCACTGGGCACAGGAGGAAAATTTAAAAGTAAATTATTAATTAAAAGTCGATGGCTGGTGCTGCCAGCCACATTGTGCTACAACAGGCACCGCGGTCAGCTACTCGAGGCTTGCCAACTCTAGTTGGGCGTATTCCTGCAGGTTTGATCACATGACTTTAGATCACATGATACAACAGCAAACTACTGCGGGATGCTGGAAATCAGTAAATCTGAAATTCTGCTTTGTCTCAGTGAATATCCCTGCCCAGGGCTGCTGTTCATTTTCCCCCTTCTCTTTCTGCTGCGTTGGATTTACTGCTTTATTTTGATTCCATTTGCTGAGCAGGCTCTCGCTCTTTTATTTACTGTTAAGCTGCTGGTTGGTTATTTCTCCCCCACCCTCCCCACCACAGCAGAAGTCTCTGGGAGTGCAGATTGCAATGGCCACTTCAGGGAAATTCAGCGAGTGACTTAACGCTTGGGGGAGTGAGTCGGGGTGACTCATGTCCTGAGCTGCTGTTGAGTTATCGCTGAACCTTTTTCTCTCTCACAGTTCCAAATCCTTTTCACCCTCACATTCCCTGTGTTTCTCTCACATTCCCAGTTTTTTCCCCTCCTGTTTGGGAACCTCTTGGCACCCAGCTGGAGTGGCACTGACAGAGGTCAGGGTGGAGGCTGTCCATCTGAGCTCTCAGCAGGGATGGTAGCACATGGGGAGAACGAGGAAAGGGGAAGACAAGCAAATTCCTCCCAAAAAGAGGAAATCTTGCCTTTGGAGAAACAGCATACTTGGCGTGGTGAAGGACGTGGCCTTTTCAAAAGACCATAACATGGAATAAAATGGCCAATTCTGGACATACGGCAGGATGAAATTTCCTGTATTGTCCATTTTCCACTTCTCCCAGTTGCCGCCCTTTTGCCCACTATCCTGGCCCTGCCCCCTCTCCCTTCCTGTCAATCAGTTGCCACGTTGTGACCAGTCTGGCCCAATTCCCTTTTTCAGGACTCTGCACAGGTAGTTTCTATTGAGGGGAGCATTGGAATGCTGCAAGGCTGAAGGGTTAATTTTTCAGCTTTAAATACAGGAGGGAAGGCAGCCCTATCCTCATCTGAGGCGGATAACCCGATGTGGCGCAAATACCATCGGGAGCCCGCCACAATTATACAACTGAGCCTGCCCCCAAAAGATCTGCCTGGGGTCATCATTCACTGGGATGGGACTCCACGAGATCAGAAAATCTGCGCCTCTGTTTCTTGCTCCCTTGGCACACTTAATGCTCTCTCTTCACTGTTATGTTTGGTTGTCCTGCACCTGAACAAAACATTTTTATTGATTTCGAAGCTTCGACAATAACATTGGCCGTGGTTCATACACAGAAAGGTTGGTGGATCCTTGTTTTGGAAATGCAGAGGAACATTAAGAACAGGAGTAGGCGATTCAGCCACTTGGGCCTGCTCCTCCATTCAGTTAGATCACGGCCGATCTGCACCTCATTCCATTTCCCCGCCTTTACTCCATGTCTCTCGACACCCTTACCGAACAAAAATCTAGCGATCTCAGTCGTGAACGCTCCAATTGTCCCAGCATCCTCAGCCTTTTGGGGGAAGAGAGTTCCAAATTTCTCCTCCTGTACCATGCAAGGAAAGATATCACTACAGAATAGGATCTGGAGCTGCAACTGTAAGGAGTATTGGTGCAGTGTACTCCTTGTTTCTTGTTCGTTTAGAACAGATCATTCATTTTGCAGAACTAGAGCATTTTGGTATTAGAAGGACTTGGAAACCAGCACATCTTATGATATAATGCTTCACTTTTTAGAACACTTATAAAATTTAATTAACTATAAATTTAGATAAAGTGAAGGTCTGTCTAGGAAGGGGTAGCACAGAGTCCTGCAGAGAAATATGATTTCATTTAGGATGCAAGAAGATAAGGTATTTTTTCAGAAAGGACAAGCTTGAGATTGCGATTAATACAAAATGTACCAGACGTGCATTAGGAGTTTGATGTATGTGGTAATTTCAAAGTGGATGTGAGAAAAACATGAAAATTATATTTTTCAAGCACAAGCAATCAACTCAGCCTAACTGCTTCTAAAAGCTGGCAAGTTTCCTGTAAAGTTTCTCTTGAATGAATCAGCACCCTGGGAAATGTTCCCTTTAATTAGCTTCCCGAGTGACAAGGTGCTGCAACCTGGCATGGTGCCTCCTAACTGGCATGGTGCCTCCTAACTGGCATGTACTGTACTGTCTTGTCTGGAGTTTATTTGCAATTTTCCTGTCACAGAATTGATATCTCACAAGTATGAAGATTGAAAAAAATGTTAGTTCCCTTACGTGAAATAATACATTGCTGCAGAATCCATTTAAAGGTTTACATTAAAGGCGGCTTTACCTTGATAATTTGCCCTTGGCTGCACCCATGTGGCACTGCCGATGCCAGCAGTGTCAAGGAGGTGACCCTTATGCCTCAAATGGCCAGGTGTGAATTTTCATGCCGTGTGAGTTGGTATCCTGAGCAGCACAAAATGCAGACCTCCATCCCTATCGGATCTCTTGTACACCCAATAAGGACCAGCAGTTCACCGCAAACAAACTGGGTTGAGCAGTGCTCAGAGGTTTTGGCATTCCTAGTGCCCGGACAACATAAAAATGATGTAAGTGCTGACAACTGGACAAGAAATCCCTGTCGCTCACAGACTTGCAGAGCTCTCAAGAATACAATTGAAATGTAGGAAGTTGCATCTCTGCCTCCCCTCCCATTGTAATAACCCAACACCCCTCCAGCTAACCGGGATATTTGCCAATCAGAGAAAGTATTGCACCAGGAGTTGCTCAAACCCTCAAACACAACGCTCCTCCTCCTTGCCACCACATACTCCCACAACTGAAACAACTGAAGGGAGCCTTGGGCCATCCATGGAAGAGCAGTTCTCAACACTCCAGTCATCTCCCAAACGCTATAGGGTCCATGCAATGTCAAACCAATGTCCAATGAGCCTCCTCTCTTACTCTCTTCCAACCTAGGAACATAGAAACAGGAGTAGACCATTCAGCCCCTGGAGCTTGTTCTGCCATTCAGTTGGATCACGGCTGATCTGTATCTTAACTCCATCTACCCACCTTGGTTCCATATCCCTTAATACCCTTGCCTAACAAAAACCTATCAATCTCAGTCTTGAAATTTTCAATTGACCTAGCCTCAACAGCTTTTTGGGGGAGAGAGTTCCAGATTTACACTACCCTAATCGACTACATACTGAATCTGAGCCCCTTGCTAATAAATGGCATCAGGCCTGTTAGTAAATATTACCACCCAAGTTTACTAAACTGTGTCAGACCTGCACTGTGGTACCAGAGGTGGGTGGATAGATTTCTCCTCTCCCAGGCAGACTTCCGCCCCTCCATACCCACTCAAGCCTGACCCATTTTCCTGGGTTGGGACTCAATCCAAGAGGGAACCTGCCAGTGCAAGTGAGGAATCTCCAGCGGTGCCACTGCAACACAAGAAGAGACAGAGAGGGATCTTAAAGCGGCCTTCAGTGGGTAAGTGTCTGGGGCCGACTGGAGGGAGATGAGGCTGCTACAAGGCCTTCTCCTTCCATTGAGAAAACGCTGGGCTTTTGCTGCCACTTCCTGGGACCTACTACCAGTTTCCACATAGCAGCCCCGGGAAGTAGTGGTAACCGGGGCGTAACCAAAACTCTGCTGCCCATTTCCTAACTCGCACCAAGACCCGTTCACCCAGCGGCCTTGTGATTGCTGACTTTCATTGGCTCCCGGTCCGGCAACACCTTAATGAATAAATTCTCATCCTTGTTTTCAAATCCCTTCATGGCTTCGCCCCACCCTATCTCTGTAATCTCCTCCAGCTTGACAACCCTCCAAGATCTCTGAACTCCTCTAATTCTGGCTTCTTGTGCATCCCCCGTTTTAATCACTCCATCATCGGCGGCTGTGCCTTCAGCTGCCTAGGCCCTAAGCTCTAGAATTCCCTCCCTGAACCTCTCTGCCTCTCTACCTCTCTCTCCTCCTTCAAGACGCTCCTTAAAACCAACCTCACCTGCCCTAATAGCGCCTTATGTGGCTCGGTGTCAAATTTTGTTCGATAACGCTCCTGTGACGCGCCTTGAGACGTTTTACTACGTTAAAGGCGCTATATAAATACAAGTTGTTGTTGTGTAAGGGAGGGAAATCCGATGGGAATCTAGACCTTGTCCCCCGACACCACTTGCATGTGGCAGGCAGGGAAGCAATGTCCATCAGTGGTCCTGGTGGGGGAATGAAATCCCAGTGGGGGCGGTGAGGCAGTGGTAGGCCTCAGCGCCAGGACCGCCTGAATTTTCAGGCATTCTCCACTGATTTTGGGTGGAATCGCAGAGGAGAATTCCCCCCACGTATTCTGCAATATTCAGTATCCTGAGAAAGTACATCCATATTTTAGAACTCAATAAGAAAGTTGTAAAATTCAAAAGAAAATTAACTGAGGTTTTACCAAGACCTGTGCATTCTTGAAGTGAACAGTGTATCTCACCAACATCAACAACTTGAATTTATATGGCGCCTTTAATGTAGTAAAATGTCCCAAGGCGCTTCACAGGGGCGTTATCAAACAAAACACCAGAGATATTGGGCTCCCGGTTTTCTTGCTCTCACACAATAGACCATTATAACTCACTTATGCCTGCAGTGCTGGTGAGGTCTTACTCACTGTCAGTGTTGAAGCACACAACCTAGGCTGCAGGCAAAGAACGCAAAGTAAAGGCAAGATAATCTGTATTGAATGTTCCATCTTTCTCACAAAGAGGAAAAAAATGTTTTAAATAAACATGTAGAATCAGAAACAGGCCAAGAAAAGTTGCTTTTGTTAATTGGATGTGCTTGGGATGTTGCAAACATTACTTTCTGTTTAATTCTCTACACTGACCACTTAACCAACTGTGATGATTATCTAACAAGGAAATCATTTGCATCTAAAACGTACAATGCATCAGATCATAACAGCAGTGACTAACATCACCAAATGGCTTCGTTATTACTAATCTTTTATTAGCCATACAAGGTCCCAGGTTGATCCCTAATCTGATCTCGGGCAGGCAATCTGTGAGATACTGCACTTGGTCACTGTTAGCATTTATGTTTATTTCTAGTTTAGTTTGAGACATTCAATGAAGCAATCCACACACCTTAATCCCCCCGAGGTCTGGCTTTATTTTTAATATGTAGACTCCACAGTAATGCAACTCGAATACTAAATGAGTGCAAACTATTCATTATATAAGAGATTCTACAAAGGAATACGTATTATAATATTCGTATAATATTAGTTATATAGTAAGATTATTCACCTAACAATCTGTGTCCTTAAACTAACAGACTTAATACTTATACAAAAGCAAAATACTGCGGATGCTGGAAATCTGAAATAAAAACAGGAAATGCTGGGAATACTCAGCAGGTCAGTCAGCATCTGTGGAGAGAGAAACAGAGTTAACGTTTCAGGTCAATGGCCCTTTGTCAGAACTGGAAAAAGTTGGAGATGGAACAGGTTTTTAAGCAAGTGCAGGGGCAGGGAAAGGGGGGAGGGGAGGAAAGAACAAAAGGGAAGGTCTGTGATAGGATGGAAGGCAGGAGAGATTAAGAGATGGTGGAAGGCAAAAGGAGATGGTAATGGGACAAGTTAAGAAACAAAAGATGACTCTAGATGAAGTGTAAATGGCGATGGCAGAGTGATCGACAGCTGCCATGTGAGAGAGAGAAAAAAATGAAAAAAAAAGATTGGGGCAGAGGTTATGGTCTGAAATTGTTGAACTCGATGTTGAGTCCAGAAGGCTGTAAAGTGCCTAATCGAAAGATGAGGTGCTGTTCCTCGAGCTTACGTTGAGCTTCATTGGAACAGTGTAAGAGGCCGAGGACGGTGAGGTCAGAGTGGGAGTGGAGCGGAGAATTAAAGTGACAGGCGACCGGAAGCTCGGGGTCCCCCTTACGGACTGAACGGAGGTGTTCCGCAAAGCGGTCACCCAATCTGCATTTGGTCTCCCCAGTGTAGAGGAGACCGCATCGTGAGCAGTGAATACAGTATACTAAATTGCAAGAAGTACAAGTAAATCGCTGTTTCACCTGGAAGGGGTGTTTGGGGCCCTGGACAGTGGGAAGAGGGGAGGTATAAGGGCAGGTGTTGCATCTCCTGCGCTTGCACGTGAAGGTGCCGGGCGAAGGGGAAGGGGTGTTGGGGGTGATAGATGAGTGGACCAGGGTGTCGCGGAAGGAGCGGTCCCTTCGGAATGCTGAAACGGGAGGTGAGGGGAAGATGTGTTTGGTGGTGAGATCACGCTGGAGGTGGCGGAAATGGCGGCGGATTATCTGTTGAATGTGGAGGCTGGTGGGGTGAAAGGTGAGGACAAGGGGAACTCTATCGTGGTTCCGGGAGGGAGGTGAAGGGGTGAGAGCAGAAGTGCGGGAAATGGAACGGACACGGTCAAGGGCCATGTTAACCACAGTAGAGGGGATTCCTTGGTTGAGGAAAAAGGAAGACATGTTGGAAGCACTAGTATGGAAGGTGGCATCGTCAGAGCAGATGTGGCAAAGATGAAGAAACTGGGAGAATGGAATAGAGTCCTTACAGGAAGCGGGGTGGGAGGAAGTGTAGTCCAGGTAGCTGTGGGAGTCAGTGGGCTTCTAGTGAATGTTTGTCAAAAGTCTATCCCCAGAGATGGAGACAGAGAAGTCGAGGAAGGGAAGGGAAGAGTCGGAGATGGACCATGTGAAGGTGGGGGAAGGGTGGAAATTGGAAGCAAAGTGAATGAAATTATCTAGTTCAGGGCGAGAGCAGGAAACGGCACCGATCAATGTACCGGAAAAAGAGGTGAGGGAGGGGACCGGAGTAGGACTGGAACAAAGAATGTTCCACATATCCCACGAATGGCAGGCATAGCTAGGACCCATGCGGGTTCCCATAGCAACACCTTTAATTTGGAAGAAGTGAGTGGAGTCAAAGGAGAAGTTGTTCAATGTGAGAACAAGTTCAGCCAGGCGAAGGAGGGTGGCGGTGGATGGGGACTGGTTGGGCCTCTGTTCAAGGAAGAAACGGAGCACCCTCAGGCCATCCTGGTGGGGGATGGAGGTGTAGAGGGATTGGACGTCCATAGTGAAAAGGAGACGGTTGGGGCCAGGAAACTGGAAACTGTTAAAGTGGCGGAGGGCGTCGCAAGAGTCGCGGATGTAGGTGGGAAGAGACTGGACAAGGGGAGAAAAAATAGAGTTGAGATAGGAAGAGATAAGACTTAATACTTACCAAGCCTGGGAAGCACCAGAAGATGTTCTACCTTGGCTGTAGCTGTCAGCTTTCTTTCCAAGCCTGCAGACTATCTCTATATTTAAAGCCCAAAAAGGTGCAGCCTACGTGACTGTTGTCACAGTTGTCAATCAGATCATTCTGAAAGACAGTTACCTAATAAAACATATGAGGATTAATGAACGGACGAAGGCCTGCTAACAAACTCCGGAGTGTTATCTCTTATCTAACAATACATTCCTTTGGCAGCTGTAGCCTTGCAAAGTTACCTTTGTATGTAACCGTTTACACAAACAGGCTATGTTTCCCCAATTAGGTGTTGTGCTTCAAACCTTAATTGGAGCTATAATTTAGTAATTTTCTCGCTACATCTCATGGCCTTGTGATAATCTGTTCCCTAGCCATTGACTCTGTCCCTGTCCACTGTCTGAGGCTGAATCAGACTGTTCACAACCTTGGCGTCCTGTTTGACCCTGAGCTGAACATCTGACCCCATATCCTGTCCATCACTAAGACCGCCTACTTCCACTTCCATAACATCGCCCGTCTCCGCCCATGCCTCAGCTCATCTGCTGCTGAAACCCTCATCTATGCCTTTATTACCTCTAGACTTAGAGATAAATTCTGTTTATTCAGTCCATGTTGCTCAGGTGCATGTTATAAATTTATCATGAATTGGGCATGTAGATATGTGGGTGGCCTGGGGGAGAAGTGGGGGTGAGAGGGAAACTGCAACTGAATCTCATCTCTCCATATCTAAGATACCAGAGATCAGCTTGCTGGGACTGACTGGAGAGGGCAGTGACATTAAGTCAAGATGTTAACTAGAAATGACCCATTCAGAAAGGTTGGCAAAGGAGCGATCTGCTGGGACTGATCCCCTGTCCACCCAGCTAGGTCATTCCTCTTCTATCATATTCATTCTCTCATTAGCTACAGGAAGGGATTGCAATAAATGTGGAACATATGGCTTGCGATTCAGTATGGTTGATAAAATATATTACTGTAGGATCTGTATAGAAACACCCCAATTTTTATAATTGTAATTTAAAAATGTTTTTAAAAAAATTATATTTAGGTGAATTTTTGTGCATGTGAAGAATCGCAATATTAGTTCTGGAATGGAAAACCTCCCTACTTTGGGCACTGATTGCCAGTTACAGAACTCTGGAGCCAGGTGTATCTCACTGTATACTCCGCCAATAATAGTCTTTAAACGCCTTCTCATATTATCAACCTCCACTGCATCAGTGTGAATTTTTCCACTTCCCACACTAACCATCATTGTGGTTTCTCTGAATGAAATTGCCAATCTGCACTTAATTGTTGGAGAAAAGATTAAGAGGGGATGTGACACAGCTCCTTAAATGCTGAGAGGCAGAGGTGATATACATACAAGCAGCTTATTTACCTTAAAGGTGATCGCAAAGCTAGAGGAGAGTGCACACCTGACAAGTACTTCAATGAGGCAAGAGATTAGAAGAGATCTGCCCTCTCAGTAGGTAGTATAGCTGCAGAACAGACAATGAACAAAAGAAGTTAATACTATTTTGATTAACTCCTTTAAATAGGAGGTGGATAATTATCTGTTAGATCTTACTTTATTATATATCATTTAGAAAATGATTAAAGGTTGCCAGGATAAATATAGGCATTGATAATTAAATAGTTTGGTACCATTGAATGGATTAGGGTCAAACATCATAGTTTGTGATATAAAAACAGAAAATGCTGGAAATACTCAGCAGGTCAGGCAGCATCTGTAGAGAGAGAAACAGAGTTAATGTTTCAGGTCGCTGACCCTTCACCAGAAACGTTAACTCTGTTTCTCTCTCTACAGATGCTGCCTGACCTGCTGAGTATTTCCAGCATTTTCTGTTTTTATTTCAGATTTAATTTCAGATTTCCAGTATCGGCAGTATTTTGCTTTTGTAATAGTTTGTGATATGTCTGGCTTTTGTTTGCCAGCAATGGTGGCTTGCCTCTAAGGCAGGAACTAAGTGCTTACATAGAAAACATAGAAACATAGAAAAATAGGAGCAGGAGTAGGCCATTCGGCCCTTCGAGCCTGCTCCGCCATTCAATATGATCATGGCTGATCCTCTATCTCAATACCATATTCCCGCTTTTCTCCCATACCCCTTGATGCCTTTTGTGTCTAGAAATCTATCTATCTCCTTCTTAAATATATTCAGTGACTTGGCCTCCACAGCCTTCTGTGGTAGAGAATTCCACAGGTTCACCACCCTCTGAGTGAAGAAATTTCTCCTCATCTCAGTCCTAAATGTCCTACCCCGTATCCTGAGACTGTGACCCCTCGTTCTAGAGCCCCCCAGCCAGGGGAAACATCCTCCCTGCATCCAGTCTGTCTAGCCCTGTCAGAATTTTATACGTTTCAATGCAATCCCCTCTCATTCTTCTAAACTCTAGTGAATACAACTCTAGTGCTTGCTCAGTCCGCCTTCGGAGAGATTGAACGAGTACACGTGTGCAAGGCACGACTATCCGATTCGGGTCATATTGTTGCACCCTGGGGTTATACTATTGTACAATTAGATATAGGGCAGCATAAGTCAACTCCCATAAAAGCTAAGATGCTCAGACTGCTTACAGAGTGACAGACACCAATGAACCCGAGAAGGCGTGTATAGCAGGCCGGAACCTGTAGCGAGTATGTTTACATACTTCGTACTCTCCGGGTTCATGGTGCTCGATAGAAGCTGAAGTTACTAATTGCATTTCAGACTCTTAACTGCCAACGGGAGAGCAGGAGGTTTAAAAAAAAAACTCCTACCTAGGCTGCAGTCAGACTTTTGCTTCTGATGCCCATTCATTTGGTGGAGCGAGTTCTAACGGAAACAGTCCCACAGCATGAGGTGTTCCCCATGTGCCAGCTTATGCCGCTGGGTGGAGATCGTGGCAACGCCAGAATAACCGCAGCTATGCAGGTTGTTGCTCACGAGTTAGTCGCTGTAAAGTCCAGTGAGTAACTTTACAATCCTGGCCCTGGATCATCCCCGATGTTGACGGAAGGTCCACTCAGGCCAGGCCAGCGTGGTGAAAATCCTGTCGGTCTGGGTTGAGAGCTCAGTACACCTGCGGCCAGAATGAAATGAGTTTCCCAACACCAGGGACCCTCCGAGGGTAGCAATTCACGTTAGCCAGCAACAATGGCGTGCCTCCGAGGCAGGAACCAAGTGCCCTTCTGAAGAGATGTTCTATGCCTCTGCAGTGTGTACTTTGCCTGCTTTATAGCACAGCGCAGCCTCTGGAGGAGGAATGGGTGAAGTAAGACCGATGTTGCAAACCCTGTGCTGGGTAAACCTCCGGGAATAACAATATTCTAGTAAATGTTGGCACTTGTAATGCTGATGCGGCCTTCCATCCTCACCCATTGATGAACTTAAGTATCCAAACACTGGCTTCCATTTTCCCCCAACGCATCAAATTTAAAATTCTCATCCAGAAGCAAAATACTGCGGATGCTGGAAATCTGAAATAAAAACTGAAAATGCTGGAAAATTCTCAGCGGGTCAGGGAGCATCTGTGGTGAGAGAAACAGAGTTACCTTTTCAGGTCGATAACCTTTCATCGGAACATGCTGCCTGACCTGCTGAATATTTCCAGCATTTTCTGGTTTTTATTTAAAATTCTCATCCTTGTTTTTAATTCCCTTCATGGCCCATGCCCTCCCCCCCCCCCCCCCACACCCCGCCCCGCCATCTCTAACCTCCTCCAGCCTTAGCATCCCTCCGAGAACTTTGCATTGTTCTTACTCTAGTCACATGTATCCTCTTTCCCTTCACTGCACCATTGGCGGCCGTGTCTTCAGCTGTCTATGGCCATACGTTCTGAACTTTCCTCCCTAAACCTCTCTGCCTTTCCACCTTCCTCTCCCCTCAAAACCCACCTCTTTGACCAAACTTTTAGTCACCCCTCTAATAACCCCCTTCTTTGTCTCGGTGTCCATTTTTGACTAATTATGCTTCTGTGAAGCGCCTTGGGATATTATTCTATGTTAAAGGTGTTATATGAAAGCAAGTGTTTGTTGTTGTATCTACAGTGCTGTCTCTAAGTATTTTGAGGCCACTGTATTGGACCGCTGAGTGTTATCATTGAATGAGCATTTGCCTGTTGCAGTTTTGAACATGAAGCCCAGTTGTTTCGTAAACTCAGTAGTTCGTCCCATTGGAATGAATGAAAATGTTAAATTGACATTAACATTGGCAAATATTTACATATAGCCTATGAATGAATCATGGCCTAGAGCGGCGAGGCGGCAGAGGCGGCGAGTCTCTTTGTGTAGCGGGGACTACTGTTAAGCAAGGGCCCTTGAGTATATCACTTAATTCCAGTGTAATTGGTGGGATCCATTTAATTTTAATTTAATTTTAATTAATTAATTAAAGGGTAAGTCATGGCAGGACAGCTCGGTGCTGTGACATGCTCCTCCTGCACTATGTGGGAAATCAGGGACACTTCTTGTGTCCCTGACAACCATGTGTGCGGGAGGTGTATCCAGCTGCAGCTACTGACAGACTGCATTGCGGCGCTGGAGCTGCGGATGGATGCATACTGGAGCATTCGCGATGCTGAGGACATCGTGGATAGCACGTTTAGGGGTTGGTCACACCGCAGGTAAAGGGTGTACAGGCAGGAAGGGAATGGGTGACCACCAGGCAGAGTAATAGGCGCAGGCACGTAGTGCAGGGGTCCCCTGTGGCCATCCCCTCTCAAACAGATATACCGCTTTGGTTATTGTTGAGGGAGATGGCTTATCAGGGGAAGAGAGCAGCAGCCAACTTCCTAGCACCGTAGGTGGTTCTGCTGCACAGGATGGGAGGAAAAAGAGTGAGAGAGCTATCGTGATAGGGGATTCTATTGTAAGGGGAATAGATAGGCGTTTCTGCGGCCACAAACGAGACTCCAGGATGGTATGTTGCCTCCCTGGTGCAAGGGTCAAGGATGTCTCAGAGCGGCTACAGAGTATTTTGGAAGGGGAGGGTGAACAGCCAGTTGTCATAATGCATATAGGTACCAACGATATAGGTAAAAAACGGGATGAGGTCCTAAAAGCAGAATATAGGGAGTTAGGAGGTAAATTTAAAAATAGGACCTCAAAGGTAGTAATCTCAGGATTGCTACCAGTGCCACGTGCTAGTCAGAGTAGAAATAGAAGGATATTTCAAATGAATACGTGGCTAGAGGAATGGTGCAAGGGGGAGGGATTCAAATTCCTGGGGCATTGGAACCGGTTCTGGGGGAGGTGGGACCAGTACAAACCGGACGGTCTACACCTGGGCAGGACCGGGACCGATGTCCTAGGGGGAGTGTTTGCTAGTGCTCTGGGGGAGGGTTTAAACTAAAATGGCACGGGGTTGGGAACCTGAGCAGGGAGACAGAGGAAAGGGAAACAAGGATAAAAGCAAAAGATAGAAAGGAGAAAAACAAATGTGGCAGTCAGAGAAAACAACGGTTTAAATCAAACATGGCCACAGTAAATACTAATTCTAATAGGTCTAAGAGTGTTAAAAAAACAAGCCTGAAGGCTTTGTGTCTTAATGCAAGGAGCATTCGGAACAAGGTGGATGAATTAGCTGCGCAAATAGAGGTAAACGAATATGATTTGATTGGGATTACGGAAACATGGCTCCAGGGTGGCCAAGGCTGGGAACTCAACATCCAGGGGTACTCAATATTCAGGAAAGATAGGCAAAAAGGAAAGGGAGGTAGGGTAGCATTGCTGGTTAAAGAGGGGATTAACACAATTGAAAGGAAGGATATTAGCTCTGATGATGTGGAATCTGTATGGGTTGAACTGAGAAATAACAAGGGCAGAAAACGTTAGTGGGAGTGATATATAGACCTCCAAACAGTAATGCGAAGGTTGGGGATGGCATTAAAAGGGAAATTCGAGAAGCGTGCAATAAGGGCACAGCAGTCATCATGGGTGACTTTAATCTACATATAGATTGGGCTAACCAAATTAGTAACAATACTATGGAGGAGGAATTCCTGGAGTGTTTACGGGATGGTTTTCTGGACCAATATGTCGAGGAACCAACCAGAGATCAGGCCATCTTAGACTGGGTATTATGTAATGAGAAAGGATTAATTAGCAATCTTGTTGTGCGAGGCGCCTTTAGTCGGAGCGATCATAATATGATAGAATTCTTCATTAGGATGGAGAGTGAAGTAGTTGACTCAGAGACTAGGGTCCTGAATTTAAATAAGGAAACTACGATGGTATGAGGTGCGAGTTGGGTAGGATTGATTGGGGAATGTCACTCAAAGGGTTGACAGTGGATAGGCAATGGCAAACATTCAAAGACCGCATGGACGAACTACAGAATTTGTTCATCCCAGTTTGGCATAAGAATAAAACAAAAAGGGTGACTCAACCGTGGCTAACAAGGGAAATTAGGGATAGCATAAGATCCAAGGAGGGGGCATATAAATTGGCCAGAAAAAGCAGTAACCCTGAGGATTGGGAGCAGTTTAAGATTCAACAAAGGAGGACAAAGGGATTAATTAAGAAGGGGAAAATTGAATACGAGAGTAGGCTTGCAGGGAACATCAAAACTGACTGTAAAAGCTTTTATAGATATGTGAAGAGAAAAAGATTTGTGAAATCAAGCATAGGTCCCTTGCAGTCAGAATCAGGGGAACTTATAATGGGGAACAAAGAAATGTCAGACCAATTAAATACATATTTTGGTTCTGTCTTCACAAAGGAGGACACAAATAACCTCCCAGAGATGTTGGGGAACATAGGGTCTGATGAAAGGGAGGAACTGAAAGAAATCAGTATTTGTAGGGAAATGGTGTTCAGCGAAGATTCACAAGGCTGATACCTGGGATGGCAGGAATGACGTATGAAGAAAGATTGGGTCGATTGGGCTTATACTTGCTGGAGTTTAGAAGAATGAGAGGGGATCTCATTGAAACTTATAAAATTCTGACAGGACAGGACAAACTAGATGCAGGAAAGATGTTCCCGATGGTCGGGGAGTCCAGAACCAGGGGTCACAGTCTAAGGATAAGGGGTAAGCCATTTAGGACAGAAATGAGGAAGAATTTCTTCACCCAGAGAGTGGTGAACCTGTGGAATTCTCTGCCACAGAAGGCAGTTGAGGCCAATTCATTAAATAGATTCAAGAAGGAGTTAGATATATTTCTTAAGGCTAAAGGGATCAAGGGAGAAAGCAGGGACAGGGTACTGAATTTGGATGATCAGCCATGATCGCATTGAAAGGCGGAGCAGGCTAGAGGGGCCGAATGGCCTACTCCTGCTCCTATCACAGAATCACAGAATCCCCACAGTGCAGATAGAGGCCATTTCGGCCCATCGAGCCTGCACCAACACATATCCCACCCTATCCCTCTAACCCCACGTATTTAATCCCCCCTAACACTAAGGGTCAATTTAGCATAGCCAAATCAACCTAACCCGCACATCTTTGGACTGTGGGAGGAAACCGGAGCACCCGGAGGAAACCCACGCAGACACGGGGAGAATGTGCAAACTCCACACAGACAATCACCCGATGCCGGATTCAAACCCAGGTCCCTGGCTCTGTGAGGCAACAGTGCTAACCACTATGCCACCATGTTGCCTATCATCTATGATTCTATAGAATCATACAGCACAGAAGGAGGCCATTCGACCCATCGTGCCTGTGCCAGTGCTTTGAAAGAGCTATCCAATTAGTCCCACTCCCCTGCTCTTTCTCCGTAGCCCTGCAACGATCCACTTCCCTTTTGAAAGTTACTATTGAATCTACTTCCGCCACCCTTTCAGGGAGTGCATTCCAGATCATTGCACACTGCGTAAAAAAAAATTCTCCTCATCTCGTCGCTGAATTCTTTGCCAATTATCTTAAATCTAAATTTTGTTTAAATTCACTAACCAGTTTCTATTTTTATTACCCAAATACCTTTTCTTCATTTCCTTTCCTGAAGATAGTGGCTCACGTCAGCCTAGAGTTCTGCAGCGTTCTGCTAACCACACCTAAGTGTTGAGGTTGTTCGATAAACTCACTGAGCCACAGAGGGGACTGATCAAGATTCGGGACAATTTAACATATTGATTTACTTTTACCAGTCATCAAGTTAATGCAAATGAAAATCAGGAGAGATGTATAACGGACGGCTGAATTGATATCGCCCGTTTTACACCATCACCCAAAGAATATAGTCCCCCCTTCATGTGTGAATGCCACTCTAGACAGCGAGTGTCTCTGTGTAGAGTTTCGCAGCCCAGCTCGTTCCTGCCCCCATCTAAAGTTCACACACACTCACTTTCCAATAGGGATTACTGGAATAGCAATCAGGAGTGGCGACGCTGGCTGGTCATGTGGCTCCCTGGCTCAGGGACTCTGCAGCCAGCAGTAGTGCCCAGCACCACCCTGGTTAGAGCCTTGCTGAAGTTGTGTGCATGCTGGTAAAATAAGAACAAAATGTTAAATCTTGATTAGTTCCCTCTGTGGTTCAGTGAGTTTATCTAACAAGCCAAACATACCAGGCATGTCCCAGGTTCAATTCCTTCAGTGGTTGTAAAGTGTTTCCGGACATCCCGAGGTAGTGAAAGGCGCTATATAAATGCACTTTCTTTCCTACCTAGGCTTAGCGGAGACACTAACTGTCTACACAGTGTCAGCCAGTGGCTCAGTGGGTAGCACGCTCTCCTCTGGGTCAGAAGGGTGTGGGTTCAAGTCCCACTCCAGAGACTTGAGCACAGAAAACTAGGCTGACACTCCAGGGGAGTGCTGCACTGTCGGAGGTGTCGTCTTTTGGATGAGACGTTAAACTGAGGCCCCATCTGCTCTCTCAGGTGGATGTAAAAGATCCCATGGCACTATTTCGAAGAAGAGTAGGGGAGTTATCCCCGGTGTCCTGGCCAATATATCTTCCTCAACCAACACAACAAAAAACAGATTATCTGGTCATTATCACATTGTTGTTTGTGGGAGCTTGCTGTGCACAAATTGGCTGCCGTGTTTCCCACATTACAACAGTGACTCCACTTCAAAAGTACTTCATTGGCTGTAAAGCACTTTGAGACGTCTGGTGGTCATGAAAGGCGCTATAGAAATGCAAGTCTTTCTTTTAATTAAAATCCTCCCAATGATCAGTATTTATTACTTTCCCCCAAAACAGTACTGGTGCTAATCTTCTAATTACACTCCCTCCTTTCATTCTCCTCCATATTCAGGAAGGACAGGAAAAAAGGAAAAGGAGGTGGGGTAGCATTGCTGGTTAAAGAGGAGATTAACACAATAGTAAGGAAGGATATTAGCTCTGATGATGTGGAATCTGTATGGGCAGAGCTGAGAAATACCAAGCAGCAGAAAACATTAGTGGGAGTTGTATACAGACCCCCAAACAGTAATGCTGAGGTTGGGGATGGCATTGAATGGGAAATTAGAGATGCGTGCAATAAGGGCACTCAGTTATCATGGGTGACTTTAATCTACATATAGATTGGGCTAACCAAATTAGTAACAATACTGTGGAGGAGGGATTCCTAGAGTGTAAACGGGATGGTTTCCTGGACCAATATGTCAAGGAACCAACTAGAGCTCAGGCCATCTTAGACTGGGTATTATGTAATGAGAAAGGATTAATTAGCAATCTTGTTGTGCGAGGCCCCTTGGAGAGGAGCGATCATAATATGATAGAATTCTTCATTAAAATGGAGAGTGAAGTAGTTGACTCAGAGACTAGAGTCCTGAATTTAAATAAAGGAAACTACGATGGTATGAGAATCGAGTTGGCTAGGATGGATTGGGGAACGTTACTTAAAGGGTTGACGGTGGATAGGCAACGGCAAACATTTAAAGATCGCATGGATGAACTACAGAATTTGTTCATCCCTGTTTGGCATAAAAATAAAACAAAAAAGGTGACTCAACCGTGGCTAACAAGGGAAATTAGGGATAACATAAGATCCAAGGAGAGGACATATAATTTGGCCAGAAAAAGCAACAAACCTGAGGATTGGGAGCAGTTTAGGATTCAGCAAAGGAGGACAAAGGGATTAATTAAGAGGGGGAAAATAGAATATGAGAGGAAGCTTTCAGGGAACATAAAAACTGACTGTAAAAGCTTCTATAGATATGTGAAGAGAAAAAGATTGGTGAAGTCAAGTGTAGGTCCCTTGCAGTCAGAATCAGGGGAATTTATAATGGGGAACAAAGAAATGTCAGACCAATTAAATACATACTTTGGTTCTATCTTCACAAAGGAGGACACAAATAACCTCCCAGAGATGTCGGGGAACATAGGGTCTAATGAGAGGGAGGAATTGAATGAAATCAGTATTTGTAGGGAAATGGTGTTAGGGAAATTGACGGGATTGAAGGCCAATAAATCCCCAGGGCCTGATAATCTATATCCTAGGGTACTTAAGGAAGTGGCCCTAGAAATAGTAGATGCATTGCTGGTCATCTTCCAAAATTCTATAGACTCTGGAACAGTTCCCATGGATTGCAGGATAGCTAATGTAACCCCACTATTTAAAAAAGGTGGTAGAGAGAAAACGGGGAATTATAGACCGGTAATTCTGACATCGGTAGTGGGAAAAATGCTAGAGTCCATTATAAAAGATGTAATAGCAGAGCACTTGGAAAACAGTGACAGGATCGGACAAAGTCAACATGGATTTACAAAAGGTAAATCATGCTTGACTAATCTACTGGAATTTTTTCAGGATGTAACTGGTAGAATAGATAAGGGAGAACCAATAGATGTCGTGTATTTGGACTTTCAGAAGGCTTTCGATAAGGTGCCGCATAAGAGATTAGCGTGCAAAGTTAAAGCACACGGGATTGGGAGTAAGGTACTGTCTTGGATAGAGAACTGGTTGGCAGACAGGAAGCAAAGAGTTGGAATAAATGGGTCTTTTTCCGAGTGGCAGGCAGTGACTAGTGGGGTACCGCAGGGATCGATGCTAGGACCCCAGCTATTCACAATATATATAAATGAACTAGACGAGGGAACTAGATGTAATATCTCCAAGTTTGCAGATGACACAAAGCTGGGTGGGTGTGTGTGTTGTGAGGAGGATGCAGAGAAACTCCAGTATGATTTGGACAGGTTGGGTGATTGGGCAGATGCATGGCAGATGCAGTATAATGTGGATAAATGCGAGGTTATCCACTTCGGTGGCAAAAACAGGAAGACAGATTATTATCTGAACGGCAATAGATTGGGAAAAGGGGAAGTACAACGAGACCTGGGTGTCCTTGTGCACCAGTCGCTGAAGGTAAGCATGCAGGTGCAGCAGGCGGTTAAGAAGGCAAATGGTATGTTGGCCTTCATAGCGAGAGGATTTGAGTACAGGAGCAAGGATGTCTTGCTGCAGTTGTACAAGGCCTTGGTGAGACCACACCTTGAGTATTGTGTGCAGTTTTGGTCGCCTTATCTGAGGAAGGATGTTCTTGCCATGGAGGGAGTGCAGCGAAGATTCACCAGACTGATACCTGGGATGGCAGGAATGACGTATGAGGAGAGATTGGGTCGATTCGGCTTATATTCGCTAGAGTTTAGAAGAATGAGAGGGGATCTCATTGAAACTTATAAAATTCTAACAGGACTAGACAGACTAGATGCAGGAAGGATGTTCCCGATCGCGGGGGAGTCCAGAACCAGGGGTCACAGTCTAAGGATAAGGGGTAAGCCATTTAGGACAGAGATGAGGAGGAATTTCTTCACCCAGAGAGTGGTGAACCTGTGGAATTCTCTACCACACAAGGCAGTTGAGGCCAATTCATTAAATATATTCAAGAAGGAGTTAGATATATTTCTTAAGGCTAAAGGGATCAAGGGATATGGGGAGAAGGCAGGGACAGGGTACTGAATTTGGATGATCAGCCATGATCTCATTAAATGGCGGAACAGGCTCAAGGGGCCGAAAGTCCTACTCCTGCTCCTATCTTCTATGTTTCTATGTTTCCAGTACTGGCCCAGTGGTGTCGGGTGATGTGCCAGTCATCACCGAGATGGATGGCACTATATGCTCCATTAAACCTTATTTCCCAATTTTTGTTTGCAGAACCTTCTCCGCTTAGTGAAGGAGTTTTCAAGCAAAAGCAAAGACAATTTGCTCCCTTTCAGCAATTGGACTCATGTCCACATCAGGCTGGCAGCTGGAGCTCTGATTCCTGGGTATTAATGACCAGAAATAAATCTTGAATCTACATACGCACTCACCCAAAATAGCTGAGCGAACATCCAAAGTTGGTAAATGGTATCATGTACTAATTTCCATGCCCATTATTTACTTTATTGATAATTCAGTGTGTGGCAATGAAAATAGTTTTGAGTGCTCCAGAGCAAACTGCAAATGTTAGCACTGGACAAACAGTGTGAGCAAGTAAACCCAGATCGACATTTCATTATTCTCAGCTCAACTGCAGTGTTATGAACTGCTTCAAATAAGTTTGCAATCATTATTTGCAAAACATATTTGACAGAACTCAATCCTGATATTCAATAAAGTTTCCCACTGTAGGAGGTGGTGGTTTGTGTCAGCTTCACCTCTGACTTCTGAGCGGTTCGAACCGCTCCCACTCCCTTGGTTCTGGACCTTGGACTTATTCGGGTGTTGTGATAAAAAGTGCAGCAGACAACTGGTTTTGATGCAAGAAAGTAAAACACAACACAATCACTCTTAACACTCTAAAAGTGGGGAACACTTCGGTACAAGCGAGGGAAAATAACATTAGAAGAATACTTCACCCCTCCCAATCCCACTTCACTAGCTAAGTTGGGCTCTGGAGAACCAGGGAGTCAAGACCAAGTGTAGTCTTTAGGCCAAGCTGGGTTAGAGGACGGGGCTCAGCTTCTTTCTGGGTGTGGTAGGTTGACCTGGAGCTTCATTCTCCTCGGGGGCTGAGATTCTTCTGGGTTGTGGGGGAGGGTGAAGAATGTGATGATCAGCAGCTTCACTATCCTACAGGCCCCAAACATTGCTCAATGGGAGGGAGGGGGGAGGGGTTATTGTGAGCTGCCGATTTCCTTCTGCTCCGCTGGGGTTGAAACCCTTCTTAGTTGTTGTGGGGATGGGATTGAGGTGAGCTACAGTTACTCTTCTTCAAGGCACATGATTCTTAATAGTGTGGCGGAGGGAAGTACAGTTAAACTCTTCCCCAGGTCCAGAGCTTTATCCCTTGCGCTCCTCTTCCCTCCGCTCCCCTTCTGGAATTCTTCTCCGTGGAGGAGTGAGAAGGAATAAGCCATAGTTCATCTGAGGACCAGGATTCAGTGGCGTGCGAGAGGTTGGCTTACCTTCCAGGAAATTTAGTGCAGAATCAGTGACTGAACTCCCTTCTTCCCAGTTACTAAGTCATCCACATCGGCACAGGCGACGTGCATTGAGCATTCTTCATTGAGTGTCAATGACGATGGTGATAAAGCTTAAGATGGGTTAATTCCCCAAATGGTGAATGCAATTTCATGCTTGGGAGGACGAATTCTGGGAAGGGCAAATTAATATTGTGCTTAGGAGGCTGGAGGGGTTGGGGGGGGGGGGAGCAGGGGGGAGGGGGTGGGAGGCATGCCTCGCCTTTAACTTCACAGTAATGTCCCGCTTGCCTTTCTGTGTTTAGTGCCTGGGTGGGATCGTGTTATTCAGCGAGCAGACAGAAGCTGCTGGAAGTGACCATCTGCTGCAGAGTCACGAGCCGGCCAATGTATTGAAGTTCAGGAGAAGTCGCAAAACATGGTTTACAATTCTGAACTGCTACTTCTCCACCTAACGTTACCGCGACACATTCAGACTGGAAATCTGCCATTCGCAGTGCCGCTTACAGGTGGGCGGGTGTAATTACAGTGTGACAAGTTTATATTTGCAGTTTACATAATACATACGGACATTGGAATTTATTATGAAAAGTATAAAAATAACTCTCGATTCCGGGGGGCATTAGCAAAGGGATAGAATACAAATCAAAAGAAGTTATATGGCCTTGATTAACTCGTGTTTCTTCCAAGTGCCTAGTAATTTCATCCCATATTAGAGACTTTAGTAGCTTACCAGCAACTGAAGTAAGACTGACTAGCCTATAATATCCTGGAGGAATGTCCCATCCATCACCCTCCAGTCCTCCAGCACTATTCTCTGTTGCACAGAATTTTGGAAAGGAAAGGGCATTGAGCAATCTGGTGAGAGGCTGGGCAACGTGGGGCTAATCCGTGAAAACGTGACTGGGCCTAATGGCTGATATTTGTTCCTCTAAATTTTTGTCATAAAGCCTCAAATTAATATTAATGCAATTCCATTCCATGACGGCCTTGCTGATGAGGTAATTAGTAATTACACAGCACTTAAGTGAGCATCTGTTTGATGGGGACATGCAGTTAATAAACACATTTCCTCATTTTAGTGGCTGATTCCATCATGCTATAGGATTTGTTTATGGCTTCATTGGAAAAACTGGATGCAAGCAACAGGGAAGCTCCCACGAGCTCCCACTGACTTACATAATAGATTGCAGAGTCCTGGGTGTTGTAGCAGACTAGATATTATTATCCTTTTACCTCTCTGGTCCGGGTTCGAATCCAGCCCAGGCATATAAGATCAAAATCTCCTCCCTCGAGTGACTGCTGGCATCCTAAGGGAAAATTTCAGGCTGTCACAACAATGCCTCAATTTGCCAATCTCACTCAGAGAGGCCAAAGAGGGGCTGGTGTGGGAAATGTCAAACAAGCAGGTGTTGGGGAAAAATATCAGCAAAACAACCATGGAACAAATGAAGACAGGACAATGGATACTACTCCGTGAATTACAGGGCAGTAATTGAATCAAAGGGCTCAGGCGAGGCCAAATTGTATTGCTGCCTTTAATTTACACAAAAGGATCTGTTTATAATATATTACTTCTTAATAATTCTTTTCCTTACCATTGCAGTGCCAAGTTTCTGTTTCAATATGCACATGACCTGAAGGAATAATAGTCTGGAGATTATGCTTTGTGCTGTTAATGTGTGAACACTTAACACATTCGTATCAAATTCCCTTGTCTGCTTTCTTAGCAAATATGTGAACCCATTTAAAATAAACTGTTAAAATAGCAGCGACAGAATTTAATACAAATATATTAAGTAATTGTATGACGATATCACGCTGCATAATTTCTAGAGTAATAATTTTATGACATAGGGTCTGAGGGTATATTACATTTGTGATATTGGACTGAATATCACAATTAATTATAAGAAAATTCGTTATCATCTATTATAGAAACATAGATAGAAACATAGAATCTAGGAGCAGGAGTAGGCCATTCGGCCCGTCGAGCCTGCTCCGCCATTCAATACGATCATGGCTGATCATCCAAATCCAATACCCTGTCCCTGCTTTAATCCCCACAGTACACATATCCCACCCTACCCCCGTAACCCCATGTATTTAATTCCCCCTAACATATCCCATCCTATCCCCATAACCCCACATATTTAATCCCCCCTAACACTAAGGGTCAATTTATCATAGCCAAATCAACCTAACCCACACATTTTTGGACTGTGGGAGGAAACCGGAGCACCCGGAGGAAACCCACGCAGACACGGGGAGAATGTGCAAACTCCACACAGACAGTCACCCGAGGTCAGATTCGAACCCGGGTCTCTGGCGCTGTGAGGCACCAGTGCTAACCACTATGCCACCGTGTTGCCCCACTAAATAACTTATAACTAAATAAAGAAAAACATGACAGAGTAGTTTATGGATTGCATACCAATTGGATGATTTTGAGTTATGTCTCTTGTAGTGACTTGTTTTTAAAAGTTGATGAGCTGCTGTGTTTCAAATGACCAAATCATAGAATCATAGAATAGAATCATAGAATGGTTACAGCACAGAAGGAGGTCATTCGGCCTGTCGCGCCCGTGCCGGCTCTCTGCAACAGCACTTCAGCTAGTCCCACTCCCCCTTATACTAAGCTTAAACAGACAATTGTTTAAGGGAAGGCAGAGGACAGGTTTGGGACTGGACCATGCATAAGAATAGACAAGATAATGGAATTGGTCAGGATAGGACCAAGAATGCAGCATCATAAGGAGCATTGTTTTACTGAGACAGCAAGAACAGAAATCAGACAGGGGAATAAAGGGGCAAAGACCCAAAATGGATGTAATTCATAAATACCAGAAGCATTTGAAACAAATGGTTCAACTCGAGACACAGGTGGGAACCAATAATTATGATATAGGAATCAGAGACATGACTAATGCAGGACGATGGAAGTGAATATAACTTAAAGGAGTCCAGGACATTCGGGAAGGGTATAAGAACAGGAAGGTGGAAGGATTGCTTTATATATAAGGGGCACTTGGGAGGCTAAGGTAGTTTGGCCGCTGTCACAGGAACAATGATGATTCCATCTGGCTGGATGTGTTCAATTAGAAAAGTACCAGGACAACATCTGTGGTTTATCACAGGCTGCCAAGCCAAAATAAGGAGAATAACTTCGGAAGGGTGAGCAAGAAAAGGAAGTCAGTACTGATGGGTGAATTCAACCACCTTAAGTAAACTGGGAAGGACTCTGAGTTTATTAATGTAGTGCATACCTCCTTCTGGATTCAGGTTGGGTAGCTTTCTGACAGCTAACTACCCTGGGGGAGATACAGAAATACGGGAGCACACATTTTATGAACATTTTGGTGGGAAGATCATGTGCAGCCCCCGCTCAAATTTCAGGTATGTGCTTCTGGCAGCCGAGACTCCCCACTGGAAGCACAACAATGGAAAATTACCCTGACTGTGTCCAGGAGCTCACAAGAGATTGCTCTGTCCTGGACTTGGTTCCTGTGAATGACTCAGACACCAGGAAATAGAAGTAGTTCAACTAGGAGGTAATAATTACCATAACACCATAACATTCAGATTGATTTTGAAACAGTGCTGCTAAATCCTAGTATACAACTTTAGACAGACAAACTTCAGGGATATGAGAACTCAATTTAGTAATATCGACTGGGGGGGCACTCCTGAAAGATAAGCCTATAGAGGATAAATGGGCACCCTTCAAACACGTTATTCAGGGAATACAGAACAAGTAGATACCCAAGTGCAGTAAAGGTAAATGAACTAAAATGCCTTCAAATGATCAACAAAAAACTAAAAGACAGATAAAAGGATTTACAAAGCTTTTAGGGAGAAGGGAGGGGATGACAATTGGACCAAATACAAGGTTACACAGAAGTAGGTCAAAAAAGGGATTGGGTGCCAAAAAAGGGATTAGGTGCCAAGGGAGAATTGGCAAAACATAACTTCCAATAGCATAACAAGAAGAGTGCAGTCAGAGAGCAAGTTAAGACCCAAAGGGAGCCATAAGGACATGAGGATAAACAAGAGACAGCAAACGTGCTAAATGACTACTCCTTGTTTCCTTTTAACCAGGGGGAATACTAACAATATACCATCTGATATCGCAGCACAATGTGCATACTCCGGGAAGTTTCTGAATAGGGTCATGGTGTTGCAAACCAATAAATCCCCTGGGACAGACAAACTATACCCCAGGGTACTTGGAGAGACAAAGGAGGCGATTTGTGAAAGCACTGGTGGATATTTTGAGGCAGTCAGTGGTTCTGACAGATTGGAAACCAATAGTTCTCATTGTCAGGAAAAGCAACCGGGCTATAACTGCAAGTACAGATCCAATAACCCAAGCCCATTAACTGGAATCAATAATCAAAAGAAGTACCTAATAAGTGACAATCGATATAACTTTAGAAGGAGCAGCTTCTGCATAACAACTTCTTACACTTTTTGAGAAGGTGACATCTTAAACTGATGGGGAGGGAAGCCATATAAAGGCTCAAGTGGAGCATCAATGGCGGCATGGACTGGTTGGGCTGAATGGCCTGTTTCTGTGCTGTGTATTCTATGCAATGTACCTAAATTTACAAAGGCCTTTGACAAAATGCCACGAGAGACTCCTTTACAAACTCGGGTCATTGGGATTTAAGGGGAAGACACGGACTTGTATTAGCAATTGGCTAACAGGAAGGAAGCAAAGAATAACGTGAACTAGGTAGCAGTAGGTTGAGGCATTGAGTGTGCTGGTAGTACCCTGTGCCTGGTATATAAAAAGCACCTGGAATTGCAGTCTGACTACAAAGATAGCTAAATTCACACGTGACACCAAGCTAGGGAGGACTGTGGACTCGGAAGAGACAGCTAGGATCTTACATAGGGAGCTCAACAGGGTTTGCATCTGAGCTGATCAAAATGGTACTTTCTGATACACAGAGGCAGCAAGACAAGAGCGCAAATGACATTCCACGCAAATACAAGGTACAGTCCTGTGCCCCCACTCCGAGTAGTAGCAATGCAGAGTAAACTCTCACCAAGAGTAATTAATGTTACATTAATTAGCTACTTTAAAACTTCACCAGAAAACACACCCGTGCTGCAATGGCAAGGTGTGATCTTTTAGAGGAGACATTAAACCAAGGCACTGTCTGCCTCGGTTTAAAGGCAGGGGAGTCCTGACCAATGTTTATCCCTCATCCAACACCTGGTCATTTATCTCCAGAAAACGCTGGAAAAACTCAGCAGGCCAGGCAGCATCCGTGGAGAGAGAAACAGAGTTAACGTTTCAGGTCGAAGACCTTTCGTCAGAACAGTTCTGACGAAGGGTCTTCGACCTGAAACGTTAACTCTGTTTCTCTCTCCACGGATGCTGCCTGGCCTGCTGAGTTTTTCCAGCGTTTTCTGTTGTTATTTCGGATTTCCAGCATCCGCAGTATTTTGCTGTTGTGTTGGTCATTTATCTCGCCGCTTGTAGGACCTTGCTGTGTGAAAATTAGCTGCTGTGTTTTTACAACAATGACTGCACTTCAAAAATACGATTTGACTTTGAAACACTTTGGGATGCCCTGAGGCCTATAGAAATTCTAGGTGTTCTATAAATGCAAGTTCTTTCTTGACTCTAGGAGAGAAGCTGAAAGAGATCTGCAGGTTTTAATCGTCTCATTGCTCATCATTTCCAAACATTGTGATGCGGCAAAAAATGATAGTGGATTGTACTGCCGAATTAGTTGAGTTCAAATGATCAGGCAATGCTAAAGCTGTACAGTGTTCTGGGCAGAATGCACTTGGATTATTAGATATTACTGTATTACTGTTGGATGCTGGACTTCTGATTGTTGCATCAAAAGAGGCCATTCAGGACCTAAAGGGGATGCAGAACGAGAGAAATGAAGCAGATCCCCAGTGTTAAAAGGGTAAGCTATGAAGAACAGCTTGATAAGCTCGGGCCCTTCAACCTCAAAAGCAGACAGCCCAGAGGAACTTTAGCGAGCTACATAAGGTATGTAAGGGGATGGTGTAAACTCAAAATAGTACTTTCTGATACATGGAGGCAGCAAGACTAGAGCGCACAGGTTCAGAGTTTTCCAAGAGCAAGTATAAGACAAATGATTGGAAATATTTCTTTACACAATATCTGAAGCAGCGTGGCAGGGCACTGGTGCAGGGAGATGGTAGTATTGGCATTCTAGAGAGATGAAATCAAATGGGCCTGTGACTAAAATGAAGTATTTTTGTTTCATATTTAACTTGGTGTTGGCCTCTTTAATTCTGTCAGGTTACCTAAGGAGTTAAAAACAGCACTGCCAACAGAAATCACGGCTCCGCTTCAGTCGACACATTGTTGTAGTGATTATTCGGTTGAACTCTGGGTAATTTACTCAGGGAGGAGCCAAGCAACTCAATGTAAACGCAAGCATGTTGAAAGATTTCTTCAGATGTGTGTCTGATTGTCAGCTTCCTGAAATGAACAGGCGGGTATTTAAATTCACATAGCTCTGGTTACTGTTTCGGAGGGATTTATCAGCCTGTCATTTTCAAATCTCTGAGTTTGATGTGGAGTCTCAAAAGAAACGTTGAATGATTGGAACCTCTGAAGAAAATAAGATAAGCGAGGCAGATTTCATTATTGGTGAGTCAAGGATTGAGAAAACTATTGAAAAAATGTAATTATAGTCATATTCAGAAGAAACTCCTTTACCCAGAGAGTGGAACTCGCTACCACAGGGATTGGTTGAAGCGAATAGTTTAGATGCATTTAAGGGGCGGTTAGATAAGCATATGAGGGAGAAGGGAATAGAGGGTTATGCTGATAGGGTTAGATGAGGAAAGGCGGGAGGAGACTCGAGTGGAGCATAAACTCCGGCATGGATTGGTTGGGCCGAATGGCCTGTTTCTGTGCCGTATATCCCATGCAATCCTCTGTAAACTTGAGGTCATCCAAAATTCTGCTGCTCGTGTCCTAACTCGCACCAAGTCCCGTTCACCCATCACCCCTGTGCTCACTGACCTGTGCCCACAGAGCGGTCGGCAGCGGGGAAGGAGGGGCGGACCTGGTTGGAGCGGCAGAGGCCTGAGGTGAGTCATTAAACTCACCTACGTGGCCTTTTTCCCCAGCGGGGAAAGAGCTTCGCGGGCTTTTTCAAAGGCAGGGGGCGGGGCCAATTCATTGGTACCCGTATATAGGTGGAGCGGTTGCTAAACCCGAGACACTACACTAGTAGTGACTCCCACCCTCCCACCTCCTCTAACCTTTAGGGGTAGAGGGAATTTAAAAGGTAGGTTCGATTTTATATTTTGTTTTCAGGGACTTAACTCCTGGACCTAAGTTAAATAAGTTTAAATTTTAGTAATAAAGTAACATAAGGGTTAAGTCATGACAGGAAGTCTCGGACCCGTTTCATGCTCCTCCTGTGCCATGTGGGAAACCAGGGACACTTCCAGTGTCCCTGACAACTACGTGTGCGGGAAGTGTGTCCAGCTGCAGCTCCTGACAGCCCGCATGGCGGTGCTGGAGCTGTGGGTCGACTCACTCTGGAGCATGCATGATGCCGAGAACTCGGTGAATCGCTCATTTAGTGAGTTGTCCACACCGCAGGTAAAGGCTAGGACAGACAGTGAATGGGTGACCAAGAAGCAGGGCAATATCAGGAAGGTAGTGCAGGAGTCCCCTGTGGTCATCTCCCTCCAAAACAGGTATGCCGCTTTGGATACTGTTGGGGGAGATGGCCTACCAGGGGAAGGCACTAGCAGCCAGGTTCATGGCACCATGGCTGGCTCTGCTGCACAGCAGGGCGGGAAAAAGAGTGGTAGGGCTATAGTGATAGGGGACTCAATTGTAAGGGGAATAGACAGGAGTTTCTGTGGCCGCAACCGAGATTCCAGGATGGTATGTTGCCTCCCTGGTGCAAGGGTCAAGGATGTCTCGGAGCGGCTGCAGAACATTCTGAAGAGGGAGGGTGAACAGCCAGCTGTCGTGGTGCATGTAGGTACCAACGATATAGGTAAAAAGCGGGAAGAGGTCCTACAAGCAGAATTTAGGGAGCTAGGAGCTAAATTAAAAAGTAGGACCTCTAAGGTAGTAATCTCTGGATTGCTACCAGGGCCACGTGCTAATCAGAATAGAGAGAACAGGATAGTGAGATTGAATACGTGGCTTGAGCAGTGGTGCAGGAGGGAGGGATTCAAATTCCTGAGGCATTGGAACCAGTTCTGGGGGAAGTGGGACCTGTACAAAAGGGACGGTCTGCACTTGGGCAGGACTGGAACCGATGTCCTCGGGGTAATATTTGCTAAAGCAGTTCGGGAGGATTTAAACTAATATGGCAGGGGAATGGGAACCTATGTAGCGAAACAGGGGGAAGTAATATGCAGTCAGAAACAAATGTTAGAAGGGTGAGAAACAATAGGGGAAGGCCGAGTAAACAAAGGCAAGAAACACAAAGGGCCATACTAAATCATAAGTCTAAAAGGACAAAGGATGTTAATAAAACAAGCCTAAAGGCTCTGTGTCTTAATGCAAGGAGTATCCGTAATAAGGTGGATGAATTGACTGTGCAAATAGATGTTAACGGATACGATGTGATTGGGATTACAGAGACGTGGCTCCAGAACAATCAAGGCTGGGAACTGAACATCCAGGGGTATTCAACATTCAGAAAGGATAGAATAAAAGGAAAAGGGGGTGGGGTAGCATTGCTGGTTAAAGAGGAGATTAATGCAATAGCTAGGAAGGACATCAGCTTGGAGGATGTGGAATCAATATGGGTTGAGCTGCAGAACACCAAAGGGTAGAAAACGTTAGTGGGAGTTGTGTACAGACCTCCAAACAGCAGTAGTGAGGTGGGGGAGGGTATGAAACAGGAAATCAGAGGTGCGTGCAAAAAAGGCACGGCAGTTATCATGGGTGACTTTAATATGCATATAGATTGGGCTACTCAAACTGGAAGCAATACGGTGGAGGAGGATTTCCTGGAGTGTTTAAGGGATGGTTTCCTAAACCAATATGTCGAGGAACCAACTCGAGGGGAGGCCATCCTGGACTGGGTGTTGTGTAATGAGGAGGGACTAATCAGCAATCTTGTGGTACGAGGCCCCCTGGGGAAGAGTGACCATAGTATGGTGGAGTTCTACATTAGGATGGAGAAGGAAACAGTTAAGTCAGAGACCATGGTCCAGAACTTAAATAAGGGCAACTTTGAGGGTATGAGGCGTGAATTGGCGAGGTTAAATTGGCAAGCGATATTTAAGGGGCTATCAGTGGAAGGGCAATGGCAGACATTTAGAGATCGCATGGATGAACTACAACAATTGTACATCCCGGTCTGGCGTAAAAATAAAGAAGGGAAGGTGGCTCAACCATGGCTAACAAGGGAAATCAGGGATAGTATTAAAACCAAGGAAGTTGCATACAAATTGGCCAGAAGTAGCAGCAAACCCGGGGACTGGGAGAACTTCAAAACTCAGCAGAGGAGGACGAAGGGTTTGATTAGGGCAGGGAAAATAAAATATGAAAGGAAGCTTGCAGAGAACATTAAAATGGACTGCAAAAGCTTCTATAAATATGTAAAAAGAAAGAGGTTAGTAAAAACAAACGTAGGTCCCCTGCAGTCGGAAACAGGGGAAGTCGTAATGGGGAACAAGGAAATGGCAGATCAATTGAACAAGTACTTTGGTTCGGTGTTTACTGTGGAGGACACACACAACCTGCCGGAAATAAAAGGGGTCAGAGGATCTGGTAAGAGGGAGGAGCTGAGGGAAATCCTTATTAGTCGGGAAAAGGTATTGGGGAAATTGATGGGACTGAAGGCTGAAAAATCCCCGGGGCCTGATGGTCTGCATCCCAGAGTACTTAAGGAGGTGGCCTTGGAAATAGTGGATGCATTGACGATCATTTTCCAACATTCCTTAGACTCTGGATCAGTTCCGATGGAGTGGAGGGTGGCCAATGTAACCCCTCTTTTTAAAAAAGGAGGGAGGGAGAAAGCAGGGAATTATAGACCGGTCAGCCTGACATCGGTCGTGGGTAAAATGATGGAAGCAATTATTAAAGATGTCATAACAGACCATTTGGAAAGTGGCGACATGATAGGTCCAAGTCAGCATGGATTTGTGAAAGGGAAATCATGCTTGACAAATCTTCTGGAATTTTTTGAGGATGTTTCCAATAGGGTGGACAGGGGGGAACCAGTAGATGTGGTGTATTTGGACTTTCAGAAGGCCTTCGACAAGGTCCCACACAAGAGATTGGTGAGCAAAGTTAAAGCACATGGGATTGGGGGTAATGTGTTGACGTGGATTGAGAACTGGTTGGCACACAGGAAACAAAGAGTAGGAGTAAATGGGTACTTTTCAGAATGGCAGGCAGTGACCAGCGGGGTACCGCAGGGTTCGGTGCTGGGACCCCAGCTGTTTACATTATATATTAATGATTTGGACGAAGGGATTAAATGTAATATCTCCAAATTTGCGGATGACACTAAATTGGGAGGCAGTGTGAACAATGAGGAGGATGCTAGGAGGCTACAGAGTGACTTGGACAGGTTGGGTGAATGGGCAAATGTATGGCAGATGAAGTACAATGTGGATAAATGTGAGGTTATCCACTTTGGTGGTAATAATAGAGAGGCGAACTATTACCTGAATGGTGGCAGATTAGGGAAAGGGGAGGTGCAACGAGACCTGGGCATCATGGTACATCAGTCATTGAAGGTGGGAATGCAAGTGCAGCAGGCAGTCAAGAAAGCAAACGGAATGATGGCCTTCATCGTAAGGGGATTTGAGTACAGGAGTAGGGAGGTGATGCTGCAGTTGTACAGGGCCTTGGTGAGGCCACACCTGGAGTATTGTGCGCAGTTTTGGTCTCCTAACTTAAGGAAGGACATTCTTGCTATTGAGGGAGTGCAGCGAAGGTTCACTAGATTGATTCCTGGGATGGCCGGACTGACATATCAAGAAAGATTGGGTCAACTGAACTTGTATCCTCTGGAGTTCAGAAGAATGAGGGGGATCTTATAGAGACATTTAAAATCCTGACTGGTTTAGACAAATTAGATGCGGGCAGAATGTTCCCAATGGTAGGGAAAACTAGAACCAGGGGTCACAGTCTAAGGATTAAGGGGAAGCCATTTAGGACTGAGCTGAGGAGGAACTTCTTCACCCAGAGAGTGGTGAATCTATGGAATTCTCTTCCACAGAAGGTTGTTGAGGCCAGTTCGCTAAATATATTCAAAAGGGAGTTAGATATAATACTCACAACTAAGGGGATCAAGGGGTATGGTGAGAAAGCAGGAATGGGGTACTGAGGTAGCATGTTCAGCCATGAACGCATTGAATGGCGGTGCAGGCTCGAAGGACCGAATGGTCTACTCCTGTACCTATTTTCTATGTTTCTATGTTTCTATGTTTCATTGGCTCCTGGTCTGGCAATGCCTCGATTTTAAAATTCTCATCCTGGTTTTCATTTTCCTTCATGGCCTCGCCCCTCCCTATCTCTGTAATCTCCTCCAGCCCTACAACCCTCCGAGATATCTGCGCTCCTCTAATTCTGGCCTCTTGAGCATCCCCGATTATAATCGCTCAACCATTGACAGCCGTGCCTTCAGTTACCACGGCCCTGGGCTGGAGGGCCATTTACCAAGTTTTGGTGAGCTGTTGAGGGCTGCACACCAATGTTCCCCTTAAGGTGCGTGGTCGCGCACCAATCACGAGGTCCCGCACAGGCCGCTCGCCAGCTCCTGCCGCTGGAAGAGATACTGCGCATGCACAGCCATGCAGCAAATTTAAAGGGACCTCGCACGAAAAAGAAATGAGAGGGCACGTTGCATAAACATAAACATAAACAATGGCCGCGAATTTAATCGCGCTGAGGGGGCGGGTTTGGAGGCGGGTCCACTGTCAAAATCGCAAAGATCGACAGCGGGTAGGAAACCCCCCGTCGACCCGCCTCCACGCGAGTCTCCCAGGTGTCGGGTCTGTCAGCGCAGAACTGACCCGACACCAAGCAGCGGGGAAGACAATTCAGCTGCTTAAATGGCTTGTTAAGAGCCAATTTAAGAGTATTTTGAGGCTTACTTCTAATTTTACCTTCTCCCCCACTGGTTACCCGCTGTTCGGGGAACACACCAGCTCAACCTGCCGTGTTTTGAGTCTGCTCTGATGTTTGTGAAAAGCTGACAGCTGCAGAAGTGGTGTCAAGGATGCCATGTTGCAGATGGTCAGTTTCAGAGCACAGAAAATGTTTGGTTACTGCATTTTTAATACATATAGAGATTTCTTTAACTTACAAGTTTTTAGATCCAACTGTATGTCCAGTGCTACCTCATTGGGAGAACCTCTCCTCCGGTGACAGATCGCTTCTGTCATCTCACCTGCAGCTGCCATCTATTCCAGCAACAGCAGAGCCAGTGAAACAATCAGACCTTGGTCCTCCGAATCCTTCCACGTTCAGCTCTAACACCAACATCACCAGCTTCATCACCAACCTTCGCCGCCATCACTTGATGCTGCACTGGACACAGGGCATCAGCCCCAGACCACATTGCTGCCCGGGAGGCCAGCAATGGCATCACCATGACCAGATTTTCTTCACTTGACGCTGTAAACCCTGGCTGCCATATGATGCACCAGGTTGACACCATCCCACACCAGCACCATGAAGCATCCCTTTAATGTCCAAGCCATTCCATGCACACACATCACTATAGCGGGGCAGGGGTGTGGGGGGGGGGGGGGAGTTATGACTGAACAATCACTGGAACTCAGTAAGACACTTCTCAAGGTGTGCTCAGATCTGTACAATAAGGGGCACTTTTTGAAAAATAGATTTCACTGTATGACAACACATTACCAGAAACTTCACATGGACATTGTCTAAAACTCTCAAGTGCCTACCCTTATGTGTTGTTAGTTGGTATGCTTGCAGTACGATGAGGGTGAGTGTGAGGGGTGGCTAGTGAGCTGGGGAAGTGATAAAGTAGATAGAGAGGGTTGGGTGGAGGTGCAAGGTAAGTTGGTGTCCTGGGGAGGTCTCTTCCGCCCTTGGAAGGGAAGAGAACCTCCCTGCAGGCTGTGACTCCCTCCATAAGCATATGGAGGGAGTCATTGGAGAGCCTGGGAGCAAGTGTTCGCCTTTGTGCAGTGACTCAGTGTTTGCAGCATCTCAATGCTGTCAAACACTGACAGAACAACTGTGAAAACTCCATGTGGATGTGGTCCCTTTAAGGAAACTGGCTGATGACGCGTCATCAAATGACGTCATCAGACCCTCTTCCTGTTAATTGGCCGGTAAGCCTGCAGGTCTTTCTTTCGGTAAATTAGTCATGGAGATGAGCAGCCATGACTCGACTCTAAAATGGATAGGGCATTTTTTTTTAATTCGTTTATGGGATGTGGGCGTCGCTGGCAAAGCCAGCATTCATTGCCCATCCCTAGTTGCCCTTGAGAAGGTGGTGGTGAGCCGCCTTCTAGAACCGCTGCAGTCCGTGTGGTGAAGGTACTCCCACAGTGCTGTTAGGGAGGGAGTTCCAGGATTTTGACCCAGCGACAATGAAGGATCGGCGATATACTTCTAAGTCAGGATGGTGTGTGACTTGGAGGGGAACTTGGAGATGGTGGTGTTCCCATGCACCTGCTGCCCTTGTCCTTCTAGGTGGAAGAGGTCGCGGGTTTGGGAGGTGCTGCCGAAGAAGCCTTGGCGAGTTGCTGCAGTGCATCTTGTAGATGGTACACACTGCAGCCATAGTACGCCGGTGGTAGAGGGAGTGAATGATTTTGGTGGTGGATGGGGTACCAATCAAGTGGGCTGCTTTGTCCTGGATGGTGTCGAGCTTCTTGAGTGTTGTTGGAGCTGCACTCATCCAGGCAAGTGGAGAGTATTCCATCACACTCCTTACTTGGGCCTTGTAGATGGTGGAAAGGCTTTGGGGAGTCAGGTGGTGAGACACTTGCCGCAGAATACCTAGCCTCTGACCTGCTCTTGTTGCCATAGTATTTATGTGGTTGGTCCAGTTAAGTTTCTGGTCAATGGTGACCCCCAGGATGTTGATGGTGGGGGATTCGGCAATGGTAATGCCGTTGAATGTCAAGGGGCGGTGGTTAGACTCTCGCTTGTTGGAGATAGTCATTGCCTGGCACTTCTGTGGTGCGAATGTTACCTGCCACTTATCAGCCCAAGCCTGAACGTCGTCCAGGTCTTGTTGAATGCGGGCATGGACTGCTTCCTTATCTGAGGAGTTGTGAATGGCACTGAGCACTGTGCAGTCATCAGCGAACATCCCCATTTCTGACCTTATGTTGGAGGGAGGTTCATGGATGAAGCAGCTGAAGATGGTTGGGCCTAGGACACTGCCCTGAGGAACTCCTGCAGTGCATTCTGGGTACTGACCATTGGGGCCCAGAATCGCAGAACGGATCCTTTTAAGATTGTGTCGGCGAATTGGTATTACTGTGTGTTCCCTGGCTGCAGTTCGGGTCCTTCTCTGACCCACGAGAAGTGAAAGTGAAGTGTCGTGCTGCCTGCCCTGCTGAGTATTCCCAGCATTTTCTGTTTTTATTTCAGATTTCCAGCAGCCGTAGTATTTTGCTTTTGAAAGACTAATGTGCAGCTCGAGCTCCGGCTCGCGTTCTATTTCTGTCCCGTCCAGCGGGCCGGATAGAATGACTTGGTCGGCCGGATATGGCCCGCGGGCGGTATTTTTCCCACCACTGCCCTGAGCTCTGGAACACCCTCCGTAAACCTCTCGGCCTCACTACCGCTCTCTCCTCCTTTAAGGCGCTCCTAAAAACCTACCTCTTTGACCAAGTGCCCTAATATCTCCTTATGTGGCTCGGTGTCAAATTTTGTTTGATAACGTTCCTGTGAAGTGCCTTGGGACGTTTTACTACGTTAAATGCGCTATATAAATACATGTTGTTGTTATAGATTGCAACTCCAGTGTAAAACTACATTAATTTCTACTATACGAGGAACTGCATAGAATAACATAGAAATTACAACACAGAAACAGGTTGCTTGGCCCAAGCAGTCATTGTCGTGTTTATCCTCCACCTGAGCATTGTTCAGGTTCAGGAGGCACTAGTAAAGTTTATCAACTCTTCTACTGTCAATATGTATGTTATGATTCTATTGTCCTCTTGCTCAATTACTGTTTTAATACGTTTGTTTGTAATTTGAAGCCTGAATTAAGGTCAAGTGTTAGTGTTACTCTGCCATCTCTTGAAGACAAGTAGGTTCATTTTGGAGGAACTGGATAGAACCATTGCCTAAAATAATCATAAAATGGTTCTCAGTTCATTATCCCAGGCACACTACAATAATTAACCTTGATATTAAGACAAGTGAGAGCTCACTCAAGGACATCAGGAGCAAGGGCTCTTCTATGGGAGTATTTTTTTAAATTAGAAAGTCAACAATAGCCAAATCCCAAAGCCTACAAGAACACAAAAATGTAACAGAGCCAAAGAACCTTCTTCATCCAGGCATACCTTGTGATCTTTTGTTAATTATTCTGATTAATTTAGCAACTAGACCATCAGGTTTTGCTGTCTTTTAGTTGCTTCAGGTTGGACTGGTGGTGCTAATATGGGAAATACATTTCTTCAGAAGTTCCTGTGCTGACTGTTCCCTGTCAGACTTGTTATTGCATAGCTGCAGACAGCAAATGTAGCACTATTTCTCTGAAAATGTAATTAGAAAGAAAGAATTTGCATATGTATAGTGCCTTATCACACCAAAGAACATTCCACAACTGATGAATTACACTGTTGTGATGCAGGCAAACTTGGCGGCCAATTTGCACACAGCAAGATAAAAAAAACGGTAAATGAGATGTATGATCAATCTGTTTGTTTTGGTGTATTGGTTGAGAGAGGAATATTGGCCAGGACCCCAGGGGGAAAGCCTGAAGTTAGTGCAGTAGATGTTGTATATATGGACTTTCAAAAGTGCTATCAAAGGGACGGTGGTAACTTGGGTACGTAATTGGCTAAGAGAGCAGTGATGAATGGATGTTTTTCTGACTGAAGAGAAGAATGCAGTGGAGTCCCCCACTTAGGTCTATTGCTTTTCTTGCGGTATTTTAATAACCTGGACTTGGGTATAGGGAGTACAATTTCGAAGTTTGTGGATGATACAAAACTTGACAACGTAGTAAATAGTGAGCAGGATAGTAGCAAATTTCAGGAGGACATAGACAGACGGGTGAAATAGGAAGATTCACAAGGCTGATACTTGGGATGGCAGGAATGACATATGAGGAGAGATTGGGTCGATTGGGCTTATACTCGCTGGAGTATAGAAGAATGAGAGGGGATCTCATCGAAACATATAAAATTCTGACAGGTCTGGACAAACTAGATGCAGGAAGAATGTTCCCGATGGTCATAGAGTCCAGAACTAGGGGTCATAATCTAAGGATAAGGGGTAAGCCATTTAGGACAGAAATGAGGAAGAATTTCTTCACCCAGAGAGTGGTGAACCTGTGGAATTCTCTACCACAGAAGGTAGTTGAGGCCAAGTCATTAAATATATTCAAGAATGAGTTAGATATATTTCTTAAAGCTAAAGGTATCAAGGGATATGGGGAGAAGGCAGGTACAGGGTACTGAGTTTGGATGATCAGCCATGATCTCATCGAATGGCGGAGCAGGCTCGAGGGGCTGAATGGCCTACTCCTGCTCCTATCTTCTATGTTTCTACACATGGCAGATGCAATTTAAATGCGGAAAGTGTGAAGTGAGGGACAATATGGAGTGGCAGTATAATCTCAATGGCACTATTTTGAGTGGGGGGGGTGCAGGAGCAGAGGGACCTGGGGGTGCATATTAACAGGTCTTTGAAGGTGGCAGGGCAAGTTGATAAGGTGGTTCAGAAAGCCTATAGGATACTTGGCTTTGTAAATAGGGGCATTGACTACAAAAACAAGGAGGTCATGCTAAATCTTTACAAATCACTGGTTAGGCATCAGCTGGAGTATTGTATACAATTCTGAGCTACACACTTTAGGAAGGTGCCAAAGCCTTGGAGAGGGTACAGTGGAGGTTTACCAGGATGATACCAGGGATGAGGGATTTCAGTTATGTGGAGAGATTGTGTAGAATGGGCCTCTACTCTCTGGAGTTTAGAAGAATGAGAGGTGATCTCATTGAAACATATAAGACTCTGAGGGGAATTGACAGGGTAGATGCTGAGAGGTTGTTTCCCCTGGCTGGAGAGTCTAGAACTAGGGGGCATAGTCTCAGGTTAGGGGTCGCCCATTTAAGACTGAGATGAGGAGGAATTTCTTCACTCAGAGGATTGTGAATCTTTGGAATTCTCTACCCCAAAGGGCTGTGGATGCAGAGTCGTTGAGTATATTCAAGGCTGAGATAGATAGATTTTTGGACCCTTGGAGAATCAAGGGAAATGGGGATCAGGCGGGAAAGTGGAGTTGAGGTCGAAGATCAGCCATGATCTTATTGAATAGCGGAGCAGGCTCGAGGGGCCGTATGACCGACTCCTGCTCCTAATTCTTATGTTCTTATGAGAGATTGGAGAAGCTGGGGTTGTTCTCCTTAGAGCAGAGAAGGTTAAGGGGAGACCTAATAGAGGTTTTCAAAATTATGAGGGGTTTTGATATAACAAGTCGGGAGAAACCGTTTCCTCTGGCAAGTGGGTCGGTAACCAGAGGTCATAGATTTAAAATAATTGTCAAAAGAACTAGAGGGCAAATGAGGAGAAATGTCTTCACACAGAGTGTTGTTAAGATCTGGAATGCACCACCTGAAAGGGTGGTGGAATCAGATTCAAGAGGAACTTTAAAAAAGGCAATCGGACATGTACTTGAAGAGGACCAGTTTGCAGGGCTATGAGGAAAGAGCAGGGGAGTGGGACTAATTGGACGGCTCTTTCAAAGAGCCGGCACAGGCACGATGGGCCAAATGCCCTCCTTCTGTGCTGTATGATTCTCGTGCTATGGGAGTTTTTACGTCCAGCTGAACATTCATCCAAGAGATAGCACATGTGACAATGCAGCACTCCCACAGTATTGCACTGAAGTGGCCATTTAGATTATGAGTTCAAGTCTTGAAGTGGGCCACGAACCTACATCTTTGCATCAGAGGTGAATGTGCGATCAACTGAGTCGAGCTGACACCTCAGTGTTAATTATATTCTAAAGGTGAGGGATGGAAGTTGTAAATTGGTTTGTAGACTCAAAATGTTCCACTGAACTGCCATAATGTACAAAGGTATGGTGCGGTTGGCCTGAAGTCAAGCCTGTGCATGTTATCTTCTTATAGTGTGAAAGTTTGCAGAAAAAGTGCAGCACTACAGTAAGCCAGTCTCATTTTTGTTGGTTGTGTTTCCATGGGTACGACTGTTTTGGACTTGTTTTGAGACTGAAGTGATGGTGATAAAGAAAGTTGAATTTCTGTCTAACTGTGCAACAGCTAAGGAGATTTTCAGGCAAGGCAATCATTGCAGTAAGCCCTAAGCCAGTAGGTCCCACATTTTGCATCCATTTCCATGGTTTCTTACCTGCTTGACATTGAACTCAACACAACTTAACGCAACACTGAAAAAGACCACTTGAACTATGATGGATAGGAATTTGAAGTCATTTGGATTGAAATAAATTCCTTTTTTATTTATTCTCGGGCGGTGGGTGATGCTGGAAATCCCACATTTAATGCCCATCCTTAGATGCCCTGAGAAGGTTGTGGACCAGCTTGAGAAGGATAGAGACCACACTAGTGAGGGAGGTAGTGTGACCGCAAAATGATGGCAACAGCTAAGGGGAGGGAGGTGGTGTTATCTCCGAGAAGGTTAACGCCACTATTGGGAGGGAAGCCAGTAGAGATTCACTGGGAAGTTGGGTCGGTGAGGAATTGAGTCAGTCCGGAGGAGTGAGGCAGGAAAAACAAAAAGAACTAGGAGCGATTCTGATGGAATGTAAAACATTCCTATCTCTCCACAGTTTCTATCCAAATTCTCTTTTTTGCTTTTTTATTTTTTTGTTATTTAACCAATTGTTCTGCAGTTTATTGTATTTATCTAATTTTAAATAAGCATGCTGGGGACAGCTTTCCACAGGCTGCAATATCGGCACTTACACCGGAATTGCAGTCAGCAGTGCCCTCCAGCACTGACCCTGGCCAGGGTCAGGGGGAAGGCACCCGATCTGCATGGGGCTAATGGGTGTCCTTGCCACTGTGGGCGCATCTCGACGCTTGTCTGCCCCAAGCTGCTGGAAAATCCAGAGTCCTGCCCTTCTGGCGGCGGGGGCAGGGGGATGGGGATCGGCTTCTCCTGGAAACACAGAAATTGGTCCTTAAGTGGCCTCCTTTGAAGGGGGGCCAATGATACAAAATGTAAAAAGTCCTGTTACGATTTTTGGGGGTCCAGATCGCTTCCCTAACCTGGACCACGATGAGGCCCACTTCTGCTCATCAGGAGACCTGTATGTCACTTCTTCTTTGGCAGACAGGCCTCCAACCTTCCGCTGGGTCCCTTTGAAGCTGGCGTGCAGGAAATCCCAACGCAGCGAGTCTCTGCCTTCCCCTTTTGTTGATGGCCTTGTAAGGGCAGGCGGAGGCTCTGCCCCAACAAGGCCATCCTGGAAATTAGGCCCCGTGGCCAACACCTGGTGTATCTGGGTCTTAGCGAAGTTTGTTGTTGTACTGTTGGACTCCCGCCGAAGCCACAAGGAATTTCCACCGTTTTATCTCTTATTTTCCTTGAATTTTTCAGTAGGTATTCTTCTTTTATTTTTCCTGGGTTTTTTTTGCTGCACTGTAACATAAGAACATAATGTTCAATTTGTTTTTCTTTTCCTAGCTATTGAGAATTGATTGAATTTTAGTGCGATTACTGCAGCTACATTAAATTGCTTTGACATTTACAGTTCACAAATTTTGGTACAAACAATTTATAATCATCCATCATAAACATAAGAATTCGGAGCAGGGGTAGGCCATACAGCCTCTCGAGCCTGCTCTGCCATTCAATAAGATCACGGCTGATCTTCGACTGCCACTTTCCCAACTGATCCCCATATCCATGATTCCTCTAGAGTCCAAAAATCTATCTATCTCAGCCTTGAATATACTCAATGACTCAGCATCCACAGCCCTTTGGGGCAGAGAATTCCAAAGATTCACAACCCTCTGAGTGAAGAAATTCCTCCTCATCTCAGTCTTAAATGGCCGGCCCCTTATCCTGAGACTATGCCCCCTAGTTCTGGACACTCCAGCCAGGGGAAACAACCTCTCAGCATCTACCCTGTCAAACCCCCTCAGAATCTTATGTTTCAATGAGATCACCTCTCATTCTTCTAAACTCCAGAGAGTATAGGCCCAATCTACTCAATCTCTCCTCATAGAACAACCCTCTCATCCCAGGAATCAATCTAGTGAACCTTCGTTGCACCGCCTCCAAGGCAAGTATAGCCTTCCTTAGATAAGGAGACCAAAACTGTGCACAGTGAGATAAGGAGACCAAAACTGTGCATAGTTGGCAAGGAGACCAAAACTGTGCACAGTGAGATAAGGAGACCAAAACTTTGCACAGTTTTGTACTTAAGAATGTTGCTTTACACCAAACACTTTCAGAAATCCCTTAATAACTCAGTTGGTTAAAGCAACAGGTAGGTGACCCATACAGGCCAGAAGGTCCCAGATTTCTTTCCTGGTCTGACTGAGTTAGCTAATCTCAATTGGGTGTCATTAAAGTTAAAACAATCTGGCTCCTCGTTCCTTGGCTCGGGAGTGTGTTTTGTTCCTGATTGCCATCTAGTGACCTGTATTGGAATGTGTTTGTGTGTAGATGTTGAATGAGAATAGGATTATGATGTCTCCTACAATGGAATAATCTACCCCAAAAAAGCCCGAGATCAGAGTTTATACAGGGGAGTGAATTTTATAGGTAAGATGTTTTCGTTAAATTTTGGACACAAGCACAAAATCATCCAGTTTTAGTTTGGGACAATTCACATCTGTCCATTTAAGGGGTTCTCCTCCAACAATCAACATTCTGGCACAAAAAGAAAATACTGCAGATGCTGGAAATCTGAAATGAAAACAGAAAATGCTGGAGATACTCAGCAGGTCAGGCAGCATCTGTGAAGAGAGAAACAGAGTTAACGTTTCAGGTCGATAACCTTTCGTCAGAACTGGAAAAAAGCAGGAAATGGAACAGATTTTTAAGCAAGTGTAGGGGCTGGGAAAGGGGGGAGGGGATGAGAGAACAAAAGGGAAGGTCTGTGATAGGATAGAAGGCAGGAGAGGTTAAGAGACATTAAGAGATATTCAAGGCAAAGGAAGATGGTAATGGGACAGGTTAAGAAACAAAGGATGGCTCTAGATGAAGTGTAAATTGCGCTGGCAGAATTAAAGACAGCTGCCACGTGGGAGAGAAGAAAAAAAGACACAGACAAAAAGTGTGGATAAAAAATATATGTATGATAGGGGCTGAGGTTATGATCTGAAATTGTTGAACTCTATGTTGAGTCCAGAAGGCTGTAAAGTGCCTAATCGAAAGATGAGGTGCTGTTCCTCGAGCTTACGCTGAGCTTACGTGGAACAATGCAAGAGGCCGAGGACGGTGAGCGGTGAGGTCTGAGTGGGAGTGGAGCGGGGAACTAAAGTGACAGGCGACCGGAAGCTTGGGGTCCCCCTTACGGACTGAACGGAGGTGTTCCGCAAAGCGGTCACCCAATCTGCGTTTGGTCTCCCCAATGTAGAGGAGACCGCATCGTGAGCAGCGAATACAGTATACTAAATTGCAAGAAGTACAAGTAAATCGCTGTTTCACCTGGAAGGGGTGTTTGGGGTCCTGGACAGTGGGAAGCGGGGAGGTATAAGGGCATGTGTTGCATCTCCTGCGCTTGCACGGGAAGGTGCCGGGCGAAGGGGAAGGGGTGTTGGGGGTGATAGAGGAGTGGACCAGGGTGTCACGAAGGGAGCGGTGGTGGTGGTGCGATCACGCTGGAGGTGGTGAAAATGGCGGAGGATGATCCGTTGAATGTGGAGGCTGGTGGGGTGAAAGGTGAGGACCAGGTGGTTCCGGGAGGGAGGGGCCGGGGTGAGGGCAGAAGTGCGGGAGATAGAACGGACACGGTCAAGGGCCGTGTCAACCACAGTGGAGGGGAATCCTCGGTTGAGGAAAAAGGAAGACATGCTGGAAGCACTGGTATGGAAGGTGGCATCGTCAGAGCAGATGCAGCGGAGACGGAGAAACTGGGAGAATGGAATCGAGTCCTTACAGGAAGCGGGGTGGGAGGAAGTGTAGTCCAGGTAGCTGTGGGAGTCAGTGGGCTTGTAGTGAATGTTTGTCAATAACCTATCCCCAGAGATGGAGACGGAGAAGTCGAGGAAGGGAAGGGAAGAGTCGGAGATGGACCATGTGAAGGTGAGGGAAGGGTGGAAATTGGAAGCAAAGTGAATGAAATTATCTAGTTCAGGGCGAGAGCAGGAAACGGCACCGATACAGTCATCAATGTACCAGAAAAAGAGGTGAGGGAGGGGACCTGAGTAGGACTGGAACAACACGGTGGCATAGTGGTTAGCACTGGTGCCTCACAGCGCCAGGGACCCGGGTTCGAATCTGGCCTCGGGTGACTGTCTGTGTGGAGTTTGCATATTCTCCCCGTGTCTGTGTGGGTTTCCTCCGGGTGCTCCGGTTTCCTCCCACAGTCCAAAAATGTTCGGGTTAGGTTGATTTGGCTATGATAAATTGACCCTTAGTGTTAGGGGGGGATTAAATATGTGGGGTTACGGGGATAGGATAGGAAGGGATATGTTAGGGGGAATTAAATACGTGGGGTTACGGGGATAGGGTGGGATATGTGTCGGTGCAGGCTCGATGGGGATTCTGTGTGAGAAAGCAGAGACAGGGTACTGGATTTGGATGATCAGCCATGATCGTATTGAATGGTGGAGCAGGCTCGACGGGCCGAATGGCCTACTCCTGCTCCTAGTTTCTATGTTTCTATGAGTGTGTTCCACATATCCCACGAAAAGGCAGGCATAGCTAGGACCCATGCGGGTTCCCATAGCAACACCTTTGATTTGGAGGAAATGAGTGGAGTCAAAGGAGAAGTTGTTCAATGTGAGAACAAGTTCAGCCAGGCGGAGGAGGGTGGTGGTGGATGGGGACTGGTCGGGCCTCTGTTCAAGGAAGAAGCGGAGCACCCTCAGGCCATCCTGGTGGGGGATGGAGGTGTAGAGGGATTGGGCGTCCATAGTGAAAAGGAGGCGGTTGGGGCCAGGAAACTGGAAACTGTTAAAGTGGCGGAGGGCGTTGGAAGAGTCGCGGATGTAGGTGGGAAGAGACTGGACAAGGGGAGAAAAAATAGAGTCGAGATAGGAAGAGATAAGTTCCGTGGGGCAAGAAAAGGCTGAAACGATGGGTCTACCGGGGCAGTCCTGTTTGTGGATCTTGGGAAGGAGGTAGAAGCGGGCTGTGCGGGGTTGGGGAACTATGAGGTTGGCGGCCGTGGAGGGAAGATGAGGAGATGAGGTCAGTGACAGTGGCAGTGGCTTGATGTTCGGTAGTGGGGTCATGGTCCAGGCGGAGTTAGAAGGAGGTGTCGGAGAGTTGGCGTTCAGCTTCCGCTAGGTAGAGGTCGGTTCGCCAAACAACAACAGCACCACCCTTGTCAGCAGGTTAATGACAATGTCGGGGTTGGATCTGAGAGAATGGAGTGCTGCAAGTTCAGAGGGAGGTAGGTTGGAGTGAGTGAGGGGAGCAGAGAAATGGAGATGGCCGATGTCACGCCGGCAGTTTGCAATGAAAAGATCTAAAGAGGTTAAGAGGCCAGAGGGAGGAGTCCAGGTAGAACAAGAATTCTGAAAGCGGGAGAAAGGGTCAGCCGTGCGGGGGGAAGACTCCTGGGCAAAGAAGTGGGCACGGAGACGAAGGCGGTGGAAAAAGAGCTCAGCATCGTGCCGAGCTCGAAATTCATTGAGGTGGGGGCGTAAGGGGATGAAGCTCAGGCCTTTGCTAAGGACTGATCGTTCGGGGTCAGAGAGGGGAAGGTCAGAGGGGATAGTGAAAACGCGGCAGGGGGTGAGATTGGGAGAAGGGATGGGGTCAGAGGAAAGTGAAGGGAAAGAAGGTGTTGGTGTCCAAGAGTTGTTGAAGCTTGCGATCCTTGACACCTGAAAGGAAGAAAAAAAGTTTTTTGTTAAAGCGCCGGATGAGGCGAAGGATGAAATGGAACTGTGGACCAGGACAGCTTTGAGATAGAGTGAGTCGGTGCTGCTGAAGAGAGAGGTCGAGGGTGTTCATGTGGTGGTGCATGGCATTCAGCGTGGATCTCAGGCATTCAGCCTTCTATCCTATCACAGACCTTCCCTTTTGTTCTTTCATCCCCTCCCCCCTTTCCCAGCCCCTACACTTGCTTAAAAATCTGTTCCATTTCCTGCTTTTTTCCAGTTCTGACGAAAGGTCATCGACCTGAAACGTTAACTCTGTTTCTCTCTTCACGCAATCATCATTCTGGGTTTGATTCCAAGAACCAAGTGGCAAAAGTCTAATGCACATTTCACTATAAAAACTGAATCTCGTAGCTGAGTTGGCTAAATAAATACAATATAAATAGCATCTTGTAACACATGAATGGAAGAGTAATTAAGCGTTGTTTATATATTGGTTGCTTCACAGTTCTTTATTATGCACAGTTCCATCTGATAGATCTGAGGAGAACACCTCATAGAATGATACAGCACAGAAGGAGGCCATTCGGCCCATCATGCCTCTGCCGGAATCCAATTAGTCCCACTCCCCTGCTCTTTCCCTATAGCCCTGTAAAAATTATCCCTTCAACTATTTATTCAATTCTCTTTTGAATTTTACTATTAAATCTGCTTCCACCACCCTTTCAAGCAGTGCATTCTGATCACAACAACTCGCTGTGTGAACAAAATGTTTCCTCATGTCGCCTCTGGTTCTTTTGCCAATCATCCTAAATCTGTGTCCTCTGGTTACTGACCCTTCTGCCACTGGAAACAGTTTCTCCCTATTTACTCTATCAAAACCCCTCCCTGCTCTAAGGAGAACAACCACAGCTTCTCCAGTCTCTCCACATAACTGAAGTCCCTCATCCCTGGTACCATTCTAGTAAATCTCCTCTGCACCCTCTCCAAGGCCATGACATCCTTCCAGAATTGAACACAATACTCCAGCTGAGGCCTAACCCGTGCTTTTGAAAGGTTTAGCATAACTTCCTTGCTTTTGTACTCAATTTCTCTATTAATAAAGCCAAGGATCCCATATTCTTTTTTAACAGCCTTCTCAACCTGCCCTGCCACCTTCAAAGATTTGTTCACATATACCCCCAGGTCTCTCTGCACCCCCTTTAAAATTGTACCCTTTAGTTTATATTGTCTCTCTTCATTCTTCCTACCAAAATGTATCACGTCACACTTCTATGCATTACATTTTATCTGCCATGTGTCTGCCCATTTCACCAGTCCGTCTATGTCCTCCTGTCTGTTGCTATCCTTCTCACTGTTTACTACATTTCCGAGTTTCGTATCATCTGCAAGCTTTGAAATTATGCCTTGTATACCCTAGTCCGAGTCATTAATGTATTTATATCAATGAGATAACCTAGGTGAAACACTTCTGTCTGATTTTCTGCACCAAAAGGAGAGTACTTCCATTTAGTGACTGGAGCAGCATCTCTTCACGAGTGACCGTAAATAGGGCAAAACATCTCCATATTAAACTGTTTTTCTGTTTCCATCCAGAAGTATTTAACTAAAACGCTCTCCTTTTTTGGTTTGTTTGTGCACCAGAGGGCGCTGTGCTGTGCCAAACAGTATTTTATAAATAATAGATAATGTTTCAAAGGATTAAATTGCAATAAAGTGAAGCTGGAGGGCTTAGTTTAAATGTGTACAATATATACTAGTCTTATTATTTCTTGGAAATCAACAGTTGTAATATTTCTTAATAAAATTGTACATTCTTAGTATACATGATGCGGAGATGCCGGTGTTGGACTGGGGTGGACAAAAATGAGAAGTCGCACAACACCAGGTTATAGTCCAACAGTTTTATTTGAAATTACGAGCTTTCGGAGCGCTGCTCCTTCTTCAGGTGAAGTGAGGGAATACAAATCGATTTGTATTCCCTCACTGTACTTGTACCTGACGAAGGAGCAGCGCTCCGAAAGCTCGTAATTTCAAATAAAACTGTTGGACTATAACCTGGTGTTGTGCGACTTCTCATTCTTAGTATAAACAGCAAACACATTGGCGATCACTGAATGTGATATTTATCCGGTGGTTGCAGGTGACTGAATAATGCACGAGGACCAAGGTCCTTGAGCCCTGCCGTGTACCCTATTTTTATGCCAATGGTTGCATTCTTCAGCCCCTCGTGATAACACGCATTCTAAGCAAGTTTCATAGAACTTTTTCATTCTTTAGAACCATGGAAATTTATAGTATAAGAGGACATTTGGCCCATCGTGTCCGTGCCGGCTCTTTGCTAGAGCAATCCAAAATTAATCCGACTGCCTCACGCTCTCCCCAGAGCCCCGTAGCTTCCTCTGCTTCAAATATTTGTCTACTTTTCCCTTAAAAGATGCAATGGGCTCTGCCTCAACCACTCCCTGCGGCAACGCATTCCATGCTCCAACAACTCTCTGTGTAAAGACACTTGTCCAACTTCTTGCCCCGCTCTTTTCTCATATTGGTATATCAAATTATTTTGTTTTCCTTCCCCCCCCCGCCCCATTAGATTGCTTCCCTTTCTTAAAGCACTGGTTCCTGTTGGGGAGAGGGAGCATCACAACTGAGCCCAGTCCTGTCCTCATCCAACCCACATGTTCCAGTAACTATCGCTAGGTAGCAATTGATAATGAGGACCCGCATTGCAATGTTGAAATCATTCACACATTCTTTGAATAATTCATATTGCTCATAAATAAATTTAGAAGATCTGTGGGATATAATTTACATACAACATTGATCATAACTCGCTCATCGCTTTGACTGTATGCTGGCAGGTCAGCCCACTCATAGGATATGAGGAGGAGGGGTGGGGCTGATTAGGGACCAAAAAGGAGACCTACTTATGGAGGCAGAGGGTATGGCTGAGGTACTAAATAAGTAATTTGCACCTGTCTTCACCAAGGAAGAAGATGTTGCCATAGACATAGTGAAAGAGGAGGTAGAAGTGTTACTGGATGGGATAAGAATTGATAAAGACGAGGTACTAGAAAGGTTGGCTGTACTTAAAGTAGATAAGTCACCAGGACCGGATGGGATGCATCCTAGGCTGAGGGAAGTGAAGGAAGAAATCGCAGAGGTACTGGCCATAATCTTCCAATTCTCCTTAGAAACAGGGGTAGTGCCAGAGGACTGGAGAATTGCAAATGTTACACCCTTGTTCAATAAAGGGTGTAAAGATAAACCCAGCAACTATAGGCCGGTCAGTTTAACCTCGGTAGTGGGGAAGCTTTTAGAAACAATAATCAGGGACAAAATTAACAGTCACTTGGACAAGTGTGGATTAATTAAGGAAAACCAGCATGGATTTGTTAAAGGCAAATCATGTTTAACCAACTTGATCGAGTTTTTTTATGAGGTAACAGAGAGGGTTGATGAGGGCAAGGTGGTTGACGTGGTGTACATGGATTTCCAAAAGGCCAAAGTGCCACATAATAGGTTTGCCAGCAAAATTGAAGCCCATGGAATAAAAGGGACAGTGGCAGCATGGATACGAAATTGGCTAAGTGACAGAAAACAGAGAGTAGTGGTGAACGGTTGTTTTTCGGACTGGAGGAAGGTGTTCCCCAGGGGTTGGTTCTAGGCCACTGCTTTTCTTGATATATATTAATGACTTGGATGTGGGTGTACAGGGCACAATTGAAAAATTTGCAGATGACACAAAACTTAGAAGTATAGTGAACAGTGAGGAGGATAGTGATAGACTTCAAGAGGACATAGACAGGCTAGTGGAATGGGCGGACACGTGGCAGATGAAATTTAACGCAGAAAAGTGCGAAGTGATATATTTTGATAGAAAGAATGAAGAGAGGAAATATAAACTAAAGGGTACAATCCTAAAGGGGGTGCATGAACAAAGAGACCTAGGGGTATGTGTGCACAAATCGTTGAAGGTGGCAGGGCAGGTTGAGAAAGTGGTTAAAAAAGCATACATGATCCTGGGCTTCATAAATAGAGGCATAGGGTACAAAAGCAAGGAAGCTATGATGAACCTTTATAAAACACTGGTTCGGCCTCAACTGGAATATTGTGTCCAATTCTGGGCACCGCACTTTAGGAAGGATGTGAAGGCCTTAGAGAGGGTGCAGAAAAGATTTACGGGTAAAAGAAAAAAAAAAATTGAATTTATACGGTGCCTAATCGCTCAGAAATGCCTCAACTTGCTGTGAATTTAGGTTTTCACATTCATGAAATAAGCCTGGTGTTAGTGCTGCAAACAGCCTGTATGTCATTTCAATCGTCATGGTAACATCTCGGTAGGAAATATTTAATGGTATTCAGCTCAAATATATAGATTTGCAACAATATTATTACTATTCTGCAGATCTCTCGGAACCAGTGATTGGATGCTAGCCGAGCAAGCCACGCAGGATTCTGAAGTGGTCCACAACTATGACCATATCGCAGACATTGTTCAAAACACAGTGCTGGAACCCCAAAGCCCCACAAGTCCAAAAAGCCCAACCGGAAAAATCACAAAGGTAAGCCAAGCAAGATCATGTTTTTTTTGTAGTTTTTCACTGGAACTCAAGGATACCGACATTCCTTAATTGTTCTCCTTAACTCTTAGGTCCCCGAAGTTACACTGTGGATAATAATGTACCATTTAATTAGACAGCTTTAACACTTCTGCTAAAATCCCAAAGAGAAAATTTGAGATGCATAGGTTAACCCTTTTCTTTTCATGAATTCATGTGTTTCCTCTGCTGTCTTGTGGTCTGTAATTACTTACTTAGCCCTTCTAAGTCGAGGTGGAGTAATTAGCTGCTGAGAATTCTGGGTCATATGATACCATTGTGACTTCCCGGTTGACATCCTGTACCTAAACCTTTCTGTGTTCCCTGAATGAAATTTGTGGGACATCTTATCATATTGTATCTGCTTCCAGTGGCACTCTGTATTTCTTGCATCAAATTATAGTGAAGTTTTATATATATATATATGTATATTTTTTATGATGGATGCATTCCATGTTTTGAGATACACAATCAGGTAGGAGGTGCAGGGAGTGTTTAGCGAGTGTCTGAGCCAGCATTTCAAGGATGCTTGTACAATGAACAGTGTACACAGTTTATTAGGGCCTGAATTTGCGATCGGAGGCTTCCCGCGGGCGGATGCCTCCGATCATCAAATTTTCTACGCATTTACCTGGTGGTCCGGGAGATACGGAGGCTTGCGATCCTGGGCCTCTCCTGGTAGAAATGCGTAGAGGCCCACGTATCCCAGGGGCGCATGCGGTTCGCAGGCGCCCCTGGGATCATGTGGGCCGGCCCAACCAATGAAAGAAGGGAATCCCCACTCATACTTATGGGAGTTCGTACGTACGGAACTGTCATAAGTATGAATGGGGATGACTTAAAAAATACATGAACACATGAAATAATTTTTTTTTTTAATTGCATATATAAAATTAATTAAAATGGCATTTAATTAAATATTTTAAACAAAAATTTATATGTATTACCGGGGCTAAAAATAAAGTTACCTTATTGGACAGGATTTTTAATGTATAAGTGAGTGATAAAATTTTATTTTTCTATTTTTTAACACTCTTATGCTGGTAAAAGCACGCCTTATGCCTGCTTTTACCAGGCGTAAGAATTTCACAGGCATTCAGCGGGCGGAAGTTGGGCAAATCGTGCAACTCTCCACCCGCAGAGGCCCATCTCCCGGGGATGCGGAGGGTCTGTCAAGAGGATTCTTGACAGATCGCAAGTTCCGGGTTTTAGCGCATGCGCTTCTCATGCCTAAACCCAGCACTTGCGCGGCCCCTACGGGTGTGCGCGCACCTCGTACGCACCCGCAGGGGTTGCTAAATACGGTCCATTAGAAATATGAAAATAAACCAAGACATTCTATATTTTTGGGAAATGTGGTACATTATAAAATAGAGGCCTTAAATGTTACTTCTTTTATCTTCAGGTTCACCATGACCATCAATCTAACTATTACATAGTAAATTCAATATGTGGGGTATGTGTTTCATCGAAAATTTATTGTAAGTACTTATAGTGCCCGTTCTTCATGTAGATGATGTACTGATGGGTATTTTCAATGTTAAAAGGTATCACGCTTCTCTACCACAGCCTACATCACACACAATAGCTGCTATTTTATAATGAGAATTTATCACCTTGAGATTTCATAATCAGCCCAACAGGTTGCCACAAATTACTCAAAATGCTGTCTGGAATTTTTTCACTGCCATTTTTTAATCAGCAACTGAAATTTCTAACATCTAAAATTAAACAATTTTTCTAAAGAATCTAGGCAGTTACATATTTCACATTAACATGATCACATTTATCTACTGAATTGCCTTCATTAAAATTTTTAATTGAAGGCCTTGTAGACTAGGCTGAGCCTCTGCAATATGCCTAATTTCCCACTACACATCATTACCATTCAGTCAGCTGTACTTTTAGAAGATGTTTCTTTATTTTCCAGCACTTTCTATTCAGTAACTTCTCAAATTAATTTTGAAAAGAGCACAAATTTCAAAATCTTTATTGAGGTAAAAGCTATAGTAAGTGTTGTTTTAAAAACAAAGGCTATGGGGTAGAAATTAGGTCGCGCCCCATTTGGGGCGCAAATATCGTCTGGACGCAAATATTAGCGCCTGGCGCTAATTATCGGCACTGACAGGAAACTTCACTTTTACCGCCCCGGGAGGTGAGTGGAGCGCTAAAGCAGGCGCTGCACACCTGTCTTAAGGCGCAAAGGCCAAGGAGTGAGGCGCTAACTCAGAGCGCTGGCGAAGCTCATGTAATGTCAGTCAGCAATGGAACACACACACAATGGCACGGGCCAGTTCTTAAAGGGGATGGTTAATCTTGCTTTCCATCCACATCCTGTTCATTGCAGCCTTGAATCTCGGCCTGGAGAGACTTGCACATCAAATGTGCTGGAAAGAACAATGGAGAGTACCAGGCAAAGAGCTCAGAGTGCAGCTCCCACAGTCTCTGCGAAATCGATACAAGGAATGGCAAATCAAAATGAACCTGCAAAGTGCTGCTCAGTACCCAAAACTCCTTCACACAACGTTGAATCTCTCCAGAAGTCTCTCCCTCTCTCTCTCAGAATGCGTAGTTCAAAAATGCCACCAACAATAAAAGACAGGAAGAGGCCCCCTTTAAATAGTGCCCCCCCCAGCCCCACAGCGATTGGTAGCGTTCCAGTCTTCTGGTCGTTGGATGCGCCAGGCGGTAAGGCAGGGGGCGCCACTCAATTTCCGCTCCGGGGCGCCCCAAGGGCGTTGCACCATGGAATGACATCATAATCTGCGCGCGCAGGTGGTCACAGCGGTAAGTTTTAGCGCCGCCGCACAATCTCAAGTTAAGTTCTCGAGCGGCGCAAACATCGCTGCGCCCGGGCGTTAGCGGCTTTGCGCCCCATTAGCGCCCTTTTAAGGCGCTAACGGGAGGCGCAACCAAGTGAATTTTTACCCCTATGTGTCTGTGTGGGGGTGAGTAAAAGAATGACGGTCCTCTAATTACTCACCTATTCTGGCTTTTGTTTGTGTCTTATAAACTGAAGAAAGTCTATTAAGCGGAGGAGGGGGGAGAGAGAGAAAGTCGCCTTGTTAATAGTTAAATTTTCAAAAAGAAAACACACCACAGTTGAACCTTGAAGGCAACTAATTTTCTCACCTATTTTGTTGACAGAAAAGGTAATTATTAATTATTGTGTACACCTGTATGAGAGAGAGTGGAAGAGAGAAAGAATCCTCATGTTAATGTTAGTTCTAAAACAACGTCAGCTGATTTTTTAAGCCAACTAATTAGCTCATCTATATTTTGTTAACAGCTAGAAAAGGCCAATCTTAAATCTGTGAGATAGAGATTTAATTGCTAACATCTATGAGATGGATATAGACAGAGAGAAAAATACAAATTCAGAGAAAGGCAGATAGGATGTTTCTTTTCACACTCTAATTTGATTGCTTAAAGAAAGCACAAGTTTGAATTCTGAATGCAAACAAAGTCTCTTTGAGGGAAACAGGAAAGGAGGGTAGGATGAGGGAACTGGCTGAGGGTGAGGAGGCTTCTTGCCACCTAATCTTGGGGAGGAATGAATGGGAGTGGGGGTGAGTTGGTGAAGGGTTATGGGTGAGGTGAGTGACAGTAGAGCAAAAGGGAGGGCAGGATACAAGGGTTGAACAGGTAGTTCAAAGAGGAGTAGGTTGGGGGAGTGAGCATGTTGTAAAAAGAGGAATGTGTTGGTGGGAAGGTGAAGTGGTAGGGGATGTGATGGGAACAAGGGGGTGGGGGAAAACATGAATGAGGGGGGAGAAAAGAGGATGAAAAGGAAGCCACTGAGGGCCACACTTTCCTGCAACTCCTACTCCAAATGTAGCCTGCAGTAGTTGGTGGCTCCTCTCCCTGCCACACCGCACAATACCATCCACCACCTCCCACCTAAAAGAAGGAAAAGGCAGAGAGAAGCAAAAAGAGTAAAGGGGAGAGAAGTAGAAGAGAAAGAGAGAAAATAAAGCAGAAGAGAAGTGGCAGAGAAAAACAGCAACATGACGACATCAGAGACCGGTAAGAAAGTGACCGTATTCTCCGACCTACCATGTACAATGTCACAGGATAGTGACTAGTAATAGATTACATTTTCTGTATACGTCACACATTCCTTATTTGGCCACCACCATTCTGTGACACACCGTCATGCCAACAGCTGCACACTTCTACCACTAAATAAGCTCCATAGGCTTCAGATCCCCGTACCTATATATATACAGCATTACTCTACGGGGTCACTTTATCCTAACTTTCTGTGGGGGAAAAAACACAGGAGGTTCACCAATAGTGTAAGAATGTGTTCTGCTCTAATCAAAATTAAATAATTTCAGAATTGTGAATTCTGGCCCATTTGGATGAACTTGGGTTCAGAAGAACCTGGGTTGGGGTATATTCCTGTTAAAGTAATCATTCATCTTCCAGATCATTAGATTGCCGAGAACAATCGGCTGCAGTTGGACCAAACGTAGGCAGCAGGGTTAATTACTTCCTAGTAGCTGCTAAAAGGGGGCATCGGATACAGACAACAACTGGCATTTATGTAGTGCCCTTAATGTAAACAACCCCAGAGGCACAGATGCCGCTCAATGGTAGAAGAGTTAGGAGAGATCATCGAAAGCATTGTCAAAAAGGTAGGAGGCTGTTAAAAACAGAGTACAGTAACATAGAGGAGAGGATCAGAGAGAGCGTTTCAGAGAGTATGGATGAGAGCTAAAGGATTTGCCTCTGATGAAGCAGCAGAGGGAGGAGGGATGCAGAAGAGGCCAGAGATGGAGGGTATGAATTAATATTTTGTGTTAATTCACATCAATTTAAATGATCATTGTAGAAAATATATTTTCATTTATGTCAAATTATATCTGGGATGGCAATTTCTTTGTATCTTGTCTTACATTTTGCACCTGATGAGTAATTATTTTAATATTGCCAACTTCAATTTGGCCCAGTATATCAAATCCATCTAAGTGACAAATTCAGCCAATAAAACGTAAGGGTAGAATTTCCACTTGGTGAAGTTCACATCTGAATGCTTAATACACTTGTACTGTATTCCTCTGTGCGCTGTTCTTATACAAGTGTTAACCCAAATACTTCAACCGGCTTAACAGTTATATAAAAATAACACACACAAGAATGTAATAAAAGTGCATCAGGTGTTTGTGTGTGAGCTTCGGTGATCAGAAGCTCTACCCTGTAGTTGCTAATTTTTTTCAGGAATTGTAAATAGGGGTATTTTTATTCGGATTTTTTTTTACTGCATCATTCAAAAAAGTTTCCATACTTGGAATAATACGGGGGTGATTTAAACACTAAAGAGCCTCCGAGGTGGCCAAGATGGGGTCTTGAGCTGAAACGCCGGTTTAGCCCGCCTTTAGCGCAAGACACCATCTTGGTAAAGAGTTGAAGCTTGCACTCATTAAGGAGGCTATATGGCTTTTTGGTGGATAGGGCTTGAAGTAACGCCCTCTCCTAACAACGACCAGCTAATTGGGAGTAAACAGGTCATTGCAGAGGATTTTGAGTGCTACTTAAAGGTAAATCACCTTTTACTGTACACTTGCTGCTAGAGGTTTGAAGAAGACTTTGGAAGCACATCGGGAGTCTTTCTGGGACACTCTGTCAAGACTTCATCAACACTCTAGCAACATTTATTCTGGAAATTCTCTGAGGACTTCACCTAAAAAGAGTGAGTGCTGTGCTACTCACCTTATTGGACACCTGATAGGAGTCACCAGGAGAAAGGGAGTGCTTGGTCATCGGCATCTTGCTTAGTCTGCAGGAGGAATGGGAGGAGGACAGGAGGCCAGGCAGAGCAGCACCAGCTGCTGCAGGAGAGAGGGACAGTAGGGCGAGGTGGACTCCTTCCCCCCTGTGGGTACAGAACATCCCTCCTCCTCTGGACCTCCTCCACCAGGACCTCCAGAGGCGTGTCCGAGAACCTTGTGCGCCCTCTCACTCGGTCCCTGAGACATCCTGAAACCTGCCGCTGTGTGTTAGCCAGCACAATCCGCACCTTCAGTGGAAGTGGGTGCGTCAAGCCCACATATACCTCTCCCACAAAAATTGCGTCCTATCAGCGCTTGAGTGGTAAACCTACGAGTGTCTGTTTTAGCACCTCCAGGCAAGTTCAAATTATGGTAATCAGCAATCAGGACCAAAATTGCGCGCTACAACCAGACTTTCAGAAAGGCGTGTCCATTTAGCACGTGTTTTCACCCTTTCACAAAAATAATCCCCTACCTCTTCTCCAATTACCTTAGCAATCAGTTATCGTTTAAACACAAAATGCAGCCCCTACATGACAAGTGCAACCAGGGGAAGTGTGGCAGTAAGTCTCTCTCAGCTCCTGGCACCTTGTCTGAAGGGTGGAATTGAAACAGACCTAGGAGCGTGTCACCTTGTCTGCCTTCTCAACCAGCACAGCAGATATTGGAGATTCAGAGCTGTTCCTTGTCCTTCCTGCTCACCAGTTTACATGCGTTCAAAGAAACAATCTTTTGCTTTTTGTTGTAGGCTATTTATTATTTATCTTTCTCTGGCACTCAAACTGCCAGGCATCAGAAACTAGATCAGTGGGTGGGCGTGCGATCTGCTTGCAGGCTCCGCTAATGCTGCTCAGTAACTGGCTGCAGTGGAGGGGGAAGTGCGACCACTTTCAATCTATGGCTCTCCACAATGGCAAGGCTGAGATCGGGAAAACTGTTGAGGTGTAAAAGGGCAGTAAATGGTATAGAAAAGGTAACTCTAGAAATCTTCCACTTAAAGCACAAGAGTAGGACAAGGGGTCAAAAGTTCAAACTAATGGAAGTTAAATTGAGGATTAACATCATCAGCTCCCTGACAGAGGGAGTGATCAAAACCTTGGGTGCAGCTGCAGGTAGGGTATGGGAGACGAAAGCCCTGGAACCATTGGAGAAATAGCAGGATGCTGTGGGGGGAGGAACTGTAGGTACTTTTTGAATGAATAAGCTGGAATTGGCGGAATGGCTTCCTCATCCATATCTGACGTGACCGAACGACACAGGCTGGAATTTAGGGTTGGTGGAGGTCATAGAGTCATCGAGTCATACAGCACAGAAAGAGGCCCTTCGGCCCATCGTGTCCGCGCCGGCCATCAAGCCCTGTCTATTCTAATCCCATTTTCCAGCACTTGGTCCGTAGCCTTGTATGCTATGGCATTTCAAGTGCTCATCTAAATGCTTCTTGAATGTTGTGAGGGTTCCTGCCTCTACCACCCTTTCAGGCAGTGAGTTCCAGATTCCAACCACCCTCTGGGTGAAGAAGTTTTTCCTCAAATCCCCTCTAAACCTTCTGCCCCTTACCTTGAAACTATGCCCCTTGGTTATTGACCCCTCTACTAAGGGGAAAAGTTCCTTTCTACCTACCCTATCTATGCCCCTCATAATTTTGTACACCTCAATCAGGTCCCCCCTCAGCCTTCTCTGCTCTAAGGAAAACAACCCCAGCCTGTCCAGTCTCTCTTCATAGCTGAAGCGCTCCAGCCCAGGTAACATCCTGGTGAATCTCCTCTGCACCCTCTCCAATGCAATCACATCCTTCCTATAGTGTGGCGACCAGAACTGCACACAGTTGCGGGGGGTAGGATGGGATAAGGCCGAGATGGAATTTGTAAATAGGGATGAGGATTTGGAGTTCATCGATCTCGGCTGGCTTCCTGTTCCCCACCACAATGAGGATGGGATGATGGGGCAAGTGGAACTTAGTGCAGGATGGGATGATGGGGCAAGTGGAACGTAGTGCAGGATGGGATGATGGGGCAAGTGGAACGTAGTGCAGGATGGGATGATGGGGCAAGTGGAACGTAGTGCAGGATGGGATGATGGGGCAAGTGGAACGTAGTGCAGGATGGGATGATGGGGCAAGTGGAACTTAGTGCAGGATGGGATGTGGACGGTGGAGTTTCAGATGAATTGAAGTTATGTGGGCTGGAGCTTGGTTGTCTGGTAAGAGAGCATGGGAGAAGTAAAGCTGCAGATAATGAAGGCATGGATAAGGGTTTCAGCAGCGATAGGAATGAGGTATTGGCAGAGGTGAGCAGTGATCCAGAGGTTTTTTATTTGTTCTCGGGATATGGGCAATGGCAGCAAAGCTGCGGTTTTATTGCCCAGAGAAGGTGGCGGTGGACCTTCTCCTTGAACCGCTGTGGTCCTTGTGCTAAGTAAGCCGTCTTGGTAAGGGATAGGGTAGAGGGTTTGAAGCTTCGCTCAGGGTCAAACAGGACACTGTACCAATCTGATTCAGTCTGAGCGAGCAATTGGGAAGTTGGGGGCAAAGGTTTCAGCAGTAGCCAGATAAGATGGCTTTGGTTTTCACAATGATCAATTAGAGAAAGGTTCTGGCTTATCCACAACTAGAGGCCAGATGAGCAGTCTGACAATACAGAACTGGCCGTGGACTCAAGGAGGTGCTGGAGATGTACAACTGGGTGTTATCAGAATACATGTGGAAATTAGCAGCCCAGTTTTCAAATCTGTGTATATTTTGATGATCATTGATAAACATAGTGGCCCAGAAATTGATCTCGCTCTGTTCCCGCGGGGGTAAGCCTTTCCCGCGATGTCTCACCTCGCTTATGCTTTTTCTGATCCAGCTCGCACGAAATTGATGTTCTGGACAGCTGCTGTGCTGGGCTTGCGTATCCCAGCGGCGTAGTTAATTCGTGCGAGCTGTGGGATCACGTGACTCAGTTAGAGCCAATGGCAGCACACCATCTTCCATTCATAAGTCTCACAGCATGGCTGAGAGACTTATGAATCTTACACCCCCCCAAAATAACAGCTAAACCTCAATTAAATTAAAAAAAAAAACCATCACATTAATAAAATAAGTATAGTTAATTAAATTAACCATTTTAAATAAAAAATTAAATTTTTGAAAAAATTTAAAATCTTTTAAAAAGTTATAAAAATAAACTTACCTGTCTTTAAAGTCTATAAAAAAGATATACCTGTAAAAAAAAATTCAAAAAAATACTTAATTCACTACTTACCTTCTTAAAAGCGGGTCTTACTCCTCCTTTTTACATTTCCAAAATCTTCAGTACTTACCTGCGCGTCCAAAGCATGAAGTGCACAGCGTGCGCGCAGCCTGTAGCGCGCACGCGATGCACTCCGGCCCCGCCCCCTTTTCGGAAGAGCAATTGCCGGTTTTCAGCGCATGCGCAGGGCATGCAGAAAACCGGCAATTGGAGTGGGAATACGCGAGAGTATGCAGTGCGTACTCTCGCGTCCCGGGATCAATTTTCGGCCCATTATGTATCTGAGCCATATAACCCGACACAGAGCATATAGCAAATTCAGAGGAGTGGCACATGCAATTGAACCTCTGGGAATCTGATCATTAATTATCATGTTACTTAGAATCTCCCCTGAATTTCTGTTAAAACTCAAGTCCCCCCACCACCACTCCCCTCCCCTCCCCCCACCCCCCCCATGGCTCACCTGGTTAAAGCAGTGAGTAGCTGAGTTATACAGACCAGGAAAATCCCGGGCTCAACAAGAGGGAGATGAAAATCGGCCAGTGTTCCTGATCGTTGTCCAGTGGCCGCCCCCTGCCCCCTTCCCTCCCCGGCTAGAAATACGTGTTGGTGGACATCAGGTGAGGATAAGTTTGGATTAAACTGTGGTGCCTCTATGGCCAAGTGACACTCACTTTTGAAGCTTTTGAGGTACTGGAGGGTGCCTGACATCCATGGAACTGTGCTTCAGCAAAGAGCCAGGAGAGCAAGAGAGAGGAGCAGCAGAAAATTAGCAGGGGAAAAAAAATCTCTTGTATCTCAAAACTGCCAGAAGATTAAACATGCATTTACAAAAACTGGCAGATAGGGGCGCTGTAGCCTTTGGATTTCTGCACATCTGCTGTTAAAGCAATATATTCAAAGGCCGGTTCTCACTCACACTGAGTAAAACTGGTTTTAATTGTACTGCAGAAGTTCAAAGAGAATTTGTTGATTTTATGTGATGTACTGATAGGCTTTCAATAATGGCATAATCTACATTACATGTTATCACTAAATGTGATAATATCACAAAGGTGGTTGGCAAATTTGTGTAGACATTGGAAATTAAAAAAGTCTTGCGTTTCACGACCACCGGACGTCCCAAAGCGCTTTACGGCCAATGAGGTACTTTTAAAAAAAAAGTGTAGTCACTGTTGTAATGTAGGAAACGCAGCAGCTAATTTGCACACAGCAAGCTCCCACAAACAGCAATGTGATGATGACTAGATAATCTGTTTTTAGTGATGTTGATTGAGGGATAGATATTGGCCAGGACACCGGGGATAACTCCCCTGCTCTTCTTCGAAACAGTGCCATGGGATCTTTCACACCCATCTGGGCGAGCAGACGGGGCCTCGGTTTAACGTCTCGTCCGAAAGACGGAACCTCCGACAGTGCAGCACTCCCTCAGTACCACACTGGAGTGTCAGCCTAGCTATATGTGCTCAAGTCTCTGGAGTGGGACTTGAACTACAGGGACTGTGCTTCAAACTCACGTTACATTTGCAGTCGGCATTAAACTGGGCCTACGCAGGCTAGCATCCAATCCACTGAACCGTTGTACGCCTGATCTTCCAACTCTTATTTTGCTAGATGCTATCGTGTGTTCTTTGCTCTCCTCTTCTGATGGCATTGACTCTTGCTGTGATACGATTACACTGTAGATCTGCAGGACCTTGCCCCTCTTCATTGTACCTCTTTTTGACTGTTTCAGTTGACAACTAAACCAGCAAGCAGAGGGAGTGCAGCGAAGATTCATTGCCACAGAGGGAGTGCAGCGAAGGTTGACCAGACTGGTTCCTGGGATGGCAGGACTGTCGTATGAGGAGGGATTGGGTCGACTAGGCCTGTATTCACTAGAGTTTAGAAGAATGAGAGGGGATCTCATTGAAACGTATAAAATTATGACAGGGCTAGACAGACTGGATGCAGGGAGGATGTTTCCCCTGGCTGGGGGGTCTAGAACGAGGGGTCACAGTCTCAGGATACGGGGTAGGACATTTAGGACTGAGATGAGGAGAAATTTCTTCACTCAGAAGGTGGTGAACCTGTGGAATTCTCTACCACAGAAGGCTGTGGAGGCCAAGTCACTGAATATATTTAAGAAGGAGATAGATAGATTTCTAGACACAAAACGTATCAAGGGGTATGGAGAGAGAGAGGGAATATGGTATTGAGATAGATGATCATCCATGATCATATTGAATGGCGGAGCAGGTTCGAAGGCCCAATGGTCTACTCCTGCTCCTATTTTTCTATGTTTCTATGTTTCTAGTACTGTCGGCTATTCAACCGCATTGGGGGCTGGGGGAGGTTATCTCAGTCGAGCACAGTCCTTTCCTCCCCTGGCATCCAGCTGGGACAGAGACCCTAGCCCAGGTTCACTGAGACCATCTGCAGTGACCCCACCACCAACCCAGGTGAGATCAGGTAACTCCGCACAGGCCAGGGGCTGAACCCGAAGCCTTCCTGGTTTTAATGGTCCGGTGTTGAGGCTGCCGTGAAACACGAATGGAGGCTGAATCCATGTGTGGAAAACAATAAACTTTTATTCACTGCATGGCACACAAAATGGCTGTGAGAGCTGCTCCCAGAATTCTCTGGAAAAACCCTGAAGCCCCGCCCCCTTCTGCCTTAAAGGTAAGGTGCCTTAAAGGGGAAGGTGCTGGAAATTTGTCCACAGACGGAAGAGTGGATTATGCCCGTTTTAGGTGGCGATCCGCCACACAGCTCCCCCCAGAATCCGCTTAGGAGGTGTGGACGAGACGGTGCGGCGGTCTGATGGGCCGGCCGGAGCGGCTCTTGTAGGATGCCGGTGGACGTGGAGCAGCCGGGTGAACCGGCTTGAGGGCAGGTCGGCCGCGTGGAGGTGGACGAGCTACAGGGACCTGCTCACCGGGCTCCGAGTGTGTTGGCTTGAGTCGGTCAACCGACACTTTTTCGGTCCTGTCGCCCACTTGCAGGGTGAAAAATTTGTCCCCAGCCTGTAGCACCTTGTAGGGCCCGTCGTACGGGGGTTGAAGGGGTCCGCGGTGGGCGTCGTGCCGGACGAAAACAAACCGTGCCTGGTGCAGGCTTAGTGGGACGTGTGAGGTGGATTCGCCGTGTCGGGCAATGGGCACCGGGGCGAACTGCAGCGCCGGTGAGGCGAAGTCGTGGCGTTGCTGGTCGGCTGACCAGGGTGTCGTGGCGGTGGGCAGGAACTCGCCGGGTACGCGCAGCGGCTGACCGTACACGAGCTCTGCTGCTGATGCGTGGAGGTCTTCTTTAACCGCGGTGCGCAGGCCGAGGAGGACCCACGGAAGTCGGTCGGTCCAGGCGCCGTCTTGGAGGCTGGCTCGAAGAGATGCCTTCAAGGATCTGTGGAACCGCTCACACAGTCCGTTGGCTTGGGGGTGGTACGCTGTGGTGCGGTGAATGGTCACCCCGAGATTGCGTGCGACGGCGGTCCAGAGTTCAGAGGTAAATTGCGGACCTCTGTCCGACGTCATGTCGGAGGGGACGCCGAACCGTGCGACCCAGGTGCTGACGAAGGCTCTGGCAATGTCGGCGGTGGTGGTAGAGGTCAGTGGAATTGCCTCAGGCCAGCGTGTGGTGCGGTCAACGATGGTCAGCAAGTGTGTGTGGCCTTGCGACGGCGGCAGGGGCCCGACGATGTCCACGTGGATGTGGTCGAATCTCCGCGAGGGGACGTTAAACTCCTCGAGGGGTGCTTTCGTGTGTTGCTGTACCTTGGCCCGTTGGCAGGATAGGCAGGAGTTGGCCCAAGTGCGCACATCCTTGCGAAGGCCGCGCCAGACAAAGCGGTTGGCTACCAATTTGATGGATGCGCGGGCGCCGGGGTGGGAGAGGTTGTGGAGAATGTCGAATACCCGGCGGCGCCAGGACGCTGGGACGACGGGCTGAGGTTGACATAGGGATATGTCGCACTTGACCGTGACTGCGGTCGGGCCACAGGCGACGTCGGCCAGGCGTAGCCCTGGTAGGTTGGTGGGTGCGGAGAGCAGATCAGGGTCGGTGATCTGGTCTGCTGCGAGTTGAGTGTAGTCGACTGCTAGGTGTGCGGCGTGGATGGCGGGGCGGGAGAGGCAGCAGTTATAGAAATTCACCATCCCGAGGAACTCCTGGAGGCCTTTGATGGTGGTGGGGCGGGGAAATTGTTGGACGGCCTGCACCTTGGTGGGCAGGGGAATGGCCCCAGCATGGTTGATGTGGTGGCCGAGGAAGTCGATCTTGTCCAGGCCGAACTGGCATTTGGCTGGGCTGAGGATGAGCCCGTGGTCGCTGAGGCGCCCGAACAGGATGCGAAGGTGTTCGAGGTGTTCCTGCTTGGAGGAACTGGCTACCAGGATGTCGTCCAGGTAGACGAACAGGAACTTCAGGTCCCGAAGGACCGAGTCCATGAGCCGTTGGAATGCCTGGGCCGCGTTTTTGAGGCCGAAGGGCATCCGCAGGAACTCGAACAGGCCGAAGGGGGTGATTACGGCCGTCTTGGGGACGTCCGCGGGGTGGACGGGGACTTGGTGGTAGCCGCGCACCAGGTCGACCTTGGAAAAGACTGAGCGGCCGGCCAGTCTAGCCGAGAAGTCCTGAACGTGCGGCATGGGGTACCGATCAGGGGTGGTGGCGTCATTGAGGTGGCGGTAATCCCCGCAGGGGCGCCAACCTCCGCCTGGTTTGGGGGCGATGTGGAGTGGGGTGGCCCAGGGACTGTTGGAGCGGCGGATGATGCCGAGCTGTTCCATGGTGGCAAACTCGGTCCGCGCGATCTCCAGTTTGGCCGGGTCCAGCCTGCGGGCGTGGGCGTACACTGGGGGGCCTGTGGTGGGGATGAAGTGTTCCACCCCGTGTTTGGCGGCCTCCGCGGAGAAGGTCGGATTGGTAAGGGCCGGGAATTTGGCCAGGAGTGCCGAGTAGTCATCCGTGGCCCGGGCGTGGCACTGTGACGCCATGTCGGCGGGTTGACGGGGGGCCATGGCGCCCAGGATGGGGGACATGGTGTTCATGTCCACGAGGCGGTGACGGGGGATGTCTACCAGTAGGCCGTGGGCGCACAGGAAATCTGCGCCGATGAGGGGGGAGAGCACCTTGGCAGTGATGAACTCCCATCGGTAGCGGTGACCAGCGAGGTCGAGGGTGACTGTCCGGGTGCCATACGTCCGGATTTCCGAGCCGTTAGCAGCAGCCAGCGCCGGTCCTCGTTCGCCCTTTTGGATGTCGAGGGAGGAGGCCGGGATGATGCTGTGCTGAGCCCCAGTGTCGCACAGGAACCGGCGGCCGGTTTTGTCATCCGTGACGAACAGCAGGGAGCCCGCGTGGCCCACGGCCATCGCGGGAGCTGGTACGGGGGCGGACTTGAAAGAGCAGGGAGGTGTGCACCGTTGTGCCCTGGCGCCGAACCGTGCGTGGTAGTAACAGTGGCCCGGGTTAGTGGGGCGTGAAGGCCCCGTGGGCCTGGTGACAGGCCCTTGTGGCCGCGTGCTGGATGGTGAGGGGCGCGCCCAGGCATTGGCTGCCAGGTCCGGAGTGACGTCGCGGCTGGAGTGAGCGGACAGCAGCTTGTCGGCCTCATCGGCCAGGGCTTCCAGGTTCGTGAGGCCGGACGCCACGATCGCTGGACGGATGCTGAGAGGGAGCTGGCGGATGAACAGCGTGCGGAAGAGGGATCCGGGTGGGCTCTCGTCGGTGAGGGAGAGCATGTGGGAGAGGAGGTCTGACGGTGAGGCATCACCAAGGCCTGGAAGATCGAGGAGGTGGCAGTTTCGCTGATATGCCGAGGCCGTAAATTTTTTAAGGAGCCCTGTTCTAAGATGTGCGTACTTGCCTTCCTCTGGTGGGTTCTGCAGCGTTGTCCAAACCTTGGAAACTGCGGCGCTACTGAGTGATGTGACGAGATAGTCGTACTTCGTCCCATCTGTGGTGATATTTCGCAGCCGGAAGCGAGATTCAGCTTGGAGAAACCAGGCTTCGGGCTGGTTTTCCCAAAACTCCGGCAGTTTCACGGAAACTGCGTTCGTGTCCGCCATTGCAGTGCTCGGAATACGTTCTGTGCGTCAGGGTCACCAATGTTGAGGCTGCCGCGAAACACGAATGGAGGCTGAATCCATGTGTGGAAAACAATAAACTTTTATTCACTGCATGGCACACAAAATGGCTGCGAGAGCTGCTCCCAGAATTCTCTGGAAAAACCCTGAAGCCCCGCCCCTTCTGCCTTAAAGGTAAGGTGCCTTAAAGGGGAAGGTGCTGAAATTTGTCCACAGACGGAAGAGTGGATTATGCCCGTTTTAGGTGGCGATCCACCACACCGGGTGCCATTTATTCAGTAAGCTATCTGCAAAGTTAATTGTTACTGTTTTAAACTGAATGTCAAGTTTTCCACTGAAGAAGTCATAGGCGCTGTTCTTTATCATCTCATCACGGCATCTTGCGTTATTGTTGCACTGTCAGGGAAGTCAAACCGGTTGTTGTTGAGTGACAGATTATGGACATTTGTGCAGCCTGGCTGCAGTGAGCCTTATGTAGGGCACTTTTCGCTTTTCCTTGAAGTGGTCAGGAGTTATTCTCATTCCGAGACCAGCGAGAGGGAGGTTTGTGCTTTTTTATTTTTAAATTGTAAAGTAACATTTAAAGCAACCAAAATCTGCAGCGAACGGCTCAGGATTTGCCGGTATTGAGCACGACCATTTCATGCCAGCACTTGCAACCATGTATAGCAGGACTGTTGAGTGAGTGCACCTGAAAATGACTTCCGTTAGGTGAGAATATCCAAGTGCTCGTGCTGCCCATCCCAGCACGTGAGTAAATGCAGCAGGAATTTGTTGCTTGGCCACAAACGGATGCAATAAGCAACGTGTTAGCACCAGAGCACATAACAAATATTGGGGGTGAAATTCGACGTGGGCGGTCGCACAAACAGGCGATAGTGAATCGGCGACCCGTTTTACAACCCGCCCAATTTTCTCTTCCAATGGAGTGTAAAACAGGCCGCTGCTTCGCTATCGCTCGTTTTGCACTGCCGCCCAAGACCAGTTTAACCCAGTAAATTTAAATATATATATTGTACTGGCATTTAAACATCGGACTCGAACTGGGAGCAAGTTAACACCTGTGGATCAGGCTGCAGTGGTCTTTCAGTGGATCCCTACCTGTGACCCTTCTGTTATCCAGTCCAGTACACAGTTTTATTCTTGGCCTCTTTTTATATACTCAGCTATTGATGCGCCCGTGCAATCATTGTAAAGATAAGTAAAGCTCCTAGTTTGTTGCATGTCAGCCCGGCCCCTAATTGGTCTGTTAAGCCAAGCAGCTAATTAATGTTGATGATTCATTCACCAGGTGACCGTGTTCACTTGTTGCCAGAGTTATTTTTTTGCTGTTGCACTCTTCAATCGGACGTCGATCCGTGCAGTCAGGTAGGAACAAAACCACTTCTTGAAATGTTAGAATTGAAAATGATATCCAGAATAGAAAGGAAAGTGTTCCACAGCCCACATGCTTATTGGCACTGCTGTTCTAATTCAACCATCACTGGCTCTGCTCACTGAATCAGTCCAGGTTTGTTTTCATCCAGGCTCTAAATCTGAATTATAGCAGCACTTTTTGTTGTAAGCCTATTTTGTTTCTCTAACAAATGTTTTTTTTTTAAAGTAAGGATATGAATGAAAGGTTACTGAGGGCTTTGGTTTGGGGTGCTTCAGCAGTTCTGTACCGAATGAGCTGTTGCCCACACTAGAACAGTATCAATTAAGGTTAATTCAGTTTAATTTAATAATGCCTTCAAGAGGGTGCTGCCCGATACGAGACTCCCAAAGCAAGCGCTCTACACTGCAAGAGAGCCCCAGGTGGGCAGAGGAAATGCTTCAAGGACACCCTCAAAGCCTCCTTGAAAAAGTGCAACATCCCCACCGACACCTGGGAATCCCTGGCCCAGGACCACACAAAGTGGAGGAGAAGCATCCGGGAAGGCGCCGAACACCTCGAGTCTCTTCGCCGGGAGCAAGCGGAAGCCAAGCGCCAACAGCGCAAGGAGCGCACGTCAACCCAAGCCCCACACCCACCCCTTCAACCACCGTCTGCCCCACCTGTGACAGAGACTGTAGGTCCCGCATTGGACTCATCAGTCACCTGAGAACTCATTTTTAGTGTGGAAGCGAGTCATCCTCGGTTCCGAGGGACTGCCTAAGAGACTAAGAGGCAGAGATCGTATCATATAGAAAGTAAGTGTCTTTACAGCTAACACTTGGCCCATGTGATTTCATGGACCGGTTTCGATCGCCTGAATTTTCCAGATTATTTTTTCCCTTTATTGGCCCTGGAAATGTTTATTTTTTTTGCCTCTAACGGAAGGAGATTACATGGCTGGGGTGAGGGGTGGGGTTTGGAAGGGGGAAGGTGTGTCTAGTCATGATCTTCCAGCCATAATGGTGTGTGGCAGGCTTGATGAATCAGCTGGTCTTTTCCTGCCCGTCAATTTTATATGTTTGTAACTACAAGTGAGATATAATAGCATATTAATTGTTTCTTTTTCCAATTTTGTGATATTATGTATACAAAGAATCACATTCAACTATAAACTATAAATCTGGAAAGGGAAACAAATAATAAGATGTACGCCACACATTTTTCTATAAGCAACTTGGGCTAATTAGATGAGGTTTAATAATCATGTATTGTAGTCTACACAGTGATCACAAGTTTGTTTGAGATTGTGGCAGAATCCCTGATAATGCAAAAATTGGGAAAGAGAGACAGATATATGTGACATCAGGGGAAGGGCAAATGGGGGAAGTGGGTGCAAAAAAGGAGAGAGATTTCTTAGGAGTATTCAAGATGAATGAGGGAATGGGCATAAAAGACCCAGTGTTCAGACAAATTGCACAGTGAACGGCAAAAAGGAGCATGTATGACAAAGTCATTCACTCCTGGACATCTCCCAAATCCCAAATTTATCTGGCCACATTGGCTCTCTACTTAAGCCAGAGGGGGAATGGTTGACATTGGACATCTCCCTCAATGAAGCACATCCAGACTCGATTAAAACATTTGTTTTGTCTAATGAGAAATGCTTTATTGGCCACAGTAGGAAGGTCAGTATTAATTTAGCCCTGCAGTGTGAACCCAAGAGGTATTCGGGGTCACCAAGTAGCACACAGCCTGAGTGGAAAGGGATGTTAAATATGAGGCGAATGTTACAAGGACTGTTTTATAGGTGACTCAGTTGACAGATTCAGACAGGACTTCATGCTGGGATATTGTTGGCAACAGGAAAACCTGGAGAAAAGAAAATAGCTTTTTTTTTAAATCGCTAAAGGCAACAGCAATAATGCTAAGAAAGGAATAGAGCATGGAACAGAACAGTCTAAGGTGACCTGCATATCCAGGGGACTTTATGCTTACAGTTAAATCCGAGAATTCAAATTTCCCTAATTGGTACGTGGAGTACCATGAATAAAGAAAAAAGTTAATTTTAAATCCCAGCATAAGGGTTTGGAGATTGAAAAGTAAATATAATTCAATAATAATTAGAATTAATGTGGAAAAATAACAATACTTGGGAGCAGTGGAGTCCAAGCTTTTGTCTGTGTGGGGTGTGTGGAAACTAAGTGCCATGGAGCCTCAGGTGATGTACAAAGTTTAAATCCATGCTCCCAATAATTTGCATATATCTCAAGTTGCTGGCACTAACAGACCTTGGTGTTGTGATTGAGCATGTGTCCACCAATGAGGCAAGAGTGCCAATAAGATTCATTTCCAAAACTTCCACGCTCACAAATTTCAAACCGACTTAACTGGCAAGTAAGAAATATAAGAACAAATAAGATGATGTTGCCTGGGCTTTGAGGGCCAGAATGCCAGGCTCAGGGGGGTTGTATGTGGTCCCAGAATCACGGTTTGGTCACCCCTTGCACGGGGGTATGTATAAAATGTAGGTGACGGGTGTGTTCTTGTGGTGTGTGATGTAGTTTTGGAAACGAATGAGTAAATAATGCAACTTTACAGCGGAACCACAGTCAATCAATGGGAGCAAGTATTAAAAGTGCAACGGATGCACTTCCGGGGCTCAGTCGGGTAAATTGAGCCTTGCTGCGTTCCTAGCAGAGCCTCGCTCAGTGGGAATACACATCACAGAACTGGCTTCAAAATGCTAAATGGACTCATATAGTCCCATTGAGTTATGCTCCATGCATTGCTGAATTTAACCTATATTTAAACAGTCACTAACTACGTCACACTGATTAAGGTGCAGTCAGAATATCGCATCTCACGCCGAGACCCCAAGAAACAGCTTCTGTCCAGAAGTGAATCAGTTAAAAATCGACAGAAAATCTTGCAGTGCGGTTTATTGCGTGCTTCTCAGAGTGGATAATCCTGTGCTTTACAGCAAGCTCATATCATCTGAAATATCATCCACTAATATAATACGGAATTAAATGACTTTTAATTTGCACGCATGCACAATAGAAGGGCAGAAGTCCAGGAGGTAAAGGGTTAAAAGAGATAGGCGAAAACTCGGCAAGTTCCGACAGTGTTGCTCGTCCTTGGGCTAAATTCAAACAGGTTTAAATCCATTAAACCTTTACTAGTATTGATCACAGTTAGCCTGGTGCCTGGAGCACTCTTTCTGATCTTTGCCTATCCAGGGCCTAAGGACCTGGTGCCTGCTATTGTCGTCACTCACCTTCTGTTACTAGTCTTTGAATATGTGGTCCGACACTCGCTTTCTGCTGCTACAAATATAATGTATTTTAAGAATTAAATGGATTGAGATGAATTTAATACCGAATAATCAGCACCTGTGAAGAGACGCTCGGTCACTCGACCAGGAATCACTAAGACTGGTTCGACGAGAATGACCAGGAGATCCAGGAGCTAATAAGCCGCAAGCGCAAGGCATTCCTGATCTGGAAACAGCAACACAACTCGAGAGCAAGAAAGCAGCTCTACAGACGCCTGAAGGTCGAGGTCCAACAAAAAACTCGCGACCTAAAGAACAGATGGTGGGTGGAGAAAGTGCAGGAGATCCAGCAGCTAGCCGACAACGACGACGTGCGTGGATTCTTTAGCGCAGTCAAGACCACCTACGGCCCAAGCACCCAAGGTCCTACCCCACTGCGGGCCAAGAACGGAGAGGTACTCATCAAGGACAGAGAGGCAGTCAGTGCCCGTTGGAAGGAACACTTAGAAGATCTCCTTAACCGAGACTCTGTCTTCGACACAAGTGTCCTCAACACCATCCCGTAGCATGCTACCCGCCACCACCTCAGCACAACCCCAGCCCGGCATGAGGTTGAAAAGGCCATCCGATAACTGAGAACAACAAGGCCTCAGGAGCAGATGGAATCCCCGCCGAGGCGCTAAAACATGGCGGAGAAGCGCTACTGGCGCAAATACATGAACTCATTTCTCTTATCAGGAGGGAGGAGAGCATGCAGGGGTTCTCAGAGACGCCGTAATTGTGACCATCTTCAAGAAAGGTGACAAGTCCGATTGCAGTAATTACAGAGGAGTTTCCCTGCTGTCTGCCACAGGGAAAGTCATCGCAAGAATCCTCCTCAATCACCTTCTCCCAGTGGCTGAAGAGCTCCTCCCAGAGTCGCAATGCGGATTCCGCCCACTAAGGGGCACAATGGACATGATCTTCACCGCGCGTCAACTACAAGAGAAATGCAGGGAGCAGCACCAACCGCTGTACATGGCCTTCTTTGACCTCACAAAGGCCTTCGACACTGTCAACTGTGAGGGATTATGGAGTGTCCTCCTCAAATTCGGCTGCCCTCAAAAGTTTGTCACCATCCTCCGCCTGCTTCATGACGACATGCAAGCTGTGATCCTGACCAACGGTTCCACCACAGATCCAATTCACGCACGGACCGGGGTCAAGCAAGGCTGTGTCATCGCACCGACGCTCTTCTCGATCTTCCTTGCTGCAATGCTCCATCTCACCCTCAGTAAGCTCCCCGCTGGAGTGGAGCTAATCTACAGAACAAACGGGAAACTGTTCAACCTCCGTTGCCTCCAGTCCAGATCCAAGGTCGTCCCATCCTCTGTCATCGAATTACCGTATGCAGACGCGCTTGCGTCTGCGCACACTCTGAGGTCAAATTCCAAACCATCGTCAACACCTTCGCTGAAGCATACGAGAGCATGGGCCTTACACTAAACATCCGTAAGACAAAGGTCCTCTACCAACCTACCCGCGCCACACAGTACTGCTCCCCGATTATCAAAATCCATGACGAGGCCTTGGACAACGTGGACCACTTTCCATACCTCGGGAGCCTACTGTCAACAAAGGCAGACGTCGATAATGAAGTCCAACACCGCCTTCAGTGTGCCAGTGCATCCTTCGGTCACCTGAGGAAGAGAGTGTTTGAAGACCAGGACCTCAATCCCAGCACCAAGCTTATGGTCTACAGAGCAGTAGTGATACCCGCCCTCCTGTATGCTTCAGAGACATGGACCATGTACAGCAGGCACCTCAAAGCACTAGAGAGGTACCACGACCCTTTGTGTGAAGAAGTGCTTTCTGATGTCACCACTGAACAGCCTAGCTCTAATTTTAAGATTATGCCCCTTTGTTCTGCACTCCCCCCGCCAGAGGAAACAGTTTCTCTCTATCTACCTATCAAATACTTTAACCTTCTTAAACACCTCAATTAGATCACCCCTTAATCTTCTATACTCGAGGGATATCAGCCGAGCCTGTGCAACCTGTGCTCCTAATTTAGCCCTTTTAGCGCTGCACCTCCTCCAAGGCCAGTATATCCTTCCTGAGGTGTGGTGCCCAGAACCGAATGCAATACTCCAGATATGGGCTAATCAGAGCTTTATACAACTGTAGCTTAACTTCCAACCCTTTGTATTCTAGCCCCCAATGTGGCAATCTACTAATAGTGATTCAAAATTTCTCATGCTGCCAGTTCTTGGTGGGATTTGTGCCTGGTTCCCCAGCACTGAAATACAATGGCAGAAAGTAAATGGCATGGAACTCGCAACTATTTCTTTTTAAAGTGACATCCAAAGACATCTCCAGGATAAGGACCATTACACAGCTTTCTGGGTCAGCTATTAGAGTATTGAAAGAAGCCTCTTAAAGGATAGGGTTCCACATTGGACAGATTTTGGTTCAAATTCAGGATTTGATAGGAACATAAAAGCAAAATACTGCGGATGCTGGAAATCTGAAATAAAAACAGAAAATGCTGGAAATACTCAGCAGGTCAGGCAGCATCTGTGGAGAGAGAAACAGAGTTAACGTTTCAGGTCGATGACCCTTCGTCAGAACTGGAAACACCATCGCTTAATGTCTCTTAATGTCTCTTAATCTCTCCTGCCTTCCATCCTATCACAGACCTTCCCTTTTGTTCTTTCCTCCCCTCCCCACTTTCCCTGCCCCTGCACTTGCTTAAAAACCCGTTCGATCTCCAGCTTTTTCCAGTTCTGACGAAGGGTCATCGACCTGAAACGTTAACTCTGTTTCTCTCTCCACAGATGCTGCCTGACCTGCTGAGTATTTGATAGTAACATGTCTGTTTTCATTGCATACTTTACACAAAGTGCCAAGTGTGGTGGGATATAACGAGGTGTGTGGAATGCCCTGGGAATGATTGATTCTAAATCAGGCACCTTGTTTTCTACTCGAAGAATAAACAGTGCTGTATGCACTAACTTTCTGGGGAACCGTATTCTTTTCACCTTTCATGATTGTTTTAAATACATTTTAATTCTTATTTTTAGTATACCAACTCATGCAAATCTTATAAAAAGTGAATAGCGGAGTTTAGATGCTGTGTGATCAATCAGGAACAATTCAACATTGGGGTGGGTGTAAGGAACTGAGGAACATTATATCTAACTTAGATAAATTGACTAATCTGAAAAGAAAGAAATAAAGAATTTGCACTTGTATAGCACCTTGCACGACCTCAGGAAGTCCCAAAGCGCTTCATAGCCAATAAAGTACTTTTGAAATATAGTCACTGTCACTTCCACCGTGAATTCAATTGAATTGTGTGAGGCCTATTGTGTTTAAGAGAGAGGATTGGAGAGTCGCTGTCATCTGTGGCACTGTGGGAGTACCTTCACCACACGGACTGCAGCAGTTCAAGAAGGCGGCTCACCACCACCTTCTCAAGGGCAATTAGGGATGGGCAATAAATGCTGGCCTTGCCAGCGACGCCCACATCCCAGGAACGAATTTGAAAAAAAAAAATCCATTAATAATTCAAAAATTGTCAATATTATCTCTGAGAAATGTAATATTCTAGTAGGGCAAACATTAAATATATTATGTGAATTGCACCCAATTTGCATACACAGGACAATTACAATTCTTAACAAATATTATCGCTACTTCCCTGCATTTCGACGAGTGGGAGGTAAACAGAATTGCCGCCATATGCAAATTTAAGTAAATTGATTTTCCCTGTTCACGCAAGTTGTAACTCTGAAACTTGAACAATATTTTCATTATGTTAAAAGAGGGAATGTACTGTACTAAATGTATATGATTTGCAAATAATATTTATTTAAAGGGACAGCTGGAGGCTGCCAGCAAAAAGGTAGGCTTTAAAATAAAATACTTGCCCTAATGTGGAGCAAGGAGGAGCAGGAGTGCTCCTCCCAGCTCCGCTCTACAACTGCGTGCAGCTGACGGCCACCGCTCGCTCCACTCCCAATTGCCTTCACCCTCCGCCCCCCAAGCATCCCTCTCCTGGATTCGCCTCAGGCCCTCAGCCGGCTGATCTTATGATGGGTGAGCTGCCTCCAGGACCGCAGCTCCACGGTACTGTACTAATGAGGCCAGCGGACCAATTTGCCATGATCTTGCCGCTAGTCTCATTCGGAGTGTGCACAGCTCATTTGCGTGCCATCCAATTTCTAGGCCATGTGAGGTGTGTCAGTTTTATGTAATGCTATAGATGGAGTTGTTCTTTGTTACCTCTAGACTTGACTATTCCAACACACTCCTGGCTGGCCTCCCACATTCTACCCGACGGAAACTTGAGGTCATCCAAAACTCTACTGCCTGTGTCCTAACTTGCACCAAGTCCCATTCACTCATCTCTCCTGTGCTCACTGACCTACATTGGCTCCCGGTTAAGCAACGCCTCGATTTCAAAATTTTCATCCTTGTTTTCAAATCCCACCATGGCCTCGCCCACCCTATCTCTGTAATCTCCTCCAGCCCACAACCCCCGAGATATCTGCGCTCCTCCAATTCTGGCCTCTTGAGCATTCCCGATTTTAATCGCTCCACCATTGACGGCCGTGCCTTCAGCTGCCAAGGTCCCAAGCTCTGGAATTTCCCTCCCTGAACCTCGCTGCCTCTCTACCTCTCTTTCCTCCTTTAAGACGCTCCTTAAAGCCTACCTCTTTGACCAATCTGCCCGAATATCTCCTTATGTGGCTCGATGTCAAGTTTTGTTTGATAACGCTCCTGTGAAGTGCCTTGGGATGTTTTACTACATTAAAGACGCTATATAAATACGAGTTGGTGGTGGTGTTGTTGTTCTGAAGGTGATTGAATGCAACTCAGTGCGTGACTGTGTGGAGCGACTGGTGAGTAATGAGGTGGAACTTTCTGTAAGGTTGGTGGAGAGGGTCTCATGGATTTTTACATTTGTATCTTGTGATGGATGTCGTTTTTAGTTCTGATTTGCTCTGGGATGTTGACATTTTGGTGCGGGTTGATCCTGTACATTCTCAAGTGGTTGGATAGATTGCTTGTTGCAACGCTATTGTACAGTACCTGAAGCACCGAACAGGCTACACACTATCAGGGCCACTCACAGTATGAAAACACTGCCGTACTTCAGTATTTAACTCGCCTCACAGTTACATCACATCCAGTGGATCAGTGCTAAGGAATTAATTCAGAAGTAGTCAAACATTAAATAGCTATCGCTGTACAATAATTATCAATGCTGTGATTGTAAAATGCCTTGTAGGTTCAATACCAAAGGTCATTCTAGAATTTTACCACTCACCTCACTGCTGATACCTCTATCATTTCAGTTTAAATTCTTCCCACAACCTATGTTGCTTTGGACAAATGTATTACATAGGACATAGGATATACGGCACAGAAACAGGCCATTCGGCCCAACCAGCCCATGCCAGCGTTTATGCTCCACATGAGCCTCCTCTTGTCTTTCCCCATCTAAATCTATCAGCATAACCCTCTAGTCCCTTCTCCCTCATATGCTTGTCTAGCCGCCCCTTAAACGCATCTATACTATTCGCATCAACCACTCCCTGTGGTAGCGAGTTCCACATTCTCACCACTCTTTGGGTAAAGAAGTTTCTTCTGAATTCCCTATTTGATTTCTTGGTGACTATCTTTTATTGATGGCCTCTAGTTATGCTCTTCCCCACAAGTGGAAACATTCTCTCTGTATCCACTCTATCAAAACCTTTCTCATTTTAAAGACCTCTATTAGGTCATCCTTCAGCCTTTTTTCAAGAGAAAAGACACCCAGCCTGTTCATCCTTTCCTGATATGTATACCCTCGTATTTCTGGTATCATCCTTGTAAATTTTCTCTGCACCCTCTCCAGTGCCTCTATATCCTTTTTATAATATGGCGACCAGAACTGTACGCAGTACTCTTAAGTGTGGTCTAACCAAGGTTCGATACAGGTTTAGCATAACTTCCCTACTTTTCAATTCTATACCTCTAGAAATGTGCTTGGTTTGCTTTTTTTATGGCCTTGCTAACCTGTGTCGCAACTTTTAGTGATTTGTGTATTTGTACTCCGAGATCCCTTTGTTCCTCTACCCCAACTAGACTCGCACCCTCCAAGTGATAAGTGACCTCCCTATTCTTCCTACCAAATTTATTTGTGTTGAACTTCATTTGCCAATTATATGCCCATTTTGCAAGCTTATTAATGTCCTCCTGTAATTTGTTGCAGTTCTCCTCAGTATTGATTAGCCCCTCCAATTTGGTGTCATCCGCAAATTTAGAAATTGTGTTTTTGATTCCAAAGTCTAAATCGTTAATGTAAATTGTGAACAGGAGTGGTCCCAGCACTGATCCTTGTGGAACACCACTACCCACCTTCTGCCACTGTGAATAGCTACCCTTTACTCCTACTCTCTGCTTTCTGTCCTGAAGCCAGCCAGCAATCCATTCAGCTACTTGACTCCGCATTCTCTGACCTTGCTCATCAGTCTATTATGGGGTACCTTAACGAAGGCCTTTTGAAAATCTAGATAAATTACATCTACTACATTACCATTGTCTACTCTCTCTGTTACCGCTTCAAAAAATTCAATAAGGTTGGTCAAGCAGGACTTTCCCTTTTGAAATCCATGCAGACTATTCATTATTATATTTTTGGTTTCTAGATGTTCTTCTATTTTCTCCTTTAGTAGGGATTCCATTATTTTTCCGACCACCGATGTTAAGCTGACTGGTCTGTAGTCTTTAAAACACTCATTACTTAAAGACCAGTGAACAGAGCACTGTACCTGTTGGCAATAACGATCGAGAAGCCTTGTACGTGTTAGAAGTTTTATTATGCCACTGCTTGTTTTAGTATTCAGCTTTGACTTGTACCATAACAAACAGAGGTGTGGCAACCCAGCCCCAAAATACACACCCTTTTCCAATTAATTATTGCCTAAAATTATATTTAGCAGTGCCAACACAACAGGAGCGTTTGACATGGTATTTCAAGCAGTTTGGAAAATAAATCAAAGACCAAATGATAATTCAAATATTCTGTTGCAACCACTGGAAGTTTTCTGTACAAGCAAGGGAGATATCCCATTAAATAAGGAACACAGAACTCCGACATAAATCTCACATTATCATGTCTTCGAGCAATACTAAAAGTTGCATTATGACCACCTTTAAGTAAAAACTCAAAATTAGTCAATCAGACTGTGCCACCAGAACCTTTTGTTAGACCATAAAACTGTTTACCTGACAGAAAATTAAGGCTGCAAAGATGGTTCTGATAGATTTCGTCTGTATAATAAACAGATAATACAACATGTCCTGAGAAGTTTTGAGATTCTTTTCCAGGATAAAATCTTACTGACTGAAAATTTAAGTTGTTACTCCAATGTTCTGCACCACTAAAGTGGTAGGATGGTGGCTTGTGTATGCTGTCCCCTGATACAGAGAATTTCATATTAAAGTAAGTTACAGTTTGACAAATATATTGCTGCCTGGTGGGACCAAAAAACAGAGAATTGTGATTTTTATATTAAATCTGTGCCCAACCAGACATCATTATGATAGAATAGACCTGCGCTTTGAATGGAGAATGCTGTGCTAATACCGGAGCAGAACACTACACGGTTGTCACTCAGTAATCTTTCGCACATAAATTGCATGGTTGCCCTTTCTTGTACAGTATTTTACTTTCTTTCTCTCTTTCTCGATAAATAAATTGAGGGCCTGCAGGTGTAACTTCAGTGCCGCGCTGCCCTGACCCCAACCCGATGCACCACATGTTTATTTTTCTATGTCTGCCTGTGACCTCGCACATCAAGCTCTCTCAATCATCCTTCTGGTATAGTTACTGCTATATTTTGGGCAGTGCAGTGCTTATATTGGGGAGAAAGATACCCGCATCTAATTGACAAGAGTTGTGTATAGTCTATGTGACACTGTGCAGATTTGACTGACGCTGCCTCCGTGACATAAACCAAATGGACTCCCTGTGGGAGCGGGAGGACGGCTCATCTCCCCATTACAGTCAAGACCTTTGTTCTTTTGATCCACGGCAATGAGGATCCCGACAGTAATTCTGGCCGAATGTTCAGCTCGCTCGCAGGGCCCAGGTTTAGAGATGGTACGAGGTCAGCACTGCAGTCCAGCTAATAGTCCAAGAAGTGGTCTGGTCAGCAGCATTTTTAAAAGTCACCCTGACCGTACCAAGAAACAAATCTCTTCAATCATTATCCCCTTCTGTAAATGAATCATTCCTTTCACAATTTTTTTATTGCCTTGTAAACTGTTGAAGTTGAACTCATAAGAACATAAGAAATAGGAGCAGGAGTTCGGTGTTCAGGGTGAACACATGTGCAGGAAGTGTCTCCAGCTGCAGCTACTCGAAATCCGCGTTTCGGAGCTGGAGCTGTGGCTGGAGTCACTGTGGAGCATCCGCGAAGCTGAGATCTTCGTGGATAGCACGTTTAATGAGATGATCACACCGCAGGTAAAGAGTGCACAGGCAGACAGGAAATAGGTGACCGCCAGACAGAGTAAAAGAACTAGAAAGGTAGTGCATGAGTCCCCTGGGTCCATCTCCCTCTCCAACAGATTTTCCGTTTTGAATACGGATGGGGGAGATGGTTTCTCAGGGGAATGCAGCAAGAGCCAAGTCCGTGGCACTACGAGTGGCTCAGCTGCACAGGAGGGGAGGAAAAAGAGTGGGAGAGCAATAGTGATAGGGGATTCTATCGTAAGGGGAACAGATAGACGTTACTGTGGCCGCAGACGTGACTCCAGGATGATATGTTGCCTCCCTGGTGCCAGGGTCAAGGATGTCACTGAACGGCTGCAGGGCATTCTGAAGGGGGAGGGCGAACAGTCAGAGGTCGTGGTTCACATTGGTAACAACGACATGGGTAGAAAGAGGGATGAGGTCCTGCAACAAGAATTTAGGGAGCTAGGTAGCAGATTAAAAAGCAGGACCTCAAAGGTTGTAATCTCTGGATTACTCCCGGTGCCACATGCTAGTTAGTATAGGAATAGGAGGATAGAGCAGATGAATGCGTGGCTAAAGAGTTGGTGCAGGAGGGAGGACTTTAGGTCTGCTTCTGGGGAAGGTGGGACCTGTACAAGTCGGACGGGTTGCACCTGAACCGGAATGGGACCAACATCCTTGCAGGGAGGTTTGCTAGTACTGTTGGGGGGGGTTTAAACTAACTTGGCAGGGGGATGGGATACGGAGTGGAGCTATAGTAGGGGGTGATGCACAGCCAAATATAGAGGAAAAAACAAGTCAGCCTGGAAGGCAGAGCAAATATGTAACGGCACAAGGGAGTATGGCGAGGCTGGATGGCATTTATTTTAATGCAAGGAGTCTTGCGAGTAAGGCAGATGAATTGAAGGTGTTGATGAACACATAGGAGTATGATATTGTTGCTATCACAGAGACATGGTTGAGGGAAGGGCAGGACTGGCAACTCAATATTCCGGGATATAGAATCTTCAGGCGAGACAGAGGGGGGTGTAAAAGAGGAGAGGGTGTCGCAATATTAATCAAGGAGTCAATTACTGCTGTAAGGAGGGATGCTATCTTAGCAGGTTCCTCTAATGAGGCCATATGGGGAGAACTTAAAAACAAAAAGGGGGCAAGCACTTTGCTGGGAGTGTACTATCGGCCCCCAAACAGTCAGGGGGAGATAGAGGAACGGATATGTAGGCAAATCTCAGAGAAGTGTAGAAATAGAGATGTCGGGGAACATAGGGTCTGATGAAAGGGAGGAACTGAATGAAATCAGTATTTGTAGGGAAATGGTGTTAGGGAAATTGACGGGATTGAAGGCCGATAAATCCACAGGGTCTGATAATCTACATCCTAGGGTACTTAAGGAAGTGGCCCTAGAAATAGTAGATGCATTGCTGATCATCTTCCAACATTCGATGGAATCTGGAACAATACCCATGGATTGGAGGGTAGCTAATGTTACCCCACTATTCAAAAAAGGTGGTAGAGAGAAAACGGGGAATTACAGACCGGTAAGCCTGACATCGGTAGTGGGGAAAATGCTAGAGTCCATTATAAAAGATGTAATAGCAGAGCACTTGGAAAACAGTGACAGGATCGGACAAAGTCAACATGGATTTACAAAAGGTAAATCGTGCTTGACTAATCTACTGGAATTTTTTGAAGATGTAACTGGTAAAATAGATAAGGGAGAACCAGTGGATGTGGTGTATTTGGACTTTTAAAAGGCTTTCGATAAGGTCCCGCACAAGAGATTAGCGTGTAAAGTTAAGGCACATGGGATTGGGGGCAAGGTATTGACTTGGATAGAGAACTGGTTGGCAGACAGAAAGCAAAGAGTTGGAATAAACGGGTCTTTTTCCGAGTGGCAGGCAGTAACTAGTGGGGTACCGCAGGGATCGGTCCTTGGACCCCAGCTATTCACAATATATATTAATGATCTAGACAAGGGAACTAGATGTAATATCTCCAAGTTTGCAGACGACACAAAGCTGGGTGGGCGTGAGTGCTGTGAGGAGGATGCCGAAAAACTCCAGGATGATTTGGACAGGTTGGGTGATTGGGCAGAAGCATGGCAGATGCAATATAACATGGATAAATGCGAGGTTAACCACTTTGATGTCAAAAACAGGAAGGCAGATTATTATCTGAATGGCAATAGATTGGGAGAAGGGGAAGTGCAACAAGACCTGGGTGTCCTTGTGCACCAGTCGCTGAAGGTAAGCATGCAGGTGCAGCAGGCGGTTAAGAAAGCAAATGATATGTTGGCCTTCATAGCGAGAGGGTTTTAGTACAGGAACAAGGATGTCTTGCTGCAGTTGTACAGGGCCTTGGTGAGACCACATCTTGAGTATTGTGTGCAGTTTTGGTTGCCTTATCTGAGGAAGGAGGTTCTTGCCATGGAAGGAGTTCAGCGAAGATTCACCAGACTGATACCTGGGATGGCAGGAATGACGTATGAGGAGAGATTGTGTCGATTGGGCTTACACTCGCTGGAGTTTAGAAGAATGAGAGGGGATCTCATTGAAACTTATAAAATTCTGACAGGACTGGACAGACTAGATGCAGGAAGGATGTTCCCAATGGTCGGGGAGTGCAGAACCAGGGGTCACAGTCTAAGGATAAGGGGTAAGCCATTTAGGACAGAAATGAGGAGGAATTTCTTCACCCAGAGAGTGGTGAACCTGTGGAATTCTCTACCACAGAAGGCAGTAGAGGCCAATTCATTAAATATATTTAAGAAGGAGTTGGATATATTTCTTAAGGCTAAAGGGATCAAGGGATATGGGGAGAAAGCAGGGACAGGGTTCTGAATTTGGATGATCAGCCATGATCGCATTGAATGGCGGAGCAGGCTAGAGGGGCCGAATGGCCTACTCCTGCTCCTATCTTCTATGTTTCTATGTTTCTATGTAAAAACAGTGGAAGCCCTAGAGGAGTATAGAAAGTGCAGGGGGTTACTTAAAAAAGAAATTAGGAAAGCGAAGAGGGGGCATGAAAAAACACTGGGGGGCAAAATAAAGGAAAATCCCAAGGTGTTTTATAAGTATATTAAGGGCAAGAGGATAACCAGGGAAAGAGTAGGGCCCATTAGGGACCAAAGTGGCAATCTGTGTGTAGAGCCGGAAGATGTAGGTGAGGTCTTTAAATGAATGTTTTGCATCTGTGTTCACTATGGAGAAGGATAATGTCGGTATAGAAATCAGGCAGGGGGATTGTGATATACTTGAACAAATTAGTATTGAGAGGGAGGAGGTACTCGCGGTTTTAGCGGGCTTAAAAGTGGATAAATCCCCAGGCCCAGACGAGATGTATCCCAGGCTGCTGTGTGAGGCAAAGGAGGAGATTGCAGGGGCTCTGACACAAATTTTCAGAACCTCTCTGGCCATAGGGGAGGTGCCAGAGCACTGGAGAACAGCTAACGTAGTACCATTATTCAAGAAGGGTAGTAGGGATAAACCAGGGAATTACAGGCCAGTGAGCCTAACATCAGTGGTAGGGAAATTATTGGAAAAAATTCTGAGGGACAGAATTAGTCTCTACTTGGAGAGGCAAGGATTAATCAAGGATAGTCAGCATGGCTTTGTCAGGAGGAGATCATGTCTGACCAATTTGATTGAATTTTTTGAGGGGGTGACTAGGTGTGTGGATGAGGGTAGTGCAGTTGATGTGGTCTACATGGACTTCAGTAAGGCTTTTGACAAAGTCCCGCATGGGAGACTGGTCAAGAAGGTAAGAGCCCATGGGATCCAGGGCAACTTGGCACATTGGATCCAAAATTGGCTTAGTGGCAGGAGGCAGAGGGTGATGGTCGAAGATTGTTTTTGTGACTGGAAGCCTGTGTCCAGTGGTGTACCGCAGGGATCGGTGCTGGGACCTTTGCTGTTTGTAGTGTACATTAATGATTTAGATATGAATGTAGGAGGTATGATCAGTAAGTTCGCAGATGACACGAAATTTGGTGGAGTGGTAAATAGAGAGGAGGGAAGCCTCAGGCTACAGGACGATATAGACGGGTTGGTTAGATGGGCAGAACAGTGGCAAATGGAATTTAACCCTGAAAAGTGTGAGGTGATGCATTTTGGGAGGACTAACAAGGCAAGGGACTACACAATGAATGGTAGGACCCTAGGAAGGACAGAGGATCAGAGGGACCTTGGTGTGCATGTACATAGATCCCTGAAGGCAGCAAGACAGGTAGATAAGGTGGTTAAAAAGGCATATGGGATACTTGCCTTCATTAGCCGAGGCATAGATTATAAGAGCAGGGAGGTTATGATGGAGCTGTACAAAACGCTAGTTAGGCCACAGCTGGAATACTGTGTGCAGTTCTGGTCGCCACACTATAGGAAGGATGTGATTGCATTGGAGAGGGTGCAGAGGAGATTCACCAGGATGTTACCTGGGCTGGAGCGCTTCAGCTATGAGGAGAGACTGGACAGGATGGGGTTGTTTTCCTTAGAGCAGAGAAGGCTGAGGGGGGACCTGATTGAGGTGTACAAAATTATGAGGGGCATAGATAGAGTAGATAGAAATTAACTTTTCCCCTTAGTAGAGGGGTCAATAACCAGGGGGCATAGTTTCAAGGTAAGGGGCAGGAGGTTTAGAGGGGATTTGAGGAAAAACTTTTTCACCCAGAGGGTGGTTGGAATCTGGAACTCACTGCCTGAAAGGGTGGTAGAGGCAGGAACCCTCATAACATTCAAGAAGCATTTAGGTGAGCACTTGAAATGCCATAGCATACAAGGCTACGGACCAAGTGCTGGAAAATGGGATTAGAATAGACAGGGCTTGATGGCTGGTGCGGACACGATGGGCCGAAGGGCCTCTTTCTGTGCTGTATGACTCTATGAGTAGGCCATTTGGCCCTTCGAGCCTGCTCCGCCATTCAACAAGATCATGGCTGATCTTCTACCTCAACTCCACTTTCCCGCACTATCCGCATATCCCTTAATTCCCTTTGTTCCCAAAAATTTCTCAATCTCTGTCTTGAATATACTCAACGACTCTCTGGGGTAGTGAATTCCAAAAATTCACAACATTTTGAGTGAAGAAATTTCTCCTCATCTCAGTCCTAAATGGCCGACCCCTTATTCTGAAACTGTGACCCCGTGTTCTAGATTCCCCAGCCAGGGGAAACATTTTCTCAGCATTAACCCTGTCAAGCCCCTTAAGAATTTTATATGTTTCAATTAGATCACCTCTCATTCTTCTAAACTCTAAGGAATATAGGCCTAGTCTACTCAATCTCTCCTCATAGGGCAATCCCCTCATCCCAGGACCCAGTCTAGTGAACCTTTGTTGCACTCCCTCAAAGGCAAGTATGTCTTTCCTTAGGTAAGGAGACCAGAACTGTACACAGTACTCCAGGTGTGGCCTCACCAATGCCCTGTATAATGGTCGGAACACCTCTTTACTCTTATACTCTAATCCCTTTGTTACAATAGCTAACATAAACATTTGCTTTCCTAATTGCTTGCTGTACCTGCACATTAACTTTCTGTGGTTCAAGGACACCCAGGTCCCTCTGAATGCAAACATTTCCCAGCCTCTAATGAGCCCACGTTTACTTTCACTAATCTCTTCCTATTTACATACCTATAGAAATGTTTACAATCTGTTTTTATGTCTCCTGCTAATTTACTCTCATATTCTTTTTTCTCTTTCCTTATCAATTTCTTGGTCCTCCTTTGCTAAATTCTAAAATCCTCCCAATCCTCAGGCTTACTACCCTCTTTGGCAACATTATAAGCCTCTTCCTTTGATCTAATCCTATCTTTAACTTCTCTTTTTAGCCACGGTTGGACCACTTTTCCTGTGGGATTTTTGTGCCTTAAAGGAATGTATATTTGTTGTAAATTATGTATTAATTCTTTAAATGCTAGCCATTGCTTCTCTACCATCATACCTTTTAATGTAGTTTCCCAATCTACCTTAGCCAACTCGCCCCTCATACCTAAGTAGTTTGCTTTGTTTAGATTTAAGACCCTAGTTTCGGACTTAACTAAATCACTTTCAAACTCAATATAAAATTCTACATATTATGGTCACTCTTCCCTAAAGGTCCCTTTACTACAAGGTTATTAATGAACCCTTTCTCACTGCACAATACTAGATCGAAAATAGCCTGTTCCCTAGTTAGTTCCTCAATATACTGATCTACAAAACTATAAAGTTTCTTTGCTTAGTGAGTTGCAAAAGTCTTTAGGAATCAAAGGGTATGCGTATTTTTTTAAAATTTGTTTATGGGATGTGAGCCGCCTTCTTGAACCGCTGCAGTCCGTGTGGTGAAGGTACTCCCACGGTGCTGTTAGGGAGGGCGTTCCAGGATTTTGATACAGCGACGATGAAGGAACGGTGATGTGCTTCCAAGTTAGGATGGCATGTGACTTGGAGTGTAACTTGGAGGTGGTGGTGTCCCCATGCACTTGCTGCCCTTGTTCTTCAAGGTGGTAGAGGTCGCGGGTTTGGGAGGTGCTGCCGAAGAAGCCTTGACGAGTTGCTGCAGTGCATCTTTGTAGATGGTACACACTGCAGCTAAGGTACACCGGTGGTGGAGGGAGTGAATGTTTAAGTGGTGGATGGGGTGTCAATCAAGTGGGTTGCTTTGTCCTGGATGGTATCGAGTGTTGTTGAAGCTGCACTCATCCAGGCAAGTGGAGAGTATTCCATCACACTCCTTACTGTGCCTTGCAGATGGTGAAAAGGCTTTGGGGAGTCGGGAGGTGAGACACTCGCCGCAGAATACCTAGCCTCTGACCTGCTCTTGTTGCCACAGTATTTATGTGGCTGTTCCAATTAAGTTTCTGGTCAATGGTGACCCCCAGGATGTTGATGGTGGGGGATTCGGCGATGGTAATGCCGTTGAATGTCAAGGGGCGGTGGTTATACTCTCGCTTGTTGGAGATAGACATTGCCTGGCACTTCTGTGGTGCGAATGTTACCTGCCACTTATCAGCCCAAGCCTGAACGTCATCCAGGTCTTGTTGCATGCGGGCATGGACTGCTTCCTTATCTGAGGAGTTATGAATGGCACTGAGCACTGTGCAGTCATCAGCGAACATCCCATTACTGAATTGATGCTGGAGGGAAGGTCATTGATGAAGCAGCTGAAGATGGTTGGGCCTAGGACACTGCCCTGAGGAACTCCTGCAGCTGAGATGATTGACCTTCAACCACCAGAACCATCTTCCTTTGTGCTAGGTATGATTCCAGCCAGTGGAGAGTTTCCCCCCCTGATTCCCATTGACTTCAGTTTTACTAGGGCTTCTTGATGCCACACTTGGCTAAATGCTGCCTTGATGTCTAGGGAAGTCACTCTCACCTCACCTCTGGAATTCAGCTTCTTTGTCCATGTTTGGACCAAGGCTGTAATGAGGTCGGGAGCCGAGTGGTCTTGGCGGAACCCAAACTGGGCATCAGTGAGCAGGTTATTGGTGAGTAAGTGCCGCTTGATAGCACTGTCGATGACACCTTCCATCAGTTTGCTGATGATTGAGAGTAGACTGATGGGGCGTTAATTGGGCAGATTGGATTTGTCCTTTTTGTGGACAGGAAATACCTGGGCAGTTTTCCACATTGTCGGATAGATGCCAGTGTTGTAGCTGTACTGGAACAGCTTGGCTAGAGGCGCGGCTAGTTCTGGAGCACAAGTCTTCAGCATGACAGCCGAGATGTTGTCGGGCCCCATAGCCTTTGCTGTATCCAGTGCGCTCAACCGTTTCTTGATATCACGTGGAATGAATCGAATTGGCTGAAGACTGTCTTCTGTGATGGTGGGGACCTGAGGAGGAGGCCGACATGGATGATCCACTCGGCACTTCTGGCTGAAGATGGTTGCAAACGCTTCAGCCTTGTCTTTTGCACTCATGTGCTGGGCTCCACCATCATTGAGGATGGGGATATTCATGGAGCCTCCTCCTCCCATTAGTTGTTTAATGGTCCACCACCATTCACGACTGGATGTGGCAGGACTGCAGAGCTTTGATCTGATCCGTTGATTGTGGGATCACTTAGCCCTGTCTATAGCATGCTGCGTCCGCTTTTTTGCATGCATGTAGTCCTGAGTTGCAGCTTCCCCAGGTTGGCACCTCATTTTTAGGTGTGCCTGGTGCTGCTCCTGGCATGCTCTTCTACACTCCTAATTGAACCAGGGTTTGTCCCCTGGCTTGATGGTAATGGTAGAGTGAGGGATATGCCGGGCCATGAGGTTACAGATTGTGGTGGAATACAATTCTGCTGCTGCTGATGGCCCACAGCGCCTCATGGATGCCCAGTTTTGAGCTGCTAGATCTGTTCTGAATCTATCCCATTTACCACAGTGGTTGTGCCACACAACACGATGGAGGGTGTCCTCAGTGTGAAGACTGGACTTCGTCTCCACAATGACTGTGCGATGGTCACTGCTACCAATACTGTCCTGGACAGATGCATCTGCGACTGGTAGATTGGTGAGGACGAGGTCAAGTAGGTTTTTCCCTCATGTTGGTTCTCTCACCACCTGTAGCAGACCCAGACAGGCAGCTATGTCCTTCAGGACTCGGCCAGCTCGGTCAGTAGTGGTGCTACCAAGCCACTCTTGGTGATGGACATTGAAGTCCCCCACCCAGAGTACATTTTGTGCTCTTGCTACTCTCAGTGCTTCTTCCAAGTGATGTTCAACATAGAGGACTACTGATTCATCAGCTGAGGGAGGGCGGTAGGTGGTAATCAGCAGGAGGTTTCCTTGCCTATTCTTGACCTGAAGCCATGAGACTTCATGGGGTCCGGAGTCAATGTTGAAGACTCCCAGGGCCAGTCCTTCCCGACTGTATACCACTGTGCCACCACCCTGGTGGGTCTGTCCTGCCGGTGGGACAGGACATACCCAGGGATGGTGATGGAGGAGTTTGGGACATTTGCTGAAAGGTATGATTCTGTAAGTATGACTATGTCAGGCTGTTGCTATCTGTAATTATCGAAGACAAAATTGAAAATTGAAATGCTGATGGATCGTTTGCGCTGCAACCAGGTCACCAAGGACCCCTCACTGCCATTATTTTCCAGTCTAAGTGGCAATGATGATAAAAGTAGCATTAATTCAGGAAATTCGCAAACGCCATTGATTTTAATGGGGGCGGAGCTATGATAATGAACTCCCCACTGTTTCATGAAGTGGGCACAGCGGAGTGGCGCAAAACTCCCAGGAAATGATAGTGTGGGGCAAGTAATGGTGTGTGTCACTTGCGCTATCATTTCCTGAAATTTTTGGGCTAGAATAATGGTTGTAGATGCGTCATTACTATGACGCAAGTTTCTTACCGATTCCGGGCCATTGTCTCCCTGCACTCAAACAGAAAGGCCATCGTTGCACAAGGATGGTGCTATTTCCCTCAAGTGTTATATTCAAAATTAAAAATTGGGTGTGGGACCCTAGTGTTCTGCCACACCCTCACTGCAAAAATATGATCCTCTCCCTCCATACACTGCCTGCAATATCATTCGAAAAATCTGTCATCTCAACCAAGCAGCTGGCCCTCAGACAAGAAAACAGATGGGTAGATGCTTGACGGATCATGTACTGTGACCTGTGTTTATGTGTTTATCATTCAGGAAAATTATTTTGCATTTTGAGAGAAATGATGATCCATACCTGGCGTATGTTGGTTCAATTTTTCTTTGTATTTTGTGCATGCTTGTGACTGTTTAATATAAGCTTAATCAATTAGAAAGATCCATGTCCAGCATACTTTGGTTCAAATTTTTTTTATTGGATTTTTTACATACATAGTTTAATATAGAGTTAATTGCCGAGAAATTTGATGGCGCCACAACAGTTTTTCAGTCACAAGACGGGTGCCTGAGCATCCGATATCGCAAGCGAAACATGCGCGCTTATCACGTGTCCGAAGTGCACCGCCCGTCCTATTGGTGAAGGTAGAAAAAGGGGCATCCAAGGCCCTGTGCCTGAAACAGTTGTTAGACCCTTTGCAGATACAAATATGGGACCTAAAGCCTGTTTGAGGTCCATATGCAAAATTGGGATGCCCTGAACACAGGCAGACACCGGGCCTGGCTACGTTTAGGAAAATGTGGCCTCTCCACGCGCGGTCTAACCAGCGGTCCTTAAAGAGACCATTGGAGGCCACCACCAAAAGGATAAGTTCTCAAAAATATACTTCTTGAATGTGGAGCAGGGAGTGCAGGAGTGCTTCTCGTGGTTCCACTGCAGTGCCGAAGACTGCTGCCGGCCCCCTCTCGGCCCCCTCCCTCCCTTCCAATCAGCACCCTGTCTCCCGATCGCTTCCCCCCCGTTCCAGTCACTCCCCTCCCTCTTGATTGCCTCCCCCTGCAGCCCCCCTCACCTCCCCTCCCAGGACCTACCCAGTGGCCGCTGCCAGCGATACAGCAGCCCAAAATTGAAATCCTCTTCACCGGCGAGCTGCCTGGGGACAAGTAAATGAGGCCCGAGGCCCAATACCGGGTGTGCCAGCAGCTTACACATACCCTTTGCCCAGTTCATGCCGGCAAGCTGGTGAGAACCAATTTCTAGGCTAATGAATTATAAAACAAGTTCATCAAAAGACTGGATTACAATGAGTTGATGGAATATTAGTCTCTCTTTGCACCTGTCTTTGAAACACAACACTTCTCACCCTTGTGAAGGAGTCAGGTTTCCGATCGTTGAGGGAAAAAAAATTGAATTTAATGTTGATTACTTGCTGGATGGATGTCTCAACAACTCCCCATTAATGCAGCTATAAATTCTATACTTCAAGCTGGGCTGCAAAGCTAAAAACCACATCGTAAACTGCAACTATAAATGTTATGCTGGAGGCTCCTCCCAGGTACCGGGGGGGGGGGAATTACACTGGCATTGTCCCAACCATCATTTCCAATTGTATCCGGGAAGTGATGGATTCTCCCATCACATGGGGGGAAAAATTCGGTTGGTTTGCGCCTCCCGTTAGCGCCTTAAGAGGGCGCTAATGTGGCGCAAAGCAATTAGCGCCCGTGCGCGGCAATGTTTGCGCCGCTCACGAAATTGACTAGACATTTTGCGGCAGCGCTAAACACTACCGCCACGATCTCCTGCGCCCGCAGATCGTGACGTCAGTCAAACGTGCAACGCCCCGGTAGCGCCCCGGACCGGATATTGAGTGGCGCCCCCTGTCTTACCGCATGCCGCTAGCAACGACAGGTTGAGGGGAGCGTTTTGCAGTCAGGAAGGGACTGCGGGAGTGCTATTTAAAGGCGACCGCTTCCTGCCTTTTTTGTCTGTGAAATTTTTTCACCACGCATTCTGAGTGAGAGAGAGAGACTGCAGGAGATATTCAAAGCTGTGTTGAGGAATTTTGGGTACTGAGCAGCACTTTGCAGGTTCTTTTTTATTCGATCTTCTTTGCATCGATTTAGAAGAGACTGTGGGGGCTGCACGCTGAGCTCTTTCCCTGGGTCTCTCCATTGTTCTTTCCAACAGATTTGATGTACAGGTCTCTCCAGGCCTAGATTCAAGGCTGCAATGAGCAGGGTGTGGATGGAGAGCAAGATCGACCCAATCCCCTTTAAGAACTGGCCGGCGACAGTGTGTCTGTGTTCCATTGCTGACTGACATCATATGAGCTTCGCCAGCGCTCTGAGTTAGCGCCTCGCTCCTCGACCTTTGCGCCTTAAGACAGGTGTGCAGCGCCTGATTTAGCGCTCCAATCACGGGCGATAGAAGCCAAGCTTGCAGTCGGAGGCGATAATTAGCGGCAGGCGCTAAACTTTGCGCCCGGCTGATAATTGCGCCCTAAATGGGGCGATACTAAATTTCTCCCCCATGGTCTTCCTGGCTTGTACACTTTCTAAAATCCAAAAATCAGCTTCATTGCTGGCTTTCCATATACTCTGAAAGTCACAGACTGTATAAATTCACTCCTTAGTACCGAGTCACAATGCAATGGTTTACATCAACAGGAACTTCTATTCTAGCAGATCACCCATGGCGTTACTCACAGTGAATCAGAGGATACACTGATCATAGGAAGAGTATCTGTTTCTACTGTGGGGTTCATACTTTGAAGGACTTCATATTGGACTGTCTATGGTGTCCTGCAGGATTTGTCACAATCTTTCTTGTCGAGAGACTGGGTGGTGTAATGCACACTGTCCTTTGGGGACTCATCTTCGGGACTTGATTGGAAAGAAACCAAAACAGAAGGTATGAAAGTCTGTTCTCAATGACTGCAAGGACCCAATATTAAATTATTTGTGGTTGTCTTGACCAAGTTCCTACATGTGGTTGTTGGATGTCAGTCAGCTCTGCCCCAAGACATTGTTGCAGGAATTCCTCAGGGCAGTGTCCTGGGCCCAACTATCTTCAGCTGCTTTATCAGTGTCCTTCCCTCCATCATAGTATCAGAAGTGGGGATGTTCGCTGATGACTGCACAATGTTCAGTTCCATTCGCAACTCCTCAGATAATGAAACAGTCCGTGCCCGCATGCAGCAAGACCTGGATGACATTCAGGCTTGGGCTGATAACTGGCAGGTAACATTCGCGCCACAAGTGCCAGGCAATGACTATCTCCAACAAGAGAGAGTCTAACCACCTCCCCTTGACATTCAATGGCATTACCATCGCCAAATCCCCCACCATCAACAAGCTGGGGGCCACCATTGACCAGAAACTTAACTGGACCAGCCACATAAATACTGTGGCAACAAGAGCAGGTCAGAGGCTGGGTATTCTGCGGCGAGTGTCTCACTTCCTGACTCCCCAGAGCCTTTCCATCATCTACAAGGCACAAGTCAGGAGTGTGATGGAATACTCTCCACTTGCCTGGATGAGTGCAGCTCCAACAACACTCAAGAAGCTCGACACCATCCAGAACAAAGCAGCTCGCTTGATTGACACTCCATCCACCACTTGAAACATTCACTCTCTCCACCACCGGTGTACCGTGGCTGCAGTGTGTACCATCTACAAGATGCACTGCAGCTACTTGCCAAGGCTTCTTCGGCAGCACCACCCAAACTCGTGACCTCTACCACCTAGAAGGATAAGGGCAGCAGGCGCATGGGAACACCATCACCTGCAAGTTCCACTCCAAGTTACACACCATCCTGACTTGGAAATATATTACTGTTCCTTCATTGTCGTTGGGTCAAAATCCTGGAACTCCCTCCCTTACAGCACCCTGGGAGTACCTTCACCACAAGGACTGCAGTGGTTCAAGGAGGCGGCTCACCCACCTTCTCAAGGGCAAATAGGGATGGGCAATAAATGCTGGCCTTGACAGTGACACCCAGGAACGAATAAAAAAAAAATGTCATTTGAGTGTTAGCTGTGGCTCAGTTGGTAGCACTCTCGCCTCTGAGTCAGAAGGTTGTGGGTTCAAGACCTGCTCCAGAAACCTGAGCACAGAAATCTAGGCTGACACTCCAGTACACTACTGAGGGAGGGCTGCACTGTCAGAGGTGCTGTCTTTTGGATGAGACATTAAACCAAGGCCCCGTCTGCTCTCTCAGGTGGATGTAAAAGATCCCATGGCACTATATTGAAGAAGAGCAGGGGAGTTATCCCCGGTGTCCTGACCAATATTTATTTACTCAATCATCATCACAAAAACAGATTATCTGGCCATTATCACATTGCTGTTTGTGAGAGCTTGCTGTGTGTAAATTGGCTGCCGGGTTTCCTACATTACAACAGTGACTACACTTCAAAAGTACTTCATTGGCTGTAAAGCACTTTGGGACTTCCTGTGGTCGTGAAAGGCGCTATAGAAATGCAAGTCTTTCTTTATGAATCTGCAACATAAAACCACCCATTCATTGAGAGTTTAACTCGAAGAGCCCAACAAGAATGGGAATTTGGATTTCATATTGATACAGTAGGGAATATTGAAGTTGGGACTGTGGCACGTTGTTGGGATGGTGTAGTGCAAGCATAACGCTGCATGTGGTGTACCTGACCTGGGAGTACTTGGCGCTGATACCATGTGTGCTAAAATGAAGAGGTGTGGCATTTCACAGCAGTGACATAGAAACATAGAAAAATAGGAGCAGGAGTAGTCCATTCGGACCTTCGAGCCTGCTCCACCATTCAACACGATCATGGCTGATCCTCTATCTCAATACCATATTCCCGGTCTCTCCCCACACCCCTTGATGCCCCTTGTGTCTAGAAATCTATCTATCTCCTTCTTAAATATATTCAGTGAATTGGCCTCCGCAGCCTTCTGTGGTAGAGAATTCCACAGGTTCACCACACTCTATATCCTTTCTTAGGTAAGGAGACCAAAACTGCACACAGTACTCCAGGTGTGGTCTCACCAAGGCCCTGTATAACTGTAGTAAGACATCCTTGCTCCTGTACTCAAATCCTCTTGCAATGAAGGCCAACATACCATTTGCCTTCCTAACCGCTTGCTGCACCTGCATGTTTGCTTTCAGTGACTGGTGTACAAGGATACCCAGGTCCCTTTGTACATCAACATTTCCCAATCTATCACCATTTAAATAATACTCTGCCTTTCTGTTTTTCCTACCGAAGTGGATAACTTCACATTTATCCACATTATACTGCATCTGCCATGTATTTGCCCACTCACTCAACTTGTCTAAATCGCCTTGAAGCCTCTTTGCATCCTCCTCACAACTCACAATCCCACCTAGTTTCATGCCGTCAGCAAACTTGGAAATATTACATTTGGTTCCCTCATCCAAATCATTGATGTATATTGTGAATAGCTGGGGCCCAAGCACTGATCCCTGCGGTACCACACCAGTCACCACCTGCCACCCCGAAAAAGACCCATTTATTCCTATTCTCTGTTTCCTGTCTCTTAACCAATTTTCAATCCATGCCAGTATATTACCCGCAATCCCATGTGGTTTAATTTTGCACACTGACCTCTTATGTGGGACTTTATCAAAGGCCTTCTGAAAATCCAAATACACCACATCCACTGGTTCTCCCTTATCTATTCTGCACTAAAGAATTCTTCCCGTTTTTGGAGCAGTTCAGATCAAACCATCTTTAATATTGATACCAGGGACTTTGCCAGCTTGCTGACATTCTTACAACCCCCTTGTGGCATTGTGTGTTGACATGAGTGTATCCACCTCATCATTTTATGATTTCAGACGCAGAAGTTCAAAGAGATGCTGAAATTTCAACTGTGTCGCAAATCTGTTATAAATACAGTCCTGTTGGAATGTAATGGATGGCGTGAGAATATTGTAGGTGTTAGCAAACAGAATTTCACATAGTTATAATTACAATTTGATTTCTAATTGCTTTGTTCTCTGACTTCTCTTGAACTAGGCCTGAGTCTTGTTGGCACCACTCAAATAATGGACCACAAATGCACAAGCTCTTTGCACAGACAGGGAAAGTGTATGTGCAATCGTACTTGGCATGCGAAAAGACAATATACAGAGCTCTTGTTATATTTACTGTCACTCAGTATTACCAGTAAATTGCTGATTTCAATGAGGCCTTTATTGAGAGCTTGTAGTAACTAATACCTGTCTAATGGGATAATAAAATCAAATGCAAGACTGGTAACAAGTTGCCGTGACTCACACACACACACACCCTACCCCACCCTACAAATCTTCCCCATGCCTAATCATTAGTAAGCCTCCTTAAAGGAGACTCCCTAGAAAACAGAGCATAGGCCTGTTCGTTAATGCCTTTCCTCATGTAAATGTCGTTCTGTTTTAGCCATCTAACTGGGTAGTCCACCAACTGCTGCCCATTTGGAGAGGGTCTTGAAATGCTGCCTAGCCGGGTAGTCAGTCTCTAAGTACTTCGAGATGTTAAAACTAACTTCAGTTCTGATTATATCTAAATGTGATTTTTAAAGAGGGAGGGGATCATTTTGAATTTGGACGATAATTTAAAACGCGCGAAAATTGGGAGGGGTGTTTAACGGGTGGCCAGGCAGATATCACACGGTTTACACTACTGCCCAAAGTCTCAACGCTAATGCTCTGTTTCAAAATGAGCCTTTTTGCTTTGTCTGCCTCTTTTCCATTGCTTTTTAGGATGATTTTGTTTCAGCAGCAAGAGTTCATTATTTATGTTGGCACAAGCTCAGAGGAATTTCTGAGTCCAACCACGTAAAGCAGTTCATCATAATGCCAACCTAGTAAACTGACAGAAGCTGATCTACAGCTTCAAAAAAGCTGACACAGCCCTGAAAAAGCTGAAAGGCATAAATACAGTCCTATGGCATGTGAAGACAAGGAGCTGAATTTTTATGGCAGTTTACAGTGGTGGATTTAGAACTTCCTAAAGGGAGATGTGAGCGCTGAAGGAATGAGATTTATTTTCGCGGGTGATCTGGGAGCATCTCCAGGCAATTGTGATGCATTTTCTGACATTTTGGACCCTACTGTAATTTTGTCTTTCAAGCCAAATGTGTCAGGCAATGACCATCTCCAACAAGAGAGAGCCTAACCATCTCCCCTTGACGTTCAATGGCATTACCATCACCAAATCCCCCACTATCAACATCCTGGGGGGTCGCCATTGACCAGAAACTCAACTGGACCAACCATATAAATGCTGTGGCTACTAGAGTAGGTGAGAGGCTGGGTATTCTGCGACGAGTGTCTCACCTCCTGACTCCCCAAAGCTTCTCCACCACCTACAAGGCACAAGTCAGGAGTGTGTTGGAATGATGGATGTTGGATGAAGAAAGCCACTTAGCCCTTACTAGCTTATCTAGAACAAAAGATCATACAGTCCTCCCATCCAGGACAAAGCAGTCCACTTGATGGGAACCTCATCCACTAGTCTAAACATCCACCCCCTCCACCACCGGCACACCATGGCTGCAGTGTGTACTATCTACAAGATGCACTGCAGCAACTCGCCCAGGCTTATTCAGCAGCACCTTCCAAACCTGTGACCTCCAACACCAAGGACAAAGGCAGGTTTATGGGAACACCATCACCTCCAAGTTCCCCTCCAAATCAAGCACCAGCTTAACTTGGACATAAGAAAGAAAGACTTGCATTTATATAACATTTTTCACAATCTCAGGATGTCCCAAAGTGCTTTACAGCCAATTAAGTATTTTTGATACATCGCAATTCCTTCATCATTGCTGGGTCAGAATATTGGAACTCCCTCCCTAATAGCACTGTGGGAGTACCTTCACCACATGGACTGCAGCGGTTCAAAAAGGTGGCTCATTACAGACAAATACAGACCTTCTCAAGGGCAACTAAGGATGGGCAATAAATGCAGGCCTTGCCAGACACGCCAACATCCCGAAATTTTTTTTTTTTTTTAATTTACCGGAAGGGTTATTCTAAATATGAAAATAAAAGTAGTTGTACGGACTTCAGTACAACTTTACAGGGTCCAGTAAGACTGACCCCAGAGACATCATGTTAATTTGTGATCCTGATCCCATGTCAGTCGAGATTCCGGCATGGGATTACATGAATTGAGGGTATTCTGAGTTAACCATTTTGAATAAACAACTTTTTATTTTAAGTGGCTTCAGGTGGGATAAGGGTGAAGTAAACATTGAAACAATACCATAGAACTGAATGCGGAAAACTGAGTTACACCCTAACATGAATCTGGTTTTTTTCTCTTGTAGATGTCCATCAACCTGCTTTGTATTTCAAACATTTTGTAACAGATGACACTTGAAGTTACTGTCGGTGGTAATTACAGACAAATGCAAGTTTGTACAACTTTTTTTTGGCTGGTTAACATATTTGAAATTGATGGCTTCATGCCCTCCATTGAAATACAGGACAAAGTGATTCAAAGGTGTTAAGCATTTGTCTGCAATTATAACCAACAGACATTTTTGGACTGTATTACTTTTTTTGCCTGTTGAAAAGGTTTCATTTCTTCTGTTAGAAATAAAAACCTTTTCACATCACAACCATTAAAAACTAAAATGCAAAAAAAAAACCCTGGTTTGCAGGAATTTGAGGCTGTATTTTTGCGCTCTCGGGTGGGCCTGACAGGCTGTCTTCTGCCTGGGGTTTGTAATCTCTTACATCTTATTGATTATCACTGTCACTCCTCATGTTTCCCCGTGGAGGTAGACCGCTCTAATACGGGCAATGCAGCTTCTCTCCCTGGTTACTGCATGATAACAAAGGGATCTGCAGCACAAGAGAGTAAAGAAACTGAGAAGATCTTTCAAAGTTTCAGAGCACAGCCGATTACTAGAACACAGTGACAAAGAGGTCAGTTGTTCACATCATTCATCGTGGCAGTAGATTGTAATAAAATCCTAAATACGAGGATCTCGGTGCAGTTCTTTTCATTAAAGTAAAACTCACCACCATTGCAATCCATTGCACTTCCTGTTTCATTTTCCTACCCAGGAAATTCTGCAAATGAAGTGACAGGAATGCTCAAATAAAGACAGTTACTGTATTCATATCAGGGAACTTCCTCCTTATCTCAAAAAGTGTCTGCAGCTGGTCTTGAAGAAGGCAAACCTTCACATAAGACAACTGTTGAGAATGCTCCAGAAAGTTCCTTTGAGAAACTGCATTTTAGCCATGTAGCTGTTAAAAAATAAATGATCGAACATTTGGTAAGCATACCTGTAATTGCAACTCTCAGAAACCATCAACTCATCTGAAAATATTTCTGCCTCAAATTTGCGCGCAACCAACAATGGGAGAAAGCAATATCGAATTGATTGCTTCGAATGGCCTTCGGTCCCACCGTCCAACCAATCTGATTGACAACCTCCAATTCTCGGGATAAAGCTGATTCTTCTTGTAAAACACTGACATGCTGACTGTCAGTTGAAAAGGCTGATGGACGGCCTCAGTCGAGAGAGTAGATGGAATTTCTCCCATTGATGCAAATGAAGGGAGGAGTAAATTCCAGTCACAATCCTTCAGTTGGTGTGATTTTGTGATCCTCTGGCACTTCATTTGTGTACGCTGATTCAATTCCAAAGCGAAACCGAAAACATTTTGGAATCAATGATCTTTCACTGTAACTATTTGATTTAAAAGAAAATGCTGTCCTTATGTTCCGACCCCCTTCTGTATAGGGGGCGTTGTTGGGTGAGGGGGAAATAAAGTGTTTTTACTGCTACCTGATCATACTGCTAGTCTGCCCAAAGTTTGAGTCTGCCAATTTCAGCATCATAAGAGCACCCGACCTTGCTGTTGCTCTCAGCTGCCCCCCGATTTGTAGTCATCGTGGGTCGTTTTCTCTCGTTGAGCAGCATCGCTAAACTCTGTCTCCATTAACACAAAACTTGACTCTTTCAACTGATAAAGAAAATGGGAAAGAGACAGGACACAGGCGCAGGTGGGAATGACAGCGAAGCTGAGACCCAATGCTTCAATAAAAAGACCAACCTGCAGAAATAGCAAGAAGTCTGCGCCAGAAATTGCATGGTTTAAAAAGAAAAGCCAAAGAGAGAGACAGAAGAATGTGTGATATAAACTGCAAGGCAGATGTCAAGAATATACTGCATGAGAAATCTGAAGCAAGATCAAGGATGGATTTCAAACAAAAGGAAATAATGTTAGCACACAAAATACACAGGAAGAGTAGGTGAGAAAACCTGAAGACCAAGACAAGAAATAAAGAATAATCCACAAGCAAATAAATCAAATGTGAAAAGGGAAGCAAAATCTGAAAGAAAAAAAAAGGAAGTTTAAAACTAAATAACAAGAAAAGTAAAAGCAATGGAGTGATTTAGAGGGTCACAACTACATTCCCAGCCCATCCTACCATATCACTTTGGAGTATGGAAAGATTAACAGTGAATAGATTCAGTGAAGGGGTTTACACACTACTGGCCTCAGCATCGCAAATTTGGGACGCCCTCATTTGCCCCTGATTTTTTTTGTCTCTATTGACTGAAGTCTGATGAAGAAACGTTTCCTGAAAGGGGAATTGTGACGTGGCTCCTTCAGTGGCTTGTTAGCTGATCGCAGCTGGGTGGTGGGCACTTCAGTTGGTCCTGGTGTCAACTGGGTACGCAGGGGATAAACCAGTCAGGCTCTTGATCGCTATCCAGTGACCCCTACTGGAATGTGCATGGATATGGATGTTGGTTGAGGAGAGGGTTAGGTTTCGCTGCGATGACCTTCCTCTCTCCCACCACAGTCAAGTTACCTGCTGAGAACACTGCCTAGCTGAACAATTGGAAGTCTGTGTTTTTATCTTTTAATCTCTCCTCACTCTCTCATTTTCTCTCCTCACTACCTCTGCTGACATTGTAAATCGTAAATGGTTCCTTATGCTCTTGTGGCACTTTCATATCAATGCAAAAATTTAGTCGGTAACTTTAACCTAACCTGCTCGGCGGGAATGGGACGGGTTCAGGTCGGACGCACAAATACTTTCAAAGCCAACTGTACCAGCGCTGCTGCTTCTCTCTCCTGGTTCTAGGAGACCTGCCTCATTCCTGTTTCTGACCCTACAACTGGTCTTGTAACGTGGGGCACCTGACTTCCCCCCACCCCCACCCCCACCCCCACCCCATCCCATTCTGGTTATGCTTCAGACACCTGGCTATGAACTGTGTGATAGTGGTTGGCAACCGGATAAGGATTGGCTCATGGTGGCTGGCTGCAAATTGGTGGATAGTTGCGAACTGGTGACTGGCACAAAACTGGATGCTGGTGACTGGCTGTAACCTGACTGACTGACTGTAAACTGACTGACTGTAACCTGACTTTAACCTGACTGACTTTAACCTGACTGCTGGTGACTGACTGTAACCTGACTGACTTTAATCTGACTGACTTTAACCTGACTGACTTTAACCTGACTGACTGTAACCTGACTGTAAACTGACTGCTATTGGCTGACTGCTGCAATAGCAATTATTCAACACAAATAAAAAGTACCCTTTAGGGACACATGGTTCTTTTTAAATAAAAACTGAAAATGGGTTAACATTTCAGGTTGATGATCGAGCTGAAACGTTAACTCGGTTTCTCTCTCCTCGGATGCTGCCTGACCTGCCGAGTATTTCCTGCATTTTCCATTTTTATTTCAGATTTTCAGCATCCGCAGTATTCTGCTTTTGCTTCTTTTTAAAGTTTGTTCTTCAAAGCTGGCTACACACTGCACTTGAGTGTGGCCAGCGTGTTAGATGTCCCTACTATTTTAGTGTTTAGTCGGCTGCCATTTGAGATAGTGAGTGAATTCCATTTTATATCTGAGTTATGGCAAATTTTTATGAATATGCACCAATTGGTCAAAATTGCTGTATTTGTTTGGAGGGAGGGTGGAAGAGATGTGATGAAGAGATGTCCTCTTGAAAAATGTATCGCATGAAGTTTAATTATATAGTTTTGTAAATACAGGAAACTTTCGTTTATCCGGCACCCAAATATCCGGAATTCTCGCTTAACCGGCAAAAATCATCCTCCGAAAACTCCTCTCAAATAACCGGCAATGTTGCCGAGTCGCAGTCGAGTCTCCGCGAACGCCGAGTGCTCCGAAAAATCCTCTCAAATAACCGGCAATGTTGCCGATCCCGAGTCCGAGTCCGCGAACGCCGATTAAGTCAGTAGGGGTACTTTTCAAAATTGCCACTACTCGGCCTCCTGGCGCTGTCGCAAGTCCGAAACATTGCAGTCGCATGAGTAGATTCTCCCGTGCTGCTTGGAGTCTCTTTGTTAAAAATAGCCTCGGTAGATATAACTCTCTGTTATCCGGTACTTTCGATAAACCGGCACCACGCCGGTCCCGTCGATGCCGGATAAACGAAAGTTTCCTGTAGCTGCCAAATACTGTATGTTGTGTGTAGTTAGGTATGTGGAAGATGTCAGCACATACCCAGTTAGCTGCAGTCATCGTCATCATCATTAATAAGAATGTGAGAATAGTAAAGCAGATAGGTTGAATGCTAAAACCACTTTTCTACGGGTTGACTCAGACCTCGTTCACATTACATGATAGGATGGGTCTGCTGTGCGCAAGAATTTCTGGTCACTGCTATCTGCAACAACAACAATAACAACAACACTAGGAGTACTCCAAACTTCAGTATTATGTTTATTATAATAAAACACCTCAGATATCTGACAGTTGACGAGGAATTTGTTACTTATGTGTTAGAACAAAAATAAAATGGAACACATGCGTAAAATATCTCACTTATCAGTTACCGTGAAGATCTTTCGGCAATGTCTGCTTTCTATTACAGAATCCCTTCAAGTAGCTGTAGTCCTGTAATAAATACCCTGGACTCGATGTGCTGTGAGAAAACCACATTGAGATAAAAATGGTGGCATACACGGTGGCATAGGGCAACACGGTGGCATAGTGGTTAGCACTGTTGCCTCACAGCGCCAGGGACCCGGGTTCGAATCCGGCCCCGGGTGACTGTGTGGAGTTTGCACATTCTCCCCGTGTCTGCGTGGGTTTCCTCCGGTTTCCTCCCACAGTCCAAAGATGTGCGGGTTAGGTTGATTTGGCTATGATAAATTGACCCTTAGTGTTAGGGGGATTAAATACGTGGGGTTACGGGGATAGGGTGGGATATGTGTCGGTGCAGGCTCGATGGGCCGAAATGGCCTCTATCTGCACTGTGGGGATTCTGTAATTCTGTGGCCAGCATTGCCAGTGGTAGCATTTCTATTTGCTTCTGGAGGTGCAGGGGGAAGAGCGCTTCTTGAGGTGGTTCCTGGTGCCTCCAGAGACAGCACCACCATCTCATTTGCTTTACAGTGCTGTCACCAAAGTCAGTAACCAGCCAGTCAGTAATGCCAAGGGACTATTGGAGCTTCCAGGCAGCTCCTGCAGGGTCATTGCATCAGGCCACACACTCTTCACAACACACACAAACAGAAGAATTTTGGATCGGCAAATTTCCATTTATTTAAACTATATTAAAGGATTATGGCAGGAAAGGCTTAGAAAAGTCATAGCTATGAACCTTCCATTATGCACTAGTGGATACATGCAAATTTATTTTCCCTGGGATATTTTATTTTGTAATGTTCCAGCATTGATCCAGGGCATCCATTACCTGATTTTCGTCTTTGAAGCACTGACTCATGAGGTGGGCATGCTGGACATCAACACTGGATGTGGTGACGTGTAGCCAATTGGACATTGCGCAGGGATGAGGGACTTCAGTTATATGGAGAGACTAGAGAAAATGGGATTGTTCTCCTTGGAGCAGAGAAGTTTAAGGGGACATTTAATAGAGGTGTTCAAAATTATGAGGGGTTTTAATAGAGCAAATAAGGAGAAACTGTTTCCAGTGGCAGGAGGATTGGTAACCAGAGGACACAGATTTAAGACAACTGGCATAAGAACCAGAGGGGAGATGAGGAGAATTGTTTTTACGCAGCGAGTTGTTATGATCTGGAATGTACTGCATGAAAGGGTGGTGGAAGCAGATTCAATAATAACTTTCAAAAGAGAATTGGATAAATACTTGAAAAGGAAACATTTGCAGGGCTATGGGGAAAGAACAGGGAGTGGGACTAATTTAGCATGACCTCCTTCTGTGCTGTATCGTTCTATGATTCTATGATTTACTTGTGTGTAATGTGGACATGCTCACTAGTTTTTTAAGTGCCAGAGCACACATGTGCTTTCCTCTGTTTAGTTTTGAGAGAGATCATTGTGAACATGAAGCTAAAAAGTCTTTATAAATCTGTCAGTCTGACATAAAAATTAAGTTGGTGGTAATACAGAAAGTGCTTGTAAGTTCCATTCTGCTTGTCTATGGCTCTTCCCACTAACTGACAAGCAAGCACTTGAGGTAATTTAGGTGGTATGGCTCCTGCCATGTTTTGATATTATTCAGACAGAAAACAAAACCAACACTAGCCAACTGATTAGAGAATGTGAAGGGAGGTTCACCACAATAAATAATTATTGGCGTATTAACTATAACATATATTCACAGCTAGAGACCATGGAATCCATAATCCACACTCCACTTATCTGCCTTCCCAATTATCCAACAGACGTTTTCCAACAAAGCCTTGCGTGAGACATCACCTCATGACAGCATGCTAATGCCAACTTCACAGCCGTGCAAGATTAAATTCCATTGATGTGATTTGTATTGGACCTGTCTTCATTCCTTTGCCATACGTGTACAACTAAAAACTGAGGACTCTTGAGTACCTGCTAATTTCCATTATCCACCAGGGGGGCGAAGCCTCCATTACAGTGGATAATATTGTAATCAAAATTTTTAGTTATTAAATGTTGCGGGTGATTTAACATTTTCATCAGTTGTCACTTTGAACAGTTATGAACTACTATCACACAGTTTTGTCAGTCCAATACTTGTTTCCAACAACAGTTGCCTAGGTTTTATTTTCAGTGGAGGGTTGATGCCTGCATGAGGGAGAAGGGAAAGAGGGATATGGGTGCAGGGTGGGAAGAGGTAATTAGAGTGGGAGAAGGTTTGTGTGGAGTTTAAACACTGGCATTGGCCAGTTGGGGCTGAATGGCCTGTTTCTGTGCTGTAGATTCGATGTAATTCTGTTATGAGTGATGTCCTTGTCAGTGGCAGCCTTGTTGTTTCAGTCGACCTTTGGTTCAGTTGCCTGTGATTCAGCCATGATTCACCCAAAAATTCTGTGATTGTGTAACTCCCTTTTCTATGTTTCTAGGCAACGTATTCCATAGGCATTCGCAGTCTGTTAAGGATGTTACATATCCATTGTCACTTAAGTAGACAAAAATCTTCAGTAATATGTAGACTGTGACATTACAACTGCAGCATTACTAAGAGCAAATCATGGGTTCATAAAATGACTATACATCTACTAGTTATTTAAATTAGATACTTAAAACCGTGTTTTTTTTAATCTGTTCAGTATTGTCAGTGATTGACTTGTACTGATCATGACTGTATGTTCAGATAACTATTGTGGAAAGTGGCCAGGCTTGAAACAGTTAACTCCAACCCCCAGTGCAATCTGGTGATCACTTCACAATCAGTAAAATATGCAAAGCCCATCATTAAACCACACCCTGCGCTTAGCCTTGAGGCAGCCAGTTCATCGCGCCACTTTTCCTAAATCCATTTCCCTGATGTGTCCAGGTCTGCATTCTAAGCACGGACTTGTGCCCAAATACTTGGAAGGGCAGGGGAATCTCCTATGTCTCATATACCTTTATGCTTCAACTCTTTTTTAAAAAATTTCCACCAGTGAATCTCCTTCTGTTTTTACTAAACACTCTCACTGTAATCACAACAGACTAAATCCCATTGCATAAAAATACTGCAGTGCTTTCAGTGAATCCGGTTACTGCTTCAATGGTGGGAACAGCAGGTGTCATAAAGTTCAAGGCAGTTTATGCCAAAGGCAGCAATTTATCCTCAACTACTGACTATCTTGGTAAGTTAGTTAAGTTAACTGATTAGAAAAACCCCCCAAAGCAATGGCTGTAATAAGAGGCTAATATTAAGACATAAGTGAAAGAAAACATGAATCCTCAGCATTTATTATTCAGTTTCTGGACATTATGCTCAGTGAGAAAGGCACAATTTTAGGACACAGTGTTCGTGGCATAAATATCATGATACGTTATGATATTGATGGGAATCTAAGAAATACAGGACGTCATTTTCCAGTGGGCGTGAGAGTTACTACCTGAGTTTGTAGTGGCTTGACGCAAAGCTTATCAGTCAAAGTAAGGTAGCATAGTGGTTATGTTACTGGACTAGTAATCCAGAACGCTGGACTAATGATCGGTTTTCATAAGTTCAAATCCCACCACGGCAGCTGGGGAATTTAAATTCAGTTAATTAAATAAATGTGGAATACAAAAGCTAGTATCAGTAATGGTGACCATGAAACTACTGGATTGTCGTAAAAACACATCTGGTTCACTAATGTCCTTTAGAGAAGGAAATCTGCCATCCTTACCTGGTCTGGCCCATATGTGACTCCAGACCCACAGCAATGTGGTTGACTCTTAACTGCCCTTGAAATGGCCGAGCAAGTCACTCAGTTGTAAAAAACCGCTATGAAAAACAATAAGAATAAAACTGGATGGACCACTCGGCATCGACCTCTACACCAGCTATGGCCATGACAACAGCACACCCAGCCCAATCGACCCTGCAAAGTCCTCCTCACCAACATCTGGGGACTTGTGCCAAAATTGGGAAAGCTGTCCCACAGACTAGTCAAGCAACAGCCTAACATAATCATACCTTTCAGCCAATGTCCCAAACTCCTCCATCACCATCCCTGGGTATGTCCTGACCCACCAGGGGTGGCAGCACAGTGGTATACAGTTGGGAAGGAGTGGACCTGGGAGTCCTCAACATTGACTCCAGTCCCCATGAAGTCTCATGGCTTCAGGTCAAGCATGGGCAAGGAAACCTCCTGCTGATTACAACCTACTGCCCTCCCTCAGCTGATGAATCAGTAATCCTCTTTGTTGAAGAAGCACTGAGAGAATGTACTCTGGGTGAGTGTCCATCACCAAGAGTGGCTCGGTAGCACCACTGCTGGCTGAGTCCTGTAGGACACCTGCGACAGGTGATGAGAGAACCAACTCAAGGGAAAAACCTTCTTGACCTCTGCCTCACCAATTTACCTGTCGCAGATGCATCTGTCCATGACAATATTGGTAGCAGTGACTACTGCACAGTCATTGTGGAGAGGAAGTCCCGACTTCACACTGAGGACACCCTCCATCGTGTTGTGTGGCACTACCACTGTGCAAAATGGGATAGATTCAAAACTGGGCATCCATGAGGCGCTGTGGGCCATCAGCAGCAGAAGAATTGTATTCCACCACAATCTGTAACCTCATGGCCCGGCATATCCCTCACTCTACCATTACCACCAAGCCAGGGAACCAACCCTGGTTCAATGAAGAGCGTGCCAGGAGCAGCACCAGGCGTACCTAAAAATGCGGTGCCAACCTGGGGAAGCTGCAACACCGGACTACATGCATGCTAAAAAGTGGAAGCAGCATGCTATAGACAGAGCTATGCGATCCCACAATCAACAGATCAGATCAAAGCTCTGCAGTCCTGCCACATCCAGTCGTGAATGGTGGTGAACCATTAAACAACTAACGGGAGTAGGAGGGTCCTTGAATATCCCCATCCTCAATGATGGTGGAACTCAGCACGTGAGTGCAAAAGACAAGGCTGAAGCGTTTGCAACCATCTTCAGCCAGAATTGCCGAGTAGATGATCCATATTGGCCTCCTCCTGAGGTCCCCACCACCACAAAGCCAATCTTCAGCCAATTCGATTCATTCCACGTGATATCAAGAAACGGCTGAGCTCACTGGATACAGCAAAGGCTGTGAGCCCCGACAACATCACGGCTGTCGTGCTGAAGACTTGTGCTCCATAACTAGCCACGCCTCTAGCCAAGCTGTTCCAGTACAGCTATAACACTGGCATCTATCCGACAATGTGGAAAACTTCCCACGTATGTCCTGTCCACAAAAAGCAGGACGAATCCGATCCGGCCAATTACCGCCCCATCAGTCTATTCTCAATCATCAGCAAAGTGATGGAAGGTGTCATCGACAGTGCTATCAAGCAGCACTTACTCACCAATAACTTGCTCACTGATGCCCAATCTGGGTTCCGCCAGGACCACTCAGCTCCAGACCTCATTACAGCCTTGGTCCAAACATGGACAAAAGAGCTGAATTCCAGAGGTGAGGTGAGAGTGACTGCCCTTGACATCAAGGCAGCATTTGACCGAGTGTGGCATCAAGGAGCCCTAGTAAAACTGAAGTCAATGGGAATCGGCGGGAAAACTCTCCACTGGCTGGAGTCATACCTAGCACAAAGGAAGATGGTTGTGGTGGGTGGAGGTCAATCATCACAGCCCCAGGACATCGCTGCAGGAGTTCCTCAGGGCAGTGTCCTAGGCCCAACCATCTTCAGCTGCTTCATCAATGATCTTCCCTCCATCATAAGGTCAGAAGTGGGGATGTTCGCTGATGACTGCACAGTGTTCAGTGCTATTCGCACCTCCTCAGATAATGAAGCAGTCCATGCCCGCATGCAGCAAGACCTGGAAGACGTTCAGGCTTGGGCTGATAAGTGGCAGGTAACATTCGCACCACACAAGTGCCAGGCAATGACTATCTCCAATAAGGGGGCGTCTAACCACCTCCCCTTGACATTCAACGGCATTATCATCGCCAAATCCCCCACCATCAACATCCTGGGGGTCACCATTGACCAGAAACTTAACTGGACCAGCCACATAAATACTGTGGCAACAAGAGCAGGTCAGAGGCCAGGTATTCTGCGACGAGTGTCTCACCTCCTGACTCCCCAAAGCCTTTCCACCATCTACAAGGCACAAGTCAGGAGTGTGATGGAATACTCTCCGCTTGCCTGGATAACTACAGCTCCAACAACACTCAAGAAGCTCGACATCATCCAGGACAAAGCAGCCCACTTGATTGACACCCCATCCACCACCTTAAACATTCACTCCCTCCACCACCGTGTACCGTGGCTGCAGTGTGTACCATCTACAAGATGCACTGCAGCAACTCACCAAGGCTTCTTCGGCAGCACCTCTCAAACCCGCGACATCTAACACCTAGAAGGACAAGGCAGCAGGCGCATGGGAACACCACCACCTCCAAGTTCCCCTCCAAGTCACATGCCATCCTGACTTGGAAGTATATCACCGTAGCTTCATCGTCGCCAGGTCAAAATCCTGGAACTCCCTCCCTAACAGCACTGTGGGAGTACCTTCACCACACGGACTGCAGCGGTTCAAGAAGGCGGCTCACCACCACCTTCACAAGGGAAACTACGGATGGGCAGTAAATGCTGGCCTTGCCAGCGATGCCCACATCCCATGAACGAATATAAAAAAAAGTAACTTACCACTCAAGCAAAAACCTAAGAAAGGATGGAATGAGAAAAAGCTTATTGGCCTATCATGCCTGCTCCTTCCACAGACTTGTACGGTCTACAATATTGTGGGCTCCACCCATGTAATTTCCTGAGGGAAAGATCTCTCTATATACTCCAATATTCCCAAATGTAATCAATAAAACTCCAGAATAGTTATCCACCTTCAGATCACCCAGATGGTTGTTCTCTAGTCAGATAACCCCCCCGCTCCCTCTCTTCCCCCACCCACTCCCTGCACTGCCCATGCTGAAGCCCACTTCTGCAACAGAGAAGTTTTAACTAAACCCTTTATGGCCTTAGCGAATCTGGCAAGTTTATTTTGGTTTCTCCACTGAGTGCATGAGACTCGCACGGCCATGACATTAGCACAGCACTAAACCAATATGGAAGCAGCTATTGGCCCAGAAATTGATCTCGCTCTGTTCCCGCGGGGGTAAGGAGCAGGCGCGATCTCTCACTCCGCGTTGGCTTTTTCAGATCCAGCTCGCACGAACTTGATGTTCCAGACATCAGCTGGGCAGTGCTTGCGTATCCCACCGGCGTAGTGAATTCGTGCGAGCTGTGGGATCACGTGACTCAGTTAGAGCCAATGGCAGCACACCATCTTCCATTCATAAGTTTCACATACGTGCTGTGAAAGCTATGAATCTTACACCCCCCCCAAAATAACAGCTAAACCTCAATTAAATTTTTTTAAAAAACCATCACATTAATAAAATAAGTATAGTTAAATAAATTAACCATTTTAAATAAAAAATTAAATTTTTGAAAAAATTTAAAATCTTTTAAAAAGTTATAAAAATAAACTTACCTGTCTTTAAAGTCTCTAAAAAAGATATACCTGTTAAAAAAAATTCAAAAAAATACTTAATTCACTACTTACCTTGTTAAAAGTGGGTCTTACTCCTCCTTTTTCCATTTCTAAAATCTTCTGTCCTTACCTGCGCGTCCAAAGCACGAAGTGCACAGCGTGCGCGCAGCCTGTAGCGCGCACGCGATGCACCGAGGAACCGCCCCCTTTTCAAAAGACCAAGTGCCGGTTTTCAGCGCATGCGCAGGGCATGCAGAAAACCGGCAATTGGAGAGAGAATACGCGAGAGTACGCAGTGCGTACTCTCGCGCAGCGGGATGAATTTTTGGCCCATCGTGTTCTGTGGAGCTTTTGATCAATTCAGTCTGTACGTATCCCGACAGCCACCAATAGCATTTTAAAACGGGTATTTGTCGCGACTTTTCAAGAGTTCATTGAAGCAGTGAACGGAGCTAGTTCTGCATGTGAAAAATCAGTGGTGAGAAGGGGGACATAGGAGAACTCTGGCATCAGTGCACTGCTTACCAGTCTATTAATCAAAGCAAAGTGCTGTTAGCATCCATGGAGCTGGAGGTGGTTACTGCTGCAGGGCAGGACTCAGCTGTGTGTTTGGGGAGAGGGAAGCTTAACAGGAAGACGTTGAACTTTTTCTTTATCCGACCCATGCTTTGATGCAGTCCTTTTCTAATAGTTGTGTGCTTCAAGTTAAATACTGGCAGCCAAAATAAAGTTAAATATTGGGTTTATTGTCTGCAATGACAGGCATCGTAACTTTTTCAGTAATATCCACTTCACCTCACCCCACAGGAAAGAGGCATCAAAAATATACATTCTCTAAGTGGGTACAGCTGTATTGTGGTTATGATACTGGACGAGTAACCCAGAGGCTGTAACCTCAAATCCCACCATGGCAACTTGAGAGATTGAATTTGATAAACCTGGTCATTTGTAGGTTGGCATCAAAATAAATGACCATGAAAGCTGCCAGATTGTCACAAAAATCCAACTGGTTCACCAATGCCCTTCAGGGAAGAGGACCCCCCCTACCTGATCTGACCTCCAGTGCCACACGATGTGGTTCACACTCACTGCCCTCAGGGCAACTAGAAATAGGCAGTAAGTGCAGCATTGCCCACATCCAAAGAAAAAAGAATCCAAAACCCACACATCTATTCTTCATTCTGAACACAAATTAGAAATGAACTAGTCAGGATACCGTTCAGAGAGAAAAAAATGACAACATTTCTTTCAAATAATTATTCCAGTGCTTTTCCAGTAATCTTTTCTCAAATTCACTGAAGTGAGCTCACATCTAACCAACCCGTGGGGTTGAGTTTCCTCAGCTGACACACAGCCTAAAGTGTCTGTATAAAATTCCTTTGTTTTTAACCAGAGTCATGAACCCAAAATAAATTTAATAACTGTTTTGAAATAGTGCACAAAGGAATTTTACATGAACGTGTGAAGCAAGAGCAAATTAATCTGCATGGATCAACAAACAGATGGTGAAGTGATGTATTACGAGGATGAGGATGCCCCTTTAGTCATTGTGTCTAAAACCTACCTTTTAAAAGACTTGGAGATATGGTTGCACTCTTGGGATAACATATTAAGGATTCTGCTGATTAGATCTAATAGTCGTATTCAAATTAGGTTTATTATTAGACAACCAGCTTTCCCATGTAACGCAGAGGATGTTAATTATGTGAAACACGGTGAGTATAATTTTTATATCATTAGAATAAAATATTTTGATGAATTATGTCAATTAAACCTGCTTTACATATGTGAAATAGATTAATTGCAAAATAAATTTCCTTTATTACTAGAGGTGAAAGAAGTCTATGCACCTGCTGATTTGCCCATTAACTACACTAGTCTCTGTGGACTTTTGTTAATTTTGTGAGATTTGTCCTGATTACTTACAATTTAAAAAAAAAATCAGACTAATGGTTTTGAAGCTGGAAGGTGTTACTGAGGCACCTTGATAACGATGAAAAAAGTCAGTCGATACAAAATGGCATCTAATCAAAAAACATGACCCTATCAGTCCCTGTAAAAAGGGCATCAGCTTGGACCATAAAACACAACGCAATCCCAACAAGTAACAAACTTAAAGGCCGGAATTTTTTCTACCTGGGTGAGTCAGGTGTGGGCGGTCACCGTGGCGGGTCGCGACCCCGTTCTTCATACCATGCCGCTCCCGAGATCGACTTTCCGTTAATGGGGCCTATTAAGGCCACCCTGCGCGTCACCCGGCCCTATTAAATGGTGCGGGTCTGATGACGTCAGCGATGACGCATTTTTAGCCGGAATAGTTAAAGGAGCCATGGCCACATTGCATTTGAAGGTTCATCTAGGAGTGTGCAGGCAGCACACTGCACAACTGGACTACTACAAAGAGTGCCAAACATGACTGCACTGAGACAGAGGGCTGCACCCAGGTTCTCTGATGACTCCCTCCATATGCTTGTGGAGGGAATGAGAGCACACAGGGAGGTCCTTTTCCTTTCTAATGGATGGAAGAGACCTCCCCAGGAGACAAAAGGAGCGTAGCTCCAAATAGCAGAGGAGGTCAACAGCAGGGATGTGGTCCGGAGGACCTGGGTGCAGTGCCGCAAATGTTTCAATTATCTCATTAGATCAGGAAATGTGAGTGCAAAGCCACATTCAACTTCATCCTGCTGCACTTCTCATCACATTCCCATCACTCTGCCTTCCCAACCCTACTCCTGCACATCCTTAATCACACCAACTTACCTTGTACCTCCACCCATCCCTCTCTCTCTATCTATATTATCACATCTCCATCTGACTAGCCACCCCTCACAATCACCCTCATCCTAATGCAATCATATCAACTAACAACACACAAGGAGGCCACTTGGCATTGCCACCCCACTCCATCATAGTCACCCTCTACAGATCCATTCCTTACAGTTATTCCATCACTCTCACTCAAACTACTCTTCTTTCCCTCCTTGCAGGAAAAGAGAGGCTACAATAAGAGGGAGAGGAAAAGAACCTGAGGTGGCCCTCCATCATTGGTCACCCTCTTCCATGGATAGGATGGCCACCTGCATGGAGCAGCTAATGCACCACTCACAGGAGCACATGGTCTGTATGGAGAATAGATGGCAGAGGCTCATAGACGCCCTCTCTAGGAGGGACGTCAACGTAGAAGTGGATCCTCATGGCCCCACTGCTGTGCAGCAAGGTGCTCTCCAGCTCTTTGCTAGCAGGGAAGTGCGGGTGGCCCATGAGAGGGACGGTGGTGAGAGGGGACATACAAGTGGGGGCTCCTCTCAAAGCGCTCCCACTTCTCCCCTGTTGACCCCGCCGCCCCCCCACCCCCCCTCAGTCAGAGCCACAGATGGCTCCTCGGATCACGATGGCCGAGTCTGCCCCTGCACAGTTGCAGGAGGAGCAGACTTTGGCGGGGCCATCACAGGCTCCAAAACCCAGAGGACATCCACCAAAAGTGTCTACGCAGTCGCAGCAGGGAAGTGTGCAGGCTGCCTCTACCTCTGCTGAAGCCACAGCGGTAGCACCTCATAGAAGCATGTGTAAGAGAAAGATGAAACACAAGTACATTCACAAGGGTAAGCACTTGGGTGTTTTAGTAAATGTGTAAAGTTTCCGTTACTGTGATGTCACAGATAAAAATCTTTGTGGTCATGGACAAATTTGTGTGCACCTTTGGAAGTGGAAGTGGCTTAGTGAGTTGGAGTGAATGGTGAGACATTATATTACCTCCAGCAATGGTGGTCAGTATGAAAGGAATGGCTTAGTCATGGTTTTCCTGACTGACCTGTTTGGACACCATCCACACCTTTGATTGCTGTGATTATCTCTCTGCCGAGGTGTGATAAAGGGCAGTTAGAAAGATTAACTGTAATCATCTGGCAGTGTTCTCTGACTATATATGCTGTGCCTATATGCATCTCTTCACTTCACCTGACGAAGGAGCAGCGCTCCGAAAGCTTGTGATTTCAAATAAAGCTGTTGGACTATAACCTGGTGTTGTGCGACTTCTCACATTGGTCATTGTAGGAATCCTTTATGGTGTTGGTGTGGGGTGGTGCCAACCTGGCGCAGCATGTGGCAGCCATATATATATATAATGCCTGAAGTTAAGTAAATCTGGCCATGCTGAGCCCATCCCTGGCCTCCCGGGCAACAATGTGCTCGGGTGCTGCTGGGAGCTGGACCGCATGTTCCTCCTGCTCCTCCTCGTGTTCCAGCTGATGCTCGCTGCTGCGCTATGTTGTGCAGGGCACAGCAGACCATGATGATTCTGGATGCCCTGGCTGGTGCGTACTGAAGGGCTCCTCCAGATCTGTCGAGGCATCTGAAGCGCATTTTCAGCATGCCTATTGTTTGCTCTATGGCACATCTTTGGAAATGTGTCTTTCATTATATCTCTCCTGGGCCTCAGTACAGTGGCCTCCTCAAGGGTGTCATGAGCCACGTCTTCAGTGGATAGCCCTTGTCTCCAAGCATCCAGCCAGAAAGTCTGTTTGGAGGAGCGAAGAGCTGAGAGAGGGTAGACTGGCGCAGGACGAAAGAGTCATGGCAGCTGCGAGGAAATTTTGCGCACACATGCATGATGATCTTCCTATGGTTGCAGAGGAGCTGCACGTTGAGCGAGTGGAAGCCCTTGCGGTTGAGAAAGACTCCTGGGTGATAATGGGGTGCCCTGATGGCCACATGTGTGCAATCGATGACGCCCTGCACCCGTGGGAAGCCAGCCAGAGCCACAAAGCCGAGCGTCCGCTCAGTAACACTGGTTTCATCAGTGGCAAAGTTGATATAATTGGCTGACTTGTCAAAGAGGACATCGGTGACCTGCGTGACACATCTGTGGGCGGCCGACTGCGAGATACCGCAAATGTCTGCTGCAGATCCCTAGAAGGAGCCTGAGGCGAAGAAGTTGAATGCGCTGGTGACTTTGACAGCCACTGGTAAGGCGTGTCCACCCGATCCTCTGGGCTGCAGGTCTTGCTCCAGCAATGTGCCAATGTCTGTGATGACCTGGCACGATAGCCTGAGCCTCCTTTGGCACTGCTGCTCAGTCATGTTGAGGAAGCTCATCCTCTGCCTGTATACCCTGCGTTGGGGGTATCGCCTCCGGCACGGTGCAGCCCTGCGCTGATGCCCTCTGTCCTGTGCAGCCTCAGGTGTTTGAGGAGAAGGTTGGTTGAGGAGAAGGTTGGTGGTGTTGTTGCTGGTGTGCCTGGTGCTGCTGGTGTTGGGGCTCATCCTGGTCCGATTCTGAGGACCAAGGTGACAGTATAAACGGCACCCATGCTGATGGAATAGATGGCAGGTCAAGTAGAGATGACAGAAGCAATCTGTCAACGGTGTGATAGGTTCTACCAATGAGGTGACACTGGATGCCGACGTTGCTGGAATCACTTGCAACCTCTAGAAAGCTAAATCTGTGCTGACAATGCACTCAGCAACAGCATCTGCCTTATGATCAGCTGTGAGGTGGGAGTTTTTATTGTACTTTCCATGCTGTGCACTGATCAATGGCCACTCAACTTCAGGCTCACAGACGTGGTTCCGGAGCTGCGTGATTCCCGTGCTCATCCAGAGAAATTTGAAAGTTAGGGTGAAAAAGGGTCTGACAAGTACCTCATAATGATTTCAATTAGCTCGCCCGCCTCTGCCGTTCGGGTTGCTGCCGCGCCGGCAAACACGGAAGAGCAATCGGAACTCAGGGCAATGGAAGAGTGAATAATGGTATTCCTGATAGAGCAGACCTTATGGAAAGGCGTGTGGGGTCGGGATGACGGTGGGTTCCCGACCCGCTGCAAGATATTTCAAATTTCCCACCCAACCCGCCACCAATCGTGCCCGCACGGACCCCAGAAAATCCCGGCCGAAGAAGCAGCATTCATACATGAAATAGTGACAGAAAAGGCCAACACTACACATAAAATGGCAGATGGGCTGTCTGCCAATAAATATTGTGAATATTTATTGCTATGCCATAAGGTACTTATTTTGAAGCCTCGTAGGTGTTTTGGTATTGCAAATTTATAGAGAAATAAAAGCAGAAAATGCAGGGAATGCAAAGTTGCCCCCCCCCCACCCCCCCATCCCCCAATTTTCAACTGCTGGCTGCTCCTTTTTCAGGCGCAAAATGGGGGGCTGAATTTCATCCCCCATCATCTCAGTCAAGCATTGAAAACGCATTCTAAAAGGTGAAAATACATTAAAAAAAATAACCCAGTACGGCAGTAAAAATGTATGGGAAAGACAGCAGAAGAAAAAAGAGTGACATCAGTTCCGAAATGGAATAGGAATGGGAGAAGCAGGCAAGAAAGATGGGGAGATAGCTAAAGTCTGAAGTTGCTAAAGTAAATGTTCAGACCAGAGACCGTTCAAATGGTCAGAGTGAGAATGAGAGTTGGAGTGAGCGACAGGGAGGTCAGGATTACAATTGTTGGCAGAACAGAAATGTTCAGTAAAGTGGTCACTCAATCTACATTTGATATCCCCAACATACTTGCGGGTGGGAGGATTCTTAAATAGGCAAATTGGGGTTCTACGCCAATTGTAGGACCCTGGTTGCAAAATTCAATTACAACCCGTATCAACAGAAGTGAATACAGTACACTGGATTGGAACAGGTACAGGTGTTGCATCTCCTTCAGTTTCACGGGAAAGGATCAGGGGAAGAGCAATCAGAACTCAGGGCAATGGAAGAGTGAATAATGGTATTCCTGATAGAGCAGACCTTGTGGAAAGCAACCATGGGAGTGGAGGGGAAGATGCGCTTGGTGGCGGGACTATGTTGGAGTACATACAAATAGCAGATGATGATCTGGTGGGATAAAAATGAGATGGACAAGAGAACCTTGACATTGTCGTGAGAGGCAATGACCATAGGATGGCAAACATCAGCTGAGGAAGATGGAGGACATTTTAGAAGCCCTGGTTAATAGAGCTGATGTGATAGAGACAGGGCCCTGGAATTTCTGCAGCAGATCAGGAGAACATCATAGAAATTCAGGGCCAGAGAAACTGTGAGGAAGGGATGGAGTTGTCACAGGAAGTATAATTCAAATTGCATGCGCACAATTTCGCGGCCGGTGCTCCCTGAGCACCATTCCGCGGCACTATTTCAAAGAAGAGCAGGGGAGTTATCCCCGGTGTCCTGGCCAATATTTATCCCTCAATCAACATCACTAAAAACAGATTATCTGGTCATTCTGTTTGTGGGAGCTTGCTGTGCACAAATTGGCTGCCGCGTTTCCTACATTACAACAGTGACTACACTACACTTCAAAAAGTACTTCATTGGCTGTAAAGCGCTTTGGGACATCCAGTGGTCGTGAAAGGTACTATGTAAATGCAAGTTTTTCTTTCTTTCTGACTGCCCAACTGCAGAATCAGCATTAAAGAGAGTTGCATGTTTCCTATGTTTGAATAGAGTTTTATTCTTATTAGTACGTTCCTTCGGTTTGGATGCAAGTAAAAACATGTTATCCAGATAAATGACTGGGACTTGAGCCCGAGGCTAAAATTCAAAAAAGAGTTTATGCAAATACATGTACAACAAGAGTGTTGTGTTTCCATACAAGACAAAGGGAGATAAATCAGCTATTATGAGACACATGCAGTTAACTGCAATTGTGCTTTCAAGATTTATGTAATGAAATTTGAGTTAATACGTTGCATTTTTTTTGCGTAATTTTTGATGTGGGCATTTACCACCTGCTTTGGAGACATTGGGGTCGATTTTCAACTTGTGGCCTGGCATTACGGCTCAGTCGCCCATTACAGACACCACCCAGATATTCATTTCCATAGCAGGCGGCTGATTCACGATGCCAGTTTTACACCCGGGTGGCAAGCTGAAGATCCACCCTATTATTAATTTTTTGTCACCACTCATCATCACAAGATCCCCAGATAGTTCCTGTTAATTGGGTCCACCTTAATTCATCCATCCAAAACAACTCTACACTCCCCCTGTTGCTGCATCTAGTTATTTCTTAAATTATTGCAGGATTTTTGCCTCCACCGCTCTGCTTGGAAGTCGATTCCATGTATTGATCACCATCTTGACGTGAAGAAGAACCTCCTGATATCAGTCTCTTTTACAAGTTTAAATCTGTGTCTTTTTGTCCTACTCTCACTGTTTACATAAGAACATAAGAACATAAGAAATAGGAGCAGGAGTAGGCCAATCGGCCCCTCGAGCCTGCTCCGCCATTCAATAAGATCATGGCTGATCTGATCCTAACCGCCAATCTACTATCTATCACAGAACCATCTCCTGCATCTAACAGAATTGCACACACGAAATAGGAGCAGAATCAGGCTACACAGTCCCTGGGCCCACTCCACTAACCACAGGGCCATGACCGATCCGAACCTAGACTCATGTCCAAATTCCTGCCCGCTCCCCGTAACCCTTAATGCCCTTTACTTCTAGGAAACTGTCTATTTCTGTTTTAAATTTAATTAATGTTGTAGCTTCTACAGCTTTTTGTGGCAGCATATTCCATGGACCTACCACCCTCTGAGTGAAGTAGTTCCTCCTCATCTCAGTTTTGAAAGAGCAGCCCCTTATTCTAAGACTATGTCCCCTAGTTCTCGTCTCACCCGTCATCGGGAACATCCTCCCCGCATCCACCCGATCCAACCCCTTCACAATCTTATATGTTTCAATAAGATCGCCTCTCATTCTTCTGAACTCCAATGAGTAGAGTCCCAATCTACCCAACCTCTCCTCATATGACCACCCCCTCATCCCCGGGATTAACCGAGTGAACCTTTTTTGCACTGCCTCGAGAGCAAGGATGTCTTTCCTTAAGTAAGGACACCAAAACTGTATGCAGTATTCCAGGTGCGGTCTCACCAATACCTTGTACAACTGAAGCAATACCTCCCTATTTTTATATTCTATCCCCCTAGCAATGAAAGCCAACATTCCATTTGCCTTCTTAATCACTTGCTGCACCTGCATACTAACCTTTTGAGTTTCGTGCACCAGGACCCCCAGATCCCTTTGCACTTCAGTACTCTCCAGTTTCTTGCCATTAAGATAATAAATTGCTCTAGGATTTTTCCTGCCAAAGTGCATCACCTCACACTTTCCAGTGTTGTATTCCATCTGCCAAATCTCTGCCCACTTACTTAGCCTGTCTATGTCCCCTTGCAGGTTTTTTATGTCCTCCTCACTCACTACTTTCCCTCCCATCTTTGTATCATCTGCAAATTTTGATATGTTACACTTGGTCCCTTCCTCCAAATCGTTAATATAGATTGTGAAGAGTTGGGGACCCAGCACTGACCCCTGTGGAACACCACTAGTTACTGATTGCCAGTCTGAGAATGAACCATTTATCCCAACTCTTTGCTTTCTGTTAGATAGCCAATCCTCTATCCATGCCAGAATATTACCCCCAATCCCGTGATTTTTTACCTTAAGCAATAATCTTTTGTGTGGCACCTTGTCAAATGCCTTTTGGAAGTCTAAATACACTACGTCCACTGGTTCCCCTTTATCCACTCTATATGTTACTTCCTCAAAGAACTCCAGCAAATTTGTCAAACATGACTTCCCCTTCGTAAAACCATGCTGACTTTGTCCTATTAAATTATGATTATCCAAATGTCCTGTTACTGTTTCCTTAATAATGGACTCCAAAATTTTACCTACCACAGATGTTAGGCTAACCGGTCTATAGTTACCAGCCTTCTGTCTACTGCCCTTTTTAAAGTAATATTCTAGGTTAGCCTTTTTCATACCATTTACTATCTTATGTACCTCTATAAGATCACCTCAGATGCCTCCATAGAGGCTGAAAAGCCTCAGTCTGCAGTCTTTCCTCATAACTCAAACCCCTAACATTGGGATCAGCCTCGTGTCTCTACGCTACCACCATTGCTTGTATATCTCCCTTGTGTCCAGATCTGGTCGCCAAGAACAATACTCAAGCAGCAGTTTGACCAGAGCACTCTACAGCTTGATCACAACTTCCTCTGTTTTGTACTCTACTGAGTTAGCTCCTGGTTAAGAGAGGGGAAAGGTTTCTACTCCTGCTCACTATTGAGCAAAGCGCACAAGTCTGGATAGAATTGAACACAGATACGAAGGCTGATTTTCGTCTGCCCTGATTCCAAATAGCGCCCGAAAAATGGGATGCAGTGTAGAGGGAAAATGAATGCTAATTTTGTTTTTCCATTCTGCTCCTGAATAGCAGCGCGCCCAAACTTCCTCTATGGCTTTTCTGCTGTATGCACCTGACTATATCTGAAGCAGGTGCAGTAATGTAAATTACATGTAAATCAGTGTAAGACTATGCTGCACACAGATTTCCTCTGATAGCGCTGTGTGCAAATCAGGGGCAAACTTCTCCCTTAACAATCCGTGCCATTGCTAGTGCTGTTTATGCATAAGCAGTGTTAAGAGATATTCTGGTATTGTCAAGAAAAGTCTTTATTTTTGATTTTTGAATAAAAAATGATTTTGCTGTGTCAGTATTTGTTGCTGAATTTCCATTAGTCATTTACACTCAGTGGGGGTAATTTTAACTTTGGGTGATCATGTAAAACAGCTGATATTGGATCTGGCACTGCCCTGTTAAGTGGTAAATGAACACGCACCTTTGCAAGTGAGGAGCATGTTGGTAGGGAAGGTACTAGGGTAAAGAACTTCTTGAACATTAGTTCAGATGCAGAGTCTTTCAAGTTACTTAAGTGTAGCCCCATTCTACTCTTTTATCTTTCACCTCCGTAGGCAGGTAAGAAAGTTTTTTTTTAAAAAAAAGGTGTCTTTCACTAGAGCTGAGAAGATTGAGGGGTGATTTAATAGAGCTCTTCAAGATTATATATAATATATAACGGGAAATAGGGGGAATATATAACGGGAAATAAGGAAATGGCAGACCAACTAAATGCATACTTTGGGTCAGTCTTTACGAAGGAAGACACAAAAAACCTCCCTGGGATATCGGGAAAAATAGGGACATTTGCAAAGGAGGAACTGACGCAAGTCAATATCTCTAAGGATATGGTGTTAAGGAAGCTAAAGGGATTGAAGGCGGACAAATCCCCAGGGCCTGATAACATGCATCCTAGGGTGCTGAAGGAGGTGGCCCTAGAGATAGCGGATGCACTAAGTATGATTTTTCAGAATTCATTAGACTCGGGAACAGTGCCCATGGATTGGAGGGTAGCTAACGTTACCCCACTATTCAAAAAGGGGGGTAGGGAAAAAGCAGGTAATTACAGACCTGTAAGCCTTACATCAGTTGTGGGCAAAATGCTGGAGTCCATCATTAAGGATGAAATAGCGGAGCACTTAGCAAATGGGGACAGGATAGGACAGAGTCAACATGGATTTACAAAGGGTAAATCGTGCTTGACTAATCTATTGGAATTTTTTGAGGGAGTAACTGGTAAAATAGATGGGGGAGAGCCAGTAGATGTGGTGTACCTGGACTTCCAAAAGGCCTTCGATAAGGTCCCACATAAAATATTAGCAGGGAAAATTGAAGCTCATGGGATAAAGGGGAAAGTATTGACATGGATAGAGAACTGGCTGTCAGATAGAAAACAGAGAGTTGGAATAAACGGCTCATTTTCTGAATGGCAGGCAGTAACAAGTGGGGTACCACAGGGATCTGTCCTGGGTCCCCAGCTGTTCACAATTTACATTAATGACCTGGATCAGGGAGTCGGATGCAGCATTTCCAAATTTGCAGACGACACTAAACTAGGAGGGGGGGGGTGGGCTCAGAGGAGGAGACCAGGAAGCTCCAGAGCGATTTGGACAGACTGGGTGATTGGGCGGATAAATGGCAGATGCACTATAATGTGGACAAGTGCGAAGTTATCCACCTTGGGTGCAGGAACGGGAGGGCAAATTATTATTTAAATGGCAATAAATTGGGAGAGGGGGAAGTACAGAGAGACCTGGGTGTTCTTGTACACCAGTCACTGAAGGCGAGCATGCAGGTGCAACAGGCGATCAAGAAGGCAAACGGTATGCTGGCCTTCATAGCAAAAGGGTTGGAATACAGGAACAGGGATACCTTGCTGCAGCTGTACAGGGCACTGGTGAGACCACACCTCGAGTACTGTGTACAGTTTTGGTCGCCTCATCTGAGGAAGGATGTTCTTGCCATGGAGGGGGTGCAGCGGCGATTCACCAGGCTGATACCAGGAATGGCGGGATTGACCTATGAGGAGAGACTATGTAGTTTAGGGATGTACACACTGGAGTTTAGAAGATTGAGAGGGGACCTCATAGAAGTGTATAAAATTCTGACAGGTCTAGACAGACTAGATGCAGAAGGAATGTTTCCCTTGGCGGGTGAGAACAGAACTAGAGGACATAATTTAAGGATAAGGGCTAAACCATTTAGGACAGAAATGAGGGGGAATTTCTTCACTCAGAGGGTGGTGAACCTGTGGAACTCATTGCCACAGAGGGCAGTGTACGCCAGCTCATTAAATATATTTAAGAGGGAATTAGATATATTTCTACAGGCAAAAGGGGTTAAGGGTTACGGAGAGAAGGCGGGGACGGGATACTGAATTGGAGGATCAGCCATGATCTCATTAAATGGCGGAGCAGGCTCGAAGGGCCGGATGGCCTACTCCTGCTCCTATCTTCTATGTATCTATGTATCTATGTATTATGAAGAGTTTTGTTAAGATAAATAGTGAAAGATTGTTTCCACTGGTCAGCAAGGTGGCAATGAAAGGGCACAAATCTTTACATATATATTTGTTCTCAGAATGTGGGTGACACTGGCCAGGCTCGATCTGTTGCCCGTGTCTAGTTGCCCTGGGAAGCTGGTGGTGGGCCTTCTCCTTGAACTACTGCAGTCTTTGTGTTGATGGTGGTCCCACATTGTTTAAATTATTTATACAGAGGCTGGTTAGAATATAGAATTCTCTGCCACAAACTTGCTGTTGTAGCAGAGTTCATAACTTCTTTTAAAATGGAATTACTTGTCTGAAAAAAGGAGTATTAAAGGGAGTGATCTAGAGAGTAGGATTAAACTAAGTGGCCCATGGCAAGAAAAACACTGGTGTAGAATAGTCTGTTTCTGTGATTTAACATTCAATGATTTGATGAATTGCATTAAATATATATGTGGGTGTGTGTGGGTGTGGATTTGTATCTACAATTGTAGTGTATATACAAATGTGTGTATGTGTGCAAGGCACCCATAGCAAACAAATAGAGAAAGAACATTAAAGCAACTTTTTTTCTCCCCATTTGTAAAGAAAAATCTGAAACTTGACAACTTGTCCCATATTACCAGAATGATTAAATCTTTGCAAAGTATAACCAAGAGTAGGTGGCTTATTATGGCTGGGGGAAGTGAGGCAATAGGATTGTAGCCCAAGAGGTGGGGCATATGAATGATGATGAGTAATAAGGTATGTGTTGCTAAATTATGCATGTAGCACAGCAGTTGGGATGCAGTGCAACCAGTCCGACAGCACTCACAGACTCTCGGCAAACTTAGCGATAACTGTAGATGAAAAGCAAACTATTAAGAAATGGTAAGTAGGAGATTTAAGAAAATATTGTCTAACTTTGAAATTGTATTTAGGTGTCAGAAATTGTCCTGATTATCGTTGTCTGAAGCGCCAATGTACTGCAGGCACAAATATTATTTGGTTTGTGTCTGGGCAGATACAACTGGAAGTTCTGGATTCCAGAGAGCTTGGTTTACTGCCATAAAATTTAACTGTTGAAAAGATTCCAGTCGCTCTCCTGATTGTTCAGTGAGTTTATCTAGTAAGATTTCAGGTTTGATCCCCAATCTCTTGTGGAGTTAGGTTTCAGATGCAGTGGTAGTTGGGGGGGGGGGGGGGGGGGGGGCGGGGGAGGGGTGTGCTACAATTGGCCCCTGCTCCTGTCTTTGGGAGGGAAACATCAGCTACAGCTCCTAATCGACTGTTATTCAGAGACTCATGCTGGAAATGTAAATCTACGCACATCGAGTGAGTTGTTGCCCTCTGTGGTCAAATTGTCTCCTGATACTCGAAGTCAAAGTAATCATTTGGGCAATGTACTGGAGTGCCTGTAGAACTTAGTAACATCGGAACAGAAGTAGACCATTCAGCCCCTTATGCCTGATCCGTCATTCATTAGATCATGGCTGATCTGCTCCTCAACACCATATCCCTTGGTACCCTTGCCTAACAAAAATCTATCAACCTCAGTTATGAGAGTTTCAATTGACCTAGAATTCCCAGCCTTTTGGGGGAGATAGTTCCAGATTTCTAATACCGTGTGTGTGAAGAAGTGCTTCCTGATTTCACTCCTGAATGGCCTGGCTCTAATTTTAAGATTTTTCAGCCTTGTTCTGGATTCTTCCACTAGAGGAAGTAGTTTCTCTTTATCCACCCATTTCTTTGACATTTAAAACATCTAAATTAGATCACACCTCAATCTTCGATGCTCAAGGAAATACAAGCAACGTTTATGCAACCTGACGTTATAATTTAACCCCTTAACCCCCAGTATCATTCTGGTGAATTTATGTTGCACCCCGTCCAAGGCCAATATATCCTTCCTGAGGTGCGGTGCCCAGAACTGAATGCAGTATTCCAGATGGGGTCTAACCAAGGCTCTGATTATGGAGGCCTTGAGTGCAGACCAGGCGCTGTGGAGACTCTGTGGCTCTGCATCACTGGGAGTCGTCAGGTTGGTTGTGAGGCGCAGGCTGAATAGGGCATTCTTAGTGGGGTCTTAGCGTTGATTTTCCTGCGACATTGTTTCTGTTGCTGCCGCTGTTTTGGGGCTACATTGATTAGGCGGTGGTCTGTCCAGCAGTCGTCAGCTCCTGTCATGCCCCGGGTGATGCGGACGTCCTTGCGGTCCCTCGCTCGGACGATGATGTAGTCCAGCAGATGCCAGTGCTTGGAGTGAGGGTGCTGCCATGAAGCCTTGAACTTGTCTCTCTGACGGAACAGGGTGTTGGTTATGACAAGGCCATGTTCTAAGCATTTCGTCAGGAGGAGGGTACCGTTGGAGTTGGCTTTCCCTCGTACTTTTCAAGGACACCCTCAAAGCCTCCTTGAAAAAGTGCAACATCCCCGCCGACACCTGGGAATCCCTGGCCCAAGACCGCACAAAGTGGAGGAGAAGCATCCGGGAAGGCGCCGAACACCTTGAGTCACTTTGCCGGGAGCAAGCGGAAGCCCAGCGCAAGGAGCGCACGTCAACCCAAGCACCCAACCCACCCGTCCCTTCAACCACCGTCTGCCCCAACAACCACCGTCTGCCCCACCTGTGACAGAGACTGTAGGTCCCGCATTGGACTCATCAGTCACCTGAGAACTCATTTTTAATGTGGAAGCAAGTCATCCTCGGTTCCGAGGGACTGCCTAAGAAGAAGAAGAACCAAGGCTCTGACAACTGAAACATCACTTCCTCCCCTTTGTATTCCAGGCCCCTTGAGATAAAGGCTAACATTCCATTAGCCCTTTTGATTGCTTTTTGTACCTGTCCACTAGCTTTTAGTGAATTGTGTATATGTACACCCAAATTCTTTGCTCATCTACAGTTCCTAGTTTTTCAGCATTTAGAAAATATTCCGATGTGTCTTTATTGGATCCAAAGTGGATGACCTCATATTTCCCCCCACATTGAACTCCATTTGTCACAGTTTTGCCCACTCACTTACTCTGTCTATGTTTCTTTGTCACTTCCTGCTCCCGTCTGCACTACTTACTGTGCCTCTTAACTCTCAACAACAACTTGTATTTATATAGCGCCTTTAACGTAGTAAAACGTCTCAAGGTGCTTCACAGGAGTATTATAAGACACAAAATTTGACACCGAGCCACATAAGGAGAAATATGGGCAGATGACCAAAAGCTCAGTCAAAGAGGTAGGTTTTAAGGAAGACTTAAAGGAGGAAAGAGAGGTAGAGAGGCGGAGAGGTTTAGGCAGGGAATTCCAGAGCTTAGGGCCTAGGCAACAGAAGGCACGGCCACCAATGGTTGAGCGATTATAATCAGGGATGCTCAAGAGGGCAGAATTAGAGGAGCGCAGATATCTCGGGGGTTGTGGGGCTGAAGGAGATTAGAGAGATAGGAAGGGGCGAGGCCATGGAGGGATTTGAAAACAAGGATGAGAATTTTGAAATTGAGGCGCTGCTTAACTGGAAGCCAATGTAGGTCAGCGAACACAGGGGTGATGGGCGAACAGGACTTGGTGCGAGTTAGGACACGGGCAGCCGAGTTTTGGATGACCTCAAGTTTACGTAGGGTAGAATGTGGGAGGCCAGCCAGGAGTGCGTTGGAATAGTCAAGTCTAGAGGTAACAAAGGCATGGATGAGGGTTTCAGCAGCGGATGAGCTGAGGCAAAGGTGGAGATGGGCGATGTTATGGAGGTGGAAATAGGCGGTCTTAGTTATGCTGCAGATATGTGGTCAGAAGCTCAGTTCAGGGTCAAATATGACACCAAGGTTGCGAACAGTGTGGTTCAGCCTCAGACAGATGTTAGGGAGAGGGACGGAGTCAGTGGCTAGGGAACGGATGTCGGACAAGCAGTCTGACAATTTAGAGACCGTGGAGGGGTCGAGAGAAGTGGTAGTCAGTTAGAGCTGGGTGTCGTCAGCGTACATGTGGAAACTGACGCTGTATTTTCGGATGATGTCGCCAAGTGGCAACATGTAGATGAGAAATAGGAGGGGGGGGCCAAGGATAGATCCTTGGGGGACCCCAGAGGTAACGATGCGGGAGCGGGAAGAGAAGCCGTTGCAGGTGATTCTCTGGCTACGATTAGATAGATAAGAATGGAACCAGGCGAGTGCAGTCCCACCCAGCTGGATGACGGTGGAGAGGCGTTGGAGAAGGATGGAGTGGTCAACTGTGTCAAAGGCTGCAGACAAGTCAAGAAGGATGAGGGATAGTTTACCTTTGTCACAGTCACAAAGGACTCTCTGTGAAGATGGATGCAATGTACTCATTTAACAAATCTGCCATTTCCTTAATGTTGATTATAGTATCACCTGCACATGTCTTTAATGGGCCCACATTTCCCTTAGCCACTCTCTCTTAATATATTCATGAAAACTTTCACAGATGTAAGAAATCGTGGATTGAAAGAAATAATAGTCTGTTATGGGTTCCCTAGATCAGCAGTTTGCCTAAGTTGATGATACAGAAAGATTCCAGTCATGTCAGAAAAATAGCTGTAGAGAGAGCTGAATTATGAGGTCAGAACACAAAAACAGGCCTTCGAGTGGGCATAGCTCGGCCTGATAAGGGATGAAGCAAGGAGCTGTAGGATAAACAAGCTGTCTATGAGAGGGCAACAAGACCTTTAGAACAGAGGTAAGGAGGAAAATGACCTCATGAGGCTGAGAGGGGGCTGTCATAGGTAGCCTCTCCCTTGCAATTGGACAATAGGATGGGGAACAAATGATTGACACCAGGTAATCACCAGCCCACTGAAATAACTATAAATATAGACGACCGAGAGGGGAAATCAGGCAGTTAGGGGCGAAGGCTTCCCCGAAGTGGCTACGGCCTAACACCTTGGTCAAGTTTAGCCTCTGCGGTGGCTGATGGCCTGACACCTTGGTCAAGTTTAGCCTCTGCGGTGGCTGATGGCCTGACACCTTGGTCAAGTTTAGCCTCTGCGGTGGCTGATGGCCTGACACCTTGGTCAAGTTTAGCCTCTGCGGTGGCTGATGGCCTGACACCTTGGTCAAGTTTAGCCTCTGCGGTGGCTGACGGCCTGACAGCGCCAACAACCGTCCATCCGGTTGTTTCGTTCCGTTCCAGGGCCGTAGAGCGCCCTCATCTTCACGGGTTGTATGTCTACTCGTATCTATTTCAATCGCATGTAGTAATATCTGATTATGCTTTAAACTGTAGCTCTTTAATAAAAAGCCTTACAACTCCTAAGGCCCTTTGGATAATCTGTGTGTGACCTGTGATCTAAATCTTACACTGTTAGCGTTGAAATCCATTGCAAATTTTTTTTTGTTTTCCTTTTTGCAGCTCTTGATACTTTTTGTATTCCTTTATTGCTTTTTGTAGCTCTCCCAATCTGCTGGATTTCCACTTTTCTTGGCATTTGTGTCAGCCATTTCCTTCAGTTTTATACTGTATCTTACCTCATTTGTTGACCCTTGGTTGCCTAACCACGCAAGTGAGCTTTTTCCTTTTAGGGTTATTGTACTGGTCTTGTATTGTACCAAATACTCCCTTGAATACTGTTCACTGTTTGTCTGTAGGTTTACCCATTAACGGTTCAGCCCAGTTTATTGTGGTCAGTTTATGTTTCATTCCTTCAAAGTCAGCCTTAGTTAAGTTTAAAACCTTGTTTTGTGACTCCCTCTCAGACTTAATATCAAATTTGATCATGTTATGGTCATTGTTCGCAAGATGTCCCCTTACCATCAGATTGTTAACTAATTCTGGCTTGTTACTTATCACTAAATCTAGTATGGCCTGTTCCCTTATCGATCTAAAACATATTGGACCAGATCTTGCTGGAGTGGGGCATCTTGCAACGTACACCATTAGTTAGACTTTTTCATGCACCCTTCAGCTTGAAATTTTTTTGTGCCATAACTTGTTTGAAGTGTGAACTGATAACAGTGTAGCGAGGGCAACGGGGCATCTGGGAATAGCAGGACCAACACCGTATCTCCTTAACCAATGAGATTTAAGGATTGAGAAAGAAACAGGAATGACGAAGAAGGAGGATGAATTAGTGTCAAATCAAGTACAGAAAGAGAAATAAAGAGAGTTTCCACATGTACGCTGATGACACCCAGCTCTGCCTCACCACCATTTCTCTCGACCCCTCCACGGTCTCTAAATTGTCAGACTACTTGTCTGACATCTAGTTCCGGATGAGCAGAAATTTTCTCCAATTAAATATTGGGAAGACCGAAGCCATTGTTTTCGGTCCCCACCACAAACTCCGTTCCCTAGCCACTGACTCTATCTCTCTCCCTAACATCTGTCGGAGGCTGAACCACACTGTTCGCAACCTTGGTGTCATATTTAACCCTGAAATGAGCTTCCAACCACATATCCGCGGCATAACTAAGACCGCCTATTTCCACCTCCGTAACATCGCCCGTTTCTGCTTTTGCCTCAGCTCACCGCTGCTGAAACCCTCATCCATGCCTTTGTTACTTCTAGACTTGACTATTCCAATACACTCCTGGCTGGCCTCCCACATTCTACCCTACGTAAACTTGAGGTCATCCAAAACTCAGCTGCCCGTGTCCTAACTCGCACCAAGTCCTGTTTACCCATCACCACTGTGCTCGCTGACCTACTCTGGCTCCCGGTTAAGCAACACCTTGATTTAAAAATTCTCATCCTTGTTTGAAATCCCTCCAAGGCCTTGCCCCTCCCTATCTCTAATCTACTCCAGCCCCACAACCCGCCCGCCCCCCCGCCGCACCCGAGATATCTGCGCTCCTCAAATTCTGCCCTCTTGAGCATCTCTGATTATAATCGCTCAACCATTGGCGGCCCTGCCTTCTGCTGTCTAGGCCCTAAGCTCTGGAATTCCCTGCCTAAACCTCTCCGCCTCGCTACCTCTCTTTCCTCCTTTAGGATGCTCTTTAAAACCTACCTCTTTGACCAAGCTTTTGGTCACCTGCCCAAATTTCTCCTTATGTGGCTCAGTGTCAATTTTTTTTTGTCTTATCATAGTCCAGTGAAGCGCCTTGGGACATTTTACTACGTTAAAGGTGCATAAATACAAGCTGTTGTTGTTGTTTAAAGAAAGATTGGATTAAGAGAGGCCCTCATTTAAATGACTTCAATGGAAAATTGGCAGGTGGGTTGCACAGAGGCTTCAATGGAACTCTCTGTAAAAGTGCCCCAGAAATGCTAAAAAAATTCATTAATTTCAGGGCTAGTAACCTTGGAGAGACTAGCTTGCTGGATACTCGATAGTTACCATTGTTTTTACTAAATGTGGAACATGCTTTAAAACATCATGAGCACATAATTCATCCAGGAAGCTGTCCTATTTGCAAACAGTTGGCCCTTTGTTATGAGTGGAAGCAAGATTGAAAGATAGTGTGGTGCATTGGTGTTTGGATATGTGGTAAGAGAAACTGTGACTGCTGTGAATCTGAATTAAAAACAGAAAGTGTGGGTCAGTTAACATCTGAAAATGAAAAGTTAATGTTTTGGGTGATTAGTTCATCAAATTTGATTAAAAAAAAGGTCTCGCCTATTAATGTTAACTTGCCTTTTTCAGATGCTGACTGATCCACAGAAGGAAGGATCCTCCATTAGAACTCAGAGCGGGTTCTGATGGAGTCCCAGCCAAAATGGCAACCTACTTTTGTCACCTAGGTGATGACTGATTTGTTGGGCATTTGCAACATTTTATCTTTTTATTTTTATGTCTACTTACCCCAATGCTGACAAGCTCTGTTGATCTTGAGGGCAGAACATAAGAATTGCTAGACAAAAATCGACCAAGTTCCATCTAGTTCACCTTCGACCATCCTGGTAGTCACATGATACAATGATAATGAAGTTGTTGACTAATCATAGCAATGAATCTCTATCAATTAGTCGACAACAGACCCAGACATGACCAGAAAACCCCAGTCATGGAGAGTTTGGGGAACGATAGGTCCAAAGTCACCTGTTCCTCCCAAGCATGCTACACTTACCATAAGTCATGTCTCAAATTACTCATATATTGTAACCCAAAATGTTATTTTCTGAAAGAAATCTATCTAATTTATATTTGAATTAATCAATACTAATTGCTTCCACATTCTCCTTAGGGAGCCTCTTCCATAGATTGACCACTCGCTCACTGAAATAATGTTTCTGCAGATTATTTTTGAATTTACCCCTCTTCGAGCGCAGGCCGTGTCCTCTGGTTCTACTGTTCTGGCCAAGGTGAAAAAGCTTGTCATGGTCTACGTTATCGAAACCCTTTAGAATGTTAAAAACAGCATTCTGTCAACCTCTTTTCCAGTGAAAACATGCTCAATTTATATAATCACTACTCGTAATCCAATTCCACCATCCCCTCAATCATTCTGGTTGCTCTCTTCTGTATCCTTTCAATAGCTGCAATATCCTTTTTGTACGGTTGTCACGAGAACTGTACACAGTATTCTAAGTGCGGTCGTACCAATGATTTATAAAGTGGCAGGATTAACTCACTATTTCAACTCAATATTGATCTTTTAATACATCCCAATATCTGGTTTGATTTACTCACTGCCACCGGGCAATTTTGCGATAGCTTAAATTTATTGTCAATCTCTTTCATTTTCCATGCACATTATTTTCTTTCCATTTTAGTAAGAGTCCCTGGATGTTTTTGTCCCCACGTGAAGCACTTTGCATTGCCCCACATTGAAATTCTTCTGCCACCTGTCTGCTCAATTCCCAAGTGCATTAAAATCCAACTGTAGCTTATCCTAAAACAAAAGCAATACACTGTGGATTCTGGAAATCTAAAATAAAAACTGACCAAAGGACATCGACCGGAGACGTTAACTCTGTTTCCCTCTCCACAGATGCTGCCTGACCTGTTTGAGTATTTCCAGCATTTTCAGTTTTTATTGTGGCTCATCCTGTTAAGTTTTGGAGTCTTTTTTTTTTTATTCGTTGATGGGATGTGGGCGTCGCTGGCAAGGCCAGCATTTATTGCCCATCCCTAATTGCCCTTGAGAAGGTGCTGGTAAGCCGCCTCCTTGAACCGCTGCAGTCCGTGTGGTGAAGGTACTCCCACGGTGCTGTTAGGTAGGGAGTTTCAGGATTTTGACCCAGCGACGATGAAGGATATACTTCTAAGTCAGGATGGTGTGTGACTTGGAGGGGAACCTGGAGGTGGTGGTGTTCCCATGCGCCTGCTGCCCTTGTCCTTCGAGGTGGAAGAGGTCGCAGGTTTGGGAGGTGCTGCCGAAGAAGCCTTGGCGAGTTGCTGCAGAGCATCTTGTAGATGGTACACACTGCAGCCACGGTATGCCGGTGGTGGAGGGAGTGAATGTTTAAGGTGGTGGATGGGGTGCCAATCAAGCAGGCTGCTTTGTCCTGTATGGTGTCGAGCTTCTTGAGTGTTGTTGGAGCTGCACTCAACCAGGCAAGTGGAGAGTATTTCATCACACTCCTTACTTGTGCCTTGTAGATGGTGGAAAGGCTTTGGGGAGTCAGGAGGTGAGACACTCGCCGCAGAATACCTAGCCTCTGACCTGCTCTTGTTGCCACAGTATTTATGTGGCTAGTCCAGTTAAGTTTCTGGTCAAGGGTGACCCCCCAGGATGTTGATGGTGGGGGATTTGGCGATGGTAATGCTGTTGAATGTCAAGGGGTGGTGGTTAGACTCTTGCTTGTTGGAGATAGTCATTGCCTGGCACTTGTGTGGCGCGAATGTTACCTGCGACTTATCAGCCCAAGCCTGAACATCATCCAGGTCTTGTTGCATGTTGGTGTTGAATGCTTCATTATCTGAGGAGTTGTGAATGGCACTGAACACTGTGCAGTCATCAGCGAACATTCCCATTTCTGACCTTATGTTGGAGGGAAGGTCATTGATGAAGCAGCTGAAGATGGTTGGGCCTAGGACACAGCCCTGAGGAACTCCTGCAGCGATGTCCTGGGGCTGCGATGATTGACCTTCAACCACCACAACCATCTTCCTTTGTGCTAGGTATGACTCCAGCCAGTGGAGAGTTTCCCCCCCGATTGCCATTGACTTCAGTTTTATGAAAGGGAAATCGTGTTTGACAAATCTATTAGTGTTTTTTGAGGTTGTAACGAGCAGAATAGATAAGGCTGAACCAGTGGATGTGGTGTATTTGGATATTCAGAAGGCATTCGAGAAGGTGCCACACAAGAGGTTATTAAACAAAATTAGGGCTCCTGGGATTGGGGGTAATATATGAGCATGGATTGAGGATTGGTTAACGGACAGAAAACAGAGAGTAGGAATAAACGGGTCATTTTCAGGTTGGCAGGCTGTAACTAGTGGGGTACCGCAAGGATCAGTGCTTGGGCCTCAGCTATTCACAATCTACATCAATAATTTGGATGAGGAGACCAAATAAAATATATCCAAGTTTGCTGCTGATACAAAGCTGGGTGGGAATGTAAGTTGTGAGGAGAATGCAAGGAGGCTTCAAGGGGATATAGACAGGCTAAGTGAGTGGGCAAGAACATGGCAAATGAAATATAATGTGGAGAAATGTGAAGTTATCTACTTTGGTTGGAAAAATAGAAAAGCAGAGTATTTTTTAAATGGTGAGAGATTGGGAAATGTTGGTGTTCAGAGGGACCTGGGTGTCCTTGTGCACAAATCACTGAAAGTTAACATGCAGGTACAGCAAGCAATTAGGAAAGCAAATGGTATGCTGGATTTGATTACAAGAGGAGTTGAGTATAAGAGTAAAGACATCTTACTGCAATTATATAGGGCCCTGGTGAGACCACACCTGGAGTATTGTGTACAGTTTTGGGCTCCTTACCTAAGGAAGGAAAGATATACTTGCCATAGAGGGAGTGCAACGAAGGTTCACCAGACTGGTTCCTGGGATGGGGCGATTGTCCTATGAGGACAGATTGAGTAGACTAGGCCTATATTCTCTAGAGTTTAGAAGAATGAGAGTTGATCTCATTGAAACATACAAAATTCTTGCAGGGCTTGACAGGGTAGATGCAGGGAGGATGTTTTCCCTGGCTTGGGAGTCTAGAACCAGGGGTCACGGTCGCAGAATAAGGGATTGGCCACTTAGGACTGAGATGAGGAGAAATTTCTTCACTCAGAGGGTGGTGAATCTTTGGAATTCTCCACCCCAGAGCGCTGTGGAGGCTCAGTCGTTGAGTATATTCAAGACAGAGATCAGTAGATTTTTGAAAATCAAGGGATATGGGGATATTTCAGGAAAGTGGAGATGAGGTAGAACATCAGCCATGGTCTTATTGAATGGTGGAGCAGGCTGGAAGGGCCAAATGGCCTACTCCTGCTCCTATTTCTTATGTTCTTATGTACTAGGGCTCCTTGATGCCACATTCGGTCAAATGCTGCCTTGATGTCAAGTGCAGTCACTCTCACCTCACCTCTGGAATTCAACTCTTTTGTCCACGTTTGGACCAAGGCTGTAATGAGGTCGGGAGCCGAGTGGTCTTGGCGGATCCCAAACTGGGCATCAGTGAGCAGGTTATTGGTGAGTAAGTGCCGCTTGATAGCACTGTCAATGACACCTTCCATCACTTTGCTGATGATTGAGAGTAGACAGATGGGGCGGTAATTGGCCGGATTGGATTTGTCCTTTTTGTAGACAGGACATACCTGGGCAGTTTTCCACATTGTCGGATAGATGCCAATGTTGTAGCTGTACTGGAACAGCTTAGCTCGAGGCGCGGCTAGTTCTGGATGTTGTCGGGGCCCATAGCCTTTGCTGTATTCAGTGCACTCAGCCATTTCTTGATATCACGTGGAGTGAATCGAATTGGCTTAAGACTGGCTTCTGTGATGGTGGGGACCTCAGGAGGAGGCTGATATGGATCATCCACTCGGCACTTCTGGCTGAAGTTGGTTGCAAATGCTTCAGCCTTGTCTTTTGCACTCACGTGCTGGGCTCCACCATCATTGAGGATGGGGATATTCATGGAGCCTCCTCCTCCTCCCGTTAGTTGTTTAATGGTCCACCACCATTTACGACTGGATGTGGCAGGACTTTGATCTGATCCGTTGATTGTGGGATCGCTTAGCCCTGTCTATAGCATGCTGCTTCCGCTTTTTAGCATGCATGTAGTTGCAGCTTCCCCAGGTTGGCACCTCATTTTTAGGTACGCCTGGTGCTGCTTCTGGCATGCTCTTCTACACTCCTTATTGAACCAGGGTTGGTCCCCTGGCTTGATGGTAATGGTAGATATGCCTGGCCATGAGTTTACAGATTGTGGTGGAATACAATTCTGCTGCTGGTGATGGCCCACAGCATCTCATGGATGCCCAGTTTTGAGCTGCTAGATCTGTTCTGAATCTATCCCATTTAGCACAGTGGTAGTGCCACACAACACGATGGAGGGTGTCCTCAGTGTGAAGCCTGGGCGGCACGGTGGCATAGTGGTTAGCACTGGTGCCTCACAGCGCCAGGGACCCGGGTTCGAATCTGACCTCGGGTGACTGTCTGTGTGGAGTTTGCACATTCTCCCCGTGTCTGCGTGGGTTTCCTCCGGGTGCTCCGGTTTCCTCCCACAGTCCAAAAATGTGCGGGTTAGGTTGATTTGGCTATGATAAATTGACCCTTAGTGTTAGGGGGGATTAAATATGTGGGGTTACGGGGATAGGATGGGATATGTTAGGGGGAATTAAATACGTGGGGTTACGGGGATAGGGTGGGATATGTGTCGGTGTAGGCTCGATGGGGATTCTGTGTGGGAAAGCAGGGACAGGGTACTGGATTTGGATGATCAGCCATGATCGTATTGAATGGTGGAGCAGGCTCGACGGGCCGAATGGCCTACTCCTGCTCCTAGTTTCTATGTTTCTATGTTTCTATGTCTCCACAATGACTGTGCGGTGGTCACTGCTACCAATACTGTCATGGACAGATGCATCTGCGACAGGTAGATTGGTGAGGACGAGGTCAAGTAGGTTTTTCCCTCGTGTTGGTTTTCTCACCACCTGTTGAAGGCCCAGGCTGGCAGCTATGTACTTCAGGACTTGGCCAGCTTGGTCAGTAGTGGTGCTACCGAGCCACTCTTGGTGATGGACATTGAAGTCTGTGCCCTTGCTACTCTCAGTGCTTATTCCAAGTGGTGTTCAACATGGAGGAGTACTGATTCATCAGCTGAGGGAGGGAAGTAGGTGGTAATCAGCAGGAGGTTTCCTTGTCCACGCTTGGCCTGAAGTCATGAAGCCAGGGTCACTCCTTCCTGACTGTATACCACTGCGCACCACCCCTGGTGATGGAGGAGTTTGGGACATTGGCTGAAAGGTCGACTGGGCGTGCCGTTGCCTTGTCTGTAGCGGGTGGTCCATCCGGTTTTATTCTTATTATTGTGTTTCGTAGCGGTTTGTTACAACTGAGTGGCTTTCATTTCAGAGGGCAGTTCAGAGTCTGCAGTCAGACCAGGCAGCAGATTTCCTTCCCTAAAGGGCATTAGTGAACCAGATGGATTTTTACAACAATCTGATAGTTTCACGCTCACCATTACTGATACAAGCTTTTTACTGAATTTAAATTCCCCAGCTGCCATGGTGGGATTTGAACTCACATCTCTGGATCATTAGTCCAGGCCTCTGGATTGCTAGCCCAGTAACACCACCACTATGCTACCACCTTCATTAGTTAAGAATGTCTAGCTGGTTTTTCGGCTTTTATCCGGTCCCTCCTCTGTCAAAAAGTTACAGTTTTGCATTGCTTCCTTGTCTCTGAGAATCGCTTTGCTCCCTTTTTGTTTCCACCTTCAAAGGCTGCTATCACACGTTTAGGCACGCTACAGCCCTCTGGACTCAATATCGAGTTCAACAATTTTAGATCATAACCTCAGCTCCAATCACATTTATATTTTATTTTATCCACCCTTTTATTTGTCCCCCCCACCTTTTTTTTCCTCCTAGAAGCTGGCAGCTGTCCTTCATTCTGCCAGTAGATTTCACACTTCATTCAGCCTTAATCTGTCACATTAACACCACCTCTAGCCTTGCATATCTCTTAATGTCTCTTAATGTCTCTTCATCTCCTCCTTTGTTCCTTTATCCCCTCCCCCTTTTCCCAGCTTTACCCTGGCCTTAAATCTATTTGATTTCCAGCTCTTCCCAGTTCTGATGAAAGGTCATCGACCTGAAACGTCAACTCTCTTTCTCTCTCCACGGATGCTGCCTGGCCTGCTGAGTTTTTCCAGCGTTTTCTGTTGTTATTTCTGCTATCACATTACCTGCCTGGGCCCGTGACGTCAGCTCCCTTCACCTGCCGGCCCCTGGGCTGAGCGCGCGCCGCAGGAGCCGGCAGAGCTCACCTGGGAGGCGCGCGCCGCAGCACCTCCTCCTCCTCTCCCGGGTAGCTCGGTGGCGCCGCAGACGTGCCATTGGGGGCAGCAAACATTCAGTGCGCCGTTGGAAAGGAAATAATTAAGACTTTTTGAGCTTTGTGTCAGTCACAGCCAGCAATTAAGTAGGTATTGGGAGAGTTTCCGCTCGCAAGGCGCTCATTCAAAAAAAAACCCGCCGCTTGCCGTAAATTGCCATTTCCTGCGGTTCCTCATTGATTATTTTAATTCCATGGGCCAAACTTTTTTTGTGAATATATATGTCGTGGTTCTGCCCTAGCTTTTATTTGAAGGAAGTTTGAAGTTTTTTACTGTACATAAAACATGTTCTGTGGGTTGCGTGTTCTCTGAAACTGTCTTTTTTTTCTTTTAGTTTCAAAATATTCGTTTTCCAGGCTCCGGAAAGGCAGAAGAGGGCAAAAAAAACCAAGTGCTGGATTACCTAGGAGGTATTTTTGGTTCTACTAGAAAAAAGAGTTCGAAAAATGCATCCACAGTACCTTTGAGCCAGAGCAATTCTGTGGAGGAATCTCCTCCAGCGACAAAGCACCTCAGCCCCTCGGGGCCGAGTACAAGTGCAGGGGAAACTCCGGATTCAGGAACATCCTCATTTTCGCAAGAGCACAAGAGCGAAGGAGTGACAGAGGCTAAAGCAGCTGACCAAGATCTGACAGAGATATCACTGGGCTCCCCAGAGGAAAGGGCTCTGTTACCAGCCGTAGGTAATCCAGCCGAGCCGCCTGCGAGTTCACCCGAAAAACCAGGGTCTGCAAGTAAGAAGTTCGCAGTCATTGATATCAACCTGCTGAGCATCCACAGGGAAACTGAAAAAAAGACTGCGCCTGAGTGCGTTGCAGAGCAATTATCTCCAAAGACTGTTGATACTAATTCAGCAAAGGGATTTGTAACTGCCTTCGTCGGCAGTGTGTCAAACATATTTGGAAGCACGTTGGTAAATAAGAAGGATACTTCATTAGCTTCAGCCTGTGCAGCTGGAAGTTTGCTCTCCGATGACAGAAGTGTAAAAGGATGTGAAATTGATGAACTTGATACCTCCTCTATCAATGAAAGCGTATCCCAGGACACTAGACAACTGAAAGACAATGAATTTGTTAACTGTGACAGACTAACTGAAGGCCAATATGATTGTGAAGCTAATGCTAACTGTGTAGATATTCCAGACATAAAGGAATGTGTTTTACCCATTTCTGAGACTGTAAGGATTGAGCAGGTAGCTAAAGTTACTGAAATTGACATACTTCCTCCTAAAATCCAAGAAAATTCAAATGTAACAGTGTCAGAGACATCTGTTTCATTGCCCGTTAACAATATTGGTGTGGAACTGAAAGCTTTGGAAAAGCCTTTGAAAAATGAGGAAACTGTCCAGTTGAACCATTCAGCATTTCAAGGATTTAAAAAGGAAATTGAAAATCACAATATTCCTGAAAAATTATCATTTGCACCTGCCTTGGCAAAGCAACAGAATTCATCCAAGAAAGACACATTTGTACCAGATACTAAAAAAAGCCAGGTTGAGGAGACAGGAACCTCTTGTGTTCCTCGCACTGGTGAAGACACACCAATCTTACTTAGGTTCAACCTATCAGGAGAAAATCAGAATGGTGTAGTGGTACCAGAATCAAATACAGATAAAGCAGTTACTAGCTCTCTTATTGATGTGGTAAATTCTAAAAACACGGCTGAAAAATCAGCTGATTTGTTTGCAGGTTTAAAAACAGATTTGAATTCAGCAACACCAGTGTCCATTGAAATGGATAAAAAATCTCCTAAAGAAGCCAAACGAGGTGGAAGAAAGGGAAGAAGGAGACGATCCCTGAAATCTAATGCGCAGTCTGATACAAACACTGGGAGTACAGATACTAACACAGTTGAAGCATTGAAAGAAATAGCTTCCAATACGAATGAGGTGAAGCCCACTCAGCAGTTCTCTGAAGTCCCCGTTAAAACTGCTTCCTCACCAAAGCAAAGTACTCCTCCTTTGACCGGCCATAAAACATTGCCAAAATCTTTTCCGTTCAATGAGAAGTATGTACAAGACGTATCCAAGCCATTTACATCGCGGAAAAAGACCTCACAACGGACGCCTTCCAGCCCAGCTTCAGATAATAATGTTGAGTCCCCAGTAGGGAGTTCTTTGGCAAAGACGTCAAACGCAGAGACAAAGTTCAACAGTTCTGAAACTTTCACATCGACAGATAGAAGTACCTCACTTTCTGGTCAAAAACTGGAAAAATGTATTGTTTCAGAAAACACTGACACTAACTTCATTGTTGCAGGTAATGGAGCTGTTGAGGGTCCTGCAAGTAGTGAGGATTTCATTCTTTCTTTACAAAGTGCAACTACCGATGAACTAGGTGAAAAAATGATTGCTGTGGATTCTGAAGATCAGAAAAGTGCTATTGCTTCAAATAGCCACATATGTAATCAGCAAAACATGGGAAGCTTTGTTGTAAAATACATTCTGACTGAACAAGAATCTGGTGCTGACCCTGAAAGACTGAAAACTCTGGAAATTAATGACTCAAAAGGAAAAAGTAGCAACCGTAATGTAATTACTTCACAACTGCATTCCATGGTGACTACAAGAATAAGACTGTGAGTGCATCCTTTTTTCTTTAACTCGGTATTACCAACATACTAAAATCATCCTGTTAGGCTCCTGCTAAAATCTCCTCATCCCAGCCCTGGTCCCATCCTTCTCCTTCCCTGCTGCTCATTTGGACTGAATTCAGTGGTGTGTAACCTTGATGTACCATTTGACCTATAAGCTGCTTTTCAAACCTTATATCTGCCTAACCCACTGCTGTTGCAATTCTCATCTATGATGTGGAGATGCCGGTGTTGGACTGGGGTGGACAAAAGTGAGAAGTCGCACAACACCAGGTTATAGTCCAACAGCTTTATTTGAAATCACGAGCTTTGGAAGCGCTGCTCCTTCGTCAGGTGAAGTGAAGAAATGCTTCACTTCACCTGATGAAGGAGCAGCGCTACGAAAGCTTGTGATTTCAAATAAAGCTGTTGGACTATAACCTGGTGTTGTGCGACTTCTCACTTTAATTCTCATCTATGCCTTCATCACCATCATGCTCAACTATAGTGCAAGCTTTGCTAAATTCCCAAGCACCAATTTGTCCCAAACTCCACTGCCTACTTCCTATCCCACACTGTTCAGCTTACCTATCACCTCTGTTCTTGCCAGCCTCTAATGGCTACCCATTCTCATTTGAAAATCTCTGCATGGCCTTGTCAGTCCCTACCTTTGCAACCTCATTTGGCCTTGCACATCAACTCGTGCCCTTCGCCTTTCCAATCTAATCTCCTGTACATTTCCATACCATCACACTCTGCTCTAACTTTGGTGGTGTTACATTCGACCATCTTCCACCTACACTTAGCAATTCTCTCTCTAAACCACTCTGCCTTGCTGCCACTCTTCTTTCAAAAACCTCTTCCGAATCTGCATCTTTGACCATACCTCCATTAAGTCGTCTTCTAATGCTCACTTCCATTTTTTTCTCCTTTTTATTAAATGCCATCAGATGATTATCATATTAAAAGCACCAAATAAATGCATTTTTTTTCACATTGAATGTTTGGTGCTCAAGAGCCAAGTTTCAGTTTACATGTTGTATTAATATATGTATAGTATTGTATGCAGTAAAATGAAGAATATTACTGTTGTATAATGCTAGGTATAGGATATGTAGTTTTTGGGGGGAATTGAGTATTAGAAACCAATGTGCTGTATCCAAATATGACAGTTTTGTATATTCACTTCCTCTCCAATGTTCCATACCTATTACAGTACTAATAGGTCGCCCATCATGTCACTTATACTATGGAAAGCACAATGTATTAGACTGTGCTAAGCTGTGTTTAAACTTACTGTCCCTTTAAGGTCATAGTGTATCTTTGTTGTAAACATTCTCTGGTTAATTATTACTGGTTACTGACTGAAGCTTGCAGGTTACGAGATGTTTGTAAATGCCATACTCCAGATCAATTTTTAAACCAAACTCAATGGACCCGTAATTAATTAAAGCATGAAATGACTGCCCTTTTTACATATACTTTTGACACTTTGAAGTATAAGAAGTCTCAAAAGAAAGAGACCAGTGAATTTTCTGTGGTGCTACGCATGGCAAGTCAGGGGGTGTGCTTTATTTTGTAAGGATAGGGCAACAACCGCTTGCATTCATGCATAGGAGAGAAAAAGAAAATACTGTATTCTGCTAGAGCAAAATATTGCAGATGCTGGAAATTGGATGTTTGGAGGAGTATTCTGCTAAAGTGGCTCCTTGAAATTCAGGTCAGAACTCGAGCTTTGTTTCTGGGAAGGTTAGTTAAGAAACTGCAGACTTTCTGGCTCTAGTATTAGGTGTTCTACAGAAATTTGCATTGGACAGTATGTGATGTTTGGAGGGTTAATCTATCATGTTTATATAGCGATAGAATATGGAAAAAAAGGTTTGTAAATAAATAACTTTGTAAATACAATAATTTTGGGCGACTCAAATCAACTTAATATAAACTGAAATTTACGAAGTGAAGTAGCAGAATTAGGACACGTAGATTTGGTACAAAATAATTTTTGACTCTAGAGATACATCAGGATAGTATCCATAATACAGATAGAGTGGAATCTCTAGGAATTCACGATTACAATGCAGTTACATAAATATCAGCCTTGGTTCGGTGGGTAACACTCTTGCCTTTGAGTTAGTAGGTCATGAGCTCAAGTCCCACTTCAGAGACTAGAGCACATAATCTAGGCTGAAACTTCAGTGCAGTACTGTAAAAGATCCCATGGCACTACTTGAAGGTAATGGGAGTTCTCCTGTTATCCCTCTGTTGTAGGGGCTAATCGGAGCCTTAAGCGGACCAACCGTGAAGGAGAGTCGACGCGTTACCCGACTTAGCCCGACTGAGCAATAAAACTCAAACACCAATTTACACGGTTAAATGCGGGAGTACACTTTATTCAGAGCGCTCTGGGAGAGCAGTGATGCACCCGCGTGCAGTCACCGACCTCTCAAATAAGTCACTCCGGGGCACAGTATTTTATACATCCATCATTGATTACATCGTGCTCACATGAGCGCGTATTAGAATCCAATCAATTTTATGTATACAATTGTTAAGCATGGTAAATCAATTAACGTCAGGGTACAGTTGATGTGATCAGCCTCGTCTATGTGACAGTGTTATCTCGAGCCCTGTATGTTGCAACGTTGTCTGACAAGGCAGACTGCCAACCCATTGCAGCATGTTAAAGTCCTGTGTCAGCGAATTTAAAGTTCATTAACTGGATGAGTTTTTCTTCTCTGACATTTCTTTAATAATTTTCTTCTCCAACACTCCCTTCTGTTGGTCCGGGGGCACGACCTTCTTGCCCCCAGGAAACCACTGCTCCGTGCCTCTTCATGGGGTCGACGCTACAGCCACTGGCTCATCTCTTGAGGGCTGGCTACCCCGGCGACGGTGTCATGCGTTTCCTCCCTGGGCTGGAGATCGGTGTATCCTTCCTTTTCTTCGTCTTCGAGCAACGGCTCCTCTTCCCGTACGGCGCTGACTGACATTAGCTGGGTTGTGGCAATCTTACAACATGTCTTTAACAAGGTTATCAAGCAACATACAGCGACACATATCATCACTATCACAACCATTACGTGCATAATCCAGGGGCCCCATTCTGTTAGCCCCAACCATTCTAGCCATGACTGTCGGTTCCCGGTGTAATTTCTTAATCTCTTCCTTCATGTGATTTACCAAGTTGGTGATGTTTTCCGAACTATCAGGGATGTAAGTACAACACTCTTGCCCGATCACCGCGCAAGTGCCTCCTTCCTTTGCAAGCAGGTAGTCCAGTGCCATCCTGTTTTGCATGGCCACTGTCCTGAGGGCTACCATTTCTGCGCTTATTTCTGCAAGGGCTTCTGTGGTGTCGTTGGCTACCTTCTCGAGAATTTGGGCATTGTTAATGATTTCCCGTGCTAATTTACCCACCCCCCAGTGGGGGAAGGCGACGGCGAAGAATCGCTCAGTCTCCGTAATTCCTCGCCTGGTTCGATAACAATGGTGCTCCGTGAGGGATTTGAGATGGTATACATAAGGCATAACGTATCCCAGGTAACATGACCCGGTCCAATCTCTGGGCAGCCGTGGGTACGCCTTGTGCCCGCATATAAAATATGTTCCATTGTAGGCCGTCATATCCATGTTTGCCCAAAAGATAGTGAAACCCATCTGACTATCTGTGGCCCGTCGGGTCCCATTCCACGGTTGGTTACTCGTTAAGTTTAGCAGACCAGTGGTATTAAACCACCAGCTTTCAAATGCCGTGTTCCCCTCCTCATATGTCACAAAGGTTTGGGTGCAATTACTATTTCCTGCCTCTAGGTTCACCTTCACCCCTCTACTTACACTCCTTGTCCAACATATTTCCCCGACGGGTCTTCCGACCCCGGTTGTGTTTGTTAGGGCGAAGAAGGGTGGATCTTTACTAGAGTTGTACTTGGGTTTGTAACATCCCTTAAATTGTTCCAATGGGTACCCTCCACCTCGGAACTCCTCCCTCGTGACGTCATGATAGCTGTTCTGGTCATTAAGCGCAAATTCTGCTAGTTCCGTGAGATTCAGGGGTATGGGCCGCAGTGGTATCCCACCCTTACTGTGGATCGGAATATGACTACACACCCAACAGCTACTTTGCCCTGTCTCCTTTACGTATTCATACGACATATATACAAAGGTATTCACCTGGAGCTCTCTTCGCTTACGGGAGCCCCTTTCCATTCCCGAAACAATGCATGTTAACGCTATTAAACACAGTGGTATCCCCATTTTTACTTGGAAGCAGGCACTGTCTATCACCGCGTCGTTGCCGCTTCTGGTAGCACTCTTGTATTAACATACAAACATAAAAACACAGTAGTACACCAAATGCAATAAGCCAAAGCACGAATGCAAACAGGTAAGGTAATTGGACATTTACGGGTCGCTTGATCTGTAGGTAAAAGAAACACAAAGAAGCGCCCATTAGTTCATCTTTTCTCCATATATTTTTAATTGTGTCCAATGTTTCCAGACTCCCTTCCCCCTTATGTCCAGACAGGCACAGGTATCACCACTAATTATAATTTCGTAGGGTCCGCTCCATTTTGGGGCGAAGCCTGGCTTGTCAGGCAGGACCTTCAGCATCACTTTGCTGCCCGCTGACGGCACGGAGGGTGTCATGACCCCCTCCTGTGCCTGATCCTGAAGTTCCTGATTGTCTCGTATGGCTTGGCGCATCCCCTTCAGTTGGGTGCTAAGCTCTAAGACATAACGCCGTAGTCTGTTCTTTAAGGGGCCCACATCAGCCCCACCTGTTATGATGCCTTCTGGTAATTGCATCGCCCTTCCTGTCATTAGTTCATAAGGGGTCAGGCCTGTCGTACGATTCGTGGTGGCTCGTAACTTCATTAGGATAAGGGGTAAAACCTCAACCCATGTTTTCCCAGATTCCTGTATTGCTTTTGCTAAAGCGTTTTTGAGTGTTCGATTCATTCTTTCAACCATTCCCGAGCTCTGTGGGTGGTAAGGGATATGGAACTTCTGTTTGATCCCCATCAGCTGACAAATATTCTTTACTACACTCCCTGTAAAGTGCGTTCCTTGGTCAGAGTCGATTTGCAAGGGCACTCCCCACCGCGGGATTACTTCCTCGGCCAGGATTCTGGCTACCGTTAAGGCCGTGCAATTCCGCGTTGGGAAAGCTTCTACCCACCTTGTGAACTGGTCAATTATCACAAGGCAGTATATTTTTCCGTGGGACTGGGGAAGTGGTCCCGTAAAATCAATTTGTATGTGCTCCCAAGGACCTCGGGGTCTTGGCTGGTGGCCCATTCTAATTTTAATAGGCCGGCCAGGATTATGCTGAGCACAAGTGATACATCGCTGACAGTGCCTCGCGATGTCTCTTCCCATCCCCTTCCACCACCAATCCTTACTTATTAAGGAGCTCATTGCCTCTCTCCCTGTATGTGAAATACCGTGATGTATCTCTAGCAGAGTCTGTTGTATACACTCCGGTGCTACTACTTTACCTTCTTTTCGCCAGACTCGATCGGATCCTACTCCAGCTCCATTTCTTACCCATGTTTCCTTTTCCATGTCCGATGCTTCGTCTTGGACTTCCCAGATCTTTATTTCGTTCTCTGGGCTGTCTACGCTGCCCACCGGTACTTCGTTTATCTCCTCCTGTTCTAGAGCTGCCTGTGCTGCCCAATCAGCCGCCTGGTTCCCCTGGTGGCTGTCCCAGTCTGGGCTTGTCTGGTTCTTTCTGATGGGCCTTAATTTTGATAACTGCCACCTGTTTAGGTCTTTTGCTTGCTTCTAGCAAGGCCTCTATTCGTCCCTGATGTTTGATGGGGTTACCTCCTGTGGTTATATACCCTCTACGTCCCCATGCTGTCATGTAGTCATGCACTACCCCGAAGGCATACCGGCTATCTGTGTATATATTGACTACCTGGTTCTTTGCTTCATTCAATGCTTGAGTCAACGCGACCAACTCTGCTACTTGGGCTGATAAGCTACCGTCTAACCGTCCAGATTTAACTACTTCCATCTTACTATTAACTACTGCCCACCCGGTTCGGGGTTGTCCATTAATATATTTACGGGATCCATCTACATAGAATGTTTCCTCCACTTCCTCTAGAGGGGTGTCTTTGATAATCTCTTCTCCAATGTCCTCGTCTATTTTTTTTTTACAACTGTGTGGGGCTCCTGTTCCCAGGATCCCCTCAGCTGGGTTCTCCCCTATGTCTCCTTTTACGGGGGCCGCTGACTGTCACTGTGTCTCTTTCCACTGTTGATATTGTCTCTTTTCTTCGGGGGTCATGGTGACGTGGGTCGTCTCAGGTCTGCCATGTTTACTGAAACAAGTGGCCTCAGTATGGCCCTTCTTATTACAGTAAGTACATGTCTTCTTAGCTTTACAATCTCTAATAAAATGTCCAGGCTTCCCGCAACCATGACATGCCCCCTTGGGTCCCGCTGCCTGTTTTACCGCACTTACACTTTCCTGTTTAACCTTGACAGTACCTTCCTCTTTGGCCTTTAACCCGTCTACCCCACAAGCCCACTCTACTAGGTCGTCGTAATTCCTGGTTGTTACTACGCCCATCTTGATGATAGCCTGGTGTGCGGGAGACAAGCCATCTTTAAAGGCCTGAATGAAAGCGGGGTCAGTTCTTGCCGGCCCTGGTTGGCCTGATGACTCTCCATAAACAATAAACAGCCTTTCTCCATATTCGGAGGCCCCCTCGCCCTTTTGCTGCTTACAGGACGTTATCTTACTCCAATTAGTCGGGGCCTCTCCTAACACCCGCTGGATTTCTGTTTTAAACAGATTAAAGGGAGCCTGTTGTCGGTCTATTGTATCTGCCAATGGACATTGTTCAGTCCATCGACCGGTCTTATAATCCGTATTGGCCTGATTGGGGGTGGTCTGCGTGAGGCGCCATCGGTCGACCGGACATGCTGCCCGGACCAACTGATGAACGTCACGCAGGTGGAGGCTGTGTCCCAGCCAAACCATATCTAGGTTTGCCCAGAACTTGGTGTTGGCACTTCGTGTTTGTAAGTTCCCCAGGTCTTTCAAAATCTGTTGTCTTTCTCCCGGGGTAAAAGGCTGAAAATCCGCCCTTGCCCCGGCGGCACCAGGCTGGCCCCTCATTCTAACGGGGGCCGCAAAATATTCTTCTGTTGTATCTCCAACTGTTTCTTCAGTTGGGGCTGTTGGTCCGGAAAGTCCGTACGGGGGGAGTGGATCTGTGTTACACCCCGTCCACCTTCCGGGACACATTCTACTTTGTTCTTGATTTATTCCCTCTAGTATTTCTACCTTCTTTTTTAAATCTGCTATTTCTCTGTTTTTGGCCTTATCAGTCTCTCGGACCTTATCTACTTGCTCGATTAGTCCCGCCAATTGGTGTACCAAAAGAACTCCCGTTTTCTTGGTTTTCTCCCTTTTTTGCTTACGTACCCACTCTCGTTGTGACTCTAATGACTGGCTAACATCCCAGCCATCTTTCTGCATTCTGTCTATCAGCGAACGTCTATCTGTCATGTAACTATTAATAAGGGACCCCGGGGGCCCCATCTTAATGTCCTTACCTGACATCGCCCGTCCGCTCTCCGATCACACTCTCCAGTAAACACTCACCGCCTCTCTTCACTCTCCCGTCCTTCTGGACTCGCGAACTCGTTTACTGACGTGTCTAGTTGCCTGGAGTTCAGGATCTCGCAAGCACCGCCCGCAGACTTTATCACAGGTTTTACTCTGTACCTTTAACCTACGGCCCAAAAATTTGACATTGTAATGCAGAATACTCACAACGATTCCCCCTCTGCCTTCCGAGAATACCCGGACCAAAAACCCCTATAAAGTGTACTCTCGCAAATCCCCTCAGATTCTTTCGGTTACTCGAGCCCGTTAACACTTGATCAGGGTGTCGGTACTCAGTAACCCTGCTCGCAGCCCCAATTGTTGTAGGGGCTAATCGGAGCCTTAAGCGGACCAACCGTGAAGGAGAGTCGACGCGTTACCCGACTTAGCCCGACTGAGCAATAAAACTCAAACACCAATTTACACGGTTAAATGCAGGAGTACACTTTATTCAGAGCGCTCTGGGAGAGCAGTGATGCACCCGCGTGCAGTCACCGACCTCTCAAATAAGTCACTCCGGGGCACAGTATTTTATACATCCATCATTGATTACATCGTGCTCACATGAGCGCGTATTAGAATCCAATCAATTTTATGTATACAATTGTTAAGCATGGTAAATCAATTAACGTCAGGGTACAGTTGATGTGATCAGCCTCGTCTATGTGACAGTGTTATCTCGAGCCCTGTATGTTGCAACGTTGTCTGACAAGGCAGACTGCCAACCCATTGCAGCATGTTAAAGTCCTGTGTCAGCGAATTTAAAGTTCATTAACTGGATGAGTTTTTCTTCTCCGACATTTCTTTAATAATTTTCTTCTCCAACACCTCAATCAACACCACCAAAACAGATAAACTGGTCATTTATCTCAAATAACAACAGAAAATGCTGGAAACACTCAGCAGGTCGGGCAGCATCGAGGACAGAGAAACAGAGTCAACGTTTCAGGTCAAGGACCCTTCGTCAGAACTGGAAAAGATTAGGGAGGAGAGATTTTTAAGCAGGGGCAGGGAGGAGGGGAGGAAAGAACAAAGGGAAGGTCTGTGATAGGCCGAAAGGCAGGAGAGATTGACTGGCAAAAGGAATGATGGTGCAAGGCAAAAAGAGAGGTAATGGGACAAGTTAAGAAACAAAAGATGACTCTAGATGAGGTGTGAATGGCGATGGCAGAATCATCAACAGCTGCCATGAGAGAAAACAAGGGAAAAAAATATATATTAAAAAAAAAAATTAGGGGCCGAGGTTATAGTCTGAAATTGTTGAACTCTGTTCAGTCCAGAAGGCTGTAAAGTGCGTAATCGAAAGATGAGGTGCTGTTCCTTGAGCTTCGTTGGAACTGTGTAAGAGGCCGAGGATGGACAGAGAGATCAGAGTGGAGTGGAGCGGAGAATTAAAGTGACAGGCGACCGGAAGCTCGGGGTCATGCTTGCGGACTGAACGGTGGTGTTCAGCAAAGCGGTCACACAATCTGCATTTGGCCTCCCCAATGCAGATGAGACTGCACCGTGAGCAGTGAATACAGTATACTAAATTGTAAGAAGTACAAGTAAATCGCTGTTTCACCTGGAAGGAGTGTTTGGGGCCCTGGACAGTGGGAAGGGGGGAGATAAAAGGGCATGTGTTGCATCTCCTGCGCTTGCACGGGAAGGTGCCGGGTGAAGGGGTGTTGGGGGTGATAGAGGAGTGGACCAGGGTGTCGCAGAGGGGGAGCGCTCCCTTCGGAATGCTGAAAGGGGAGGGGGGGGGGGGGCGAGATGTGTTTGGTGGTGGGATCTCGCTGAAGGTGGCGGAAATGGCGCAGCTGATCCGTTGAATGTGGAGGCTGGTGGGGTGAAAGGTGAGGACAAGGGGAACCCTGTCTTGGTTCTGGGAGGGAGGGGAAGTGGTGAGAACAGAAGTGCGCGAAATGGAACGGACACAGTCGAGGGCCATGTCAACCACAGTAGAGGGGAATCCTCGGTTGAGGAAAAAGGAAGAAATATACAGAGGGTGGAAAATGTAATGCTGGCCAGGGGAGCATTGGAATAGTCATGTCTTGAGGTGACCAAGGCATAGATGAGTTTTCCACAACAGATGTGCTGAGGTTGGGGTGGAGGCAGGCGATGTTACAGAGGACATGGGTTCAGAAGCTCAGCTCGATCATTTATCTCATATTTGCTGTTTGTGAGACATTGGGTGGAAATTGGCTGCTGCAAAGCCTACAAAACAACAGTGACGAGACTTCAAAAAATAGCTGATTGGCTGTGACGTGCCTTGGGATATCCTGAGGACATGAAAGGCGCTGTATGAATACAAGTTTGTTCATTCTTTAAAGTAGATGAGGAAATAGTTGGAACAGTTGAGCTTTACTGTCTATAAAGAAGTGGGTAAGGGGAAGCTCACTGACATAAAATATTAAATGCTATAGATAAGGTACATTCAATTATTACTACAAAGTAACCCAGGAAAGTAGGATTAGATGACATAAATGACAGGGAGGGCAAAGGGGGTGGGAAAGGCAAGGTTAGGAGGGTGTGGGTGGGAGTCAGGCTGGGCCAGAAGGATTGAGCAAGAGCTAAGCTAGACGGGGCCCAAGGCACAGAGGAAGGGAGTGGGGACGATTGGCAAATGAGCTGTTTTATAATATCTGTTTCTGGGGCTGGCTGTTATGACTAAAGGCAAAGTTGCTGAGCAACTGTCATTGCAGGTTTCGGATTGGTAATCTGATTGGTCATCTGATTGGTCCGTGCTTGTGCGGTACATTGCAATCATACAATGATGCATTCATACAGACTCAAAAACTTCATAATGGAGATAGATAACCAGGAAGAACTCCAGGCACTTAACCCCAACCCACCCTACCTTCTCCCTTCCTCTGTGTCTTGTACACTGCTCGCATTATCCACTGTCAATTAGTTCAGCCTGACTGCCACTCTCTTCAGTCTTGGCTCTCGTTTCCCCCCCCCCCCCCCACCCAAAAACATAGAGAAAACGCTGTATTCCGAGTGATGATAAATATCAAATATGTCGCCAGGTAGGGTTGTTGATTGTTCAAAATAGTTACGTGCTGCTGACATCCAGTCTTGGATGAGACACAGTTTCCTCCAGCTAGACTTTGCAAAGACATTTTGCCCCTGCCACAAACTGCATACCCTTACCACTGATTCTGTTCCCCTCTTCGGCCACTGTCTCAGGCTGATTCATAATGTTCACAACCTCTGTGTCCTATTTGAACTTGAGCTGAGCTTCTGAACCTATGTCCTCTGTAACATCGCCTGCCTGCACCCCAACCTCCGCACATCTGTTGTGGAAACCTCATCTATGCCTTTGTCACCTCAAGACATGACTATTCCAATGTTCCCCTGGCCAGCATTACATTTTCCACCCTCTGTATATTTCAGCTCATCGAAAACTCTGCTGTCCTTATCCTATCCTGCATCAAGTCCCACTTGCCCATCACGCCTGTAATTGGCTCCCGGTTCTCCAATTTAAAATTCCGATTCTTATGTTTAAATCTCTTCATAGCCTCGACCTTCCCAATCTCTGTAACCTCCTCCAGCCCTACAACCACCCCCTCTAAACTTTCTATTCCTCTGACTCTGGCCACTTGTGCCTCCCCTCCCTTCACCTATCATTGGTGGCTGTGCCTTCAGCTGTCTCAGCCCCACGCTTTGGAAATCCCTCTCTAAATTCCTGCACATTCTCACCGCCTTTTAAAATTCTCCTTAAAACCCACCTCTTTGTCCAAGTTTTTGGTCTTCCTTGATCTCTCCTCCTGTGGCTTGGCATCCATTTGTTTGATGATGCTTCTGTGAAGAGCTTTGCACTGTTTTTCCACGTTAATGGTACTTTCTAAATGCAAGTTCACGATGATGATGATGATGATGGTGATGATCTTGGACGGGTGCTGCATTCGCAATACCTTCTCATTTGCTTAACATCAGGCAATGCGTTGACAGTTTTAAACTTGTGTTTGATAGAAGCAGGTACTGGAGGGGAATAAAAAACCTTTTAAACATGTGGACTGGTATGCCTTTGACTTAAATAGGTTGATAAGGTCACTGGTTCAATGCTTATTGTCGTTGAAGTAAGTATATATTTCAGCAAAGAAGTGGGGGGCGTAAATCTTTCCATGAATGGCTCAGTCGGTGTGTGTGTGTGTGTGTTGTGCTCTTCAGCAAAATAGGCACAAGAAGATCGTGGTTTTTTGATCCCTCATTTACAATCCACAATATGTGTCTATGATGACAAAAGGCCATTAAGCCCACATGCACTTGCCCTATTTTTTTTGTTGCCTCTCCTCCCCCCATGTACCAACCCTCCCTGCCCACCATCTCCTGAGAGGGGCAAAAAACCCATAGACCCATAGCCAATCCTCTGTCAAAAATTCCTCTTCAACCCTTCAAAGGTGGTCAGGCAAACCCCAGGCAGCCCCAAACCAATTTGTTACTTTCTGGAATAATTATCCTTGCCTTCTATATGCCATGATCACATTGTTTACCAAAAGTCCATCTAAAACTATCTTGAATGACTGCAAAAAGGCACTCTTCACGGGCCACCTCTGGAATCCTGTTCCACCCTCTGAGAAAAGTAAACATTATAGACATCGTATCTCATTCTCTACTTTCTCAGGGTTTTTTTTGGGAGGGGGTGCATAGTTTTAGCCAGCACTATCACCTCAAACACACTCCTTTCATGTTATCAATGCCTTTAATCATTTTAACTATATGGATTGGATGAGATCAACTCTTTGTCGAACATATCTGTGGTGAATACAAATCCAAGGCATCAAGCCTGTCTTTACATCTTGATAATAGTAAGCTGGGATCATCATCTTTGCTCTTTCTCTGGAGCTGCAATGTCTTTCAGAGGTTGAGTGACCAAAATTGTACACAGTATTCCAAACAGGATCTTAGAAAACCTTATACAACCTTGGTATTGTGGTCCTGGTTTTCTACTGAATAATCCAGTCAATGTCAATCAGGACCTTGTTTGCTTTGGCTGCAGCCTCCTAACGCTGCAGTTGAATTTTTAGGGAGCAGCTAATGATCACTCCCAAGCCTTTCTCTGTCCTAGTTACCTGTAACTTGTACCCGCTCATGCTATATTCTTTGTCTGTATTCTATGCAGCTAAGTTCACAACTAGACACATCTCTATATTGAAAGCTATTTGCTAGTTGTGGTCCCACTTACCCAATCTCTCCAGATCCATTTGCAATCTGTTCATTGTATACACTTATTTCACGTTTCTGATATCCGTATGTGCTAACTTGCATTTCTCCGCAATAAAATTTATATGTCTGACAGTCCAACAGATAAATGCATGCCAGTGAGAGACTTTACAGGGAGGCAACCATTTTATTTCTTGGTCTCAACTGAGTTTAGTATGTTTGTAAATGCTTACTTGTCACCTTGATAAATAAGTAACACCAGTTGATCTCCTGTGTAGTCTTCAGATGAAGCAGGTTCAGAGGGTGGGGATAATTGGATTCGGGTAGGTTGCAATAGTGACTACAGTTCAAAGGTACATCATTGGCTTTGCAATGTTCTGAGGTCATGAAAGGCACTTTATAAATGCAGCAGCTTAATCAAGAAGTGAAAACTTTGCCATTGGTAGTTAAGGGGAAAGGAAAGTTTAAGAGGAGCGAGTACTTTTTGTTCCAAGACTCTATTTTTAAGAAGAAAAGAAATTTCACTTTTTTTATTTAAAAAAAAAAAAAAAAAATTCCAGCCTGTTTCCTGGGATTTGGACAGGTCCAAGACAAGTCCCTCCCCTACAAAAGCAAAATAGTGCAGATGCTGGAAATCTGAAATAAAAACAGAAAATGCTGGAAATACTCAGCAGGTCAGGCAGCATCTGTAGAGCGAGAAACAGAGTAAATGTTTCAGGTCGATTATTTTTCATCAGAATTCCCTCTTGTGTTGGTCATAGAGACACTCCAGGATGTTCCCTGTAATTGACATCACTGGGGCAGCCTAGCAGTGAGGGAGATCCTGCTTTTAAAAAAAAATGAAATGAAACTATGGTGAGACTGTTCATTTCTTTTAGAAAAGGTAGGAGAAAAAGTACTCCCTCTTGGGTTACCTTCCCCTTTAAGTACAAGGGACATGCTTCATAGAATCATAGAATGGTTACAGCACCGACGAAGGTCATTCGGCCCGTCGAGCCCGTGCCGGCTCTCTGCAAGAGCACTTCAAGTCCCACTCCTCTGCCCTTTCCCCGTAGCCCTGCAAATGTCTTTCCTTCAGATACTAATCCAACTCCCTTTTGAAAGCTGTGATTGAATCTGCCTCCACCCCCCTTTCAGGCAGTGCATTCCAGATCCTAACCACTCGCTGCGTAAAAAAGCTTTTTCTTATGTCGCCTTTGGTTCTTTTGTCAATCACCTTAAATCTGTGTCCTCTGGTTCTTGACCCTTCCGCCAATGGCAACAGTTTCTCTCTATCTACTCTGTCCAGACTGCTCATGATTTTTTAACACCTCTATCAAATCTCCTCTCGGTCTTCTCTGCTCCACTGGCTGATGGTGCCTCCCACAAATCTCTGCAGGTTTATTGCTAGAATGTTCAGCAAACTTGTTCACTTTTTCTTGTGCCATTTACATTTTCTTTGTTTGCTTTGACAGTCCATCAGCTGAAAAGGAAGATGCCTCTGGTGCCTTGATCAGCACTTCAACCCAACAAGGAATCTGCAGTGAAACTAGAACCGAGGAGGAAGAGACCATTAGAATTACTCTACCTAAAAAGAAGAAAGCTACAAGTCACCACCAAGTTGACTTCTTTGCCACCAAAGACCTGCCTTTAGCCCCTAACGCAAATAAAAAATACATTGGCAGCCTGAAGTTTCAAATACACAACAAACCTGACAAACGAGCAGATGCCACTGCAACCAAAATTGACAGAAATCAGCCAAACATGTCCAAGAACATTGAAGCACCTGGTGGTGTAAATGTAGAAGTGAGACTTAAAGCAGATGAAATTTTGAGAGTGAGCTGTGTGAAAGCTGGTGATGCAAAGAACACTTCTGCAGAAGAACACAAAAACCAAGAAATGGACGCCACAAGTGCCCATGTTGGAAAGGCGTCTTTAAAAACGTTACCTGATGTGCAAACTGGTAGACCAGAAGAAAGTTCCCCACTTGGAATGGCTTCTTCAGTAGTGTCTGCACACACTGATGCGAAAAGTAAATCATCTTCTGTGGATATGCATACTTCTGAAATCTGAAATCGAGAAAGATGTCCCCACAACGAGTGTTAAAGAGCACAAACCACACCTAGTTGCAGCCACAAATGATCTTGTCCTGTCTGTACCATTGACTGGAGCAAAATTGCAAAGTAGAGAAATGGAAGAAAAGGCCATGTTACCTCTAAGTGTACTGATTTATGAAACCACAGTGAATGAAATTGAGAAAGATGGCCCCACAAAGAGTGTTGATGAGCAAAAGGCCATCCTAGGCGAATCAAAAGGTGAGCTTGCCCAGCCTGTGCAGCAAAATGCACCCAAGATGGAAAATCGAGACACTGAAGTTAAGGACACGGCACCAACTCCAAAAGTACAAGCATCCACAACGACGGTGTCTGATGTTAAAGACATGAGCGCAAACCAAAAGAGTAGGCCAAGTGCTGCAATAGTTGAAGCTGCAATGCCTGCACAGCTAAGTCTGCCAAAATCTCAACCTAGAGAGCTAGAGATAAAGGATGTAGCTTCACCTCGGAGCACACAAATGTCTGAAACTATGCCTGACAGTAAGGAAGAAGTACCTGCAAAGAATGATAATAAGAGGACATCTGGCTCAGGTGCAGCAAAAGGCGAATTTGCTCAGCAAAGTTCACCAATGTTGCGAATCGGTGATTCCAAAACATCTCCTCAACCCGTAGAAACGTTTAAAAGCACTGTGCCTGAAATGAAAAAAGACACGAATGCAAACTGTGTTAGTGAGCAGCAGGAATGCTTGGGTACAGCAACAGTTGAAGGTGCCTTACCTGTACAGCTAAGTTCACCACAGACACAACCAAGAGAAACTGAGATAAAGGGCACATCACCTCAGAGTGTAGACGTGTCTGAAACAGAGAAAGAAGCACTTGCAAAAAGTTCAAATGGGCAGAAGTCAGGCACAGATACATTAACAAGTGATGTTGTCCTACCTTTGCAAAAGGGCACAATAAACTCAAAATGTAAGGAAAAAGAAATAAATAACGCACCATCTTTGATTGTGCAAGCATCTAAAATCACAGTGTCTGAAATTAAGAGCGACACCCCTACCAATATTGTTAGTGACACTGATTCAGGGTCAAATGAAGCAACAGTGGGGCTTGCCCTGCCTTTACAGGAGAACGTGCCTATGCAGCAAAATAATGACTCTGAAATAAAAGAGACAACATCGCATCAAAGTGTACAAACATTTAAAACTATGGGGGCTGAAATTAGTAAAGAAGTATCTGCAAAGAGCTCCAACGAGCAACAGTCGAATATATTAACCAGTGATGATCTTGTCCTACCTACACAAAAAGGGGTAGTCGACTTGCCGTATAGAGAAACTGAAGTAAATGACGTATCTGTTTCTTTACAGACATCATCTACGGTGTCTGAAATGAGGAAAGAGGCCCCTGAAAATGGCGCTAGTGACACAGAGTCTGACTCCAGTGCAACACGAGGAGGGCTTGCCCTGCCTGTAGAACAAAACATGTCTATGCTGAAAAATAAGACTTTGAAATAAGAGAGGCAATCTTGCCCCAGAGTGTACAAACATCAAGAACCACTGGTTCCAAAATGAATGAAGATACTTCTACAACTGCTGCTTTTGAGCAAAATGCTGGTTCAGAGGCTGCAACAAGCAAGTTTGGCCTACCTCTCTCATCAAGCACACCTAAAGTGCAACATAAAGAGATGGAACTGAAGAATGCAATGTCAGCTTCAAGTGTAGAGGCACCTACGGGAAACTTATTCAGAACAGAAGATGCCCAGACAGCAAGTTCTGTTGAGCAAAAGACGGAGCTAGGTGCAGCAACAAATGAATTTTCTCTGTCTGTACAAAATATCGTGGAATCACAACCAAGGGAAGCTACAGTAAAAGAGGCTTCTGTGGTTGGCGATACGCGGACAGCTAAAGCAATTGTTGGCCCAATTGTAGACCCGGATTCATCAGCAGATAGCTTTGCATCATCTATAGAACAAACAGCCTCAAAATACCAGGAGGGAAATGAAATGAATGTTTCATTCAATGAAGGCAGTAGCTTGGACAGCTCTTCTGATATGGATAGCTTTACAGAAACAATTCGTAGATATGGCAATCCCATTCATCTTCCACAAAAGAAGCAGCGCGCTCCTAAAGTGCCTTTTGTGCCACTGTTTGCCATGCCACCGATTCAGGAAGACCATGCATCACCAAAAAAGGAGAAAACATTTGATCCAAGTACATTCAAATTTGGCTTAATAAGAAAAAGTAACCATAAAAGCGGAGCACCTTCCTCTCTCCTCAAAATGCAACAAATTGAAACAAGAGCTAAAGTAGTTAAACGTGTGTCTGCAGAAAATAGCTTGCTTTTTAAATCTCTGAGAAATAAGAAAAGCTTGCCTTTGAATTTTCAAAAACTGGATGATGCAGAGAATGGTCTTGTTTCTGAATTGGACAGTAAAAGATCACGTCTGGAGGTTGGTCAGACACGTGCACAAACGTCCAAACCATCAGCTGAACCTGTGCTGGAACCTGCTGATCTCTCACCATCATTACTGAGAAATGATGCTGCTAAAGGATTTGTATTTGATTTGTCAAATCCAACCTTTCCAGAGACCCAGTTGCCAAGCTATATGGAAAAATATTTGAAATCTAATACCCCTGAGATGGAAAAGAAATCGGAAAATGGATTAACCATCCCTGACTTGAAACCAACTCTCATGGCAACTAATACAAATTTTGGGGATATCACAGACGCTCGTGCATTTAACAGTACGCCAGCATTCCGGGAATCAAACTCTGTAGATGGCCATCAAAATCCCCCAAGCTTATTTAATACTGACCTGTTCACTCCCAATTCCATATTGCCTAATCTACCAGCGGTTGGGGTAAGTACATTTTGGTTATGTACAGTACTAATATTTGGCACTACAAATTTAAAGTAATTTACTATGAAGCTTCAGTATTATGATCTACTAAAAATATGTCAAGTTAAGTGACAAATTGTTGGTGGGGGGAATGTAGAAAACGGGATGGAAGAAGAAATCAGTATGGTCAGGTCTTGTACAGCTGCAGGAAAAAATTATAAAAGATTGTTGTATTAATATTATATATATGAAAATCTTCCCCTTCTTTCCAATTAAGCTTTGGGTTTGTTTAGAATACGGACATTGGAGCAACATTCAGTACAGGCAATTGATTGGAACAGGAAATGTCGTCTTCTCCCTACTCCAGGAGAAAAAAGGATAGGAACTTTGCAATATTTCTTCATCAACCAAGCATGTGGAGATTGCCTTGTACTAGCTTTGGTTTAAAGTGTTGTTGCGCTGATCAATGCGGTTAGATGATAATCCAATAGAAGTTCTTTCGGTGGTCTTATCCTATTTTTAGTCTCTGGAAGTAGCAAAGCTAACTCCTGAAATACTTGAAAAGATCTCTTTAGCTGACGTGCACTGTTGTCAGGAAAATAAACCTTCCTTGTGGCTGATGCTCTCCCCTTCAGGTTAACATTTTGAACAAGAGGGAGGGTAAAATGGGCACAGAGCAGCAGTTGAAGGATAAAGGAGTGACCAAAGCCAAAGTTGAAAAGGTAGGTTTTGAGGAGGATTTTGAAGGAGGGGCGAGACCTGGCTGATGGAGTGGTTTTGGAAGAGAAGTTGAATGCAAGGCTGAGATGGTTGATGGCTCTGCCGTGAATTGTGGAGCAGTGAGGGAGTAGGCCAGCGTTGGAATAGTGGGTGGTGGGAAGAGGTTACAGAGGTAGGATGGGCAAATGCAGTGGAGGGATTGGTAAATGACAAGGATTTTGAAGTGAGTCCATTGGAAGACAGGGAGCCATTTGGAGGTTAAGGGTGATAGATGAGTGGGACTTGGTATGGGATAATGTGAGCAGGCAAATTTTGGAAGAGGTTAAGCTTATGTAGAGAGCTCATTGGAAGGCCAATAAGGAGAGGGTTGGAGAAGTTGAGTCTAAAGGTGACAGAGTAGCAGCATTTTGCCCAGCTGAAATGAGCTATCTCAGCACAGGTTGGAAAATGAGCCAGCAGTTTTGCTGTTCTGCTTGAATCAGCTACTCAATGTCGTAAACCATCTGGGGAGCTGACTGTTTTAGTTTAGAGGGATGTTACTGTAGCATTTTGCAGATCAGAGAAAAGGCTGAACCGCTTTTTAACTGATCGAAAACTTGCTTCTGAAAATATTTACTGCTCTCGGCCTGGGTTTCTAACCCTTGTGATTGAATTTGTCTGTTCCTTGTACTGTTGGTGCACTGTCAACTCATTTTGCTAAAAGGTTCTGCATTTGATGCAGTATTTATCAAATTTCTTGTGTAGGTGACAATTGCAGAAATGTTGTCCTGATCTCTCAACTTTTCTGACCAGTAGAAGCAAGAGTGCTGAAGTATGACCATGGGGCTCCTCCTCACCGTTAACTTTGTGATGAAGAATGTTTTTGGAATATTCTAAATGTAGCTTCACATATAAATGCCGCTGAGCCGAGGCTTATTCAGATGTTGTTTTTTTTCCCAACTAATCCAAACTCCCATTATTTGACCTCAAAATGAAGAATGTTTTTATTTTTGGTGACTTTCAATAAGGCGTCTATATTGAAGGTAACATTTCCGCTAATGGCAATTTTGTCAAATGGAAAGATTTAAAGAATCATCATCGACCGAAAGATCCAAGCCATTCTGGCAATATTGAAGTATTAAAGATACTCGTAATTGGAGAATATTGACCCGGATATTCCGATCCCTATGGGTGCGTATGCACTGTGTACACACCCGTAGGGACATCGAAATGCCGGTTTCAGGCTTGCACAAATTTTTGTTTAAAATATTAAATTTATTGTAATTTCAACTAATTTTAAAAATGTGCTTAAAACATTAAATGCATTTTTTAAAAAAAAGTGTTTTTGGGGTGATTTCCATTCATATATTTGACAGGTCTATCTGTCAAGTGTATGAAGGGGGATTCCCTTCTTTGATTGGCTCCCCATGGCCCACGTGATCCCAGGGACGCTTGCGGACCACGTGCGCCCCTGGGATACGTGGGCCCTGCACACTTGGAGTTTGAGAGGCCCAGCATCAGAACTATATTCACCTCGGGAGCCCTCAGGTAAGTGCGTAGATTTTTTTTCCAGATCAGAGGCTTCCGCACGCGGGAAGCCTCCGATCGGAACATACGGCCCAATAAATAATTGCCCCAATTTTCCATTATTATTTGATACATTTCTGTGAGCTTCGGGATTACTTTAGGTTCCAGTTATCTTGTAATAAGTCTCATTCCACAGAGCAGGTGTTTGCTAATGAGATGTGTAAGTGATATTGTGAATCTTCAGGAATGCATAATCTTAAAGTTGATTCCTCAGTACATGATTTTTCAGCTTTCTCTTCCCAAGATGATAGAAATATTAAAAATGACTTCAAAGATTTCAGGGGAATGGTTTTAGAAATTAAAATAGCTAACAATGTTAGAATATATAGAATAAAAAAATCGCTAACCAGTTTTTAATTCTATTAATAGATACCTGAAATGGAAAAATTAACATTAAACCCTAGACCTGGAAAGGTAAGGATCACGTCCCAATATTTAATGAAACAATTTGTCAATGAAATGCAAAGCAGGGGTTTTAAATGCAATCTATTTTTCAGATGGTCATTTACAATCAGCGCAATCTTTGTGGAGAAGCTATTGAAGTCTTCCATGATGTTAAGGATGCTACGTCCTGGAAGCTGCAGCCTGAACTTTCCATTAGGGTAGTAAGAGGCTGGTAAGATATGCTGTTGCTTTGCATTGGGAAGTTTTTCTATGTTAAGGGCACTATATAAATGCAAGTTGCTGTTGATGTCCATTATTCTTAGACATTTTATGATGTTCGCATCACATTAAACTTCATTATAGCACTAATTCCCTATGTTCTTGTCATAGTGCAATTCTTGAATAATTTTAATATTGCCTAATGCTGAATAAAATGTTCAAGTAAATTGAAAATGTGAAATTAAGCTTGTCTGTATTTAGTGTTGATAAAAATAAATTTAAAAACTGGAAAGTGGTGAAAATTTGAAATGGAAACAGAAAAACTAGAAATGCGTACTAAGTCAGTCAATATCTGAAAAGAGAAAAGACAGATTAAAATTTCAAACAGAGACCCATTATCAGGCATTAACAGACATGGTTTATATTTTCAGCATTTTGTGTATTAATTTTGATTCTTCATCAAATGTTGAGGGGTCAAGATTTGGACTGGGTTTGTAATTTGTACTTGCTAAGACATGAAAAAAATCTGTTCTATTGCACTTGGAGAGTACAATATTTTCATTGGCTGCTAGATTTAGTATGAGATAGTTTATAATGACTAATTGTGCAGTTACACAAAAATGATAAAACTGGTACAACATGGGTTTGCTTCGTGCAGGCACTACTGTTTGAGTGTAAATGCAAAACTAGTTGTAAATTCTTAACATATCAATAGCAAAACATAAACCTTCTAACATAACAATATCTCAGTTCATATCCATCTTTAATTTAGCCTGTTTATGATGAATGGAGTAGGAATGGTGACTAGACTGGAATGTAAATAATGTTCATTGAAACGCAAGTAGAATTGTTAGTGTGAGACCGAATTCTATAAATGTTGTGCGACTGGTATTCACAGATAGTAATATTATAAACTTTCCCCAACAGCTGGCTTCTTTATCAAAAGCCAAACTTTGAAGGTGGTAAAATTGCATTGGAGGAAGGTGTGGTGGAGCTGGCAGATATTTGGGGAACGGAGATAGCTAAAGACAGTTGTGATGATACACCCACATCTACCCCTAATGAATTTCCTATTGGCTCTATAAGAAGAATAGTCAAGGTAGGTCTGCTTCATCATCATTTCAATCAAAAAGCATCCAATTATTGCATATGTTAGATTTGATGCATTGACAATTACAAAGGCTTCTGAATTTTCCGTAGGATATCAGAAGGTTGAATGTATAGGTTTTCTCTTCCACGGTCTACCTTTTCCTAATACCTGTGTCTCGACAATCTTTCTTTTACCAAACCACCTGCTGCTACAGGGTAAGAAAAATTGCACTGTTAAAATGGTTGTCAGTTAATCCATTTAGAAAGACGTTGAGGGAAAGAGGGAGGAAAAGAAAGTGAAAGAGCTTCTCCAATGTCTTGATGGGTAAAGGCAGCAGTAAGGTGTAGCAGTAAGCCTGAGGTATGCAAACTCTGGCCTGTGGGTCATGCATGCATTGTGAGTACCTAGATATCCAGCCCCTGAAATCCCTCGGTAAAAGCAGGGTAAAATCAGTCAAGGTTCCCACTCTTAATCATCGAGTGACACCTATTGTAAGATGGTTATTTGTGGGTGTTTGGTGAGGACAGGGTTGTGCTAATTTATGTTGCCCTCCCATGGTAAAATACCTTGCACAGAAGGAAAATAAAACCTCGTTTTTAACCATTGTGCATTGCTTATATAAAAAAGAAACAATTCAAGCAGCTGCCAAGATTCATTGTCAAGGCTTGCACATGAATGGCCACTGGGGTGGAGGAAGAAACGGGGAAATCAAAAACTATTAAAGAAATGTTAATAGGCAAGGAAGGCGACTGAAAGTTTAACATTTAACTAGAAAAGCTAATGCCATGAAAGTAAGTAACCAGTGGAAGAAAATAGCAGAAACTGAGCTAATATAAGAGATGAAAGTGAAAGCAAGACCTGATGGAGGTAGGACTGAAATGGGGAAGCAATGAATCCGATGTCAGCTGTGGCTCAGTGGGCAGCACTCTCACCTATGAGTCAGAAGGTTGTGGGTTCAAGTCCCACTCCAGAGATCTGAGCACAAAAATCTAGGCTGACACTCCAGTGCAGTGCTGAGGGAGTGCTGCACTGTCGGAGATGCCGTCTTTCGAATGAGGCGTTAAACCGAGGCCCCATCTGCCCTCTCAGGTAGACGTAAAAGACCCCATGGCACTATTTTGAAGAAGAGCAGGGGAGTTATCCTGGCCAATATTTATCCCTCAATCAACATAACAAAAAAAACAGATTATCTGGTCATTATCACATTGTTGTTTGTGGGAGCTTGCTGTGTGCAAATTGGCTGCCGCATTTCCTACATTACAACAGTGACTGCACTTCAAAAAGTACTTCATGGGCTGTAAAGTGCTTTGGGACGTACGGTGGTCGTGAAAGGTGCTATAGAAAGGCAAGTCTTTCTTTTTCTTTAGATGCAAGCAAATTGTGGCTGCTGAGCAAACCTGTAGTTGTGGAGAGGCAGCAAGTCATGTCTTCACTAATTTCAGTGTAGAAATCTTGGAGCATTTGTTGATTGGTGTAATAACAACAGAAAGTGCTGGAAAAACTCAGCAGGCCAGGCAACATCCGTGGAGAGAGAAACAGAGTTAACGTTTCAGGTCGAAGACCCTTGATTGGTGTAGTTGTGAATGATGTAAAGTTAAAGGTTTACAGGGACTGTTTGTTCTTGCCATTGTAAGGTCTCCAAGGGAAAATAAGCAAATAGGCTTTACATAAATTGGAGGAGAGGGAAAAAAAAGTGAGAATACACTATTCTTGATGTTTGAAGATACAGAATCTGGTTGGTGGGGCAAGTGTATTGGTTGATGCATTTTGGCGGGTGATGAAGGGCGAAGAGGGGAGGGGAAGGGAAGACCAACCAAAAGTAAACCTGAAAGTGCTCATCTCAAATCCAAATGAAAGGAAAAAGTATAAATCCAGAAACAACCAAATGCATTGTTCCGTTGTATTCAACTCTGCTTATCGCCACGTTTTGCAGAATTTAATGTTAGAGGAACAAGTGACAAACTTGGATGAGGTCTATAGGACCATTTTTTAGTATCTGTGAGACAAAGGTAGTTGATAAATATTGGGACAAAAATTCAGCACTTGCCGGGTGAGTATGCGCTGTGTACTCACCCGTAAGGCCTCCTGAAGTGCCGGTTTCCTGCATGCACTGCACATGCGCGGGAAACCGGAACTTCCGGTCTCGTGAAGGGAGGGGTTGAGAGGTGAACTGCGTGCGCGGGAGAGGCTGCTCGCACGCAGCGAACTTAGGTTTTTTTTTCAGGTTTCTCCGGGAAGGTAAGTATGGAAGAAGCTGCGCTTTTAAAAAGGAGGCGCAAGACCCATTTTTAACAAGGTAAGTGGTTAATTAATTACAATTAAAAATTTTTTCAACAGGTTTATCTTTTTTAGATACTTTAAAGAAAGGTAAGTTTATTTTTAGCACTGTTAAATTTAAATTTTTGTTTAAAGTAGTTAATTTATTTAACTTATAGTTATTTTTAAAATGTGATGGTTTTTAAAAAAATTTATTTGAAGTTTAGGTGTTGTTTTGGGGCCGATTTCAATTCATAGATTTGACAGGTCTTCCTGTCAAATCTATGAATGAAAGATGGTCTGCTGCCATTGGCTCTCCATGGCCCACGTGATCCCAGGGGACGCATCGCACTAACTACGCCCCTGGGATACACAAGCACTGCGCGCCGGCAGCTGCAGGAAGCCCAGGAGCTGAAGTCCCCGTGGGCCCAGAGGTTAACGGCAGGCGCGGTAGGTAGGTGCCCGTGGGATCCTTGCATCCACGGGAAGCCAGGGAGCCTAATTTCTGGGCCAATATAATGGAGCCAATTCTAACAATTTTATTTTTTTTGACAGTAATCATGACATCCTATAAAAGGAGATTGTAATAATGCCTTTGCCAATGTCAGCATGTTTGGAGATCATCATATTTTACAGCTACCTATTCTTGTTGGGGGTCAAATAATCACGGAGAGTATGATGGTCTGAAGATTTCATTTGTTACTTTTCCAGGAGTGGAGTTTACCAGAAATAGATTTATGTACAGAGCTAGATGGCCTGGGAAGAAAAACAACATACATCGAAGACATGGAAGAAATGCAGACATATGGGATTATGGAACCAACATTATCCCTTGAAGTATTTTCGGGCACGTAAGTACAATGTTTCGATCTTGCACATTTCCATTGTTGAACTTACAGAAAGTGAGTTTCAGTTAATGCCCCTGCCTGTGCCTGCTACATAGGAATTAGATGAGATGATTCTGCGATGGTGCTTCCAGTTATGAGATGCTTTTGGCCATTTTGCTGGCTGTAACTTAGTGAAAAAGACTGTAATGTTCAAGAAGTCACATAAGTGGGCAAAAGAATAAAATTTTAGTGATGGAATGAATGATGGTATATTTGTCCTCTGACTTTGAGGAAAGTTGGGGTCTGCCAAACTGCTGCACTGAGTACAGCTTTTGTTTCAGTATTTGAGACTATATGGTGTTTTAATTTGGGTTCTGGGATATTGAAATTCGTGACCTGGGTTCCGATGTTTACATTGCATATTCTGCCACTTTTACCTGGGCAGCAGTCTCGTAAAGCCAGTCATTGGGGCTACAAGTCTGTCATTGGGATTTGGGAGATGGATTAAGTAAAGCATTCTCATTTTGTGCTACAACAGCTCAGTTTCCCAGCTCAGCCAAATAGAAGCTTGCCACGACTCACTATGACTGGCTGCCGGAAAGAGCCGTTTTAAGGGGGTCTTTCCCGACAGCCAGTGTTGGTAAGTCTTTGGCAGTTTTACCATTTAGCTTGTAGCTGGCTGTATGAAAACCAAACTTGAGGAGCCTAGTGATGTTGGTACAATATGAAAGCTCTTGCAGTATAAAATGCCACCCAACTTGTGGACACTGGTGTTCTGGAATCTGATTTAAAACCGCACCATTATAAATTATAAAGTTGCTTAAAGCTTGACAGCTTTCTTTGCAACGTTAGATCACAATGATCATACCATTATTCATTCAGAGTGGTTTCACTCACCACACTCACACTCACACTCACACTCAGAGTCACACTCACCTCACCTCACCTCACTTCACTCACTCTCTCTCTCTCTCTCTCTCTCTCTCTCTCTCTCTCTCTCTCTCTCTCTCTCTCTCTCTCCCCGCCAGGTTGTTTCAGGTGCAAACTGCAGATCTCAAGAACACAGTGCAGTTTGGGTCCAAAGGGCAAAGTTGATCAGGACTAGGGAGAGAAAAAAAATTAACAATTCTGCAATTGGTTGACCCTTCTAGGGATAATATACTTTGGCCTAATGGTGTGATTTCCTGAATATTACAGCATTTTTTTAACCAAATCACAGCCAGAAAAAAATATTGTGTGGCTAATTGCAATATAAAAGTAGTTTTTCTTGAGTGTTAGGCAACCCTGGAACATGCATTAGGCAAAAATCTGTGGCTTTCTATTTCTCCCCCCCCCCACCCCCACCCCAGTTATAGTGGGCTAAATCAAATGATGGTTTCCAGTGCCATTGTACTTCTTTTGAGCATTGAGTCAAATCAGTTGCCGTTGATAGATTTATATCCAAACAAATTTTTTACTTACACGTAAAATGATTGTTTACGTAAATGTAGTTTAGGGTTAGTTACAAGAGCAAAAATTGCACTCAATTTAATAATGTTCCTACAGACTAAGCATGTAGCTTCCTGATTAGCAGCTACATTGTACATCAAAGCTTTGCAAAGAAATGATTCGTGCAGAGATTCCAGGAAAACCTTGGTAGACAGCATTCCAGGCAACAACTATCAGCCCATACACTACTCTCTTCCTGGTTCAAGCTGATTACTTTCATAAAAATGAGAAATCGCACAACACCAGGTTATAGTCCAACAGTTTTATTTAAAATTACGAGCTTTCGGAGTGCTGCTCCTTCAGGTACAAGTACAGTGATTACTTTCATGTTCGTTCTGACTCATTTGAGGGTGTAACCTTTTTCTTCAAGGTGTCAAGTTTATGTTGCGTTTACCTTGACGCATGGGATGGTCATTGTGTAGCAAAGCTTTTATCAGTTTTTAATTTCTCTGTGCTACATTTGTGGAGGGATGTATGCAGTGGGAAAAGTAGATGTATGTCGCAGTATCTTCCCTATCTTTCATCTGTCGCTTCATAAAATCAGTCCTATCGACTCATGTTTTTGTTCTGTTTCCTTGGAGTGTTTTTTGAAGAAGTATTGGTACATTTCTTTTTTTAAAAATAAAAGCTTCTTTTCTCTACAAAAATGGCAGTGCCTGACGATGATTGCTGAATACTCCGAATGTTGTTGGTTCTTGCTCAATTTATGAGATCAAACTGAGAGTCCCTAACAGTCATCACAACAATAAAATCCATTGCAATGTAGTTGGCGATTAAGGCTGTTTAATTGATAGACAAAGAAATCTAGGACTTTGATCTTTTTTTACACAAGACAAACACTGTAACTTTATTATACCTTTTGACAATTGATAATTTTGCATTGCTAACCCATTACAGTCATTTGTGTAATCCTATGCCAGTGTGATACCTTGATCTTTTCAGATAGCAATGTATAACGTATGCAGACTTTATATGGGAGGCTGTTACTATAATCTGGAACACCCTCCCCTTGCAGTGTTTGAGGTTTGTTTTCTCCTCTTTACTCTCCTGGCAATGGTGTCTGCTTCCTCCAAGCAAACCAGTCTTGCAGAGGGGGCCTCAAACAGGCGTTAGCCCCTTTGCATATGCAAATAAGGTGCCTAATGCTCGTTTCTGGTTTGGGTACTGCACGCTGATCATTTCTGGTTTGGGTACTGCACGCTGATCATTTCTGGTTTGGGTACTGCACGCTGATCATTTCTGGTTTGGGTACTGCACGCTGATCATTTCTGGTTTGGGTACTGCGTGCTGATTTTTTTGGCCTTTACCAATATGGCGGGCAGTGCACTTCCAGCTTGCAATGTGCGTGTACTTCCTGCTCGGTTAGGAGGCCGTTTGGCACGCAAAAAACAGGCTGCGCAGCTGAATTTCTAGGCCTACATGTTTACCAGTTGTCGGTGCAATTTCCAGTAAATTGTCCTTTTTATGTGATCATGGAGTACAATTTACGTAATGTTATGCTGGTTGAAGAAGTTAAAACCAACTTTTTTAATGAGAAGGAAATTTGCAACTTATTTTCTATTGCTACCAGAGTGAGTAGTACTTGCATATTCCATGCAGGGTATAGGAGACAACTCTACGTTGTACTGCTCTGTAACAGCAACGTGTGCACAGCAGTGATGTTTGTTTGCTTTGCTGAGTACAGTAGAGCTTTGTATTTAAAGTGAAGCTTGAGCTTAGTTGTCAAAAGCATATTTGTATTTTATTTTTAAAAAGTAAATGGGTCATTTAAATCATACTATTCAAAAAGTATACCTAATATATATTGTATTTCAAAATTGATAATGATCCTGTGCTGCTGTTAGAATTGGCCCCCACTATTGGAAATGGCCTGTTTAATGTGTATGGAAGCAGCATGGCAAGCTATGGCGGTAAGGTGGTCAGGTGATATCAAAGTTTACCAAAATTCAAAATTTAAAACTTCAGAAAAAGAAACGGCTGAAATACTAAAGGCTGCTTTCATTTTTAAGAGCCAATCTTATTTTTGCCACTATGACTGAATTATTCTCCTAATTTGTTTAGTTTATAATTTATAGGGGACTGGTTAGCAACCTCATACAGAGAAACCACAGGCATGTCCGTGCACAAACTGGAAATGCTATCCCAGATGTCAAACCCTCCTTACAATCTGGTGCAACGCTCCAATCACCAGTACTGGTCTTTACAGCAAAATGACGAGCAATAATACAGCCTAAAATTGATCACACAGCAGAGCCAATTGGAGCATGTCGGTGTCTGGTAGTAAGCTGTACGATATGCACAGTAATAGAAACCATCAGTTCCAAACATTAGAATGTAATTGCTGGATTTTTTTTCTTTTTAAATTGTCTACTTGGGGATTATTTCATTTGTTAATGTGGAAAAACCTCATTTCAAATTTAGTGCAGTTGGTGGTTTAAGTCTGTTATTTGATTTTGGCTTATGCTAGACTAATCTATAGGAAACAATCTGGGTTATTGTCAGGACAGTGATTAGAAGAGAGATGTGTTTTCAGCATTTCAGTTATAATTTTTTTACCTGTATTTGCAGGCTTTCCCTTTGTTAACCTCCCCCATCTTGCCTTTTTTGGGTGGATCTCTCGCTGTGCTAGCTATTTACACATTATTTTACTTTAATATCTTCCTGACTGAGGTGGTGTTTATATAATTTAATAATTCTGCTTTACTGTTAAGCAGGTAACAGGCCATTTAACCCATTATCTTGCAGTTATTGGAGCATCTTTTTCCCCCTCTCCCATCTTTCTTTGTTCTGATTTGATTAATATGATTATTTATCTTTTGTGTTCAGTTCTATTCTGATCTTCTGTGTGTTGCCAATATTTTCTGCTTGAATTTTTTGCTTTTATTCAAAGAGCTGTAGCCTGACTCTTTCTTGTTGGCATTTGTTTCCTAGTTGGCTTCTGTTTGAAGAGCCCTTCTATCAAGGAAATTCTTACATTGTGGAACCTGGTCAGTATCCTTGTCCAGAATCTTGGGATGCAATAGATCCATTCATCGGCTCTCTCAAACCATTGAAAATGGTAAAAATTCCTTTTTTTGACACGTGTGTGAGAATTCTGTCATATAGATATTTAAAATCAACACAAAATGACCAGACTTGTATAAAATAGCTAGTTGCATATGCTGCTTGGTCTATACCGATGGTGATTTTGTTTTTTCATATTTGAGTTCAAAAGTGTATGAGACTTGTTTGACAGACTGCGCTAAGACAGCCTTCTGCAGAAATGAACAAGTTAATATTTTAATGTTATTTGATTCCACTTACGGTAAATCAAGAGATTGTTGGCCTGGTCCTGCTATTTTAACACTCGTCCTGTGCCATTTCCTAGATGCTCTTGTATACTCTGAGGTGTGACTTGTACTCGTGTTTCCTTTTACTTATGAACATACGAAATAGGAGCAGGAATCGGCCACTCAGCCCCTCGAGCCTGCTCCGCCATTCAATAAGATCATGGCTGATCTGATTACTCCACATTCCCGCCTACCCCTGATAACCTTTCACCCCCTTGCTTATCAAGAATCTATCTACCTCTGCTTTAAAACTATTCAAAGACTCTGCTTCCACCGCCCTCTGAGGAAGAGAGTTCCAAAGACTCACGACCCTCTGAGAAAAAATTTCTCCTCATCTCTGTCTTAAATGGGCGACCTCTTATTTTTAAACAGTGACCCCTAGTTCTAGATTCTCCCACGAGAGGAAACATCCTCTCCACATCCACCCTGCCAAGACCCCTCAGGATCTTATATGTTTCAATCAAGTTTCCTCTTACTCTTCTAAACTCCAACGGATACAAGCCTAGCCCGTCCAACCTTTCCTCATAAGACAACCCGCCCATTCCAGGTATTAGTCTAGTAAATCTTCTCTGAACTGCTTCCAATGCATTTACATCCTTCCTTAAATAAGGAGACCAATACTGTACACAGTACTCCAGATGTGGTCTCACCAATGCCCTGTATAACTGAAGCATAACCTCCCTACTTTTGTATTCAATTCCCCTCGCAATAAACGATAACATTCTATTAGCTTTCCTAATTACTTGCTGTGCCTGCATGCTAACCTTTTGCGATTCATGCACTAGGACACCCAGATCCCTCTGCATCTCGGAGCTCTGCAATCGCTCACCATTGAGATAATATGCTTCTTTTTTATTCTTCCTGCCAAAATGGACAATTTCACATTTTCCCACATTATACTCCATTTGCCAGATCTTTGCCCACTCACTTAACCTATCTATATCCCTTTGTAGCCTTCTTATGTCCTCTTCACAATTTACTTTCCTACCTATCTTTGTGTCATCAACAAATTTAGCAACCATACCTTCGGTCCCTTCATCCAAGTCATTTATATAAATTGTAAAAAATTGAAGCCCCAGCACTGATCCTTGTGGCACACCACTCGTTACATCTTGCCAACCAGAAAATGACCCATTTATGCCTACTCTGTTTCCTGTTAGCTAGCCAATCTTCTATCCATGCCAATATGTTACCCCCTACACCATGAGCTTTTATTTTCCGCAATAACCTTTGATGTGGCACCTTATCAAATGCCTTCTGGAAATCTAAATACAGTACATCCACCGGTTCCCCTTTATCCACAGCACATGTTACTTCCTCAAAGAACTCCAATAAATTGGTTAAACATGATTTCCCTTTCACAAAACCATGTTGACTCTGCCTGATTACCTTGAACTTTTCTAAGTGCCCTGCTATAACGTCTTTAAAAATAGCTTCTAACATCTTCCCTATGACAGATGTTAAGCTAACTGGCCTGTAGTTTCCTGCTTTCTGTCTCCCTTTTTGAATAAAGGAGTTATATTCGCTATTTTCTAATGGAACCTTCCCCAAATCTAGGGAATTTTGGAAAATTAAAACCAACGCATCAACTATCTCACTAGCCACTTCTTTTAAGACCCTAGGATGAAGTCCATCAGGACCCGAGGACTTGTCAGCCCGCAGCTCAGTGCCACTTCCCTGGTGATTGTAATTTTCTTGAGTTCCTCCCTCCCTTCCATTTCCTGATTTACAGCTATTTCTGGGATGTTAGTTGTATCCTCTATAGTGAAGACCGATGCAAAATACCTGTTCAATTCAACTACTATCTCCTTATTTTCCGTTATTAATTCCCCAGACTCACTTTCTATAGGACCAACGCTCACTTTGTTAACTCTTTTCTTTTTTAAATATCTATAGAAACTCTTACTTTTGTACATGTTTGTTAAAGAGTAGAGGTTCCTTTTTATAAAATTGAATTGTGATTTCTTCTAACATCTTCAATGTTAAGGACATAAAGGAAAGTGCAAGACTGGAAAGAAGTCTGCAGTCCATCTGGCCAGTCTCAAAAAACCAATATCCCTCAACCGTCTGTTCCCTCAAATATCTATTCCATTCTTCCATTAAAATTTTCCACACATTCACAATTCGCTACATAAAAGTACTTAAATATAAACTGTGTGCCTTCCCTTTGTACCATGGATTTAGAGTTTGTGAAAACCTCAGAATTATTGAGGTTCACTTTATCTATGCCCTCCAGGAACCTGAATATTTGAATCAGATCTCTCCTGAACCGTCTTTTTCCCCCAGAGTAACCAATCCCAGGTTTATTAACCTCTGCTCATGGTTTGGAAGCTTTAAGCTAACTTTTAGTTTGCTTGTCCTTTTCTTCACCGTCTCCAATGCCTCGATTTATCTTGCTGCAAGTATGGTGACCACAACTGTACTCAGTATTCTAGGTCGTACCAGCACCTTGTCAGATTCATTATGACCTCCTGGATTTTATGCTCTATCCCTCTGGCCAAAAATGTGCTCTACCTCTCTACCTTTCCTTGGGATAGCTTTCCTTACTGTTGCCACACACTGTGCCATTGGTTTCAGTGAGCTGTCCACTAATGGTGACCCCCCAGATCCCTCTCCTGTATTTTGTCCTGTGGACGAAAGCCATTTAGCTTCCTTCCCTTGTCTCATTTATCCATATGAAATGCCATTTTCCTGTCATCAGCCTACCTTTGCCTGTTCCCTATTGTTTAACCTTCCCCTGCCGATTTTGGAGTTATCTGTAAATTTAGACAGCTTTGTTTCTGACCCAACCCTAAATCATTTATTTGTTGTAAATAGTGATATCCTCAGCACTAATCCATGACTAATCCCTGCTAATAACTTCTTGTCATGTTGACGCAATTCCATTCACAATATCTCTCTCTTTGCTTTCTTTGTTTTACCCAATTTTCAGTTCACCTCAAAAGCATCTCTCTTATTCCATGCTTTCCCACCTTGCAGACTAACCACTTATGTGAAAGGGCATCAAAAGACTTGCTGAAATCTAAATCTATCGCATCCACAGAATTTCTGTCATAAACAAGGTCTGTTCCTCCCTCAAAGAATTCCTGTTAATGTTTCTGGCAAGAACTCTCTCCCATAACTATGTTGACTCCCTCTTATCATACCATACCTAATTTAGGTGGTTCATTAACCTAGCTTTCAGGACGCCTTTTTGTACTTTACTCCCAGCAGATGTTAGGATTGCTGGTCTGTAGTTTGCTGGGCTATCCCTGTGCCCCGTTTTACAGATTGTTGTTAGTTTAATACTTTCCAATTCTCAGGACTGATTTTGCTAGCCAAATCTGTCTTTACCCTTGTATGAAATGTATTTGGGTCAGGTGCCTTGTTTTTCTTTAACTTTCTCAGCCTATCAATCATATAAAAATATTATATATTATATAAAAATTCTTCTCACTTCAAAGGAAAGCAGTTGTATCTGTAACTTCCTTTTCCTCCTCCCAACTTCCCACTTGCAAACAAAAATATTGTAGTTAGTCAAGGATAGCTGGTCAGTAACCCTGTCTAGAAGCTTGTGATGCAATGGTACTATTCTTTGGGTCACTCCAACCATTGATGACAGTAAAATTTCCTTTTTGAGAACTGATGAACTATAGTTTTGCCGATTGATAACCAGTTGCAGTCCCATAGGTCCATTATATACATTTAAGTGCCTCTGTGCAGTAGGTTGTACTCTTGTTATTTTACAAAGAAGATGACAAATGTTAATAAAATATTACCTTTTTCTCAGGGTACATTGAAAGTGGAAAAGCTCAATGACAACAAAGTAAGTGTTTCTCTGGTATTACATTTCAGTAAATAAGATAAATCAAATAAAATTTCTTCTGCAATAATGCTACCTTTTGTATTCTGCTTGTGTGTAACTTATTATTTAAATGAGGTGAGATTATTGTCTCCTTTCTCATCATTCATTTTGTGAAAGTGGTGATTCACGTTGGATGTGGTTCCATAAGTAGCAGGGCCCCTCCAGTATATCCACCAGCTATTATTTTCCATACCTGAGTCTAGACAGTTGGCAGGCTATTTGACCATATTAACCAGGCCCATTTCTGTTCTCACACTGTTGTCACTCATATGCGGATGCACACGATCCACTTGATCGAGATCAGTAGAGTAGACCCTGGCCTACTCGCCCCATGTCAGAGCCCTTGAATCCATTGCAACAACTGCTGCCAGCTGAGTACGTAGCCCGGATCAAACCTCGGACTTTCGTGGTCTGTATGCTTCATCACCATGTCATAAGGTTCATTTACCCAATGAGAGATTGGAATGTTGGTCATTTTTATTTTAAGCTGAATGAATAAAGAATTCTTGATTGACAGAATAAACTATACATGACAGTAGCATTAAACATGGGTACATCTGCCTTTATAAATCATGATGATGATCCTGCGCAATTGGATGGGATGTTTACTGATTCATAACCAAAATCTCAAATTCTTAAGATTGGTGTCTGAAGCACACTTGTAACAAAGGAACATGTAGCCTTAATGCCATCCCAATGTGCCTGTGCCGGCTCTTTGAAAGAGCTACCCAATTAGTCCCACTCCCCTGCTCTTTCCCCATAGCCCTGTAAATTTTTCCTTTTCAAGTATTTATCCAATTCCCTAGCGAAAATTACCAATGAATCTGCTTCCACCACCCTTTGAGGCAGTGTATCCTAGATCATGACAACTCACTGCATTAAAAAAAATCCCCTCATCTGTCCTCCCCTCACACACATTCTTTGTGTGCTCTATTGCTAGGAACCTGTAAATGCCTCCTCTGCATCTATCGGTGTGTGTTGTAGATTATGTATATCTGGAGTGATTGCAAAATGGTAATTGAGGTTGAAGTAATAAACGGTGTAAGTGAAGATGGAGCTAATAGTGATCTGAAGCTCAAAGTTAGATGATGTGAAATTGTCCACTGTAAATTTAACAGAGTGGCTCCTGTTCAGTTTTTGGCTGCTGCTAATGTTCTGGGAATTGTGATGTGATGGTAACGTTATTGGTGTTTGCTGATATTATGTTTCAATGCTCAGGAAATGCATATTGAGATGTAAGGATGAATGTTTTACTTCAATCACCCATTCAAACACTTGCTATTGTTAACTTGCATTACAGATTATTGTGTATGAAAAGCCTTTCTTTGAAGGCGAACAGCTGGAACTTAAAACGGACGTATTCAGCTTCACTGGAGGAGATGAAGAATCAGCTTTTTCTCATACTTATCCATTTGCAAATATTGGCTCGATGAAAGTTTTAGGAGGATTGTAAGTTGTGTATACCTACTGACATATTAATTTAAATTTTTTTGTCATGGCTTGCAGATTGCTGTTGTTTGGAATAACTAGCAGTTTAACCATAATTATGGAAATTCTGCAGCTGTTCATTATCCATAATTTGGTACAAACTTTGCAACAGGTGTGTCGCTTCATTCATGAATACATAAGTAAGAGTACTAAATTTCCCAAGAGCCTCCTCTTTGTTAGTCTAGCCTTATTGGCCAACTAGAAGAGAATTTGAAATTCATAGATGGTTTGGAGTGAGTAATAAGGCTGATCATGGAGTTGAGAAGAACATGAAGCACCAGTGGTTTATGGACATCACCTGGAACGCAAGATTAATTTACATCCACTGACACGGTCTTGTTTTTTTAAAAAGACAACTGGCTTAATAAAATAAGAGCGCTCCTATGATGATTAAGAGCGATGCTGACATTACACCAAAGACTGAGAATGCTGGCGTGAGGCTTTAATGGAATTATTTAGCAGCTGAAGAGCAAATTAAGGCTGTTGAGACTATTGTGCAGATGCCAAGTTTCTGAAGAATGAGCTGTTGCCGACTCTACAAAGGTCGGGTAATTTACATTCGATGCTGTCGTCAGTGTTACGAGAAAAGGTTGCCTGCAGTCAAAGGGATTATATGAAGGTAAAAGAGCACTAAATATCCCACACGGTATCTCGAGCATGGCAGCTCTAATGGGTACCTCAGGGTAGTTTTAAGTCACATCCCTGCTGTTTACAATGGAGCTGCTCCTGTTGATCCCCATAATTCACGTCACCAGAGTGGTATCGGGAAATTCTTCACGTGTGGAATGAACTTTCAGATAGAGTAGTAGGCAAAATTCTGGAGAAATTTAAGTAACAATTGGATGCTACTATGGGAGGGGGGAATGTTATGATCTCGCTGGATGGCTGAATTAAGATGGGCCAAATGGCCTTCCTCATCCATAATTATTGGGCGTGCGTGTTATTTTTCGGGTTATTTTTAATTATGCCCTGTTTGCCTCCTGGGAATTAACTTGTCATTGTGCTCTGATGCAGCACTCCACAGACCTGAAATTCAGACTGAATAATACTGTCACTTAAATTATGAATCATTCTCTCATGGTACTTCTACAGCTGAAAACGGGGAGGGGAAGAAAATTGTAATTGTTATACAGTGCACTTTACTTGTTTACGTTCATGTTTTTTCAATTTTTTTTCTTCAAGCTTGTTTAACTGGCAAATCCAGAAAATTGTAGGGCCTGTAAACAGGTCATTCAGGAGGGGAAGTTGCTAGCTGCTTGTATATGTCAGGCTCCAGGTCAATGAGTTGCTTTTTTTTTTAAAGACGATCGACCTCCGTAAATTGGTGTAAATGGTTTCTCCCTGTGTCTGTCATCTTTGTGTTGCTGGTTCTCTCTCTGTGTGTCTCCTCTTCTGCTTATTTATTTTTATTTGCTTCTTTCTTTGTCGTCTTTTGCTTCTCTCTGTTTGTTTTTCTTTTCAGGTGGGGAAGGGAATCTCCAAGGACTGTAGGCCACATTTTCCACTGTGGCAAGTGCAGCGAGCTGCAAATTGCCGCAGGTCGTGTTTTCACATGGAAAGCGAGAGTGTTGGTCAGGCAGGTAGGGAAGCCACAGATGACCACAGACACACTGAACAAAGGACAGATCCTGCCAGAGCCAGATGCTGTGAGATATCCAGTGTTGGAGAAGATAGACAGGCCTCGAGGGAAAGTGGGTGGAAGAGGAGCGGCGTGAGGTTTTAAATGAAGTAAAACCGATAAAGTGAACGAGAGATGAGTTTAAATAAACTGGAGCCCTATGAGACTTTAAATAAACTTAAACTTATAAAGTACATTTAAATAAACTTAAAATTAAATATACTTGCAGCGATATCTTAGACAGTGACCTGGAAGACGCAACTTGGATTAGCAGTGCCACCCAGCATTAGGAGAACTGAAAGGTAAGTATAATGGTAAGTTTACATAGTAATATCCACATGTTACCCAGGCATAGTGACACCAAGGTGTGACAAAATCATGATACAAGAAGAAAGTGTTCATGCTGAATACAAGGCTTTTAATATATATATTGTTTTGCATTTGTAACAAAATGTGACACTTTGGAATGCAACATATGCATGCAAGATGCAAGTTTATTTTGTATGTGATCCACTCTGAATGTACATAGGTCTGAACATGCCTAGAGTAAATAATATATGCACATATTTGCTGATACTCATTTTGACAGTCAACCCTCTTTTCTTGGTGCTTTATTGTTCCTCCTCCAATTGGCATACATTCATTTTTGATATGGAGTCATTTTGTAGTTTTTTTTACAAAAATGTCAGTTTTTACTTTTAAGCCCAGCATTTTAACAAGTAAAGTGGCTTCACTTTATAATCAGTTTTCTGCATTAGCTGAACACAGTTGACTAATCAGCGATTCAGCTCAAGAATTTTTTTAAAATTTCTCCTAGCTGGGTTGGTTACGAGAAACCAGGGTTTCAAGGCCATCAATATGTGCTCGAAGAAGGAGAGTACCAAGCATGGAATGACTGGGGAGGCTACAATGAACATCTTAAATCTTTGCGGTTTATCCAAGTTGTAAGTTGACTTTTTTTTGCTTAGTGCAAATATATAATTGCAATTCAACAATTTTTTATCACTAAGTAAAATGTATTTGCATTCTTACCCCCTGCTCTTGCCCCAACCCCCAAAAGTTTTCAGATGTTGACTTGTATAAGCATTTGGTTCCATGGGTACCAGCAGGATTCTGGTACCTTTCCCATTCCTTGTATGTGCCTAGACAGTGAGAGTTGCTGGTGTATTTGACTGCATTTTGGTGTCGGACTCGAGCCCAATCCAGTTGTCACAAGTGCAGAAGTCCCTGGGTCGTGAGTTGGAACGGAACCTTGACTTGCTTTCTTCCCCCCCCCTCCCCCCCCCAAACCTAGATATTATATAGGATTACTTAGGATATACGGCACAGAAACAGGCCATTCGGCCCAACCAGTCCATGCTCCACTCGAGCCTCCTCCTGTCTTTCCTCATCTAGCTCTGTCAGCATAACCCTCTATTCTCTTCTCCTTCATATGCTTGTCCAGCCTCCCCTTAAATGCATCTATACTATTTGCCTCAATCACTCCCTGTGGTAGCGAGTTCCACATTCTCACCACTCTCTGGGTAAAGAAGTTTCTTCTGAATTCCCTATTTGATTTGTTGTTGACTATCTTATATTGATGGCCTCTAGTTATGCTCTTCCCCACAAGTGGAAACATTCTCTCTGTATCCACTCTATCAAAATCTTTCATAATTTTAAAAGACCTCGATTAGGTCACCCCTCAGCCTTTTTTCAAGAGAAAAGAGACGCAGCCTGTTCATCCTTTTCTGATGGGTATACCCTCGCGTTTCAGTGTCATCCTTGTAAATCTTCTCTGCACCCTCTCCAGTGCCTCTCTATCCTTTCTATAATATGCCGACCAGAACTGTACGCTGTACGCCAAGTGTGGTCTAACCAAGGTTCGATACAAGTTTAACTTAACTTCACTACTTTTCAATTCTATCCCTCGAGAAATAAACTCCAGTGCTTGTGCTTGTTTATTTTTTAATGGCCTTGTTAACCTGTGTCACTACTTTTAGCGATTTGTGTATATGCCAAGGTCAATTGCATATCACTGCCACTGGCATCCTGGTCAGCAACCTCCGCATTACCCAAGGATCAAATCTGAAACTGAGCTAACCTGTGACAGTACCGTACTACACAGTGCATTTACACACTGAGCTAAGAAGTCTAGCTTGAGTGGTGACAACTCTTGTAGTGTTGCTCGGACATGTTCGTTGGAGGACTGATGACTCAGTTGTATATGTGACGTTGGGAGAGGGTGACCCATGGAGTGAACGATTCCTGTCAGATCCGCTAATCAACGAGGATTTGGAATGTACTATTATCTTTTCACTCCACAATCTGCCAAGGAATGCTGCACATACACACAAATCATTATATTTTCATATAACATTTAAAAAAAAATCTATATTGGTAAAGTGGTATTTGAATTTTTTGGGTCTCTGCAAAGACTGGAAAAATTAAGTTATTTTTCTTTTTTGGTTTCTTACTTGAGTTTTATCTTTGATGTAATTTGGAATGATTTTCTTTCGGAAGGAAACTATACATTTGTCAAACAACGTGCTATAACTTGTGTACTTTTTTTAATACACAGAACTTGTCAATTCCAGTCATGATAATGTACCGTGAAACAAACTTTTGTGAGAAAAGTGGAAATGTTCAAGTAGTAGGGCCTCTCCCAGACTTGGAAGACATTGATTATGGATTGAGGACGAAGTCTATAAATGTGCTCAGTGGAACGTAAGTCCAGTTTAAATAAATTCAAAATAATAGTTGAAAGTTTAACTGTTTTTTGCAACAGGAAAAACTAAGCTGCTTAAAGATCTCTGGCGTTTTAGTTCAGTAACTTCACTACAGTGAGGTTTTAAGCATGTTAGAACTGTTGGCCTATCTCTAATCCTGTACTCCCAACGGGGAGCCACACTCACAGGGAAGCCCTATCTACATTACAAAAGTGACTACATTTCAAAAATACTTCATTGGGTGTAAAGCGCTAGGGGGCGACCTGAGGTTGTGAAAGGCGCTACGTAAGTGCAAGTCTGTCTTTCTTTTCTTTACTGAAATAGCTCTTCTGTCCACTAACAATCCACAGAGTCATGGAAACTTCAGTACAGAAGGAAGCAATTAGGCCCATTGTTCAGAGTTCAGTTTAAATGCAGAGAATGAGATCATTATGTTACTTATTGTCTATTAGCAAAAATGTACCAAAGTAGTGATACTTCACTTTTTGACTTGAAGTGGCTGAGTTTGAATTCCTGGATGAGTTTTACCGGCCACAGAACACTAATGGATGAGAAAAAAAGTTGACTGGAGAAGGATGCACATCAGAGCACTTGTATGCAGTGCCCTGTAGTGGTAGGGCATGGGTCAGATCCCAAACCACAGAGTTCCTGATCTTTGCCAAGGTGCTGTGGGGGGAGATGCTGTGCTTCGACCAGGCATCTTTCCTCAAATTAGAGCTGCCCCGGCTGCTGCTGTGGACCTTCTGGCTGTCAGTTGAGGGGCTTTGCATAGGAGCCGATAACTGGGGTAGAATATCATAATGTGGCTGCGAGGGGGGAAGGGGTTCCTAATTAAATTATAGAGGTATTCTTTTCAGGGTAGGAGAAGGAACTTGGTGTTCCTTAAAATAAGGGGTGATTTGCAGGGGAAAAGTGGACAGTCCACTTGAGAGTAATTATAAGTAACAACAGAAAACGCTGGAAAAACTCAGCAGGCCAGGCAGCATCCGTGGAGAGAGAAAGAGAGTTAACCCGAGCTCCCGGTGGCCTGTCACTTTAATTCACCGCTTCACTCCCACTCTGACCTCACCGTCCTCGGCCTATTACACTGTTCCACGGAAGCTCAGCGTAAGCTCGAGGAACAGCACCTCATCTTTCGTTTAGGCACGCTACAGCCCTCTGGACTCAATATCGAGTTCAACAATTTTAGATCATAACCTCAGCTCCAATCACATTTATATTTTATTTTATCCACCCTTTTATTTGTCCCCCCCCACCTTTTTTTTTCCTCCTAGAAGCTGGCAGCTGTCCTTCATTCTGCCAGTGGATTTCACACTTCATTCAGCCTTAATCTGTCACATTAACACCACCTCTAGCCTTGCATATCTCTTAATGTCTCTTAATGTCTCTTCATCTCCACCTTTGTTCCTTTATCCCCTCCCCCTTTTCCCAGCTTTACCCTGGCCTTAAATCTATTTGATTTCCGGCTCTTCCCAGTTCTGATGAAAGGTCATCGACCTGAAACGTTAACTCTCTTTCTCTCTCCACGGATGCTGCCTGGCCTGCTGAGTTTTTCCAGCGTTTTCTGTTGTTACTTCGGATTTCCAGCATCCGCAGTATTTTGCTATCGTATTAGAGTAATTATACCTGGACTCAGGATAGAGTGGGCTTGAAAAACCCTTTGAGTTCTCACCTTATAGTCTCACATTTTCTTAGAATTGAACCCTTACTGCCTTGTTGCGTTCTATAATGTTTGGTTTGGGATGAATTCTTATGACCAATTGAACATTAAAATTCATAAATGTCTTATTATTAACAGGTATATAAAAATCATTCATGTGGAATTCAATCAGAAGTCTGTTTCAAAAAAAGTTGTGCATGTCCAGATGCCATTGTTTCCAAATTAGAAATAGTATCCAAGGTTTTTCTAAAGACAATTAAAAAAAAACTTTAAAAAAAAACACACTTCTCGTATCTGGCTTGTGTTTTTTTTACTACTTGGATGCATTTTGTGAATTTATGTGGCCAGGAAAGGGCAATTGCTGGTATCAACGCTACAACCTGATACCTGCAAATGTGTGGAAATTAGATCCAGTGCTGAATGTTTGGGCTAGGATTGTGGCAAAGTGTATAATCAACCATCTCCCCGGCGGTTTTAAAAGCTGAAAGAGGTGTGATGAGGTCCGTTCCATTTTGCAGAAAATAGGTTGACCAGTACAGAAATATTCCTCGTTCGAATACCCTCAAAGGGACTTCACTGTGCAAAACCAAGTTTAAATTTTAAATTTTGAAATTGTAAACTCAGTTAAACTACAGTGCAGCATGCATCCGTAGTAAAGCCATCAAACGCTAATCCAATTACTGACAAAGGTCAACTTTCTTTCACTGCAAACTAACATAGATTATCCATCTACGTCAGTGTTGTCCAATATGTTAGCCACATGTAGCGAATTGCATTTTGGATTAGTAAATAACATGAGCAATGGACATCATCAATATTGATATTGGCACGGCATACGCATGTTTGTGCGTTTCTTGGTAAAATGGTAAGATGAAAAGCAAAGTATGTGAGTGCTTCAATTCTTTGGTTACTGAGTGGTAGTACACATTTGTTAAGTAAATATACACATGCGACATACGACATATTTACCTGTATTGTGTGTGTATGTAAGGTGTTTCCTACTAAAGTTAGTCCATGTGGCTTATGCGTTGTCGCCATAGCCACACCTGCAGCTAGTCAGCAATTTCTATTGGACAGCACTGATCTGTGTCGGCCCAATCTAGCACCATGTTCCAGATTGTATGCATAGTATGATCTTATCTCCGACCGCATAAATCCAATTGTGTGTCCTCCAATATAATGCCCTGTAATTTCCACGTGTGTGAAGCAACTGAACCATCTGTAACCACATTGTAGTTAACCACATTACAGTTAATTGATTGATTGGTTTTCTTAATGTGAGAATATCCAGTCTCTTTCCCACGAGTGGAAAAAAGTCAAGCAGGAGAGGAAATAGTGAATCTGTTTCTATTGATACTATTTAAAAAGTATAATTCATCACTTATTATCAGTGTTTGAGCCTGCAAAGATTGCTAGCCAGTGTACATGGAGCTTTACTCTGCATCCGGCCTGCGCTATATTTGACCTAAGAAGTCATGATGCTAACAAATAATATTTTGTTCATCAGGACAGACTCCACCCCCCCCCCCCCCCCCCCCCCCCCCAAATCATCGTGGAGGGAGGAGAATTGACACTCTTTAACAAAATATTGGTGTTACCATGTGCTATTTAAAATACAATTGTTTTGGTCAGGTCACTCTTACAGTACGTTGTTGCTTCAGTGCAATATGTCATCAATGGATTGTAATCATTGGGTTTGTACCTGCGCTGCCACCATATTCCAAGTTCCTGATCGCAGTTGGGACATCACAGGGGAGAGTGGAAGGCTGCTGCTTAACCAGGGAGTAATCGGAAGATGAGTAAACCTGGGACCTCTTGTGCATTTCCTAATAGCAAGTTACAGAGTAGATTGGCAGAAACAAGGAACCACATCATTCATTCATCTTGGTTAGGAATTGATGTTTGAAGTGCAGAATTATTCTGACCGATCCTGGCAATTATACTCGTTTTGGGAATTGAATGATTGTGGCAAATTGGCACAATGCCCTTTCATTTCTAGGAATGGGTTTCAATCCTATACTGTAAACCTCCTGTGAAATAGACAGGAGTTTCAACTCCAATCCTAGTTGGCTTCAGTCCACAGCACAAAACTGACCACAAATCCATAGGAAGAGGACGACCAGATTCCCTACTTGCCCAGACAGCATGCCTATTGCAGGCATCAAAACTACATCAACCTCACTGAAGAGACGATGGCCTAGAAATTAGAGATCACTAAAAACCTGCCAGTGCCACTGTGGGCCAAAATTGATGGCACTGGCAGGATCGGTGAATTGGCGCTGGTTGCTAATTAACATTAGCCCAACGCTAAACTTACCGTGCAAGGCCGTTTTTGTGGCGTTAGTCCCAGCAGGAGGCCCAATGTAGTGTGGCCGTAGCGTCATTGCAGCAAGAACAGCCTTCTCTTAAAGTAGGGCTGTCATTTCAGAAAGCAGTTCGGTCTCTTAAAGGGGAACAGCCTTCTAAAATGAAAAAAATAAAAATTGTTTAAAAATAGGCAGTTTTTAGCCCTTACAGCTCAATTGCCTTCTGGAAAAACATTAAAAAGAATTCCCAATGGGAGTCTTTAGCTCTTACAACTGAATTGCCTTCCGCACCTTAAAAAAAAATGGGAAAAGTGCTTCAGCGCTAACACAAATGGCTCAGCAGGCCAGGGAAGGGGCACCCAGGGTCTCACATGCAGCACTCCAGGGGTCAACACTGTAAGAGAGGTCCTCTACCCACAGAGACCAGGAGGCCCTCCAGAAAGAAGGATGTGGGACCAGATCACCGAGGCTGTCACTGCCAGCAGTGTCGCTTCCACGACCTGGCTTCAATGCCCAAAGAAGCTTCATGACCTCAGACCAGTGGTCAAGGTCAGTGAATGCATTTTCAAAAGCCGTCTCCTACCAACTGCACCACTAGCGTCACGTAATTCTCAATGCACAACTTCCACCTACCAACAATCTGTACCAAACATGAGACACAACTCCCATTTCTATAGCGGGGCTGAAAGAATACAGGATGCTGGTATCTTCATACATTACCCTCCTTCTCACCTGCACCTCTTGCTTTCCCACCCTCCCCTCACCACAACTTCACCCTTGTGCCTTCCTCATTTCACACACCCAAGCAATGCAGTTTGCCCAGCCAGTGGTTGACCAAGAAGAGGGAGAGGAGAGTGAAGAAGAAGAAGCACAGTCACTTGATTTCACACTCCCAGCTCCTTGAAGTTGACCAGCAAAGCCATTTGCAGTGTCCCTCACTGACAATCAGCAGCCTTCCACCAGCCATGCTGCAGCCACTGGGGTAGCACTGCGTGACAGCAGTAGGATGGGCAAAGGAACACATAAGACAGTCACTAAGAGAATGCATAAGGGTGATGAGTTGATTTCTTGATGTCATATTGGATAGATAGATGTATAAAGTTGGATTGGAAAGTTTGCCGAGGCCTTGCAAGCGTCCAGCAGCACTCCCTGCACACTTAAAAAAAAACTTTTAACATGTATTGTACCAAGCCACTACTTCAATAAAACATATTAAATACAGCCCAAAAGCTAAACCGAAAACTTACCTGAAAGATGTGTGTGTCCCTTTAAGAAGTGCTGACAGCATCTCTGTCAGTCTGCTGCATGCTCACTTTTCAGAGCGAGCTTAGGACCCAACGCTAAACTCCACGCTAAGGTCCAAGTTCGCAAAGCGTGCCGTTAAGTCGGTGTGCACGTCTGCTCTCCATATTTGCATCTCCAGGGCCAGCGCTGCTACCGGCAGCGCTAAGGCCCTCATCAAAATGGTGGCCGCTGAGTCCCGCGCCGGAGAAGGCCATTAGAGTGGCGGCTGCCATTTTTCACCAGGATTATGGTGCTAACTCGTGGCGGAATGTAGCCCAATTTCTGGGCCTATGTCTTGCCAAGGAAGCCATAGATGAATTATGCCATCTTCTGGAACCAGAACTGTAACCTAAGAGCAACATTGCCTACATGCTGCCAGTGAAAGTTACCACATGTAACAGCAGAAAGCTTAGCAATGGTCAGTCAGTTTATAGTTGTGTCTTACTTGGATTATGGGCACCTTGACTGGACATGTTGGTGTATACATTAAAATCATCGCTGGCATACAGCTGGAATCCATTGTTAAGGAAGTGGTATCAGGGCACTTAGAAAATCATAACATGATTAGGCAGAGTCAACATGGTTTTATGAAAGGGAAATCGTGTTTGACAAATTTATTAGAATATTTTGAGGAAGTAACTAGCAGGGTAGATAAAGGGGAACCAGCGGATGATGTATATTTGGATTTCTAAAAGGCATTCGATAAGGTGCCACATAAAAGGTTATTACACAAGATAAGGGCTCATGGGGTTGGGAGTAGCATGGATAGAGGATTGGTTAACGGACAGAAAACAGAGAGTAGGGATAAACGGGTCTTTTTCAGGTTGGCAGGCTGTAACTAGAGGGGTGCCACAAGGATCAGTGTTGGGGCCTCGGCTATTTGCAATCTATAGTAATGACCTAGATGAAGGGACCGAGTGTAATGTATCCAAGTTTGCTGATGATACAAAGCTAGGTGGGACAGTAACCTGTGAGGAGAACAGAGTCTGCAAAGGGATATAGATAGACTAAGTGAGTGGGCAGTAAGGTGGCAGATGGAGTATAATGTAGGAAAATGCAAGGTTATTCAATTGGTAGGAAGAATAGAAAAACAGAATATTTTTTAAATGGTGAGAAACTTTCAAATGTCGGTGTTCAGAGAGATTTGGGTGTCCTCGTGCAAGAAACACAGAAAGCTAGCATGCAGGTACAGCAAGCAATAAGGAAGGCAAATGGCATGTTAGCCTTTATTGCAAGGGGGTTGGAGTATAAGAGTAGAAGTCTTGCTACAATTGTACAGGGCCTTGGTGAGACCACACCTGGAGTACTGTGCACAGTTCTGGTCTCCTTATCTAAGGAAGGATATACTTGCCTTGGAGGCGGTGCAACGAAGGTTCACTAGATAGATTCCTGGGATGAGAGGGCTGTCCTATGAGGAGAGATTGTGTAGAATGGGCCGATACTCTCTGGAGTTCAGAAAAATGAGAGGTGATCTCATTGAAACATACAAGATTTTGAGGGGAATTGATAGGATAGATGCTGAGAGGTTGTTTCCCCTGGCTGGAGTGTCTAGAACTAGGGGGCATAGTCTCAGGATAAGGGGTAGGCCATTTTAGACCGAGTTGAGAAGGAATTTCTTCACTCAGAGGGTTGTGAATCTTTGGAATTCTCTGCCCCAGAGGGCTGTGCATGCTGAGTCTTTGAGTATATTCAAGGCTGAGATAGATAGATTTTTGGACTCTCGGGGAATCAAGGGATATGGAGATCGGGCGGGAAAGTGGAGTTGAGGTCGATGATCAGCCATGATCTTATTGAATGGCGGAGCAGGCTCGAGGGGTATATGGCCTACTCCTGCTCTTACTTCTTATTTCTTATGTTCACAGTGCCATTTTAGCATCTTTGTAACACTCCATGGTGCTTATCGAAGAGACGATTTGATGAGCATCCAAGCGTTGAGCAACTATCATCAAATTGTAATGCAGGTGAATGCTTTGTTTCCATGGAGTTTCCACAATGCCCACATATAAAGACATTTCGCTTAATCTCTTTCCACACTGTCGTGGCAATTAAAAAATTGATAACCCCTCCACACTAACTCCCAACCATTGGAAATAGTTCCTTCCATATTCATTCCATCAAAACCTCTCAATTTTAAAAATATCTATTAAATCTTTTTAGTCTTCCCTGCTCCAGTGGAAATAGTGGCAATATCATAAGTCTCCCCTTATGAGTATAGTTTCTCATTCCTGGTATCGAGCCCACCCTCTCTGAGCCAAAGTGTGTCCTTTCACACACAATAGAGGCGATCTTAACGATCAGGCGTGGGCCAGCCCTCCGGCATGAGGGCACGACCTCTTTAACACGCCACCGGTGAGCCTGCCGGAACTTATCTACCAGCGATCAGGTGGCCCGAAATTCATTTATTTTCATGGGCAAGCTGCCTTTGGAGGCGCAGTGAGCCCCAAATATCTAGATGAGGTCCGAGCAGACTTGATGGGCAGTATGATCCGTTTCTATGCTGCAACATTCTATGATTCTGTCTGTTGACAGAAAGATTATAAAGATGCTGATGTGGGAAGCTCATGTTGGTGCAAGCAGGGAGTCTTGATCTGAGCTTGTTAATGAATATTGTTGGGACCGAGCAAAGAGAGTCTGAGTCATCCTGCAACTAGTTAGAATGTTCCTGCTAATCCCCCCCCCCGCCTCTCCTCCCCCTTCTTCTTCAGTCATCGTAGCAATGGCATTCTCAATTCAATTCCCCTTGCAAAGTGTTACAAGGTGGGTGGGCATTCTTAATGATTGTTCTCATGCTACAATGTTTGCAAATGGAAGCAAGAAAGTATTTAAGAAAGGACCTTCAACATAGTCACAAACAATCCAAATAATGTGAAGTTTCTAATGTTTTTATGTAGTGTTAACTAACCTGTAAGGCAATTCAAAGCCTTTATCTGTATAATTTGGAGAGATATTGTTGATTGCCAGAGATGGGTGCGGCAGAGAAGATAACAAGAACTGTTGAGAGTAATTACTAACATTTGATTTGTTTTTAAATTCTTTATGGGGGGAAAAAATATATATAAAAGTAAATTCACTAATTTGTGAATTGCTTTGCACAGATAATGGCAATTTGCTGCTCCGAATGATTTTATGCAGGTCTGTGTGTTGCGGAGGATCAGATTGTCACTGGTAAATACCTGAAATTAGAGTCTTGGATGCATTTCAAGAAGCTGTAGGAAGCACATCCATTTTAGGACTTGGCTTGCAGCCATTAGGTGTGGTCTTGTTACACAACTAATTGGTTATCGTCAGTACATTTTAGAAAGGTTGCTTGATTTTGTTTTAATGATCAGACATGGGTGTAGCTGGAAGTGGAAATCACTGAAAACAGAGTAACCTATTTGGAAAAGGAAATTTATTAGACTGCTGAGTGCTTCAAACACACATTAACTGATGTTCCGAGGCGTCGGAGCCAGTGACACGTTTGAGGGGTTAGGATCACTTGAACTGATTCTCAAGTGAAGTTTAAGTAATATAAAAAGTAATCTGACTGCTTGAGTGCATTACAGTTTTAAACACTTTCTCGAACGTAGCTTATATAATTAGTGGATCTCCTCTGGTGTTTCACATTGTGAGCTGGAGGTTACTTTACAGGGAGTCAGGGCTGGAGGTGTCAGTCTGACAGCATACCCCTGCTGCCAACAGATTTAACTAGAATTCACTTTAATAAAGCTGTCCAGACACCGGAAGTAGTGTGGGGCGGGGTGGGGGGGGGGGGTGGGGGAGGAGGAGGAGGAGGTTGGAGGCTGGGAAGATTTTAGGGTTGAGGAGTTGGAACGGAGGATTGAAATGTATGTATTTATCAACAGGTCCATGGAAGGTCTAGAAGTACATAGTAAAAATGGAACTTAAGGAATGTTTTTCATCCTGGTAAATGATGGGGGGGATTGAGCTCCATTGGAAATAGATAAATTAACATAGAGGTAATCGATAATGAGAACTACAAGCTTGCACTCTTGCTGAAGTGAGGCTGCAGCTACCAGGAGGAGTTGCTGGGAGAATGGGAGAGAGAGGGAGGTGTGGGCTAGTGCACTCTTTTCATACTATCCTGCACCAAGTCCCACTCGCTTATTACCCCTGTCGTCACTGACCTACATTGGTTTCCAGTCCCCCAATACCACCCTATCTCTGTAACCTCCTCCCGCCCTACGACCACCAACCCTGCCAGAATTCTCCTCTGACTCTGGCAACTGTACTTTCAGCCACCAATGCCCCATGCTCTGGAAATCCCTCCCTAAACCCCTCTGCCTCTTCACTTCCCTCTCCGCCTTCAAACTCTCTTTAAACCCCACTTCTTGACCAGGCCTTTGGTCACCCTCCTCCTAACATCTCCTGCTTTGGCTCGACGTCCATTTTCCTCTGTGAAATGCCTTGTGATGTTTTTCTACATTAATGGTGCTATATAAATGCAAGTTGTTATTGTTGAACATAAGAATATAAGAAACAGGAGCAGGAGTGGGCCATTTGGCCCCTTGAGCCTGCTCCGCCATTCAATAAGATCATGGCTGATCTTCTACCTCAGCTCCACTTTCCTGAACTATCCCTTGATTCCCTTAATATTCAAAAATCTATTGATCTCTGTCTTGAATATACTCAACGACTGAGCCTCCACAGCCCTCTGGGTTAGAGAATTCCAAAGATTCACCACCCTCTGAGTGAAGAAATTCCTCCTCATCTCAGTCCTAAATGGCCGACCCCTTATTCTGAGACTGTGACCCCCCTAGCTCTGGACTCCCCAGCCAGGGGAAACATCCTCCCTGCATCTACCCTGTCAAGCTCTGTAAGAATTTTGTATGTTTCAATGAGATCACCTCTCATTCTTCTTAAGTCTAGAGAATATAGGCCTAGTCTACTCAATCTGTCCTCATAGGACAATCCCCCCATCCCAGGAACCAGTCTGGTGAACCTTTGTTGCACTCTTAAAGGATTAATGTAGTAATCTCTGGATTACTTCCGGTGCCACGTGCGTGAGTACAGGAATAGGAGGATAGAGCAGATGAATGCATGGCTGGAGAGATGGTGCAGGAGGGAGGGCTTTAGATTCCTGAGGCATTGGGACCGTTTCTGGGGAAGGTGGGACCTGTACAAGCTGGACGGGTTACACCTCAAAAGAGCCGGGACCAATATTCTTGCGGGGAGGTTTGTTAGTGCTGTTGGGGAGGGTTTAAACTTAGCTTGGCAGGAGGATAGGCACCAGCAATATAGGAGTAGAAAAGAGGAATAAGGTGCATAAAAGAGTGAGTTTGTTGGATAGTACTAGAGAAGATAGTACTAGAGGTGGTAGTAGCTCCATATTAGATAGGAGCAGACTAAGAAAGACTACGAAAAATTCAAAATGGGTTTAGAATGCATGTATGTAAATGCACAAAGTGTGGTGATTAAGGTTGGTGAGCTACAAGCACAATTAGCTGTGTGGCAATATGATGTTGTGGCAATAACGGAAACGTGGCTTAAAAACGGTGAGGACTGGGCACTTAATATTCAAGGGTACAAGGTGTTCAGAAAAGATAGGGAAGGAAAGAAGGGAGGTGGGGTGGCAGTGCTGATTAAGGAAGACATTGTAGTGTTGGAAAGGGAAGATGTTCTTGAGGGGACAAGGACAGAATCCATTTGGTTAGAGTTGAGGAGCAAAAAGGGTATGATCACGCTATTGGGGGTATTCTATAGGCCTCCAAATAGTGAGATGGAGGTAGAGGAGCAAATCTGCAGGGAAATCACAGAGATATGCAAGAGCTATAGACTGGTGATATTGGGGGACTTTAATTACCCAAATATCAATTTGGATAATGCTAGGGGAAAGGAGGGGAAGGAATTTCTGAAATGTGTTCAGGAGAACTTGCTTGACCAATATGTTCTTGGCCCAACTAGGAAGGAGGCATTGCTGGATCTGGTGCTGGGGAATGAGGTGGGCCAGGTTGACCAAGTGTCTGTGGGAGAACACTTTGGTACGAGTGATCATCGTATCATAAGATTTAGATTAGCAATGGAGAGGAACAAGGAACAATTTAGAGTGGAACTTCTAAACTGGAATAGGCCTAACTTCAATGGGATGCGAAAGGATCTAGCCAGGGTAAAATGGAACCAAAGACTGACAGGAAAAATTGTAACAGAACAATGGGTGATCTTTAAGAGGAAATGTTCCAAGTACAGGCTAGGTACATTCCAACAAGAGGGAAGGGCAAGGGAACCAAAGCAGTGGTCCCTTGGATGACGAGGGAGATAGAGACTATGATGAAACAAAAAAGAGGGTGTATGATGCATGTCAGGTGAATTCTTCAAGGTAGAACCAGACCAAATACAATAAGTTGAGAGGCGATATGAAGATGAAAATAATATTGGCAAAGAGAGAATATGAAAGTAGAATGGCGGTTAACATAAAAGGGAACCCAAAAATATTCTACCGGCATGTAAACAATAAGTGGGTAGCAAGAGGCGGGGTGGGGCTGATTAGAGACAAAGAAGGTGATATATGCTTAGAGGCGCAGGGCAAGGCTGGAATACTCAGAGTAATTTGTATCCATCTTTACTAAGGAGGTGGATGCTGACAAAATATCGGTAGAAGTGGAAAAAGTAGAACCAATGGAAGGGGTGAAAATTGATAGACAGGATGTACTAGAAAGGCTGGGTATGCTTAGAGTGGACAAGTCACCTGATCCAGATGGCTTACATCCCAGATTGCTAAGGAAATTGAGGGAGGAGATAGCGGAAGGGCTTGCCATAATTTTCCAATCTTCCCTAGATGCGGGGGAGGTGCCTGAGGATTGGAAAGTGGCAAATGTGACACCACTGTTCAAGAAAGGTTGTAAGGACAATCCTAGTAACTACAGGCCGGTTAGTTTAACATCAGTGGTGGGTAAAGTTTTAGAAACAATAATCATGGAAAAAATTAACAGGCACTTGGAGAGGTTTAAGCTAATTAAGGAGAGCCAACACGGATTTGTAAAAGGCAGATCGTGTTTCACTAATTGAATTTTTTGATGAAGTAACAGGGAGGATTGATGAAGGGAATGCAATGGATGTTGTCTACATGGATTTTAGGAAGGCATTTGACAAAGTACTACATAGAAGGCTGGTTAACAAAATTGAGGCCCATGGAATAGGTGGGTCAGTGGCAGCTTGGATAAGGAATTGGCTTAAGGACAAAACAGCGAGTTGTGGTAAATGGCTGTTTTTCAAACTCGGATGGTAGACAGTGGTGTTCCCCAAGGGTCAGTGCTGGGGCCACTGCTTTTTTTGATTTATTTATTTATATTTATATATATATATATATATATCTATATATCTATATATCTATATCTCCTGGATATTGGAATACAGAGTAGAATTTCTAAATTTGCTGATGACACCAAACTTGGGGGTGTGGCAAACAGTGATGATGATACCAATCGACTGCAACAGGACATAGAAAGGCTAGCAGAATGGGCAGACAAGTGGCAGATGGAATTTAATACAGAGAAGTGTGAGGTGATGCATTTTGGCAGAAGGAACAGGGAGAGGCAATATGCACTTAATGGTACAGTTTTAAAGAGTGTGCAGGGACAGAGGGACCTGGGAGTTAATGTGCATAGGTCCCTGAAGGTGGCGGGACATATTGAGAGAGTAGTTAACAAAGCATATGGGATCTTGGGCTTCATATATAGAGGTATTGAGTACAAAAATAGAGAAGTTATGCTGAACCTTTATAAAGCGCTGGTTAGGCCACAACTGGAGTATTGCGTCCAGTTCTGGTCAGCACACTTTTTAGGAAGGATGTGAAGTCCCTTGAGAGGGTGCAGAGGAGATTTGCCAGAATGGTTCCGGGGATGGGGGATCTTGGCTACAAGAACATGTTGGAGAAGTTGGATTTGTTTTCATTAGAGCAAAGGAGATTGAGGGGTGATTTGATAGAGGTGTACAAGGTTATGACTGGTTTGGATAGGCTAGACGGGGAAAGTCTGTTCCCACAAGTTGATGGTACAAGGACTAGGGGACACAGATTTAAGGTTTTGGGCAAGAGATACAGGGGGGACGTGAGGAAAATCTTTTTTACACAGCGAGTGGTGAGGACCTGGAATTCGCTGCCGACGGAAGTGGTGGAAGCGGAGACACTCAATGTTTTCAAGGGAAGACTGGATAGGCACTTGAGGGAAATAAACTTGTAGAGCTACGGGGATAGAGCGGGGGAATGGGACTGACTGGATTGCTCTACAGAGAGCCGGCATGGACTCGATGGGCCGAATGGCCTCCTTCTGTGCCGTTATGACTCTGACGCTAATGCGATAGTTACAATAAGAATATTAATAAAGAATTTGTAGTGCACTGTGGCATTCTATAGCTAGCAATTATTTTAGAGAAATTGGGAGTAATTTTCACTTTGGCTGCGGGGGCGAAAACTGTCAGTTGTGGATCAGACACTTGTTGGACACCCTGCCCGATTTTCCTTTCCCTCGTCAGTCTTCTGTCCATGTACAAAGTGAAAATTATATCCTTGTGTTTTAATTGTAGCTTGTGTTGCATTTGATTTCATAACTTGTGCCTGATGCTGAGTTTATTCATTGATGTGATTTGCTGCCAAGTAGCACTTGTGTTAATAATATAACAGTAAGAAAATGAATGTTGAATCGGCTTGCAAGCTTTGGAATAGTGCTTGCACCACATTCCCAGGCTTTTGGGGAAACACAAGGCAATAAGTCATAGGAAACTCGATTTTTTTTTTTGCATTCAACCCATCAAAACTAGAAGCACTAATACAAAAGCAAAATACTGCAGATGCTGGAAATCTGAAATAACAGAAAATGCTGGAAACACTCAGCAGATCAGGCAGCATCCGTGGAGAGAGAAACAGAGTTAACGTTTCAGGTCTGTGACCCTTCGTCAGAACTGGAAAAAGTTAAGAGATGTAACAGGTTTTAAGTAGCTGCAGAGGCAGGAAAAGGCGGGAGGGGAGGAAAGAAGAAAAGGGACGGTCAACGTAAGCTCGAGGAACAGCACCCCATCGTTCTATTAGGCACGTTACAGCCTTCTGGACTCAACATTGAGTTCTACAATTTCAGACTATAACCTCTGCCCCTATTTTTTCAGGCAGCAGCTGTTGATGATTCTGCCATCCCCATTTGCAGCATTTAACCACTCCTGCCTTCCACCCTATCACAGACCGTACCTTTTGTTCTTTCTTCCCCTCCCCCCGCCTCTGCACCTGCTTAAAACCTGTTACATCTTTTAACTTTTTCCAGTTCTGACGAAGGGTCACAGACCTGAATCGTTAACTCTGTTTCTCTCTCCACGGATGCTGCCTGGCCTGCTGAGTATTTCCGGCATGTTCTGTTGTTATTTCAAACTAGAAGCACGTTTTGTCTACGTCTGTGATAAATAGATAAATGATCTCACCGTGTCTGTGAACTTGCGTCTCTTTTCATGCTAGTATTCACAGGTGAAAGTATGAGAAATATATGGAGATGCCCTTCTAACACAGAGTATGTGAAATTCTACCAATGTTTCACACCACTGGGGATGAATATAGTGATACACTCATGAAAATACCATCCCTGCCATGCGCTGCTTCGATCTGGATCGGCAGCTAATACAACAAAATGGTGATAATCAGGTCCTGGAAGAGGATTTGGATAGTGGACTGATTTGGATGGGGCTGAATGGCCTTTCCTTGTTCTTTACGCTCATCATCATGTGGGCTCTTGCTCATCTTGCTCCAATTGTATAAAGCAAAACTTTCAGTTGTTTATGGCCGTTGTCACCTTGCACTTATGCATACATAAATGGTTATATGGCACCTCCATGACATCTCACAGAAACTACTGACACTCGAGGCACCTGAGCTAACACTCAGTACAGTACATAGCTGTAGGACACTCTTCAATAAAAGCACAGGTGCCAGCTGCATTTAAGGGCATCATTGCCCAAGTTAGTAAAATGATGATGGTCCCTCATAATTAGCTGCAAATGAGGATAATGTGTGCTGGTGTCGAGATCAAGGTGAGCATATTTCTTTTGGGGAGGCTCATCAGGCATGGCACAAACCTCACCAGTATAAATCACATGCAATAAATTACTTGGAAGTACTGTAACTGTTGTCATGCAGGCAGCCATTTTGTGCATGGGATTTCAGAAACCGCAATGAGATGAATGATCAGTTCATCTGTTTTTCGTGGTGTTGGTTGAGAACAAAGTGGTGGCTGGATTGCTGTACCTCTGGGTTATTACTAGGTTTACTTTACTTGTGCGAAAGGTCGTGCAGTTCTCGAGTCTTTAATGCTTTGAATTCTGAATCTTGTACACCACCAGTATGCTATAAGTACTTTACTGCAATATGACCTGTATCTTCATTAGTGGAAAATATGTATCTGCATATTGGTTAAGGACTGATGCAAAAAGAAAACACAAAAAATAACTATATTTTGATCTAAGCTACAAATTAAATTTTCAGAACATAAACTGGAGTATTGTGTCCAATTCTGGGCACCACACTTTAGAAAGGATGTGAAGGCCTTGGAGAGGGTGCAGAAAAGATTTACAAGAATGATTCCATAGATGAGAGACTTCAGTTACGTGGATAGACTGGGGTTCTCAGAGCAGAGAAGGTTGAGAGGAGATTTGATAGAGGTGTTCAAAATCATGAGGGGTCTAGACAGAGTAGATCCAGGGACCCGGGTTCGAATCCGGCCTCGGGTGACTGTCTGTGTGGAGTTTGCACATTCTCCCCGTGTCTGCGTGGGTTTCCTCCGGGTGCTCCGGTTTCCTCCCACAGTCCAAAGATGTGCGGGTTAGGTTGATTTGGCTATGATAAATTGACCCTTAGTGTTAGGGGGATTAAATACGTGGGGTTACGGGGATAGGGTGGGATATGTGTTGGTGCAGGCTCGATGGGCCGAAATGGCCTCTATCTGCACTGTGGGGATTCTGTGTGAAACTGTCCCCATTGGCGGAAGGGTTGAGAACCAGAGGACACAGATTCAAGGCAAAAGAACCAAAGGCGACATGAGGAAAAACTTTTATACGCAGCGAGTGGTAAGGATCTGGAATGCAATGCCTTAAAGGGTGGTGGAAGCAGATTCAATCGTGGCTTTCAAAAGAGAATTGGATAAATACCTGAAGGAAAACAATTTGCAGGGCTACGGGGAAAGGGTGGGGGAGTGGGACTAGCTGAAGCACAGGCTCGACGGGCCGAATGGTTACAGCACAGAACGAGGCCATTCTATGAATATTCTTAATATATGATTGGGTACTTTTATGGGATATGAGGAATTTAGGATTGATCGAAATGTATTGATTGTGCAATTTGTATGAAGCACTATAAATCTGTGCCCCTATAAATCTCATCACTTGGTTTGTTTTGTATGTACATCTAATGCAATAGTAAGGCTGAAACTCCAATACCCCTCCATGTCAAAGATCCTCTTAATGGGCATATATTGCCAATTTTTCTTCTTCACTGGGCCAGCGTCTTGGCCTTCCCTACCTTATGCCATTGTGAGAGCACAATCGCCACAAGGACTGCAGCAGTTCAAGGAGAAGGCAACGCCACTTCTCACGGCAACTCGGAATGAGTAGTAAATGGGCCCTTGCCAGTGTCACCCAGAACAAAGCAAATTGGATTCCCGGTCCAGAGTATAAGTCCCAGCCTTGCCAGCAATTCACACCCAACTTAAGTTGATTAAAGCTATTCCTGGGAATGGTGTTCGAATATGCTGCTCTGTGGTCCCTGCGCTGCGCTGCGCTGCGCTGCTCTGCTCTGTACTTATTTTTCTTCATGTTGACAATTAAGGCTGGTCAGTATGAAATAAATTCCCTTAATAAAAGGGAAACCTGCTCTGCAATATAGTTTTAAGTGGAGTTCTAATGGTGACTTGCAAGGGAGCTATCTAGAGATAGGGTCATTTGTACTGGAGTGCTGCAGACTGTGGGAGTACCAGCTATCTGCAGTTAACAGCACTCTATTATTGTATGATTGCCTTCAAACTTTGGCGGGTGAGCTTAACCAGTTCCTGACTGGGCTGTCGATCTGCTTTACTGCTCTGGCACACTAGATCTTTCTGAATGGGGGAATGGTGGAGCATGGTTGCTAGCTGTCACTTTGTATTTTTTTTATTCATTCTTGGGATGTGGGCAAGGCTGACATTTATTGTCCATCCCTAGTTGCCCTGAGAACGTGATGGTAAGCAGCATTCTTGAATTGAGTGGCTTGCTAGCCCATTTCAGAAGGCAGTTAAAAGCCAACTACACTGGTGTGGTCTGGAGTGACATATAGGCCAGACCAGTTAAGGATGGCATGTTTCCTTCCCTATAGGACATTGCCTAGTCTTGCCTTGCAATAAACACAACTCCCATCACCCCATTGTGATGCAGGGTTAATTGCATGTGGAGAAATCAGCAATCCTGATAACTGAGAAGGTGTTCAAGATTATGAAGCGATATGATGAGGCAAATACTGAGATTACCTCCACTGGTCAGTGAGAAGGTAATGATAAGACCCAAATTTAAAATAATCAAAGAATTAAAGTGGAGATTAAAGATAAACTTTCTTTGTACAGAGGACGGTGGGACTGTGGAATTCTCTGCCACAAACTTATCGTTGAAGCCATGTCTAAGTTCTTTTAAAAGGGAATTAGGCAGTTGATTGGGGGGAGAAAGGGTAATATTAAAGGGCACGGGGAATAAGCAGAGACTCGTGGAAAAATACCAGCAGAGACTTGATCCATTATTAAGGAAGTAATAGCAGGACATTTAGAAAATCATAATACAATCAAGCAGAGTCAACATGGTTTTATGCAAGGGAAATAGTGTTTGACAAATTTACTAGAGTTCTTTGAGGATGTAATGAGCAGGGTGGATAAAGGGGAACCTGTAGATGTAGTGTATTTGGATTTCCAGAAGGCATTCGATAATGTGCTACATAAAAGGTTACTGCACAAGATAAGAGCTCATGGGGTTGGAGGTAATATATTAGCATGAATAAAGGATTGGCTAACTAACAGAAAACAAAGAGTCGGGATAAATGGGTCATTTGGCAAACTGTAACTAGTGGGGTGCCACAGGGATCAGTGCTGGGGCCTCAACTATTTACAATCTATATTAATGACTTGGATGAAGGGACTGTGTGTACTGTAGCCAAATGTGCTGATGATACAAAGATCGATGGGAAAGCAAGTTGTGAGGAGGACACAGTCTGCGAAGGGATATAGATAGGTTTGTGAGTGGGCAAACATTTGGCAGATGGAGTATAATGTGGGAAAATGTGAGGTTATCCACTTTGGAAGGAAGAATGAAAAAGCAAATTATGCTTAAATAGAGAGAGACTACAAAATGCTGCGGTACAAAGGGATCTGCGGGTCCTAGTACATGAAACACAAAAAGTTAGCATGCAGGTACAGCAAGTAATTAGGAAGGTAAATGGAATGTTGGCCTTTATTGCAAGGGGGATGGAGTATAAAAGTAGGGAAGTCCTGCTACAACTGTACAAGGCGCTGGTGAGACCACACCTCGAGTACTGCGTGCAGTTTCAGTCTCCTTATTTAAGGAGGGATATACTTGCATTGGAGGCAGTTCAGAGAAGGTTCACTAGGTTAATTCCTGAGATGAAGGGGTTGTCTTATGAAGAAAGGTTGAGCAGGTTGGGCCTATACTCATTGGAGTTTAGAAGAATGAGAGGTGATCTTCTTGAAACATAAGATTCTGAGGGGGCTTGACAGGGTAGATGCTGAGAGGATGTTTCCCCTTGTGGGGGAATCTAGAACTAGGGGGCACAGTTTCAGGATAAGGGGTCGCCCATTTAAAACGGAGATGAGGAGGAATTTCTTCTGAGGGTCGTGAATCTTTGGAATTCTCTACCCCAGAGAGCTGTGGAGACGGAGTCATTGAATATATTCAATGCGGAGATAGACATATATTTAAGCTACAGGGGAGTCCAGGGTTATGGGGAGCGGGCGGGAAGGTGGCGTTGAGACCAAGGTCGGATCAGCCATGATCTTATTGAATGGCGGGGCAGGCTCGTGTTCTTATGATCGGCTTAATGTCCATTTTTAGTAATGTTCCATGCAACAAAATATTCCGGACTGGAAATGTAATTACAGGAAACTTTCGTTTATCCGGCACCCTAATATCCGGAATTCTCGCTTAACCGGCAAAAATCAGGTAAGTTTTATTATCCAGACAAGACCCCGATTCTGACCTTTCGCCCCCACGAAAGGGGGGGTCAACGTTCTTCCGACTCCGACCTGTCGCCGCCACGGAGGAAAAAGCCGGAGTCTCGTTTACCTTCCCTCTCCGGGTCCCAATTGTTCAGCCTGTGGCCGTGTACGGGGCTCTCGTACCTTGGTAAGTATACCTCTCTGTCATCCGGCACTTTCGATCAACCGGCACCACGCCGGTCCCGTCGGTGCCGGATAAACGAAAGTTTCCTGTATAGGCTTGTTGTTGAAATCCATGGCTCTTTCAATAATGTGCTTGTTCCAATGTTGAAATTCAAAGTGTCGCTAAAATTGAACAGTCCCACTTATATGCCGGTTAAATAGCTCAGTAAGAGTAACAAGTGCATTCTCACCTTGATTTGTAGCTGGGTTGCGTATGAGAATACTGATTTCACAGGAGAACAGTACGTTCTGGAGAAGGGGCTGTACAGCAGCTACGAAGATTGGGGAGCAACGAATTTTAAGATCTCCTCCGTTCAACCTGTTCTGGCGGTAGGTGTTTAAATTTACCCCTTTTGTGTGTTTAAAATTGAGGCGAGAATTGAACAGACTGTGCTGATGATTCAAAAATATTCCAGTGGCACAAATGTCTTTTAAAAGAAAAAATAACATTTCTGGCAAGTTAAATCACTTGTTTTTCTCCTTGTTTTAACATTGTAGTACAACTATTCAAAACAGAAGGGAAGACTGGAGAAAAAGCAATTAGGGTGTTCCCCTTCCCTTCCAAAAAACTGTTTGCAGACCACATTGCTCCAATTTCATCTTGACTTTAACATTTGAGACCAGCTGGGTAACAATGTATGGTAGTTTGGGAAGCCATGATCTCATCGAATGGCGGAGCAGGCTCGAGGGGCCGAATGGCCTACTCCTGCTCCTATCTTCTATGTTAATTGCATAAAACTGCTGAAATAGACCATTCATCTGTCATTGCTTAGCTTTCCTACTGGAGTGGTATTTATCTCCCTGGCTGCTTAGCGTAACAACATTAGCAAATTTTATTATGTGGTAAATGTATCTATTGTAGATGCCTATAATATATTAAAAATGTCATGTCTGTGTGCACTTCCTTTTGACAAAACCGGCCTTTGTTTTTTTCCACAATTTCTTCAATATTTGCCATTATAAATTGCTTTGTTCACATCTATAACGGAAACTATCTATGTAAACTTGTCATGGTATACTTGCACCCTCCTGCCAGTGGTGATACTGTAGCACCTCAGTCTTGCATCTCTCCGCTCCTCCGCATGTACTGCAGAGAAATTCCTATGCCCCAACCAACTATACTTGTAATGTTATTTTGTTCCTTCTCTGCTTCCCAAACTACCATACATTTTGCTACGTGTCAGCTGTTGCTCAGTGGGTAGCGCACTTGCTTCTGAGTCAGAAGGTTGTGGGTTCAAATCCCACTCTAGGGACTTGAGCACTGTTGGAGGTGTCGTCTTTCGGATGAGACGTTAAACCGAGGCCCATCTGCTCTCTCAAGTGGACGTAAAAAAGTCCCATGGCACTATTTCGAAGAAGAGCAGGGGAGTTATCCCTGCTGTCCTGGCCAATATTTATCCCTCAATCAACATAACAAAAAACAGATTATCTGGTCATTATCACATTGCTGTTTGTGGGAGATTGCTGTGCAAATTGGCTGCCGCGTTTCCCACATTACAACAGTGACTACACTCCAAAAGTACTTCATTGGCTGTAAAGCGCTTTGAGACGTCCGGTTGTCGTGAAAGGCGCTATAGAAATGCAAGTCAAACAAAGGAGGCTTTGGTTGAAATTAGAAAAAGGCCCATTTATGACTGATGTCAGGATGTTGTTCTTCCCACAGAATGATCAAGACATGGTATGGATCTCGGAGTAGGGTAGTGGAGGCAGGAACCCAGAATAATTTAAGAATGTATATTTGGATGAATTAAGATGGGCAGAATGGACTTTCTTATCTATGTCTATCTTGTGATATCTGCTTTGTTCACACCTTTCCTCTCCACGGGGAGGATGACTGATGTTTAGTCATCTCAGCAGATACTGTGAATAAGTCATATGTATTAGCTCAGCCATTTAACAACAAGGCATGATATTAACCATTCTCCACTTAGCCACTTCAGCTAAGTAGCTATTTTAGTGGCGGGGGGTGGGGAAGAGACTATAGTCACTAATGGTAATTAGGTCTTCCTTAAGTAAGTTCCCTGCTCTGCTCTAGAGTTCAATAGGTAGTAGTAAACCTCAATAATCTATTTTTTTACACAGGATATGGAAGACGGCGAGCTATCTAAGTTCAAGGTATGGTACAAAGTTTCATATGTTCATTTACTTTTGTTCTGTCAATATTTGTTGAGGGTTCCTGAGGAGTGTGTGGGTACACTTTAAATGGGGATTTCCTCAAATGTGATTGTGATTTCTGTAAGACTTCTGTAATTTAGAGTAAATTATCACAATCTGTGCTTCAAAGCAAATAACAGCTAAAATATTGAAGCAGTAAATTTTACATATGGAAGCTTTTTTGCCATAGCTAAATGAATGAGAGCTTGCCTTTAATTTTTATATATTTTCATCACTAAGATTAAGTTAGGGTGTTTGCTATATTAGCATTTTGATCACTTTTGATTTGTTCTGTATCTATATTTCAAGCATATTGTATGTCTTTTAATTATCGGTAAAACTCTTGATGTTCAGGTGCAGTTTTTTTCGGAGCCTGAATTTCAAGGCAGTGCACAAGTCTTCGACATGGACACAGTCCAATTTCCAGCTGGGTTTTCACCCAAGTCCTGCAAAGTTTTGTCTGGCAAGTGAGTGCAATTAATTTAGATCATGACATGATTTAAGGTCCCTTGATAAGGTGGTTGTGGGGCACAATTATAATTGTTTTAACTGAACAATTAGATAAGTAGGACATTTTAATATTGATGTTAGATGTATTTTAATGTTTTTTTTATTTTCAATGTATCATAGTATAAACAGCTAATCTTTTTGAGGAATAATCCACTCTAAATAGTGGATTTTTTAACAGTTCCTCCAGATGAACTGTCTTAAATTTTAATCTAAAGTTTCAATGTGCAGTACTTAGCGCTCAGTGTGTGAGAGCGCCTCATTCACTACAAAGACACACAAATCCACCGACCGAGCAAAGTGCTCCTCTGTCGAGACCGTTGGCATGCAAGACATTTTATTGAAAATGATTTGTCAGTTCTCCTTCTTCCTGGGGATCCTCACACATGTTCTGAGTACTGCTTGATTGGACCTACTGCAAAAGGTGTATGTGTATGGTCAGTCACTGGCCTTTCACGTTTTAGGAGATGCGATTTGATTGCAGCTAATACAGATAGGAGGACTTCTGGCTGTAAGGTTCTTTTCAAACGCATTGGGGTTTCTGAACCTGATTACTAGGAGGCATGGGCCCACGGTAGAGAGTGATACTAAATCAGCAATCTGGCAGGATATTTTTCCTGAAATTGACGGAGGTGAAAATTAAAAAATAAATAAGAAATAAAAATTGGTGCAGCAGGGTTTCTCTTCTGAGATGGAGGAGGATATCTGTTGAGAAAAGGTTGAGGATAATAGAAATATTAACATTACGTTGATTTTTATTACCCCCCCCCCAGTGGAGAGAGGGTGAAGGACTGATTTAGTGTAGCCTTAAAACGGCATCAACAGAACAGTATAAAACACATGGTTTGAGGGGGCTTAATAGATGTTTCATACTCTGAACCTAATTTTTGTTTTGTATTGGGTGAGCTTTACTTTGTATCTGACTGCATAAAACCTGTCCTGGAAGATGGCAATAAATTGGGAGAGGGGGAAGTACAGAGAGACCTGGGTGTTCTTGTACACCAGTCACTGAAGGCGAGCATGCAGGTGCAACAGGCGGTCAAGAAGGCAAACGGTATGCTGGCCTTCATAGCAAAAGGGTTGGAATACAGGAACAGGGATACCTTGCTGCAGCTGTACAGGGCACTGGTGAGACCACACCTCGAGTACTGTGTACAGTTTTGGTCGCCTCATCTGAGGAAAGATGTTCTTGCCATGGAGGGGGTGCAGCGGCGATTCACCAGGCTGATACCAGGAATGGCGGGATTGACCTATGAGGAGAGACTATGTAGTTTAGGGATGTACACACTGGAGTTTAGAAGATTGAGAGGGGACCTCATAGAAGTGTATAAAATTCTGACAGGTGTAGACAGACTAGATGCAGAAGGAATGTTTCCCTTGGCGGGTGAGAACAGAACTAGAGGACATAATTTAAGGATAAGGGCTAAACCATTTAGGACAGAAATGACATGAAACTGGGTGCCCAGAAAGAAAACAAAAGCATTATATGTTTGGAAATGAATTGATCCATTGTATGTGTCTCTTTGCAGCTGGGTGGCTTCTGCTGCAGAGAATTTCACTGGTAACCAATATATACTTGAGGTTGGAACTTATCCTGATTTGATCATGGTAGGATGTGCAAATGATGCCTGTATCAAATCCGTGAAGACAGTAGGCTTTGTAAGTATCGCTGGGATATTTAAGCTTTTACTAAGGTAATTTCTGATGCTGGTAATGTGTCCTGCAACAAAACAGCTGCCAATTTTCTATTCCAAGTGGAAGATACATAACTCATCCTGGAAACGTGCCGTGTCTGTCTGCACCGACACGGTCACAGCATCAGATCCTAATGTTTGTTCTTTGTGCTTCAGTTCATAGATGACAGACACGCAAGTCCTCGAACAAAAGAAGTCATTTTCTCTTATAAAATATGTATGGTAGCTGTGCAACTGTGCTTTTTTTTTATATAACCTTTATACAGTATGAAAACTTGCATCCTCAACAAATGTGGAAAGATCAGTTGGGAAGGACTTGAATTCTAGTTTGCTGTTGGGGATCCCTACCCCTCTATTGCTTGAGCACCAGGTCCATCCCTGAACTGCAATGCATAAGAAGATGTGCTTTGTTTAACTTTTTAATACAAAATTGTTTTTAGATCGCAGTGGTACTACTCGCATCCTTTATCTCCTAAATTTGTATTTAGATTTCCCCTGATCGAGGTTGCAGCACCTTTATGCTAATAAAGTGAGGGATAGAATCATACAGCATGGAAGGGGGCCATTCAGCCCATCGTGTCTGTGCTGGCTCTTTGAAAGAGCTATCCAATTAATCCCACTCCCCTGCTCTTTCCCCATAGCCCTGCAAATTTTGCCCCTTCAAGTATTTATCCAATTCCCTTTTGAAAGTTAATATTGAATCTGCTTCCACCACCCTTTCAAGCAGTGCATTCCAGATCACAACAACTCGCTGAGAATTTTTTTTTTCTCTTGTCATGTCGCCTCTGGTTCTTTTGCCAATGACCTTAAATCTGTGTCCTTTGGTTACCGACCATTCTGCCACTGAAAACACTTTCTCCTTATTTACTCTATCAAAACCCTTCAAAATTTTGAACTCCTCTGTCAAATCTCCCCTTTACCTTCTCTGCTCTAAGGAGAACAACCCCAGTTTCTTCAGTCTATCCACGTACCTGAAGTCTTTCATCCCTAATACCATTCTAGTAAATCTCCTCTGCACCTTCTCTGAGGCCTTGACATCCTTCCTAAATTGGCCGCAATATTCCAGCTGTGGCCTAACCAGTGTTTTATAAAGGTTCAGCATAACATTATTACTTTTGTACTCTATGCCTCTATTTATAAAATTGAGAGGTCGCACAACACCAGGTTATAGTCCAACAGTTTTATTTGAAATCACAAGCTTTCGGAGCTATCGATCGCCCCTTCCTCAGGTTGATTTCAAATAAAACTGTTGGACTATAACCTGGTGTTGTGCGACCTCTCAATTTTGTCCACCCCAGTCCAACACCGGCATCTCCGCATCATGACCTCTATTTATAAAGCCAAGGATCCTGTATGTCTTTTTGAACAGCTTTCTCAACTTGTTCTGCGACCTTCAAAGATTTGTGTACGTACACCCCCAGGCCTCTGTTCCTGCACCCCCTTTAAAATGGTACCATTTTGTTTATATTGCCTCTCCTCATTCTTCCTACCGAAAGGAATTCGAACATTTGTTTGTTTTCACAGTGCTTCTCCGTGCCAGGCATCATCCTTTTTTCACGGGAGAAATTTGAAGGAAAGAAAATTGAACTTGCTTCAGAAATGCTGAACCTGACATTACAAGGATACAATAACCACGTTTCTTCTGTCAAAGTTAATGGTGGCATGTAAGTACATCCTTGTCCCAAAGCATTTAATGCACAGGACACTCTCGTGACCAGACCTGCCAAGGTGTTGGAAGACTTAAGTCGTAACTATTGCATATTCATTATCTCCAAATTATATTTAACTCTATAGTGTCAGGATTCTCACTAAAGTTGGTTTTTAAAAAAGAAACAATTAATGCAGATTCTCAAATGGTCTAATATTCTCAACAAATATTATTAAATATTTTATTTTGGTTTTAAATGTGATGACTGCTAAATATCTGTCGCATAGAGGTGGATTAAGAGTTGCATTGAAGAGGAGTTAGTACGTTCTATAAAAGAGCCAGTGTGTATATAAACTTGCAAGACTCTGGGGCAAAATTAAACAACATTGCCTCACTCACGCTGGCCCAGCCAACTGGCGGGGTTTCTCCAGCTTCCTCCGAAACCCGGAACACTACAGCCCATGTGTAGATGCGTATGTATTTGCATGTACTCAGTAGTATTGTGCTTTTTAGAGAAAGAAAGAGCAAACTTCCACCTTTTTTACGTTCTCGGGACATCCCAAAGTGCTTTACAGCCAGTGACGTACTTTTGAAGTGTAGTCACTGTCGTAATGTAGGGAAAATGGATGTCTGTCTCTACCTACTTTCTGTAGGAGTCTGCAAAGCAAAGGTGGTCTGACTTGTAATTGGCTGGGATGGTTTCAGTGTGAAATGCACTGGTGAATGGCTCAGTTGTACTGGAGTTTGCTTCTCCATTACAAAAGCAAAATACTGCGGATGCTGGAAATCTGAAATAAAAACAGAAAATGCTGGAAATACTCAGCAGGTCAGGCAGCATCTGTGGAGAGAGAAACAGAGTTAACATTTCGTTCTGACAAAGGGTCATCGACCTGAAACGTTAACTCTGTTTCTCTCTCCACAGATGCTGCCTGACCTGCTGAGCATTTCCAGCATTTTCTGTTTTTATTTGCTTCTCCATTGTTGGGTCAACGTGAGCCAATGTGCGACTATTAAGTTGTCAAGATTGTTGGTCTTGCTGGAGCAAGAACAGTTCGATCAAACTGTAATTCAACTGCTCTAAGTATCTTTGCACCAATTGTTTTTCATTGCGTATGAATTCAGTACAAGAATCCTAGTACATTAGTGACTGTTCCTCAACCCTAGGTTCTTCAAATGATGTTCAGTATTTAATTATAAAGACATCCTGCATGCACCATTCTAGAGGAATTTTGTGCTTAATGCTCAAATGCGTAAAAAAAAAACCAATTTTTTTTGATTTATTATGCAAAACAGGTGGGTTGCTTATGAATACAGTAACTACAGAGGGCGCCAGATTTTGCTAGAGTCCTGTCAGATACCCAACTGGCACCAGCACACTGGATGGAACAGGATTGGTTCTCTACGCCCCTTGATTCAGGTCTGTACGTGTGCAGATATAAAAATTTGGTATGTGAAATTTTAAGTGCTAACCTGTTAGTGATGTCTGAGAGACATCCTTGCTCATCTGATCAAAAGTGCTAGTGACACCTATTGGAGAAAAGCTAAATTGACGGATTCTTTTGCGGAAAAATAATGGCCCGGCATTTGCGGTCATCAGTGAAGCGAAGACGTTTGCCGTTGGCCCCGAAGTGCGCTTCACACAGGGATCTTGCGATCTCTGTGACGAGAACTTTGGGTTTTCCGACCTTCAATTCAAATCAGTGGAAGTCGGGATTCCCTTGTTCGAACTGCTGTGACATCCACAGGCTGTCTAAGCAGCCAATCGAAATGCAGAATTCTCATAGACAGCAAACAAGGAAGTGAGTAAGCTCTCAAAATTCAAACTTTTTAAAAATGTTAGAGAGAGCAAAACAAAGATTGGGGCCCTCGCATGGGGAATAGGCAAACCTCAAATAAAGATGGCGAAACTTTTAAAAGTTTCTTAAAAATGTTAATTTTTATTAAAATGGGCAAATTTCACACTGCACAAAATTAACATTAGTTTTCCAGGCCCCTAACATTTGTCTAGCAGTAATAACGCTGCCACAACCCCAGTTACACCTAATCCCTTTGGGTCTAACGTTTAGTGGGGAATTTAACAACACACTTACTGCGGAAGAGCCGACGTTTTTGTCAGTTTCCCTGACTTGCCTGATTACACAGATTGCCGGCTCTGGAAGGGGGCGGGGCACAGCGCAGCCAGTTTCGGAGTAGTCAGTGATTCACTGCAACTTTGGGATTTCCGATGCGCCAAAAAAATAATGCATATGTGCAAAAGATGTGACTTAAACTTGCAACAATCTATAGCATTAAAAAAAAATTGAAAAACATTTGTGATATTTACCCATTCTCTCTTGTTTACAGAGACAAGTGTATTTTAGGCTACGAAACAGATGTACTGGAGCATTCATGACATTCGCTGGAGAACTGAATGATATCAAAATGGTGCGAGTGCAGGCTTTAGAAGGCACGGGAATGGATGACCAAATCTGGTTCTACCAGGATGGGTTTATCAGAAGCAAGGTACTCGCAATGTTGATTCTGACGAGAGAAGACACTACCCTAGTTTTTCCAACATAGCCTTCTTGAGTGACCATCTTTTAACTGATGTATTTTTGAGACTGGGAGAACTTATATTTGACTGCAGAGTGCACCAATGTGCTTCTGTGATCTAGCCAAGATCTCCAAAATAACATCTTGATTATTAAAATGTATTCTCTTTATTTATTATCGGTGATGTTCTTTGTAATTCTCTCTCTCTCTCCTCCTTCTCACACTCCATGGTCCCCGAAACAATTTTATTGATTCGGCAATGTTATTTTTGGTGGGTGTGAAAAAACGTTGTCTTATTATGTTTGTTTGTCCGTTTGAAAGAAACTGCAGCATAAATGTAGCTGTGTGAGTTGTATCTTTTTCTTGTTTCATTTGTCAATGAGTATGAGATGGGTCGAATGGCCTCCTACTGTACTGTAACGATTCTATGAATTCTATTCTATGTGGTTGAATAAGTTGCAACTCGCACAGCTGCATTTATGTTCTCGATGTTTTTAATAAGCACCATGAATTTCAGTATTGTGGATGCTTGTTATGAAGATTCATGTTACACTGTTCTAATTCTTTGCTGGGTTTAAATTGACCCATTGCTGCATTCATACTTAACCCACTGACAAGTGTAAAACTGGAAATATGGTGATCTAAGTCAGAAATAAGCACATTCATTTATTTCCACTTATTTATTGAAGTGTGTCCCCATGACGGGTAAGGGTCACTCTCTGTATTATCACCTTCTCCGTCCCTGTCTTCCTCCCCCACTAAGTTCATCAGGCATTTTCCGTGCTTCCTCCCTTCCCCAATGTTTTGTTAGTCAAGATGTCCAAAATAAATTTAGTTCAGAAAGATAAATAATTGAATGATAAAGAGAGCCTTTTTACTGTATTGTATGACCCTGGGTTGGCTATCGTAGTCTTCCTGGATTTCCATGGGAATATCTTTCATTTGATATTCTACACCTCTCCGACACACCATAACGGCAGTCGGCGGTGCCCTTTGTAGTTTTGAGGGTTAAAATATTGATAGTAAAATGAGGGTCACACGGTATCTCTTCAGGATTTGAATATTTTAATCTGGAGACCTGCCATATAACTTGGAACAGCTTTAGATGGCAACAGAGCCAGAGAAGTTTACCGAAGGAGGTCATTCGACCTCTTGTGTCTGTGCCAGCAATTTGCTACAGTGATCCTAAACTAATCCCATTGCCCTATGTTTAGATCAATCAATTGAATGTTTTACCGTTGTCTGTCACTGGAGCTGATTGACCCCAATATGATATGCAGGAAGCTTGCAGAGAATGACTCATCAAAAGATCTACAGCTGGTGTTGATAAAGAATCTCCCTTCTCTATATCTACCTATCTAGGTAGCTCCCTCTGTGGCTCACTGAGCTTATCCAGTGAGTAGCTGAGCCATACAGACCTGGACAGTCCGAGGTTCAATCCATGGTTGGCTGATCCCAGCCAAGGGTGGTGGTTAAGGATATTACAGTTGGCCATAGCATTCCTGGGTTAGGCAGGGGAACGTTAGCTGTGATTCCCGCCACTGACCATTATCGAATAGTCACGTGTGAATGTCGAGTGAGGACTAGATTGGGCCTATTCAATGTTGGGACTCAGAATAAGAATAAAAGAGTCACTTGGTTGAGGTACCAGAGAGTGCTTGGCACCCATTGAACCATAATTCAGTGGAGGGGAAGGGAGAAAATTAATGAGGGGTAAAAATAGCTTCCTTGGAATAGCAGTTCTTTCAACTAGAATGGTGTGGAAGTTAAATTACATGCTTGAGAATTGAACATTCACACTTCCTCCAGAAACAGAACACAGCAGTACTTGGACAGAAAAAGAACACGTATGACAGGTGTCAGGTTGAGAATACAAGTGAGAACCAGGCTAAATATAGAAAGTTCAGAGGGGAAGTGAAAAAGGAAATAAGAGGGGCAAAGAGAATATGAGAATAAATTAGTAGCAAAGATAAAAGGGAATCCAAAAGTCTTCTGTAGGCATATAAATAGTAAACGGGTAGTAAGAGGAGGGGTGGGGCCGATTAGGGACCAAAAAGGAGACTTACGCATGGAGGCAGAGGGCATGGCTGAGGTACTAAATGAGTACTTTGCATCTGTCTTCACCAAGGAAGAAGATGCTGCCAAAGTCATAGTGAAAGAGGAGGTAGTTAAACATAGAAACATAGAATCTAGGAGCAGGAGTAGGCCATTCGGCCCGTCGAGCCTGCACCACCATTCAATACGATCATGGCTGATCATTCAAATCCAGTACCCTGTCCCTGCTTTAATCCCCACAGTACACATATCCCACCCGACCGCCGTAACCCCACGTATTTAATTCCCCCCTAACATATCCCATCCTATCCCCAGTTAAGATACTGGATGGGATAAAAATTGATAGAGGAGGTACTAGAAAGGCTGGATGTACTTAAAGTTGATAAGTCACCAGGACTTGATGGGGTGCATCCTAGGATGCTGAGGGAAGTAAAGGTGGAAATTGCGGAGGTACTGGCCATAATCTTCCAATCCTCCTTAGATACGAGGCTGGTGCCAGAGGACTGGAGAATTGCAAATGTTACACTCTTGTTCAAAAAAGGGTGTAAGGATAAATCCAGCAACTACAGGCCAGTCAGTTTAACCTCGGTAGTGGGGAAACTTTTAGAAACAATAATCAGGGACAAAATTAACAGTCACTTGGACAAGTGTGGATTAATTAAGGAAAGCCAGCACGGATTTGTTAAAGGCAAATCGTGCTTAACCAACCTGATTGAGTTTTTTGATGAGATAACAGAGAGGGTTGATGAGGGCAATGTGGTTGATGTGGTGTACATAGACTTCCAAAAGGCGTTTGATAAAGTGCCACATAATAGGCTTGCCAGCAAAGTTGAAGCCCATGGAATAAAAGGGACAGTGGCAGCATGGATACAAAATTGATTAAGTGACAGGAAACCGAGAGTAGTGGTGAACGGTTGTTTTTCGGACTGGAGGAAGGTATACAGTGGTGTTCCCCAGGGGTCGGTACTAGGACCACTGCTTTTCTTGATATATATTAATAACTTGGACTTGGGCACAGTTTCAAAATTTGCAGATGACACAAAACTTGGAAGTATAGTGAACAGGGAGGAGAATAGTGATAGACTTCAAGAGGACATAGACAGGCTGGTGGAATGGGCGGACACGTGGCAGATGAAATTTAACACAGAGAAGTGCAAAGTGATACATTTTGGTAGGAAGAATGAGGAGAGGCAATATAAGCTAAAGGATACAATTCTAAAGGGGTGCATGAACAGAGAGACCTGGGAGTATATGTGCACAAATCGTTGAAGGTGACAGGGCAGGTTGAGAACGCGGTTAAAAAAGCATACGGGATCCTGGGCTTTATAAATAGAGGCATAGAGTACAAAAGCAAGGAAGTTATGATGAACCTTTATAAAACACTGGTTCGGCCTCAACTGGATTGTGTCCAATTCTGGGCACCGCACTTTAGGAAGGATGTGAAGGCCTTGGAGAGGGTGCAGAAAAGATTTACGAGAATGGTTCCAGGGATGAGGGACTTTGGTTATGTGGATAGACTGGAGAAGCTGGGGTTGTTCTCCTTAGTGCAGAGAAGGTTGAGAGCAGATATGATAGAGGTGTTCAAAATCATGAGGGGTCTAGACAGAGGAGAGAGAGAAACTGTTCCCATTGACAGAAGGGTCGAGAACCAGAAGATTGAGGATTAGTAGACGGACAGAAAATCGAGAGTGGGAATAAGCGGGTCATTTTCGGGTTGGCAGGCTGTAACTAGTGAAGTTATGCAAGGATCAGTGCTTGGGCCTCAGCTTTTCACAATCTATATCAATGATTTGGATGAGGGGATCAAATGTAATATATCCAAGTTTACTGATGATACAAAGCTGGGTGGGAATGTAAGTTGTGAGGAGGATGCAAAGAGGCTTCAAGGGGATATAGACAGGCTAAGTGAGTGGGCAAGAACATGGCAAATGGAATATAATGTGGAGAAATGTGAAGTTATCCACTTTGGTAGGAAAAATAGAAAAGCAGAGTATTTTTTAAATGGTGAGAGATTGGGAAATGTTAGTGTTCAGAGGGACCTGGGTGTCCTTGTACACGAATCACTGAATGTTAACATGCAGGTACAGCAAGCAATTAGGAAAGCAAATGGCATGTTGACCTTTATTACAAGAGGATTTGAGTATAAGAGTTGAGACGTCTTACTGCAATTATATAGGGCCCTGGTGAGACCACACCTGGAGTATTGTGTACAGTTTTGGTCTCCTTACTTAAGGAAGGATATACTTGCCATAGAGGGAGAGCAACGAAGGTTCACTAGACTGATTCCTGGGATGGGGGGATTGTCCAATGAGAGATTGAGTAGACTAGGACTATATAGAAGAATGAGAGGTGATCTCATTGAAACATACAAAATTCTTACAGGGCTTGACAGGGTAGATGCAGGGAGGATGTTTCATTTGGATGGGGAATCTAGAACCAGGGGTCACAGTCTCAGAATAAGGGATCGGCCATTTAGGACTGAGATGAGGAGAAATTTCTTCACTCAGAGGGTGGTGAATCTTTGCAATTCTTTACCCCAGAGGGCTGAGGAGGCTCAGTCATTGAAGGTGGAGTTGAGGTAGAAGATCAGCCATGATCTTATTGAATGTTGGAGCAGGCTCGAGGGGCCGAATGGCCGACTCCTGCTCCTATTTCTTATGTTCTTAAGGTGATTGGCAGAAGAACCAAAGGCGACATGAGGAAAATCTTTTTTATGCAGCGAGTGGTTAGGATCTGGAATGCACTGCCTGAAAGGGTGGTGAAGGCAGATTCAATCAGGGCTTTCAAAAGGGAATTGGATAAGTACCTGAAGGAAAAAAGTTTGCAGGGCTACGGGGAAAGGGTGGGGGAGTGGGACTAGCTGAAGTGCTCTTGCAGAGAGCTGGCACGGGCTCGACGGGCCGAATGGCCTCCTTCTGTGCTGTAACCATTCTATGATTCTATGACTGTGAAAATGATGTCTTAACATCTGGCACCTTAACATCATTTCAGCTGTCCTTCCTTTCATTTTGGAACTCTAATGTGGAATTTATGATGTGCATGTGAAGAGAAACCCTGGGTGCTATGTGAAAAGAACAAACTGTTAGCAAATCCATTTAACTGTTTGTGTCCGATAGGAATTTTGGATAAAATAATGAATCGCTTGTTAGCTATCTGAAAGTATTGCACGCTGATCGCAGCAGGCGGGGTAGAGCCCACTGACCATATTAGGAGCATTCTACAGGAATAGTTGACATTAGTTGGGCCAGTCTCGGGCTTGTTGTATTGGCTGACCTTTGCAAGGCCGTAATCTGGAACAAGCCTCACATTCCTCAAACATTGTTACTGGTAATTAGCAACAAAAGAGATGTACAATTTGGAGCCTTTAGTAGACTGTACCGTCCATGAAGTACAACCAATAAAGCAACTTTTGTGGCAGGTCTGAAGTTGGGGCTCAGATGGAGCAGAGCTGAGAGAGTTTTACTCTGCAGCTGTCTGTGCTGTGCTTGATCTGAGAGTGCATGATGCTGACACTGGGTACCTGGAATAGGAAAAACTAACATCCTATCCCTTAATGAGCACAAAACAATTAATTGGGATGGGGCGGTGGTGGGATTCTAATTTTGTCTCTTAAACTTGTACTGTTCAGTCTTCTTTGGATGCTTGCTTAAGAATACCTTGTATAGGGCATAGAAAGGTGATGAGTAAAGATGATCTACGTTTGCTTATTCAGATGGTCTTTCTAAAAAAAAAGTGCCTCAGTCCAATGGCTAAGTGCTTTGTTTAAAAAAAAACACTGAATAGATAAAAGTTAAGATCATAACATATGGCACAAGACAAGTACCTCAGCACAAATTGTGACTTCCCATTAGATTGTACTATAGTGTGCAAGAATAGTCCGATTTAAATCAAGAATTATACTCGTGGGCCATTTGAAAACCGAATATGCACATAGTTGATATTTGTTTTCCATGATATGATTATCAGTCCTATGCATTTACTGTCTCACAGAAGAACATTTTTCCAACTGTAATTGATTTACACCATTTTCCTCTTCTCTTCCTCTTTCACCCCTCTACAGATGGCAGAAGATTGCTGCTTGGATGTAATTGGAACCTTGCTCAATCCAGGTTCGAGATTGGGAGTCTCGGTACAGCACAGTCAAGACATTCATTTCTGGAACATCAATTCAAATGGAGTCATATTGAGTGGGATAAGGACTGACCTAGTTATTGATGTAAAAGGTGAGGACTTGGCCCTTCATTCTCCGATTCTCTTGTCTGTACTGACCGGGACATTGTACTTGTCCACTAATAATCAGCATTTACGTTGACTTGATGTGAATAATAATGCAAGCCAACAGTGCTGAAACGTTCACCCTATCTTCCCCTCTCCACAGATGCTCCCTGACCTGCTGAGTGTTTCCAGCATTTTCTTTTTTTAGTCCCAAACCAAGGTTGAATTTAGTAAAGTTTTAAAAATAAGGATTCACTATAGATAGGTGATCCCTATGTGTGGGGTGCCAGTAGATTTATTGTGTTTCCTCCCCCGCCCCGCCCCGCCCCCCATTTGCTCTTTGGATGTGGACAACACTGGCCAGATTCAAACATGTAGCATGGGACTATTCATGTAAGGAGAGGCCAGACTAGGTATGAGTGTCAGGTTCTTTTCCGTGACGGATATTAGTGAACCAGTTGGTCATTTCCTGGCGCCAGTCCACAAATTACAGATTTTTAAAAATTCAGTTTCACAATTGGCCATGGTGGGATTTGAACGTTGGCAAGGTTTTATTCAAAACCATTGGGTTGCTGGTCCAGTGCTATTATCACTAGGCTATTGTACCCATCGAGGTTCCAGACTAGAAATATTTTAAAAAGAACACCTACTTGTAAAATTCATTGCAGTTATTACAGATATTATAGTAGTGGGCAACACGGTGGCATAGTGGTTAGCACTGGTGCCTCACAGCGCCAGGGACCCGGGTTCGAATCTGACCTCGGGTGACTGTCTGTGTGGAGTTTGCACATTCTCCCCGTGTCTGCGTGGGTTTCCTCCGGGTGCTCCGGTTTCCTCCCACAGTCCAAAAATGTGCGGGTTAGGTTGATTTGGCTATGATAAATTGACCCTTAGTGTTGGGGGGGGATTAAATATGTGGGGTTATGGGGATAGGATGGGATATGTTAGGGGGAATTAAATCCGTGGGGTTACGGGGGTAGGGTGGGATATGTGTACTGTGGGGATTAAAGCAGGGACAGGGTACTGGATTTGAATGATCAGCCATGATCGTATTGAATGGTGGAGCAGGCTCGACGGGCCGAATGGCCTACTCCTGCTCCTAGATTCTATGTTTCTATATACTAGATATATTGCATTTCTCGACCGGGAAATAACTTGCGGGTATAAATTGTGGCTGTACTGATCATTTTGCTAAGCATAACCAAATTTGATGATCGTAAAGCCTAATTTATACATGGTCCCCACAACAACTTGCATTTATATAAAAGCAAAATACTGCGAATGCTGGAAATCTGAAATTGCATTTATGTAGCGCCTTTAATGAAGTAAAAACATCCCAAGGCGCTTCATAAGAGCATAAGTAGACAAAATTTGAGACCGAGCCACATAGAGATATTAGAACAGGTAACCAAAAGCTTGGTCAAAGAGGTAGGTTTTTTAAGGAGTGTCTTAAAGGAGAGAGAGGTAGAGAGACTGAGGTGTTTAGGGAGGGAATTCTACAGCCAAGGGCCTTGGCAGGTGAAGACACACGGCTGCCAATGGTGGAGCGATGAAAATTGTGGATGAGCAAGAGACCAGAATTGGAGGAGTGCAGAGATCTTGGAGGGTTGTTGGGTTGGGGGGAGGTTACAGCGATGGGGAGGGGTGAGACCATGGAGGGATTTGAACACAAGGATGAGAATTTTAAAATCGAGGCGTTGTTGGACTGGGAGCCAATGTAGGTCAGCGAGCACAGGGGTGATGGGTGAATGGACTTGGTGTAAGTCTCTTATTTTAAAGCTGACTTTTTATAAGTGGGTGGTGCAAATATTTGTTTATTTAAACTGTGTTCAGATCAACGTAATAAGGTGGATGAATTAGCTGCGCAAATAGATGTAAACGGATATGATATAATTGGGATTACGGAGACATGGCTCCAGGGTGACCAAGGCTGGGAATTCAACATCCAGGGGTATTCAATATTCAGGAAGGACAGGAAAAAAGGAAAAGGAGGTGGGTTAGCATTGCTGGTTAAAGAGGAGATTAACACAATAGTAAGGAAGGATATTAGCTCTGATGATGTGGAATCTGTATGGGTAGAGCTGAGAAATACCAAGGGGCAGAAAACGCTAGTGGGAGTTGTATACATACCCCCAAACAGTAATGCTGAGGTTGGGGATGGCATTAAACGGGAAATTGGAGATGCGTGCAATAAGGGCACAGCATTTATCATGGGTGACTTTAATCTACATATAGATTGGGCTAACCAAATTAGTAACAATACTGTGGAAGAGGAATTCCTAGAGTGTATACGGGATGGTTTCCTGGACCAATATGTCGAGGAACCAACTAGAGATCAGGCCATCTTAGACTGGGTATTATGTAATGAGAAAGGATTAATTAGCAATCTTGTTGTGCGTGGCCTCTTGGGAGGAGCGATCATAATATGATAGAATTCTTCATTAAGATGGAGAGTGAAGTAGTAGTTGACTCCGAGACTAGGGTCCTGAATTGAAATAAAGGAAACTACGATGGTATGAGGGGCTAGTTGGCTAGGATGGATTGGGGAATGTTACTTAAAGGGATAGGCAATGGCAAACATTTAAAGATTGCATGGACGAACTACAGAATTTGTTCATCCCTGTTTGGCATAAAAATAAAACAAAAAAGGTGACTCAACCGTGGCTATCAAGGGAAATTAGGGATAGCATAAGATCCAAGGAGAGGACATATAAATTGGCCAGAAAAAGCAGCAAACCTGAGGATTGGGAGCAGTTTAGGATTCAGCAAAGGAGGACAAAGGGATTAACTAAGAGGGGGAAAATAGAGTATGAGAGTAAGCTTGCAGGGAACATAAAAACTGACTGTAAAAGCTTCTATAGATATGTGAAGAGAAAAAGATTGGTGAAGTCAAGCGTAGGTCCCTTGCAGTCAGAATCAGGGGAATTTATAATGGGGAACAAAGAAATGGCAGACCAATTAAATACATACTTTGGTTCTGTCTTCACAAAGGAGGACACAAATAACCTCCCAGAGATGTCGGGAAACATAGGGTCTAATGAGAGGGAGGAACTGAATGAAATCAGTATTTGTAGGGAAATTGACGGGATTGAAGGCCGATAAATCCCCAGGACCTGATAATCTACATCCTAGGGTACTTTAAGGAAGTGGCCCTAGAAATAGTAGATGCATTGCTGACATCTTCCAAAATTCTATAGACTCTGGAACAGTTCCCATGGATTGGAGGGCAGCTAATGTAACCCCACTATTTAAAAAAGGTGGTAGAGAGACAGGAAGCAAAGAGTTGGAATAAACGGGTCTTTTTCCGAGTGGCAGGCAGTGACTAGTGGGGTACCGCAGGGATCAGTGCTAGGACACCAGTTATTCACTATATATATATATATATATATAATGATCTAGACGAGGGAACTAGATGTAATATCTCCAAGTTTGCAGACGACACAAAGCTGGGTGGGCGTGTGTGCTGTGAGGAGGATGCAGAGAAACTCCAGTATGATTTGGACAGATTGGGTGATTGGGCAGATGCATGGCAGATGCAGTATAATGTGGATAAATGCGAGGTTATCCACTTTGGTGGCAAAAACAGGAAGGCAGATTATTATCTGAACGGCAATAGATTGGGAAAAGGGGAAGTGCAATGAGGCCTGGGTGTCCTTGTGCACCAGTTGCTGAAGGTAAGCATGCAGGTGCAGCAGGCGGTTAAGAAGGCAAATGGTATGTTGGCCTTCATAGCGCGAGGATTCGAGTACATAGAAACATAGAAGAGAGGAGTAGGCCATTCGGCCCCTCGAGCCTGCTCCGCCATTCGATGAGATCATGGCTGATCATCTAAACTCAGTACCCTGTACCTGCCTTCTCCCCATATCCCTTGATACCTTTAGCTTTAAGAAATATATCTAACTCATCCTTGAATATATTTAATGACTTCGCCTCAACTACCTTCTGTGGTAGAGAATTCCACAGGTTCACCACTCTCTGGGTGAAGAAATTCTTCCTCATTTCTGTCCTAAATGGTTTACCCGTTATCCGTAGATTATGACCCCTGGTTCTGGACTCTCCGACCATCGGGAACATTCTTCCTGCATCTAGTCTGTCCAGACCTGTCAGAATTTTATATGTTTTGATGAGATCCCCTCTCATTCTTCTATACTCCAGTGAGTATAAGCCCAATCGACCCAATCTCTCCTCATATGTCATTCCTGCCATCCCAGGTATCAGCCTTGTGAATCTTCGCTGAACTCCTTCCGTGGCAAGAACATCCTTCCTCAGATAAGGCGACCAAAACTGCACACAGTACTCAAGGTGTGGTCTCACCAAGGCCCTGTACAACTGCAGCAGGACATCCCTGTTCCTATACTCAAACCCTTTCGCTATGAAGGCCAACATACCATTTGCCTTCTTCACCGCCTGCTGCACCTGCATGCTTACTTTCAGCGACTGGTGCACAAGGACACCCAGGTCTCGTTGCACTTCCCCTTCTCCCAATCTATTGCCATTCAGATAATAGTCTGCCTTTCTGTTTTTGACACCAAAGTGGATAACCTCGCACTTATCCATGTTATATTGCATCTGCCACGCTTCTGCCCACTCACCCAACCTGTCCAGATCATCCTGGAGTTTCTCGCTATCCTCCTCGCTGCACACACTCCCAGGAGCAAGGATGTCTTGCTGCAGTTATACAGGGCCTTGGTGAGACCACACCTTGAGTATTGTGTGCAGTTTTGGTCACCTTTTCTGAGGAAGGATGTTCTTGCCATGGAGGGAGTGCAGCGAAGATTCACCAGACTGATACCTGGGATGGCAGGAATGACGCATGAAGAGAGATTGGGTCGATTAGGCTTATATTCGCTAGAGTTTAGAAGAATGAGAGGGGATCTCATTGAAACTTATAAAATTCTAACAGGACTAGACAGACTAGATGCAGGAAGGATGTTCCCGATGGCGGGGGAGTCCAGAACCAGGGGTCACAGTCTAAGGATAAGGGGTAAGCCATTTAGGACTGAGATGAGGAGGAATTTCTTCACCCAGAGAGTGGTGAACCTGTGGAATTCTCTACCACAGAAGGCAGTTGAGGCCAATTCATTAAATATATTCAAGAAGGAGTTAAGATATATTTCTTAAGGCTAAGGGGATCAAGGGATATGGGGAGAAAGCAGGGACAGGGTACTGAATTTGGATGATCAGCCATGATCACATTGAATGGCGGAGCAGGCTCGAGGGGCCGAATGGCCTACTCCTGCTCCTATCTTCTATGTTTCTAACGTGAGGCAGCCCAAATGCTGTGCCATTTGTGGCTCAGCGGCAGCGCACACGCCTCTGAGTCAGAAGGTTGTGGGTTCAAGTCCCACTCCAGGGCCTTGAGCACAAAATTCAGGCTGACACTCCAGAGCAATGCTGAGTGAGACCTGCACTGGCGGAGGTGCTATCCTTCGGGTGAGACATTAAACCGAGGCCCAGTTTGCTACTCGGGTGGATGTAAAAGACCCCATGGCCCTATTTCAAAAAGAGCAGGGGAGTTCTGTAAAACCTGGCCAATATTTATCCATGAACCAATATCACTGAAACAGATTATCTGATCATTATCACATTGCTGTTTGTTAGAACTTGCTGTGTGAAAACTGACTGCCACATTTCTCTACATTAGTAGTGGAGACTATACTTCAAAAGTACTTCATTGGCTGTAAAGCGCTTTGGGTCATGAAAGGTGCTACATAAATGCAAGTCTTTCTTCCTTAAATAATATAGTTGCAATATCATTCACATCCATACGAGTGTGCTAGAAATAACTTCAGCTACATGTCATGGAGAGTGATGTTGAGCACTGCCATATTTGGCACCTAATTATATTTGCAAATTTCTGAATTTAAGCAGCTTTATTTGACTACTATGGTCTATTTTCTCTCCACTTTAAAATACTGATTGTTCAGGTGATTTGTATTTGAGAAGAGACTTTCAATTTTTTTTTGGGGTATTCAGCAGGTTTTTCTTGTCAACAGGCATTGGCCTGAGCTTGTATTGACTTGCTTGATTTCATTGCTCCACTATTGGCAGCTGTGCCTTCAGCTGCCTAGGCCATAAGCTCTACAATTCCTCCTCTAAACCTCTCCGCCTCTCTCTCTTCTCCTTTTAAGATGCTCCTTAAAACCTACCTCTTTCATCAAGATTTTGGTCACCTGTCCTAATATCTCATGTGGCTCGGTGTCAAACTTTGTTTGATGATCCGGTGAAGCGCCTTGCACGCTTTACTTTGTTAAAGGCGCTTTATTGATGCAAGTTGTTTACTTATCTGCACTTTGCCTGTTAACCAATATGTAGACAGCAAGGACTGCAGACTTTTTTTTGGTTTAATACTGAAGAAATTGAAAAATTCACTGCTTCATTTGGTCAGGAGAGTTAATATCGTTACTTGTACAGACGTGCAGGTTACATGGGCTCTCCAGAATATAACGTGCTCGCTCAGACAGCTTATACATTATTGAATTATGTTAGCAAAAGCCTCGTTATACCATTTCACCACATAGACTGGTTATTGGGTAGTACTGACACAAACACTATTCTTTCAGTTACATCATAATTTATTTACTGCCCTCAGAAGCCTTTATGTTTGCCAGCGTCTATTCATTCTGAAATCCTAGCATTACTAAACTTTTAATCACTTGACAGCTACTAATTCGTAGGCCATTCAGCCCCTCAGGCTTGTTCCTCCATTCAGTTAGATCATGGCTGTTCTCTACCTCAACTCCCTTTTACCTGCCTTTGAGCCATATCCCTTGATATTTTTACCTAATAACAATCTGTCCATTGTGATGTATCGTTGGTTATTAAGGAAAATATCTCTTTGGAATAAATGGCATGGTCTTGACTAATTTTTTTCATCAATATTTGATCAGTCAGTACAAGCATAGTTTTACATTCTCGTGGTACAAGTCATTTCAAAAACGTTTGTGATTCAAGCTTTAGGAATGTGGGAGGCAGTCACAAGGTATGGAAGTTACTTTTTCTGCGGGGCAGTCATACTATCCAACTAGACAGATTTCTATTTAGTCAGTAAGTTTATTCAGACGTTTTCTTTGCTATATGGCCATTGCTATATTTCATTAATCCAACTCCAAGCAGGTCAGATGTCAAATAAATAAACTTGGGTAGGGGGGGGCGCACAATTAATGTGAAAGTGCCACCCTGAGTTTGCAGTCACTGGGGGGGTCACTGACCTCTGAAGTGATCAGGATGAAATACTTGTAAAAAGCAGGTACTTTATGTTCAAAGTACTGTCTGTTCTAGTGTTTGTGAAATACATGCACAGATTTTGCTACCTTTTTTAAAAAAAAAGTAAAATTTGTTACTCTTTATTTATGGTTTCCTGCCCTTTCCTCTCTGAGCCACACCATTTAACTGTGCTGGGGTGGGGGTGGGGGGGGGGGCAGGGTTGCCTTCATTTGTTCTGTATCTCCTCTAAGTGATGATTTGTAAAATACATGAACATTCTGCTTTGTACTTTCTAGGTTCAAATAATGTATTCAGTCACTTTTACTGCTTATAGGAGCACAGGTAGCATTTCTAGAGAATTGAGGAGCAGTCTTGCTTTAGAAATGTCAAAATTAAATTGGATAATCTATGGCCAGATTAATGGCTTGCTGACTAAACTTTGAAAATGAAAATTAAAAAGTGTCAATTTAAAAGATGCAATTTTTTAGCAGCACTTTTTACTTTTGGAGGTGCTATTTAACGAGTGCAGTGTCTATTGTTTTTTAAACTGAGTAGTAGGTTAGCACACTGGCCTCTGGGACCTGCGTTTGAAAACCATCCCAAACTGACTGGATACAAACATTCTTCGCCAGCTGCTATATTTGGTTCATCTGTGTCTAATTCCCGGTAGGGTGTGAATCCACAGCACAGAACGCCCATAAATTCAACACTCATTTTTAGTGAGAAATTTCACATGGAAGCAGGCAAAGGTCCACCTAATCTACCCCAACAATGGTGATGGAACTCGTGTCTTTTTTAAATTTTACCAACAGCAGGTGGTGTTCCAGTGTAAAGTCATGTCCCATCACTTCATAATTTTAAGCCCCAATCTGTGACTAGCACTTAATGCCAATTTTCCTTTTCTTCACACCTGCCTATGACATCAGAGTGAGACTGTCAGGACTGTACCAAGCTGCGAACCTACATCCACTAGCAACTGGGTTGGGAGACTGCCCAAACTTATTTCACAAAGGCGAAAGGACAGCAGTGGCCACTGCACCATCCTGACACTGCAGAATTTTTATTAAAATGAAAGCTTAAGCTCTTCTCTTAGCAAGTACCCATTAAAATGATTAAGATTGTACCCGCTGTCAAAAGGTTTTTATAGTCAACAGGACCTGGTACATTTTGTCAGAATTCAACTTTTCAAAAATGAGCTGGTCATCAAATGTGTCTAACTGTTGTAATCTTGTTTTTTTAAGGTGGTCAGCATTACGACAAGAATCAAGCCATTCTCAGCAGATTTGACGAGGCTCAGCCAACACAAAGATGGGACCTGGAAATCCTTTGATCCTTTCCGGGTGGAAACCAAAAATGAAAAACCTGAGGCACTTTTCTAAATGATGTATCGAACCTTTCCACTTTACCGTCAGTAGTGCAATGTTGCACTTTCAAGTGAACTCCAGAAATAGAATATTTGAATTCAGAGCGAGAGAGATCATCTCAATTATATGTTTATTTCTAATTAGCTACTGCTCACTCACTATGTAACATTATAATTAAGTCCAAGGTGGAAGTAAAGTCTCACATCTTTATCATTTTTCAAGATTAGTTCATGCATTGGTAGCTGGCCTGGCTGCTGTTATTTGTGTCTAAATGAGGAAATCTCATGCCTGGTGCAAATGCTTTGAAATCTCTTTTAAAAAATTGCTATTTGTAATTGACAAACACTACTCACAGGTTTTATTGAACACTGGAAGTCTGCTTTAGTATTTGGGTTTAATGTCCTCCGTTGCAACTCGTACTGAAAGTACTTTTTCCTTGCAAAAACAAAACTTACCCAGTACGTCTGTGTAGTATTGCTATAGATGTCAGTCAATTTATATCAATTTCCATTCATTTCAAAAGGAGTCACCCACAGAGTGGAACAATCAGATTTAAATAGTGGTCACTTCGAATGCCATAATTAAGGTAAATGATAAGATGCAACATGAGAGTATTAAATGTTTTGATACTCTCATTTTAAAAGAGGGGGTTGAGAGCAGTGTTCCCTGTAAGGTGCGTAGCCGTGCAGTGCTCCAGAGAACCCGCGCAACCGGTCTGTGTGGTATTTTGAATGGCCCGCGCAGCCCCTTTAAAGGGGTCAAAAAAATTACGGGGAACATGGGTTAAGAGGTTGTTGGTTAACAGGTTAAAGTAGCCTACTGTCTTATAGCACCATGACAACCTTGGCAGCACTGTAGCTGAAATACTTGATCAAAGGTAGTAGCACAAAATCCACCACAATCTTTTAATTAAATTTGATATTTATGTAGCAACTGCTGTGCTGCTGCCTACAAGTTTGTTCAACACATTAAAGTGCAGGGCATCCAGTTGTCTGCTGAGGTGGACAGGAGACTTTCTCTAAACTCACAGCAACTATGGCGTTCTTTTTAAATAAATCAAATGGAAGTCAATTCATTTAAGTTTCAAGAGCAATTTAAGAACTGTTCTTTTGAAGTGGTTCTTGCTCCCTGATGGAGGTGCTGACTTTCACTTAGAGGTGTTTAAGTCTGCAGATTTACAGCCAGTTTGCAGGGTTAACCTGTTCTACATTTTTTGTGAAGCAATAGTCAATCCTGATTGTGTGGTACTTAGTTGCGACTGTTTTAATAACACAATGATTTAAAAATGTAAAATTCCAAACGAACTACCTGCCGACAGTTCCCACTGAGGGCAATTTAGTATAGTGGTGTAGGTGTGGAGACATCTTACTGGCAGGCCCAGGAATTGCTTCTATGTTAGTGTGAGTCAGTGGATGTTTTTAAATGGTGGTTTTGTTCAATGATTGTAATGTGCACAGTTTGTAACTTGAGAATTTTATAACCTTTTAATTGAGTATGAAAAGCATGCACAACATTTAATGTCTGACGAACACTACTTTTGTAGGTAATGGGATAATTTGGGAGCAGCACCAATGTAGTTGGATAGTTTTACACAATCGGGTTTTATGCTGGCTTACTTTTACCCGTGTTATCCTCATTCCTTGCTTTTATAACCTGAACTATTGTAACACTGGTGTTTTTGACCTAAAATTGGATGAATTATTTTGTTTAACCATCTTATTTACAGTTGTTTTGATGCATCTGAATGGTGGACTTCCTCTGAACAGAAAGTATTGTCACCTTCAACAGTAGTAGTACTACTGTATTTGTTCAAGATCTTGAACTGTATATGTAACAAGTTTATTAAATAAAGTGTATAATGTTTGAGTTATTTGCTGGAGCCAATGCTTGTTGCAACCATTCAAAAATATAATTAAATGGATTTAATATCAAAAAGTGGTCTGTACAGATAGATCATCAGCCCCTGTTACAATCATTATCCACTCCTGTCAATCACAGTCTTGCCTCGTGCGTGACCTCCTTCCATTTTCAGGAATGCCTTGGGAACTTCTGCGAATGAGAGAACCTGCTCAACAACCGGCCGAATCTGAAAGAGGATAAAGAAATTACTTCTGGCAACTATTCAGTGTCTTACAACAAAGATAAATGGTGCCTTCACTTGTCACGTCAGTTAGATCCTGCTCCAGTTTGGGTGAGGAAATTTACAGAAGTAAAAGTTGCACAGCAGTGAGTCATTAAGCTCCCCATAGTGTGTACGTGGTTGGCAGCTCTGCAGGAGGTGCCATATCAGTCCAGTCTTCGAGCTGCTCTAAGCTGCCACAGCCCCAACCTCGCCAGTCGGTAATGCACCTTTGCACAGCCGTAAATTCTGGCAAAAGTCAAATTATTAAAGTTGTAACCAGTTTAGACTGTTAATGACTGTGCCATAATAAATAGGGACATTTCAACACAAAACTATATCTGATGCCAGTCTAAAATTTCAACACATCGGCCATTCGGCCCCTCAACCCTGTTCTGCCACTCAATTAGAGCATGGCTGATCTGTATCTTAACTCCATCTACCTGCTTTGGTTATGTAACCCTTAATAATCTTGCATAGGTTCTGTTATCAATCTTGGTTTTGACATTTTCAATTGACTTCGCCTCAAGCTTTTTGGGGTAGTGTGTTCCAGATTTCCACTACCCTTTGTGTGAAGTGCTTCCTGACAATCGCCCCTGAATGGCCTAGCTCTAATTTTAAGGTTATGCCCGCTTGTACTGACTCACCCACCAGAGGAAATTTTTTTTTTAATCAATCAATCTACCCTAGCAAATTATTTAATAATCATAAACATTTCAATTAGATCACTATTAATCTTCTATATTCAAGGAAATACAAGCCAAATCTATGCAACCAGTCCTCCCAATTTAACCCTTTAACCCAATTATTGTTGTGGTGAAGCTGTACTGGACCCTCTCCAAGGCCAATATATCCTTCGAGGTGTGGTGCCCAGAACAGATGTTGGTTATCTTTCACTTAATTAGAACAAGATACAAAATGAAGTTCCACCATGAATTAATTGGCTGAGGTATGGATATAATTGAATGGGCCATTTAAAAAAAAGCCCAGGTTTGAAAAGAAAGACTTGCATTTATATAACGCATTTCACGACCACCAGACGTCCCAAAGCAGCCAATTTGCACACAGCAAGCTCCCACAAACAGCAACGTGATAATGACCAGAATTTAAAAAAAAATTTTTTTTTTTTTTTTTTTTTACTGATGTTGATTGAGGAATAAATATTGGCCAGGACACTGGGGATAACTCTGCTGCTCCTCTTTGAAATAACATCTCATCCAAAAGTCAGCACTCCCTCAGTCCTGCACTGGAGCGTCAGCCTAGATTTTTGTGCTCACGTCCCTGGAGTGGGACTTGAACCCACAACCTTCTGACTCCGAGGCGAGGGTGCTACCCACTGAGCCATGGCTGAACAAAATGCTCAGCTAGTTTTATCGGGATTCGGCTGGTTCCATTCTTATCCATCCCCGCTCCCTCACCATTACTTCTGGTGTCCCCCAAGGATCTATCCATGACCCCCTCCTATTTCTCATCTACATGCTGCCCCTCGGCGACATCATCTGAAAACACAGCATCAGTTTCCACATGTATGCTGACAACACCCAACTCTACCTCACCACCACCTCTCTCGACCCCACCACCGCCTCTAAACTGTCCGACCTCTAGTACTAGATGAGCAGAATCATAAAAATTTACGGCACAGAAGGAGGCCATTCGACCCATCGTGTCTGTGCCGGTTGAAAAAGAGCTATCCAGCCTAATCCCACTTTCCAGCTCTTGGTCCATAGCCTTGTAGGTTACAGCACTTCAAGTGCATATCCAAGTACTTTTTAAATGTGACGAGTGTTTCTGCCTCTACCACCCTTTCAGGCAGAGTTCCAGACCCCCACCACCCTCTGGGTGAAAAAAGTTCTCAACTCCCCTCCAATCCTTCTACCAATTACTTTAAATCTATGCCCCCTGGTTATTGACCTCTCTAAGGGAAATAGGTCCTTCCTATCCACTCTATCTAGGCCCCTCATAATTTTATACACCTTAATCAAGTCTCCCCTCAGCCTCCTCTGTTCCAAAGAAAACAAACCCAGTCTATCCAATCTTTCCTCATAACTAAAATTCTCCAGTCCTGGCAACATCCTCATAAATCTCCTCTGTACCCTCTCTGGTGCAATCTCGTCTTTCCTGTAATGTGGTGACCAGAACTGTACACAGTACTCTAGCTGTGGCTTAACTAGTGTTTTATACAGTTCAAGCATAACCTCCCTGCTCTTATATTCTATGCCTCGACTACTAAAGGAAAGTATTCCGTATGCCTTCTTAACCACCTTATCTACCTGTCCTGCCACCTTCAGGGATCTGTGAACATGCATTCCAAGGTCCCTCTGATCCTCTACACTTCTCAGTATCCTACCATTTATTGTGTATTCCCTTGCCTTGTTAGCCCTCCCCAAATGCATTACCTCACGCTTCTCTGGATTGAATTCCATTTGCCACTTTTCTGCCCACCTGACCAGTCCATTGATATCTTTCCTCCAACTAAATATTGGGAAGACCAAAGCCAGTGTCTTCAGTCCCTGCCCCAAACTCCATTCCCTAGCCACCAACTCTATCCCTCTCCCTGGCAACTGACTAGGCTGAACCAGACTGTTTGCAACCTTGGTGTCACATTTGACCCCGAAGTGAGCTTCCGACCACATATCCGCGCCATTACTAAGACCGTCTATTTCCACCTCCGGAACATCGCCCATCTCCGCCCCTGCCTGAGCTCATCTGCTGCTGAAACCCTCATCCATGCCTTTGTTACCACTAGACTTGACTATTCCAACGCACTCCTGGCCGGCCTCCCACATTCTACCCTCCGTAAACTTGATCATCCAAAACTCTGCTGCCCGTGTCCTAACTCGCACCAAGTCCCGTTCACCCATGATCCGTGCTCGCTGACCTACATTGGTTCCCGGTTAAGCAACACCTCGATTTTAAAATTCTCATCCTTGTTTACAAATCCCTCCACGGCCTCGCCCCTCCCTATCTCTGTAATCTCCTCCAGCCCCACAACCCCCGAGATATCTGCGCTCCTCGAATTCTGGCCTCTCGAGCATCCCTGATTTTAATCGCTCAACCATTGGCAGCCGTCAGCTGTCAAGGCCATAAGCTCTGGAATACCTTCCCTAAACCTCTCCCCCTCACTTTCCTCCTTTAAGACGCTCTTTAAAACCTACCTCTTTGACCGAACTTGGTCATCTGCCCTAATATCTCATATGGCTCGGTGTCAAATTTTGTTTGATTACGCTCCTGTGAAGCGCCTTGGGACGTTTTACTACATTAAAGGCATTTATATAAATACAAGTTGTTGTTGTTGGATGTCTTCATGCAATGCTTTACCGAACCAGACAAATATCTTGGCCGATTTTGATGTTTGGGTAAGAAGGGTGTAACTTGTACAGGCTAGCTCCCTAAAAATTTCAATGTCTAAAAAGCAACAGCCAGTTTCTCAACACGGTACTGCTGTTACCACTAACACACTGGTGTTGCTGTTTGAAGACTTTATTGGACTGGTGAGGGGGGCAGTTGGAACACTGGGAAAACCAATTTCAAAGCTTTTTTATGAATGTGCTCAATACTAAATACTTTAAAATAAGAAACAATGGTGCTGATGACCTGCTTAGTTTTGCTGTCATGCAGAACCCTCTAGCAGTTCACAAAGGGACTGCAGCTAACGCCAGAACATTACTGATGTTTGGCTGCAGACATTACTCGCGGTGTCGAATGGTTTTAAGCTCATGAAATGTTCCGATCACACGATAAGGATGCAGGTTAAATCGCTAACGTGCACTTTGTTGGATCAGCTGTAAATTCTAAACAATTCTAATCTCCAGTGTAAAAAGATCTTCTGTGGTAAATCACTATATATTTTAAGGAGGTATTTTAGTTAGCTGTTTAACTCTCCCTTCCCCGAAGACAGTGACCTATGTTGAGCTGCGATTCTACTGGCTGAATTTTGTTCTTCGCCCAAATGCCCATTCGCTCGTCGCAGATTCTTAACATTGAAATCCCAGATTTCAAATAATCAAACCGTTTCCAAAACACCTGGAGATTCCTGCTACAATAAGTCAAGGTACTACCTCATGGACACAAACCCACCGTACAAAACCACTATCAAACTCTATCCAGTACGAGTGAAACAGGGACTATTCAATGGGGTACTGTGGCATATATAAAAGTCTGTAAGGAAGATCAAAGCACCCTTGCAATTTATACAAATCTCACTAATGAATACAATAAATTATGCATTCTTGCACTATATAGATAATTCAATTGAGTTTACAACTAGATTTTTGCGATAAAAAATTGTTGTGTGTGTATTACATGCTGCATGGCATTTGGCTCGTCCATCCAGGATTACAGTCATCATGCCATCCAACGGGTCTTAAATGAGTCCATCGTTTTTGTCCCAAATACCCTGTCTGGCTGTCCATTCCAAATGTTGCTCAATCCTAAATTAGCCTGTCTCCAGTCTGAACCGGTGCCCCTTGTCTTACTTTTAAGGTTTAATTTGAAATGGTGTTCTGGACTTACCTTTTCTATAAACATTTACTGCCTTGTACACATCTGCAGGAGGCACATGCTCAATCACCTCTTTTTAAGGATGAAGAGCTCAAGTTGTCCCCTCCGTCCATCCCAACATCATTCCCCTAACAAGTTCGCAGTGCTTCCTGCTCTGCAGCCACTTGTCCATTTCCAGGTTTATTTTTTAATTCCGACTGTTTTAAACTTTTGTAGTAGCCTTTCAGTCAGAGTGCCATAAAAAGACTTTCTGCAAGTCTAGGTCTTTCCAGTCAGAAGTCTCTCTCTAAGTTTGATCCCTGGCTTGTGCTGAGTTAGCTTATCTCCGTCAGAGTTCCCACTATTGCATGAGTTCTCTCGGTGACGTGAGCAATATTTATCCTCAACCAACATCATTTAAAAAAAAAAATGATCTGGTCATGTATCTCATTGCTGCGCACAAATTGGCTGCCATGTTTCCTATATTACAACAGTGACTACAATGCAAAAGTACTCATTGGCTGGAAAGCACTTTGGGACATCCTGAGGTCATGAACGGTGCTATATATATATAAATGAAAGTCCTTTCCTTTCCTTATTGAGTGACTCCTGCAGGGAAGTGTGAGCGCAGAATTGAGCTCGGTTGCAAGTCTCCTTGTGGTTAAATATGCCAACACTCACTATCTAGGCTCACCCGTAGAGGAAGGTCCCTCGGGGGAGATACCTGAAATCTACTCCTGCCTGGGTCAGGAAATGCAAAACAGAGTTTTCTGATTCAACAGGAAGTAGGACGGAGGCAGGGAAGCGACGGCAATAGTCTGTGTGGGTCCCTCTGCACTACGACCTACACAAGAAACATGAGCACAGACATATGGCAAACTAGCTGCTTTATATTTTTATAAAGCCATGTTTCCAAACTTGTTTTGGAATAAAAGCATCTTTGAAAATTCATGTAGTAGCAGGAACAACAAAACCCTCCTGATTAAAAATGCAAACAGTGAAGCCTAGAGCTTTAAACTGTACTTAAAAACTGGGTCAACTGGAAAATTCTGCTGCTTTGAACTTTATCTGTTCAGAGACAAACACATCATAAGATTAGTAGTGAATGTTTCTAAAATACAAAATAACAACTGAAGTCATTCAGCTTCAATCACCATGAAGGCCTGAATGAGACTAAATCCCCCCTCCTGTTCATAGTGCTGCTGGTACAGATAACACTTTAAATTCCACTGGTGAATGAGAACTGTGTTATCATCAACTACCTCACAAAAAGGCATAGACTGATTGTTGTAAATACACTAACTTTTTCTGCAATGTATTAGGGTGGGGTGGGGGAACAAAAACATGGAAACACTGGCCTCAATATAACCCCCCCCCCCCCCCCACGATGGGCGGGAAAGAGTCGGGGAGGATTTAAAGAGTTAAATACGGGGAGTGCGACCCCCAACTTGCAGCGCCCGCTGCCTTTTTTTTTTACAGCGGCGGGCGGATATTGGGGCATCCGAGTGTCCCTTGATAGAATGTGCCTAGCATATAGCAGATGGACGGAAATCTGGTGAACCCAATAACTGCCTGGGATCCTCTCACTGACCCCCTAGGAAGGCCCCAATTCAATTCCTGGTCTGTGCCGAGTTGGCTGATTTCAATTGAGGCGGCAGTACAGATGATGCTATTGGCCACGCTGTTCCTAGACGAGGCAAAGAATCAAGAAAACTGCGGTACATCATATAACCAGCCGCTCTTGAACACAGTGCATCACCAGGCTATGTAACTGGAGGGGGGCGGAGTTACAGCCAAGCACGTTCCTGTCTTCATTCAATACCCACAGCAATGCACTTTCCAATACGAGTCACTGGACAGTGAGCAGGAGTGGGATTTCTGGTTGGTTACCATCACCCTCCCCTCGCGAGCTTAAGAATTCTAGGGCCAATTGTAGCGCCTCCTATTGTCTGAGAACAGCTAATTTAGTGTAGACCAGGACAGAGAGAGAAAGAAAAGTTAAAGGATCTAAAACTGAACTACAAAACACAAACTGGAAAGTACGACATAGGTAGCACTGATACAGGGAGCCACGAGAAGACGATTTCTAGAAAAAGAGGTCATTAAAAAAAATGCTTATACATCAACAGCAGAGAGTTAGGAAGCAAAAGTTCGACCTTAAAGCTTAAAGGTGTCAGCCTTTGCTCAATGGTAGCACAGATGTGCTTATGTTGCCAACACTATTGCTACGTTGTAGCATTGCAGACAGTCATGTCTCAGATCCCTGACACACAGTGTCACACTGCAGACAGGTGTCTCTCAGATCCCAGACCCACAATACTGCACTGCAGACAGGTGTCTCTTAGATCCCAGACGCACAGTGGCGCACGACAGACAGGTGTCTCAGATCCCAGACCCACAATACCGCACGGCAGACAGGTGTCTCAGATCCCAGACACACAGTGGCGCACTGCAGGCAGGCGTCTCAGATCCCAGACCCACAATACCGCACTGCAGACAGGTGTCTCAGATCCCAGACGCAATGGCGCACAGCAGACAGGTGTCTCAGATCCCAGACGCACAGTGGCGCACTGCAGACAGGTGTCTCAGATCCCAGACACAGTGGCGCACTGCAGACAGGTGTCTCAGATCCCTGACACACAATACTACAGTGATCAGTTGCCAGATACATACCTGCCACGGAAACTGGCAGCCAACTATGAATATTTCACATTCTGCACTTCTTGTGACCTGCCACATGTCACAGTTGGTAGGAGGCTGAAGCTTGAAACTAATGCAACTGAACTCACATAGTACTCAGATACTTTTCGCCACTCCCTTTGTTACGGCTGCAGCCAGTGCTCCATACACAGACTCACTGTTATTTGAAAAAAATATTTTAACTCCTACGCATCCATATGTCCTGAAAATATAATGGCAAAACCTGACAACAGTCCGTGTAATATTCATGGTCCAGGAGTGGATGAGACTAGGGCTGACTTAAACCATGCCAACAAGTCAGTAAAAAGACTGGCCGTCAAAATTCAACAAGGTCACATCTTGTACAGAAATTGTCCACCAATTTCTTCAACTGGAAACTGAAAACAGAATGACTTTGCCACAAAGATAGAATTATTGATAAACAAATTGCATTAGGTATTGTGATAATGGATTTTCAACAGGCATTTGAAAATGTGCCAGGTAGGAGGTGAGTTGATGGAATGATCGTACACAAAATGAAAGGAAATGTGGCTAGGAAGTTGGTTAAAGGAGGAGGAACAGAGATTATTTTTCAGACTGGTGGGATGTTCCCCAGGGGTCGCAGTTTGGTACATTGCTCTTTTCTCTCTCTATAAAATTAATTTGGATTTGGGTATTGGGACACAATACCCAAATTTGAAGATGAAATAAAGAGAGTCTGGTTAACTGTGAAGGAGATTGTAATCAAATTACGGAGGACACAGACAAATGATTGGATCGAACAGAGTCAGATGTAATTTAATGCAGAGAAATGTGAAGCGATACATTTTGGGAGGAAGAATAAGGAGAGGAAATGGACCCTAAAAAGTAAAACTTTCAAAGGAGTTGAGGAGCAGAAAGACGCAAGGGTTCTGATACACTAATCTTTAAAAGTGGGAGGTCACGTTCAATAAAGCTGTAAAAAAAAAATCCCATGGGATTCTAGGTTTAATAAATAGGGGCAAAAAAATAAATAAATGATGGGGGGAAAGGGGCAGGGGAGCAAGAATAAGGGAGAGTTCTTTCAAAGAGGCAGCACTGCTGAATAGGCTCCTTATGTGCTGTAAACTTTGGTGATTCTATAAAGTGTTAACTGGTATAAGAAAAAAATTCCTATTCAAAAAGATATTCGGTTGAAATAAACAGGTTTTGAATTTGATCCTCTCTCTTCTTAGGCAGTCCCTCGGAACCGAGGATGACTTGCTTCCACATTAAAAATGAGTTCTCAGGTGACTGATGAGTCCAATGCGGGACCTACAGTCTCTGTCACAGGTGGGGCAGACGGTGGTTGAAGGGGCGGGCGGGTGGGTGGGGTGCTTGGGTTGATGTGCGCTCCTTCCGCTGTTTGCGCTTGGCTTCCGCTTGCTCCCGGTGAAGAGACTCGAGGTGTTCGGCACCTTCCCGGATGCTTCTCCTCCACTTTGTGCGGTCTTGGGCCAGGGATTCCCAGGTGTCGGTGGGGATGTTGCACTTTTTCAAGGAGGCTTTGAGGGTTTACTAAATTAACTCATCGTCGAAGGGCCCTGGGGTGAGGGGGAGGGAGGCCAGGGCTCGCCCTCAATTTCTATCCTCTGACTCACTGCTGGAATTGTGTGCCTGTCTGCTGAGGACAGGCTCAGGTTGGCTGCGATCACCCTCGTGGCAAATTAGACTGCTAATGCTGACTATCTGGGCTCACACACGAGTGGCCCCAGCCAGAGTTGTCACCTCAGGTCAGCAAGAGTCAAAGAAAATAATTAATACTTGCGGTAATGGCCCATATTTAGGTCATTGTTTTGGGAGTATTTCTTTAACGCATCACCGGGAGAGTCATTCGACTTTTGCTACAATAGCTGGTCTCTGACCTGTCTTTCAATGAGATTCCACCGTTTAGAAAAATGGCAACCAGTACATGAACCTCCATAAGAAAACGAGAGCAAAATCAACACCTTTACTGATGTAAACACCACGGTTTCATAACCCGACTGGTATTTTTCATACTAAGTGACTCAGTGACCTTAGACAGGTTGAGCGTCCCAAATCTGGAGTTCTGGAATCTGGAATGTTCCGGAATTCGGACTCCGGGACGATTGGTAGCAGGGGTCCGGAATCCGGACACCCTGAGGGAGGCTTACCAAAAACCGGCAACCTGGGCCCAGGCATTTCCGGACTCGGCACGTGTTTCTGATGTCTGAAGTCCGGAAATATCGCAACCTGGGCTCGGGCGTTTCCGGACTTCGGACAGCAGAAACACGTTCCGAAGTCCGGAAAAACCCGAAAACCGGCTCGGCCTCGGTCCAGAGGTTGCCGGATTCGGGCCGCTCAACTTGTATTGCCTTTTACAGTAATTACAAGTCCGTGAGAATGATAAAACAATGTTCTAATTGCAGTCTGAATACAATGCTTGCATCACCGTGCTCCAAGGATCTGCCGAGCAACAGAACAAACACACACCTTAGAACAGGTACACTCTACGGCTCAAGTGGTCTGCGGCTGATAACGGTAACATTTGGCAGTAGCTGACAAGTGTCCCATCCATTTCTAGCCAAGCCCGTTCCAGTAACTGCAGAGCAAATATATACAGTCGATTCCTTGTAAGAGCAAACAGGGACAGAGGAAAGGTACCATTTATAGAAAGGGTTCTACGTCATACATTCACCGAACCACTGTTAGCGCTGATTGCAAACAACGTGCATAACAGTCAGGCATTCATTTAGTGCTCTGTCGAACACAATATGAAGTGGTGAAGATAGTGAAACAGCTGAACTGCACACTCGAAGGATGGAATAACAGGATACCCGGGAACTTTACTGTGCTGCAATAGTTTAACTCACTGAAATGGATTGGGAACAATCTGTGCACAGGGCCCACAATACGACTGCTCGATCGCAAGTGCATTATGTGACCGAGCCATACGGATCAAGAAAGTCCCAGGAGTGATCCCTGCTCTGATCTAGGGAGTCGGGAAGGATGCTACAATTCATTCCACACCCCTGAGCCTGGGAGAGATAAAATCAGCTGGCAGCCCACTCTTTTTCACGATCAAATGACCGCAGCTGGAAAGCATAGAAATTAGCCAAAGGCAGAATCAGGCACAGCTACGATGCCCTCCGCAGTCAAATAGTCTGCCAACACTCAGGTCTAGGTTGCCCTACACGGTGCAGCTCCCATTGGGGAAGTGCGTCGGGACAGGATTTCCACCCACCGATGTGTGGCCGCTTGTACCTCAGAGGATCTCACGGTGGGGGGGGGCTAATTTAGATGATGGTGGTGGGCTCCTGGTGACATTTGCAGGGTCGCCGGGTCACTCCCCTCAGGTAGGTGAGGTGGGAAGGTTGTTGGGGGGGTGGGGGGGGGGGGCGGGCAGGGTAGGTGCTTGGAGAATATTTGTTGAGACTTTGAGCAGAATTGTGTGGCCAGTACTACTGGGTGATGCAACAAAAACTTAATTTGAAAAAAGTTCTCCTTCAGTCACCCCCCATTGCCTCGTGTTAAAGAGCTCCATGTCCTGGCCAATATTTATCCCTCAATCAACATAACAACAACAGATTATCTGGTCATCATCACCTTGCTGTTTGTGGGAGCTTGCTGTGCGCAAATTGGCTGCTGCGTTTCCCACATTACAACTGTGACTACACTCCAAAGAGTACTTCATTGGCTGTAAAGCGCTTTGGCACGTCCGGTGGTCGTGAAAGGCGCTATATAAATTCAAGTCTTTCTCTGTAATCTAATGCACATGACAAAGCGGCCATTTAAAATGTAAAACTATCCCCTTCCGTCTCCCTAGCAAGGCATTAATGACAGGGAAGTACATTAAATTACTTATTCCCTTAATTCCCCTACAACTTGCACAGGGACACATTCAACGTCCACCATCACTTCTGGCAGGACAACTCCTGCCCTGAAACTGCCCAGGAATGGGATCCAATTCAGAGGAGAAGCTATCCCTGGCCGTCTAGAGTCTCCCGGGAGAATGCCTACTTACATGGAGCACTGTTGGTTCCTGTGGAATTGTAACCCCGGCAACAGTTGATGAAAACTGGAGTGAAAGGAGAGAGAGAGAGAGAGAGAGAGAGGGAGAGAGGGAGAGAGGGAGAGAGGGAGAGGGAGAGAGGGAGAGAGGGAGAGAGAGAGAGAGAGAGGGGGTCGGGGTGAGGTCAACGTGCAGACAGCTGGGAAGTAAATAAAAACAGAAAATGCTGGAAATACTCAGCAGGTTGGGCAGCATCTGTGAAGAGAGAAGCAGAGTTAACGTTTCAGGTCGATGACCTTTCGTCAGAAACGTTAACTCTGTTTCTCTCTTCACAGATGCTGCCTGACCTGCTGAGTATCGCCAGCATTTTCTGTTTTTATTTCAGATTTCCAGCATCTGCAGTATTTTCTTCTTGTATTAGCTGGGAAGTAAATGTTCCTCAGGTTGTGTGACAGCACCAATGTGCCAGGTAACTGCAGTGAGGTTATTAACAGCGCTGTTACACACAGGAAGATAGCGCCACCTTCTGATGCAAGAACAAACTGCTGGTCAGGTACAGTAAATCGCACAACACGTCACTCACAAGCGAGACAAGCATGCTCAGCTGGGCTATCATTTTAACAAATAAATCCTTTAGAATATTTCCTGAAGACAGCCTGAATAGCACATTCAGCATGATTTGAATGTACAATCTATGCCGATACTCCCAAGTCAGTTCTATTGAAAGGTCATCGACCTGAAACGTTAACTCTCTATTTCTCTCTCCACAGATGCTGCCTGACCTGCTGAGTATTTCCAGCATCCACACTATTTTGCTTTTTATTTGTAGCACTGAGGGAGTGTTGAGTTATCAAAAAGATGCCCTGCTTCAGATGAGACAATAAAAGATCCATCTGCCTGGTCTGGTTTTCTTTTTAAATATTCGTTCTTGGGATGTGGGTGTCGCTGGCAAGGCCAGCATTTATTGCCCATCCCTAGTTGCCCTCGAGAAGCTGCCTTCTAGAACCGCGGAATATGCTTCTTTGTAGTGGAGGCTAGACAAGCAGATGAGGGAAAAGGGAATAGAGGGTTATGCTGATAGATTTAAATGAGGAAAGACGGGAGGAGGCTCGAGTGGAGCACAAACACCGGCACGGACTGGTTGGGCCGAATGGCCTGTTTCTGTGCCGTATATCCTGTGTAATCTGAGTGGCTTGCTAGGCCATTTCATTGCTGTGGGTCTGGAGTCACATACAGGCCAGACCAGGTAAGGACGGCAGATTTCCTTCCCTAAAGGACTTTAGTTAACCAGATGGGTTTTTACGACAATCCGATAGTTTCATGATCACTATTACTGATGCTAGCTTTTTATTCCAGATTTATTTAATTAACTGAATTTAAATTCCCCAGCTGCCGTGGTGGGATTTGAACTCACGCCTCCAGACCTTTGGATTACTAGTCCAGCAACATAACCACTATGCTACCGTACCCCCTTAAGGTAGACCTTAAACATCCCATAACACTATTTGACAAAGAGCACTGAATTCTCCCAGAGTCCTGGCAGTCTTTCCTCTTTCAAACAACAAGAACCAAAACAAAATCATGTTAACCGGTCACCTCACTGCCATTTGTAGGTTACCGACATAACAGTCACTACACCCCAACATGAATTCACTACGTAAAGCCCTTTGAGACATTTCAATGTGACAAGGAGTTACTGAAAAGCAAGTAGTAGAAATATATTTGATGTGTGATATCAACAGTGCAGGTTATTACCAGATGTTATGGTTCCATTCGGAGGCAGCTGTACTGAAGTGTCGCAGGCAACTCTCAAGAACATACCCTCTCAAGAACATACCCTCTCGCACAATCACAAGGAAACATCTGGAACCAACAAGTCATTCATAAAGACATTATTGCCCAGATTTTTTTTTTGGTGGTGGGGGGCAGGGTTAAGTGTATGAAAGAAACACAGAATCAGGAATAGATTCAACATTTTTAATCATTTCATAGAGTTTGGGGTCATGGGGAGCTTCACGTCATTCTTATGTCTAACACGAGACAACCAGATGTTTAAAGCAAGTATAATGCTGGGAAAAGGGGGAGGGGATGAAAGAACAAAAGAGGGGGGGGGTCAGTGGTGGGATAGAAAGCAGGAGAAATTAAGCGACATTAAGAGATAATCAAGGCAAAAGGAGGTGATAGTGTGATAGGTAGAGGCTCGATGAAGTGTGAACCGCGCTGGCAGAATGAAGGACAGCTGCCAGCTTCTGGGAGGGAAAAAAAAAAAGGCCAAACAAAAGGGTGGATGAAAAAATAAAATAAAAATATATATATATGTGATAGGGGCCAAGGTTATGATCTGAAATTGTTGAACTCGATGTTGAGTCCAGAGGGCTGTAAAGTGCCTAATCGAAAGATGAGGTGCTGTTCCTCGAGCTTACGCTGAGCTTCCGTGGAACAGTGCAAGAGGCCGAGGACGGTGAGGTCAGAGTGGGAGTGAAGCGGAGAATTAAAGTGACAGGCCACCGGGAGCTCGGGGTCCCCCTTACGGACTGAACGGAGGTGTTGCCAAACCCTTGTTTTATGAAGGCAGTCCCTCCCCCCCACCTTACAAAAAGAAATCTAGAAACTCTCAATCCCATCCTCCAATACTTGAAGCAAAGTCTAAAACCATCTATTGGACCAATACGCTCAGCTTAAACCGGGTGCCATCAGAACGAGTCCCGTCACAGTTTCAGCTACAAACGGGCAAGAATTTACAACAGCAGACAGCACGTGAATGGCCAGCTTTCAGGCATAGAAACGGAAAATATTTAATGTGATGGCCTCTCAGGCTTCACTGGTACAAGACATTTTATCATCCATTCAGCTCGGCCCTTTTGTTGCCTGGCAACTGCAATTACATGACGGCCTTTACCCAGATGTCAATGTCCCTGTGTGCACCCCACCATGCTGTACCGCCCACTCCACGACTACGGCGTAAACCCAACTAGGGGCAGCTCAGGCTCAGACGTTTCAGTGGTAGAGAGAGCAAATGACAGCAGAGCTGCTTCTGGGATCAGTCTGAACAACAATGTGGTGGTAGATGCACCCTCCTTAAAAAGATGGCCTTCCGAGCGCCATTTTACACATTCCCCAACTCATCCGGAATTCTGCCGCTCACATCCCACCCCACAGTAAGTCTGACTTACCCATCACCCTGACCCTCGATTACCTTCAAGAGCTCCCAGTCCCTCGGCACATCAATTTCAAAACCCGCGTCCTGCTCTACAAATCCCTACATCGCCACTCCACCACAGCTCTGCAACCTCCTCCAGCCCATGTCCCTGCGTAAACCCTCTACTCTTCCAACCTAGTCCACGGCATAGTCCCACTCCTTCTGCTCTACCAACAGTAGCCAAGCCTTCAGTCATCTTGCCCCACATTCTAGAACTCCATCCCTAAAAACTTCCCTCTTGCTACCTCTCTCTTCCCACCTTCAAAAAAAAAGTTTCATTAAAACTTATATTGTTGACTACGCTTTTGTTCTCCTAATCCTTCCCCTCCCCTCACCTCCCGAAGCGTTTTGGGATATCTTTTCTACTTTAAAAAGCACTAGTTGTTGCTTCATACCTCAGATAATTTCCTTTTTACCGCACCAGCAAAGGACTCAAAAACCCACAAATTGCTCGATTTAACACGGTTTACGTATGCACAGATCGTGTGAAACGCTCTTAAGCTAGTGTGGAGGGAATCAGCGGCACAGGCCACTTGTAGACCGAAGATACAAAAACGCTCGCCTATCTTTCAAAACCAAGCAGGGAGAAAAGATCCAATAATGGATTCGTGCAACCTTCCACAGCCGTCCGAAGAAAAACGGCCAGAATGCGATCTTCAAAGCATCAGCAAACATCTGAAATCCCATGTAGAAATGGAGGTAAATTTCTCAGTTAGTGTAAACCAGTTGCCCTGATTGAAGAGAATAGAAGCCTCTTTCTGTATTCATGCTACTGCTGATGATTTTCTGTTTCTGCACAAAAGGGGAAGGCATTGCGAAACACGATCCAAAAAAAACCCATAAAAATCCCGGAATCATGTAATAAAATCAGAATTTGACTCATTCAATCATCGTACAGATGTTTTAGATGAGCAGAGGGAGCACAATATCAATATTTGCTGATAAAATGAAAGCAGGGAGTTTGGCAAGCAGCGAGGAGGGCAGGCGGACAAGTTAGCGGAATGGGCAGACAGGTGGCAGATACCATTTCTGTGGAGGGAATACATTTTAGGGGGAGAAACGAGCAATGGGAGTCTCTACTCAATGGAAAGTTGCTGCAGGGTGTGGATAAAGAGAGGGAGTCCCCCCCTCTACCACCTTAAACATTCACTCCCTCCACCACCGGCGTACCGTGGCTACAGTGTGTACCATCCACAAGAGGCTCTGCAGCAACTCGCCAAGGCTTCTTCAGCAGCACCTCCCAAACCCGCGACCTCTTCCACCTAGAAGGACAAGGGCAGCAGGTGCATGGAAACACCATCACCTCCAAGTTCCCCTCCAAGTCACACACCATCCTGACTTAGAAATATATCGCCGATCCTTCATCGTCGCTGGGTCAAAATCCTGGAACTCCCTCCCTAACAGCACTGTGGGAGTACCTTCAGCACACGGACTGCAGCGGTTCAAGAAAGCGGCTCACCACCTTCTCAAGGGCAATTAGAGATGGGCAATAAATGCTGGCCTTGCCAACGATGCCCACATCCCATAAAAATGAATTTAAAAAAAAATTAGGAGTTCAAACCTGAAAGTGCGAGCACAGGTAAATAAAACTATTTTGTTTTTAAATGGCATTTTGGGTTTTATCAATAGTGGCACAGAGTAAAGAGGTAATGATAAATTTATCAAAGACAAGTTGGGCCACAGTTGAATCACTGCGTGTGGTTTTGGGCGCACCATTAGAGAGAACATTAAAGCTTTAAAAATTATAAGAACATAAGAAATCGGAGCAGGAGTAGGCCATTTGGCCCTTCGAGCCTGCTCCGCCATTCAATGAGATCATGGCTGATCTTCTGCCTCAACTCCATTCACCGGCCCTATCGCCATATCCCTTGATGCCCTTACATGTCAGAAATCTATCAACTTCTGTTTTGAATAGACCCAATGACTGAGCCTCCACAGCTCTCTGGGGTAGAGAATTCCAAAGATTCACCACCCTCTGTGTGAAGAAATTTCTTCTCATCTCAGTCCTGAATGGCCTATCCTTTATCCTGAGGCTGTGGCCCCTGGTTCTAGACTCCCCAGCCAAGGGAAACATTCTCCCAGCATCCACCCTATCAAGCCCTGTAATAATTTTGTATGCTTCAATGAGATCCCCTCTCATTCTTCTGAATTCAAGAGAATACAGGCCTAGTTTACTCAATCTCTTCTCATATGACAGTCCCGCCATCCCAGGAATCAATCTCATGAACCTTCCTTGCACTCCCTCTATGGCAAGTATATCCTTCATTAGGTAAGGAGACCAAAATTGTACACAGTACTCCAGGTGTGGTCTCACCAAGGCCCTATATAATTGGAGTAAGACTTCTTTACTCCTGTACTCAAGTCCTCTTGTAATGAAGGCCAGCATACCATTTGCCTTCCTAATGGCTTGCTGCACCTGCACATTCACTTTCAGTGATTCATGTACAAGGACACCCAGGTCCCTTTGAGCATCTGCATTCCCCAATCTTTCACCATTTAGGAAATACTCTGCCTTTCTATTTTTTCTACCAAAGTGGATAACTTCACATTTATCCACATTATATTCCATCTGCCATGTTCTCGCCCACTCACTGAGCCTGTCGAGATCCCCTTGAAGCCTCTTCACATCCTCTTCACAACTGGCACTGCCACCTAGCTTTGTATCATCAGCAAATTTGAAAATGTTACATTTAGTCCCCTCATCCAAATCACTGATATAGATTGTGAATAGCTGGGACCCAAGCACCAATCCTTGTGGTACCCCACTAGTCACAGGCTGACATCCTGAAAAAGATCCGTTTATCCCTACTCTTTGTTTTCTGTCTGTTAACCAATTCTCAATCCATACTAGTATATTACCCCCAATTCCATGTGCCCTAACTTTGTTCACCAACCTCTGTGTGGGAGCTAATCGAAGGCCTTCTGAAAATCCAAATACATCACATCTACCGGTTCCCCTTTGTCTACTCCACTAGTTACATCCTCAAAGAACTCCAATAGGTTTGTCAAACAGGATTTCCCTTTCATAAATCCATGTTGACTCTGCCCAATCTTACTATTAGTTTCTAAGTGTCCAGTTATTGCATCCTTTATAATAGATTCCAGCATTTTCCCAACTGTGTGAGGCTAAAAGGTCTGTAGTTCTCCGTTTTCTCTCTCCCTCCTTTCTTAAATAGCGGGGTTACATTTGCTATCCTCCAATCTGCAGGAACCGTTGAAGAATCTATAGAATTTTGGAAGATGACAACCTATAGACAGCATAGATTCACCAGCTGATACCAGGGATGGGAAACTGCAGTGTTGAGCAGAGACTTGAGCTATTGGAACTATTGCCACTGGAACAGAGAAGGCCAAGAGGAGATTTCATTGAGTTTGTTAAATTACAAAAGGGTTTGAGAGAGTGAATAGGGGAAAACGAGCCAGTGATAAAAAAAGGAGACAATTATGCAATCTCCAGTTGACAGAAATTCTGATGCAAGAATAATCTGGATTCAGGCATAAGATTCCTTGGTGAAGCAATCACAAACTTCAGGATTCAACTAATCCGTGACCAGCACAAATGCAAAACTAACTCGATGCCACAATAATTAAATCTACAAACTGTACAAGCATGATCTGTTTAAACTTAAACACGACTACACTTCAATCTTTCCATTTCTTCCTGGTAAAAAAACACATTTTCGGGTTCCAAAAAAGATATTGTAATTCAAGAAAGTTTGGCTGGTCCAATACTGTCACTAAGAGAGTTAGGAGAAACCTCTTTACAGAGAACGTGGGGAATGATGTGTCACGGAGTGGTTGGGGCAGAGACCACTGCATCTTCTGTGGGGGAAAAAAAGTGAATAAATATTTGAAGCAGAGGAAGTCACAGGGCTACGGGGAGAGAGCAGGAATACTAGGTTAGTTGTGGGTTGCTCTAGCAGAGCTTGTTCAGACACCACGGGGCGAATGGCCTCCATCTGTGCTGTAAACTTCATGGCCCTGACAATCACATGGCAGATTCAGCCTGTCCACAAGGTGGGGCATGTCACTTCAAGAGGCCGCTGTCATGTTCATCCCCCTCCCAGCACTTTATGGTGAATACAACCGCTGTCCATACAATCATATAGCACAGGAGGCGGCAATTCGGCCCACCGTGTCTGTGAAAGAGCTCTCCAATTAGCTCCACTCCACTGCTCTTTCAATTTTTATCTTTTCAAGTGTATATCCAATTCCTGTTTGAAAGTTACTATTGAATCTGCTTCCACCACCCATTCAGGCAGTGAATTCCAGATCATCACAACTCGCTGCGTTAAAAAAAAATTAATCTCCCTCTGTTTTTTTTGACAATTATCTTAAATTTCTGTCCTCTGGATATCGATTCTACTTTGCTTTTAGATCATTGAGAAAGACAGGAAATATATTGAAGATCGATGGCAGGGTAGAGGAAAATAGGGAAAAAAAACCACGAATTCTGCACATCAGGTATGTGATTTTGTGTCGGACTAACCGAGCCGCTGAATCAACAAACCAGCATTGTATTTCACATCTCCTGCTGCTCATCCAATTTTTATTAATAACCACACTGACTCACGTAAGTGTTTGCAATGTGCTGTACAAACTGAGTAAACAAGCTGAATCCAGGAGCGCCAATTTACATTCCCAACGGAACTGTAATCCAAAGCAAAAAAAAGAGGGCGCGTGACTCAAATAGTGGCTCTTTTTGTTATCCAATTACTCAACATTTTTTCCCCCTCACTGATACATCTTAAAGCAATTATGCAGTGTGGAGGATTTTGAAAACAGCTGAATGGGTTTGTCAATGCATTAATCTCATACAGCTCGTTTCCCTGCTAGTTCTGTGCACACACAAAAATACACACACCATTCACAGTCTCCATTTATATTTATCCTGGTCTTTGGAGGAGCTAATCAAACTGACAACTCTCCAGTAATAGCTAAATATGACAGAGCAACAGCGAGAGCGCGAGGGGGGAGGAAGAGAGAGAGAGAGAGAGAGAGAGAGAGAGAGAGAGAGAGAGGGGGGGGAGAGAGAGAGAGAGGGAGAGAGGGA